>NC_061158.1:52572217-52604717 GCF_022113875.1 Hydra vulgaris | reverse complement strand
TCTTGTAAAGTGATTTTTTTGGGAAAAACTCTGTTGAAAACCTTGATCTGCCTAATATATTATGTTCGTATTGCAGAAAAAATCTAGTGAGTTTAAAGAAAACAGATTTTAAAAAATTTCTATTCAACGCTCTACCTAAGTGCAAAAGTAAGTTTTATAAAAAAAAATAAGCCAATAAAAACCAATTATTTTTTGCATTATAGTTTTGCTTATAAACAATATTGTGTTTACACAAAAAAAAAACTACTTATTACTTTTAGATCTTAATGTTCAAAGAGTTGTTCAAAGGAAAATGTGGAGGGAAATGTGAGTGTTTTATTTGTATTAATGGGCATAAAAATGGTACTGAAATAGTAATTCTTTACTCAATGGTATCATGCGAAACTAATACAGATATAGATCATTATCACTAAGTTGAATTTTTCCACAACCAATGAAAATCTTGTTCTTTGCAGAAAATGTTTTCAACAAATAAAAAAAGGTATTAAACATCTTTGAACAAAGTTCGCAAAGAAATTTAACTCATATTGTACAATCCACCTCAGCTGTAACAAAAGGAAAAGTTTTATCAACCATAATCAACAAATTAGTAACCCATAACGCAAAAATAAAGTTAAACAATTTTGGCTCTAGGAAGTTTGTTGTATATCTCTCTCTCTCTCTCTCTCTCTCTCTCTCTCTCTCTATATATATATATATATATATATATATATATATATATATATATATATATATATATATATATATATATATATATATATATATATATATATATATATATATATATATATATATATATATATATATATATATTTATATATATATATATATTTATATATATATATATATATATATATATATATATATATATATATATATATTTATATATAAATGTAATATATTATAATAAAAATATTATTTTATACTACATTCCAGAGTAGCAAACATTATTGGCATATTATTGTGTACATACTTTACATGCTGTAAACAATAATACGACAATACTGTTTGATACTTTGGGTTATAATTTTGTATTTTCACTAATTTAAAAGTTGTTAATTTAAAATAAATCATTATTCTCGAACTTAAAGTTATTTTGTTATTATTTAGTGTATTGAAAAAACTTTTCCTGGTAATATAAGCAATATGTTGATGAGTTTATTGCAACAGTTTTACAACATAGATCTTTTGAACCAAAGTATGTTGATATTAAGATTGGGGTAGCTGGAGGGCAAAACTATCAATTACATTAAAGCCTGACCTAGAAGCAACTTCAAGTGAAAAAAAAAGAGTGAAATATTCTGATGAGTATGGATGCAAAGATTTCTAAACAAAACTTTAATTTTGGCGATATTACCCTCTATTGATGAAAAAAAGATAGCTGACTTTTTTAAAGTGATAAATTATTCGATGTTCTAACTAGAAAGCCCAAATTGTTTTCAGAAGTTATGTCTAAATACAATCCTCAATTAATCCAACAGTCAAACAACCAAACATATTGTATACAGCTATTTGACCCACTTGCAGGGGTCTTAGGGTGAGTCAGAGGGGCATTAACCTCTTATAGTTTTATAGTTTTATCAAAAAATGATTTAACTTTTGATAGTTTTGGAATGTGCACACGGACTACTTTTAAAATCAAAAGAAAAATTTCATGGGATATGATATAAGGTCTTAAGTCACCTTCAGGGTACCCATGATGTATGTATGTATGTATGTATGTATGTATGTATGTATGTATGTATGTATGTATGTATGTATAGATATATACATACACACACACACACACACACACACACACACTAAATTACAACAGCAATAAAATACCTGAAGTGTTACAAGAAACATTTGTTTAATGCCCGGTGGTAAAGTAGCCTCATTTAAATGTAAGGATTCTTCAAGTTTTAACTTTAAAATAACATTATCTCGAAAGCTTGTCACTAATATTTCTTTAATTGGTACTCCCTTAGGGTTACTGAACCACAGCTGCAGAGTAGGAAGTATATTTTGATAAAATGTACTCCAAATATCGGATACTTTAACTAAATATGCATTGCCAGGTTTTTCTTTTATTTCCTTTTTTAAGGATTCCATGCCACGCCTAATAACACTTTCTTCAAGTTCAACTTTGCTAGATTGAACAATATCAAAAATTTTGGAAAAATCATGAGTAGAAATCTTCTCACCTGAAATATTTTAAAGTATAACTAAGTTAACTGATATAATTCAAGTTATAAAGTCAACTAAATGAATATTTTTGATTGACAAATTAAAAAAATATCCATTCCTCATTCTTTCTAAAATACAAATCCTATACAATGAATTCAAAAATAAACTAAAAAAAAAATGCACTTTGTTGGCAAGGGAGAACCATACTAATATTTTTTTATATTCAGCAGGGCTCGAATTAAATGATTGCAAATTACAATGGAAATGCTTCCTTTTTTTAAAGGGACTACCAAGTCCCGAGACATTTTGTGTTCATATTAAAGAGAATGTTAAAAAAAAACGTCTGAGCAAATTTTTTTTGATTAAAACTAATTAATAAATGAATTCCAAGAAAAACAAATCTTGTTGTTTTAGTTGAAGCTCGTCTTCTCTGTTTTCTCTGGTATTTTGAATATGTAAAATAAACGCGATTTTCCAGGCGCATTATACAGACTTGATAATTTATTCAAGCACATTTAATTCAAAGGAGTTTTAGAGCATGACATCATTAGAAACATTCTAAAAATTCTTTTAAATTAAATTTTACTCTAATAGCTAACTATAGTTACTTATTTTATTAAAAGTTTATTTTATTAATTGTTCGTTAGTTTTTTACAAATCTAACAAAAAATCAATTAACTAAGAAAAGATATAAAAATTAAAAATATACTAATAAAATATATAATTTGGAATTAACTTTCAAAATTTTGACAATTTAAAAAATATATATTATAAAACATTTATTTTTGTAAACAAATGATAATAGTTTAAAAGTTTTACGGCTTTACAGATGTGGCTCCGAAAATGAGCCATAATATTAAAGTAATAGTTCATTTGATAATATATTCTCAATACCAAAAAATACATTTTTGAAAGTCAGAGAAAAAATGCGTTAATTTTTTTTTAAATATTTACAAAGTAAATTAATAAAAATGCATTATTATTTAGGTTAAAAATTATTTTATCTAATATTTTGAAAGAAAAACTTATAACAAAAGAAATCAAAATACACATGGTCTAGACGATTATTTAAAAAAAGTTGCGCAAATAAAATACTATTTTGTTTTTTATTTTATTTTTGCTTTTAATTTAATTTTGTTTTTAATTTTATTTTGTTTTTAATTTTGTTTTACAAACACATTTTAGAACATTTTAGAAATATAATAAAAATGAATATGCTTTGGAAATTGTATGTAAAAAATAACAATCGGTGTTTTGAACAAACAAAAAAAAAATCTATGACGTCATGCACTAAAACTCCTATGAATTAAACGCGCTTGAATAAATTATCAAGTCTGTATAATGCGCCTGGAAAATCGCGTTTATTTTACATACTCAAAATACCAGAGAAAACAGAGAAGACGAGCTTCAACTAAAACAACAAGATTTGTTTTTCTTGGTATACATTTATTAATTAGTTTTAATCAAAAAAAATTTGCTCAGACATTTTTTTTTAACATTCTCTTTAATATTAACACAACATGTCTCGGGACTTGGTAGTCCCTTTAAATAGTTTTTTAAAAACTGTAAACTCTGCTTTGATCACTAAACTAAATTGCTGTTAATTATCAATAAAAAAAACATTTATATTGATCTTGAATACAAAACCTTATTATAAAATTATACTATTATTATTTTTATTATTATTAAAAATTATGATGTAAACTTTAATATTTTAATTCATTTTATAAATTATCAGATAAAACTTGAAAAATAAAGCAGGATGAAGCTTGATTATTAAAAAACAACCACTAATCACAACAGTCTAAAGAAATGATCAAATATTTTAAACAAACAAAATTATGAAATAAGATATAAAATATTATACTTAAATCTTATTCAATATTTTCTTATAAATTCAATACTTGTAACTCCGTTGCAGATATGTATAAAATATTAAAGACAGAGTAGTTTAAGAATATATAAAAACTAATTTAAACATTTTAGTTATTTTAAAGCAAAACAAAAAAATTATTAGAATTTCTTTGTTTTTTTATTAAATACATCTATTTTATTTTAAAATATCTATTTTTATTATCAATCAATTAATTTAAAACATTTAAATTTTTAAATAAATAATTCCTTAAACTTTTCCTCTAAACAAAAATCGATAATAATGTTTCATACAATGCACAAATAGCTTTAGCATAATTTTTCATTGGTTGATTATTAAATTGGTAATTATTATTTTTTTCATAAAACATTTTTTATTTATATTACCTTATGTTTAAAAAAACAATAATTAAAAATTTGTAAGTTTTGATTTATTTATTGGATTGTTTTTTCATTATTTTTTGCAATACAATAAACTGATTATTTCATCAAAACAGTTTTCATGGTTTTTAATAAACTAAGAATTTAATGACTAAAAATATTTTCAGATATTGCAATTCTTGATCAGTTAATTAGAGGCTTGTTGGCATCTACTCATTTTAAAAGTTGTTTGGCTTATGAGAAAAAAGAAATGTTGCTGAAGTCAGTGGTTATATCTCAAATAAAAGATGAACTATATTATCACAGGTTTCTGATTTTTTAGCATCTTCACTTCCAACTAGGCTGTATAAAACCACTATTAGAGTTAGAAGTTACTGGAAAAGAAAAGATGAAATTTATAGAGCAAGATAATAAATAACGGACAACTTATAACATTGCAAATTATATAAATCAAGAAAACAAGATGATAAAACCGAACTCAAAGTACTGATGATCAAGAAAAAAACTAGACGAATAAGAATTTTTGGAGCACTTAGGAACAGTCACAGTATTAAGTATGATACTTAATTGAATGAAGAGTAACACAAAACAAATTTTTGTCTATGGCACAAGAGACTTAAGCTCTTTATAGCAGTGTCCATTATAGTATTTATAAAGAAAAAGAGAAGCAACATTCTGCCATGCTAAGCAAAAAAGCAGTATCTCCATCTAAGCAAAATGTCGGGAAATCGACTAAACAAATTTAGACACATTACTGATCAGTGTATAAAGCATAATTAACATACAATCCTAAAATAAACGTTTATATACTAATTTTATATCATAGAATTGATTTTATGAGTTTTTAAATATTTTCGTTTATTCCTTGACCTTTGACATTGAAGATACTGCTTTTTCGCTTAGCACGGCAGCATTACAATGATGTGATTTGGTTGGAGGTTGGTTGCAATTCCAGGTCTAACTATATTTGCAATGCATTTTTCCACCTAGCCTAAAAGAAAAAGGGCATGATTTGAAGATCGGCTCAAATATGGCAACAGTGTTCCATACAAAGTTGGATTTAAGATTTATACAGAAAAAAAATAGAATTTTGAGTAAAAAAGTGGCAACCATGATAAAGAGATGCTAGAAGATGAAGGGTTGATGACTCATTGAGCACATTACGGTTCATAAAGATAGGAAGATCTAGATTATTGTGATAACTATTAGCTGAAAAAATTGGAGTTTTATCTGAGTTAAAGTTCACCAGCCACTGGGAACCTTATGCTGTAGCAGAAGTGAGATCCTTTAAGCTTAAATGCCCCCTTCAAGAAATGAGAGTGTTGGCTTCTTATCAAGACAAGAACAAATGGTATTATTATTAATGAATAATGCCAATATAGATGTGAGAACTTCAGGGAGACTGTTAATATAAATTTAGGTATAAAAGTATAAGACCAAAGATGGAACCTTGAAGAACCCTATGAATTTACTGGAAATGAAAAAGAGTGCTTTCCATTAAGGACAACATTTATATTACTTTTTTTTTATAATTTATAATTGGATAAGAAACAATTTAATCATCTTAGAATTGTTACCTGATACGCTATAAGAAAAGAGCTTAAAGAGAAGACCAGCATGATAAACTTTAACAAAAGCTTTCTCCACGTCTATCTAATGCACAATAAAACCTATTAGGAACTACTGTTAACAAATCAGCAGTAGAATAAGAAGATTAAAATACATAATGATGATCAGAAAATAAGTTATTAGATTGAAGATGAGAGATTATGTGTTTGTTAAAGATTCAAAAAACCTTTCCTATGATAGGAAGAAGATTAATAGAATGGTAGTTAAAGTGTCAGATTGTAAAAGTTTTAGAAAATAGGGATAAGAAGCACTTAAGGGTGAATGCAGAGTAACTGAGAACTGACTAGGATCAGAAACAAGACATAAAAGAAGTCGAGTAGTGAAGTTAAATGATTAGGATTGTGTGGAAAGCAAGTTGGAAAGTTGACTATTTGTGTTAGAGATTGAGAAAGGCAAAAGTTATAAGCCTGAAGTCCTGCAGAGTTACTGACACTGGAGCCAAGCCATTCAGTGTGATAAGCATTAAATTCATCAACAACATTGATATTGGCAGAAGAATAAAGAGAAACGACTTGCTCAACTTGATCAGAAATAACATTGAAAAGAGCGCAGTGTTGAGGCAAAGGATAGCGATATAGAACAAAGAGATAATAGAGTGAAGTGGTGCTAAACAAGAGCACATAAAAGAATAGTCTATGGATTCAAAACTAGTTTCTTGGAAAATAGGTGAATTCTTACAAATGTAGATGCCCAGGCCAAGCATGTGACTATTGGAGTGTTTACAAATTAAAGAAAGATAACACTATGATCCCATTAACACTAAGATCAAAAGATAAGACAGCTGAACTCAAATTAGTTTTACAAAGAGAAAGTAGGTCTGGTGAACTTTGCAAGAGATAAAGCTCAACAGAAGAAAAGTTACTTCGAAGACCGCGAATATTACTGAATAATAGATTTAGAGAATTTGGAGATGACAATGGTATTTTGCTTTATAGTTTTTGGTCATTTTTAAATTTGTTAAAGAACTTGACTGGAAGCACAGATAGTACTCAGTATACTATATAATAGTCTAAGCAATTGTCTCATTACTGTAAATAAACCATAGGCTGTAACGAAGGGCTACAAATGTGGACTCAACAATCCATGTGAAAAGTACAAACAGAGACACCATCCATGCACAATATGGCATTTTTAGTACTCTTATACTTTACAGCTGTTGATGGAATAAGCCTCTCTCAGAGCTACCATAGAGTTAGGGAAACCAGCTGGCCTTAGAACCATAAAACTTAGTAAAAGCAATTGCTTTTATTTATTCACCTGGCCTTATATTTTGTCAGAGATGGCTATGTCTAAATATGGATGTACATATCCTCAACAGATTAACCTAACCAACCACTCATCATTATGTGGATGTAACCTTAACAAGTAGATGTGGATACAAAACAAGTGCTCATCTTTATAAGGATGTGCACTTGATTTTTTTTAATTTATAAGATTGTCTGAGATTAATAAAAAATTCCAATAAAAAAAAACTGAAAAAATTAAATTAAAATTAGTTAAAAAAAATTAATCTAATGATAATGTTTTCTTTAATTAAAAAAACAAATATTATTATTATTGGAATATTTATGGATATTAGATATTTTAATGAAGTAGCGGTGTAGCGGAAGTAGTTCAATTAGAGATGGAGAGTAAGAGATCACTTTTTTTTATCTCCAAAACTAATAAATTTATATAGAATTTTTAATTTTAATAAAGAGCATTATAAATAACAAATTGTAAAAGAACTACATAACAAAAACTAAACTTTTTATTAAAAATTATAATAGAACAAAAGTAAAAAAAAATAATTGTTTTTCTATTCTTGCATGAGCAATTTAAGGACGCAAAACTCAGCCGCTACTAACAATGAAGGTTTGTTGATATATATATATATATATATATATATATATATATATATATATATATATATATATATAAAGAATATCAATAAGAAGTTAGCACAGATTATATGCATAAGACATACATATAAACATCCAAACAGACATTTTTT
This sequence comes from Hydra vulgaris, assembly GCF_022113875.1. Lineage (NCBI taxonomy): Eukaryota > Metazoa > Cnidaria > Hydrozoa > Anthoathecata > Hydridae > Hydra > Hydra vulgaris. The sequence goes on along the minus strand of NC_061158.1, from coordinate 52,596,673 downwards.
CAGTATCTGAATGATAAAAGAACTTCCAATGATAGATTAAGCAGTAAATTAAAAATTAACTTTGAACTGTGCTAAGTTAACAACTGAGCCAGAGGGTAGTTTAGCATCAGAAATTATAAGATTAAAATCTGGGATTGTCTAATCTAGGATTGTCACAAAGTACTTAGACATTTAGAATGATAACAGAATTCCCTAAAATAAAAAACTTCAATAATCATTGATGTGAAGTTGAAACAAACTAAAATTTAATGTTACATATTTAAGCCTTCCCAGGAAACCATGAATGATTATTATATGTTAGCCAACTTGGTCACAGCCGTTTTCAGGTTTCATTATATTAGGCATTGCTGAAAAAAGTTTCAAAAACAAAAAAAGCAAAACTAACAAAATAGGAAATTTAAATAAATTTAAATAGAAAAAAAACTAATTAATGTTTTAATTTTTGTTTTGTAGAGTGGTTATATTTTCAGCAACGAAATTGGGTAAGAAAATGCAAAAAAAAAAAAAAAAAAAAAAAAAAAAAAAAAAAAAAAAAAAAAAAAAAAAAACAGTTTGTTGATATTAAAAAGAATGATTTCATTTGTTTTTTTAAAGAGAAAGCAAAAATATAAATTGATATCTGTTTGTAAAATATATTTTTATGATTTTAATATAACAAGTATATATTGTCCCTATGTAAATATGTCTATGTAATGCATGCGTGTACTTTAAGTATTCATAAACTTTTTTTTATTACACAACTATATTTACTTGTTCATAAGTATACGCACGCTTAGCCATATATCGTGTATTTTGCCAGATATAGCAACAGTATTTCATACAAGGACGGATTCGAGATTTATAAAGATAAAGAATAAAATCCTAAGTAAGAAAGTGGCAAGCACAATAAAGAGATGCAACCTTAGCAGAAGCTAACTTTTCAATTGATTTGATATATGGTTTCCAAAAAAGATCTGAAGGAAGAGTTAACGCTAGAAGATGAAGGGTAGATGACTTATCGAATACATTACCTTACACAAATATAGGAAGATCTAGATTATTGCAATAACAATTGGCTGAATAAAATTGAGTTTTATCTGAATTAAAGTTCACCAGCCACTGAGAGCCCAATGATATAGCAGAAGTGAGAGCCTTCTCAAGCTAAAATGCCTCCTTCAAGCAATCAGAGAGTGTTGGCTTCTTATTAAGACAAGAATAAATGGTAGTATCAACCATAATAAATCAATCGGAGTATCAATCAAGGTATCCAAAATTATAAAGCGCTAAAAGATAAAAAAGAGTGATAAAAAAAGTGATAAAAAAGTGATAAAAAGGAATAGAAAGTTAATATGAAACAATTAAAGCTATGTGAAAAATGTGTAGAGCCTAATTGAAGCTTAAAAACCATATATACGTGTGTGTGTGCATTACTTAGAACATACACTGAAAGACATAAATGGTATAAAAAATCTAAATGAAGAAATGTATATCATTCAAAAACATACAGCAAAAAGACTTTATATACAAAAAAGAAAAGATAATTGACTACAAAGCAAATATATGACCAGCAGTATTTTAAAGAAAAACAATTTTAAAAAATGGATAGCAGTGGGATTCGAATCACAGACATTTAATGTATGAAGTAAACTGCAGGCCTTGTCTTAAATAAAAAATACTTCAAGCATTAGCTTAATGCAATATTTGACATCATAAAATTCTTTCTATTTTTTAACTTTTTAAAGACAATATCTATTTTAAATTACTGCAGTAATATTAATTACTGCAAAACGAGTTAAATGTTATTTAACGGCTTTTTTATTATTACTATAAGGAAATTGTTTGTTTTTTTTTATTATTTTTTTTAATGTTAAATATTTATTTTAATATTGCATTTTTAAAAATGTTTGACATTAAAAAAATTTCTTTATTTTCTCTAAATTTGCATAAATGAATTAAAATGTTAAATTATCAAATTTTTAAAATGATTATTTCTTAAATTTCTAATCGCAACTTTGCAACTACAAATGATTTTTTATTAAAAAAAAACTAGCGAGTAACAAATAAAAAAATTACCTTAATTTATTTACTTTATTTGTTAAAAGTTTATTAGTTTATTATCATATTATTAAAATTATATTGCTGTATATATCGTTTCTTAAAAAATTTTTTAAGAAGAAATAAAATTTCAATATTGAATAATATTTAGTAATATTTTTAAATAAATTTGACAGTTAAGTTCAACTCAAACATTAACTTTAATTTTAATAAACTTAAATATATTTTTTAAATCGAAATTAAATTATATATTTTTATTATCTAAATTAAATTATATATATATTTTTTATCAGAATAAAATTATATAACTTTATTAGATTAATTTTAAATTAAATCATATATTTTTTATCAGAGTTAAATTATGCTTTATGATCTTTGCTTCAAGCTTAAAAAATCAATCATTACAATAAAATAAAAACAAAATAAGAATAAAGTTAATTTTATTTGAGTTTTTTTCATTAGTAAATAACGCCCCCTTATCAAACATAATTGTCATTCAAACTTTTGTAACAAACATTTTTACATAAACATCATTCAAAAGTTAATGGGACTTTTTTTTAAATTAATTCCTTCTTTTATCTTAACACATTGAATAATTTAAAAGTTAAAAATTGATAAAAAGTTGCTTAACCAAAATCGCTTAATGCGTACATAAATCACTTAATGCCTATGTAAACCACTCTATGTAACGCTTTAAAACAAAGAAACCCCTTATCCAAATTAGCTAAATGTGCATATACTTATAAAACAAATATAATTATATCATAAAAAAAAACTTATAGATAAAAGTATTCACATGCATTACATAGATGTATTCATATAGTGACAACATATTTTATATATTTGTTACATTAAAATTATACAAATATATTTTACAAACAGATATCAATTTATATTTTCACTTTCCTCTTTGTATACTCGAGCATGGACATACAAGAAAACCATACAAGTTTCCTGGGAAGGCTTGATATTAGACAAACTTTTAAAAGTTGTAACAGAAAGATTGAGTTTAAGACTCAATAAAGCAATGTTCTTAAAAACTCTTAAAGCAATGTTTTTTAAAAATTAAAATGGTTATTCTTTTAACAGCTAATTTTAAAGACAAAAAAAGTTTTTGGTAAAAAATTACTTATTCAAAACAAGTGTTAAAAAATAGCGACAAACCTCAAAAAATGTGTAAAATGTGCCGTTAAATAGTAATAATGATTGTAATAACTTCAAAAAATCAACATCAATAAGTATTTATCTAAAAAATGCCACAATGAATTCAAATTTTTTTATTTTTTAAATAATTTGTTTTAAGATTCCAATGGCAGAGACAAAGTCCTGTTTATGATGCTACATGTTGGAAGGGTCAAATTTCACATTGAATAAATTAAAAATAAAGCACAATCAAAACAAACCATCCTACAAAACTATAAAGAATAAGAACACAATTTTCAAACATTTTTACTGTTGTTTTAAAAACATTTAATTTCACAAATTTCATTTTTTTTGCTTATTAATTTGAGTTGTTTAATATTATAAAAGAGTCAAATGGTAAATATTAAAATTAAAATAAGCAAAAAATCTAACTATTTTATATTTTTGTAGCTAATTTCTTGATTTCTTATAGGTCAATAAAAACTCTGGTAAATCTGCAGTTGAGAAGTCTAAAATATACTTTTGAGTATAAAAATGCATGATAATAAATGATAATAACTATTTATAACAATGCAATTGCCAATTATACTCACAACCAACACACGTTCCATTGGTCCTAAGGTAGATCACCTCAGTCAAATATATAAAGATACAAACACTCAAATTGGATTTCTTACTGAAACAGAGCTTACCTTCACTACTCCTAACATTGTAATCAGTCGTATCCAAGAGTGTACCAAGTTCCTAATAACGTCCTGTGAATGCAACTGCTTATCTGAAAAAGGAATACCCAAAAGAGCAGATAGAGTTATGATAATAGCCAATCCAAATTGCACAAATACCATACAGAAGCTATCCCCCACGCCTGTCATCATCCAACCCTGGCAAACCACTGAATCTCTAAAGAAACATGGAAACTTTGAAATAGTTAGCTAGAACTTGCCTATATAGATTACCACATGGATACTAATGGCTGCTGTTTATATTCCAGGCAACCAAGTTGTCAGAAGAGCTCTATTTTGCAGCTATTGTTTGCCTTAGAAGATCCAGTAGCCAAATGTTTCATTAACAATCAATCTCTAACTTACATAGCTGGTGACTTTAATGCATTTGATATCAAACCACTATGCAAGAAGTACCACTTATGGCAAATAAATCAAGACCCAACTTGAGTAACAGCATCTAAATTGTCTTGACCTTATACTAACATATGCTCCTAGGTGTTATATTTCTGAAAGCTAATTCTTTATTAAGTATGAATTCCAGAAATGCCAGTGATCACAATGGGGTCATAGCTTTTTCTCCCTAATATATGAAATAAAACACTTGACCAAAATCTAAATGCATCCAAATATGATCGGGAAAGATTAGAGATACAGTTGCTGCCTTACGACTATTTGATATTTGTTATTATCCTAGCAAACCTTGACTCTGAACCACTTGGAACATTCACAGCCATCCTGAACGCTATAATTGATGCAGAAAAAATACATCAGCCTCTATGTACAATTAAAATATGCGGTGACAAAGAATGAATGACTGCAGAAATTCTTTGCTTCATAAAACAACGCCAACATTTACACAAAGCTGGTCATTATGACCAACATAACACCCTGGCTGATATTATTGCTCGCCATGTTATCTAGAAAGTATCTTACTACAGATATAAATATAAGTATGCCAATAGTATGAATAAAATGTGGTCTCATGCCTGCGCGTTATCAATCCCAATCCCCAGTTTACCGACAGGTACTGAATTTGGTGCAAAACTAAATGTGCAATTTTTAGATATAGTTTGACAAGGAATTATTAAGCCAGATTTTTCACCATATTTAAATACATTTGCCTCTTCACCAGAATTGCCTATTTTCACCTTCTCTAACATCAGTGAACAACACAAACACATCAAATTAACACCAGTTAGTCATGACAGCATATCTGGCAAACTACTATATGCGGCAGGTATTGAACTAGTTGAAGCTCTTGTTATAATTTTTAACCATTTTATTAACAAATGGATTGTACCATCTGAATGGCTTTATGCAAACATCATACTTATTCCAAAAGTCAATAATCCTTCTCTACCATTTGACTACTGACCAATCTCTGTGACATCTGCAACATGCAAAATAATTGACACTATTATATCCTATGTTCAAACACGTTATATCCTATGTTCAAGATAAATTATTATCAAATAGCCTATTTGGTTTTCTTCCTGATAGAAATACAATTGATGCCATCATAAAAGTAATTGATGACTGGGGATACGCTATTGACCGCAATACCTCATTAACTGCTAAATTTTTTTATTTTTCAAAAGCATCTGAGCTTGTTGACCACATTATCCTTATGCACAAACTTGAAATTAACCTTCCATCATGGTTATCATCCTGGATTGCAAAGTGGTTTTCAAACCTTAAACAACATATTATATTCAACAGCAAGCCTATTGAATGGAAAGATGTTTTATCAGGAGTAATACAAGGAAGCGTCCTTGGCCCAATCCTCTTTTTAATCTATGTACTAGAGATAAATGACTACCTCCTGAAGGGCATAACACACAAGAAATATGCAGATGATATCCTAGCTTACATAACAGGAAATAACTCTTCCCTTCCACAAGAATTGGCAGATACACAAAGATGGTGCAACGATAATAAAATGCTTCTCAATATTGCCAAATGCAAAGTTATTTATATTGGCAGAGGTGAAAAGCCAGTCATAACATTAAAAAACAAAATTCTTGAAGTTGTAAACTCAGTGAAGAACCCAGACATGTTTTAGTACGGTTTTACCGGTATAGGCGCCCAAAAAAAAGCTGTTTTGCTATGGCTGAGAAATTATATGACCTTATAAGAATAATAAATAACACCTTATATGAACCCCATAAAAATAATATGGGAGTTAATAAAACAGGAAATTGCCAAAGAAATCATCATTACTAAACAGCAATTGATAGAAACCCTTATAAAATAGTGGCACAACAACCCATCACCAATACAATACAAAAGTCCACATAAAAAACATGCCCCAACACCTGAAAGCTATTATTGTAGCAAAGGGTGGCATTACAAAATATTGAGATTATTACTTTATTTGTTATGCTAAAAGTTTTTATAAAAAAATAAATAGTTATGAGTAAGTAATTATGTCGTTTTATATTCTAGATAAAGCTCTCCTCTCTTCTAACAATAAAATTAATTAAAAAATAACCTCAAGATATGTATTTATTCATTAAAGTAGTTAAAACTTAAAATTATTGAAAAAGTAAAGTGTCCCTAATGATTTGGCAATCCACTTTACTTTCATTTTACTGGTGGTTAAAAACTCTTTTATATAAATGATTAAAGTTCTTAATTTATAATTTGTATTAATAAAAATATTTAATATATATATATTTTTTTCTTTCTGTAAATGTTTTTTTTTATTTTCTTAGTCACAATTTTTAGTCTTAACCACAATTTTTTTTTTTTTCTTCCTTTAAATGTTTTTTTTTATTTTCTCGTAAGTTTTTACTACAAATGTAATAAATGAATGAATATATATATATATATATATATATATATATATATATATATATATATATATATATATATATTTATATATATATATATATATATATATATATATATATATATATATATATATATATATTTATATATATATATATATATATATATATTTATATATATATATATATATATATATATATATATATTTATATATATATATATATATATATTTTTATTTTGTTTATTAACGACCTTCCTGATAGTATCGTTCACAAGATAATGCTATACGCTGATGACAGCAAAATTATTGGGATCATAAAGTCGGCATCGGATAACACAACGCTTCAGGCAGATATTGATAACGCGGTTACATGGTCAAACACTTGGCTCATGCACTTTAACATTGATAAATGTAAAGTGATGCATGCAGGTCGTCCTAATAATCGTTTATCACATGACTACTCTATAGAAACCGCTGATGGCATGCGCCACACTATTGCAACTACAACTATTGAATGTGACCTTGGAGTTCTCATATCAAACGATCCGAAAGTCAGAACACAAGTTGAAAAAGCAGCATCCGCAGCCAATCGCATGTTAGGAAAGCTAAAAAATGCTTTCCGCAGTAGAAACTTAAACTTGTGGCGCATACTCTATATATCTTATGTCCGGCCACATCTAGAATTGGCCATTCAAGCCTGGTCCCCGTATCTTGAAACAGACATTAAGTTACTTGAGGATGTTCAAGACCGCGTCACTAAGATAATATCATCCATCAGCCATTTTGATAAAATAAAGCGTCTGCAGGTACTCAAACTAACCACCCTCAAAGAACGTCGTTTGCGTGGTGATATAATCGAACAACTCAAGATTTTCAACAACTATGACGAAGTTCAATTTATGGTCCCACAGCACTAACTAATTGGGCGTGAGGTGTACAACCTACGCGGCCATGACAAGCAGCTTCATCGTCAATTCGTAAGAGGATGTGAGGAGAGATCAAACTTTTTCACAAACCGAGTTGCGGTCCATTGGAACTCTCTCACACAGCACGCGGTAAACGCTCCATCTTTAAATGCATTTAAAGATCGGATTTCGATGCGATAAACTGTTAAATCAGCATAGAGACTCCTGAAAAAGTCTCTTCATCAAATAAATAATTTAACATTTAAATATATACATATGTATATATTTTTTAATTATTGTTACAGCATTATTGCTGTTTAAATGTATAAATTTGATTACTGAATATATCAAACTCAAACTCAAACTCATATATATATATATATATATATATATATATATATATATATATATATATATATATATATATATATATATATATATATATATATATATATATATATATATATATATATATATATATATATATATATATATATATATATATATATATATATATATATATATATATATATATATATATATATATATATATATATATATATATATATATATATATATATATATATATATATATATATATATATATATAGTAAAACTATATAATATAACTATATAATAATATAAATATATAATAATAAACTATATAATATATTAAAATACTGCAAAAAATGGGCCTTTTTAGAAAAATTCTGCATAGGCATTTTGGAGCCAGCACAGCTCTAAAAATCATTATATTATTAATATGTTATTACATTATTGAACTCTATTGATAGTTTATTGATACATTTATCCTAACATACCATTTTTAAAATTTAAGAGAGAAAATTCATGAGGATTTATGGCATAATTTAGAGAATGGGTTAGAAACTGCTGCAACATTGAATTTAAGGATTTTTTAATCTAAGATCATACATATTTTAAAAGAAAACAACTTTATTAGACTTTAAATAAATTTTCAAAAATATGACACAGAACTAAATTGCACAATTCAATTCTGTAAAACCTAGGTACACATGTACCTATTCAAACGTGTCTTCCGTTGAACTAAAGAAATATGAATGTATAATAATAACAACATTGATATAAATTCATTTTAAACAAACTTTGCCACACCAAAAAAATGCATGCTATTTTTTATTAAAAAAATTTTCAGCTGTTTCAGATGCTTAGCTAGGCTTATGTATTAATGAAATGTTTATCGACAATAAAACCTCAGATTTTATATAGAAAATATTTCCATTATTTATTGTGCTAATAAAAAAGTTTCTATTATTAATGCAATAATATAGTTAACAACATTTTCCAAGACATTTGCAAAACCTAATATTTTTGATGCTTAAGAAAACATGCCAAAATATTCTTAGCACAATTTTAGAAGATAAAAATTATGTAAAATGAAACATATGCCTAATTCTTAACTTAACAACTCATTGGTTAACCAATGACTTCCTTTAAAAATCAGCAATTCTTCTAGTTTGTCAACTTAAAATGTTTGCCAGGCTTTTAATACACTTAGCAACTTGTGTTGAACAACATTGTATTTTCATAATTATATGTTAAAAATATATTAACAACTTTTACCCCGTTTTAACTATTTTCTGCCTTCTTATGAAATTTATAGAATATATCAAACTCAAAATATTTGTGCCAGAAAATGGGTTTAAACAAAACATCCAAATTTTAAAAGTTAAATTCCAGGACATTTTGTTGCGTTTTCCAGGACATTTTACATCTTATTAAATGAATATTATCAATTATCTTCACGGTATATTTTTTTCATATTGATTGAATTAAAGAATAGAATATTATATTATTATATTATTATATTATTATTACTCTCTTATTTAAAATTAAATTCAAACCATTAATATAAAAAAAATTTTTGCATAAAAAATTTAATATTACTTCAATATTCTTAGTAGTTTTTTAACTTGACTCAGAAAAAAAAAAAGTTCTAGGACATTTCGGGACATTTTTGAAAAAAATGTAATTTTCCAGGACAATTCAGGACATTCCAGGACACTTGCAAAAATCCAGGACATTCCAGGACATTCCAGAACTGTGGCCACCATGAGAAACATGGATTATTTTAGAAAAAATAAATCAATTTTAAAAATATTTAATAATTAAACATTTAATTATCAGATTTTGGTTCTATTTTTAAAATCTTAAGTTTACATTTTTCTTATTATTTGTTATTATGTCTTATTTTATTTAGAGAAAATGTGTTTTTTGTGTTATAAAGGATTTTTTTATAAAAATAGCTTATTGAAAAAATGTAAAGTAAAAATCATACCACTAAAAAGAGAATGACATACAGTAGAGATAAACTTAGTTTCCTTGTCGTCTTTTTTATTTAATATAACTTTTTCTTTTTTTATTACAGTATTTATAATTCTATCCATCTGTTTTTTTTTTTTTTTTTAATTAAAAACAAATAAAAAAGTTTAAATAACTTTAATAAAATTAATAAACAACTGAAAAGGCAAAACCTAGATTTAGAAATTTGTGAACATGAACTCTTTATTCTTAAAACAAGAACAACGTGCATGATGCGCGTGAACTTTTTTGTTATTATTATTAGAGTGTGTGTGCGTGTAAGAAATAATAGGAGAAATTTTATACAGAAATAGTAGAGGAAATTTTATAGCTGTAGTAGAAAATATATCACAAAATTTGCATTCTGTTATAACAGAATGCAAATTTTGTGATATTCATAATTATACTTCATACTTCATACTTCATAATTATGAAGTTAGTTATTGCAATGAAATCAAGAGTTAAAATACTCACAGCCATAAGTCATAATTTTTTTTGAATGATATAAAAGTTTTTTTGTGTTGTTTTTAAGAAACTTATATTAAATTATAATTTTCAATATGTTTTAAATTAAACTTATTATTAGTGAAAATTGGTCGTAAAAGCTATCTTACTAATATTTTTTTATAAAGAAATAAACAAGTATTTTTTTACAAAACAAAACTAAAAAAAGAAACGCGGAAATTCGCAAAAAACTTTCATGTCTTGTCATCAAGCTCGTATTTCAAGATCATTAAAATTATTTTTTTTAATTTGAACTTATATTTTAACTAAATGTACTTTTGTCAGTTTTTCAACAGTGGTGGTTAGAGAGTATAAAGTTGTACTATGCACTCTAACCACCACCGTTAAGAACCGACCAAAAAACATTTAAAATGTATATAGTTAAAAAGTTTCCAAATTACAAAAATAAAAACAAACAAAAGAATATTTAACTTAAGGTAAAAATTTCACTTTTAATGTAGGATATATCTCGAGAGAATGACTAAATGAGCGCGAATTTCTCTCGTGCGAACAGGCATAAGTACGTATGGCGTAATTGCATAAGTGCGAATTGACATAAGTGTACTGAATAAAATTGCAAATATTAACATAAGTGCAAATTGGCATTTCGCACTTATGCCACTTCGCACTTATGCCAGTTTGCACTTATGCCAATGTTAATAAATTATTTTGGCGTACTTATGCCAGTTCGCACTTATAAAATTTGAGCTTTTAAGGTGAGTTTCCACTCATCCATTTTTCTACGGGAAAGGGAAAGGGAACGGAAAAATAACCACGTGAGCATGCGTAATAAAAGTTTTTATTTGTCCGTAAGGAAACTGCGCATGCTCACGTGATTATTTTTCCGTTCCCTTTCCCTTTCCCGTAGAAAAGCGGATGAGTTGAAAATCACCTTTAAACCAAAGTCATTGTTAATACTACGCTTTGAATTTGCAACAATAAAAAAGCAAGTAACGAAAGTGTGACGGAATTTTCACGACGGATTGTAAGAGCTGCTGAAGGATGAACTTTTGGATATGAGATGGGCCACCAGTTCATCACGTGTTTTAACGATAGTGTTACTTTCAAACGGTTATTACGGGAACCTGAAGAACTTACGTTTGCATCAAGCTAAAGTCTGCTTCAAACGGTAGCAAAATTTAAAAGGAAAAGGAAGAACTTGGAAATGATGGCATCCAGTATTCTCCCAGAAACGACATGGCCATCGTTGAAAGTAAAAATAAACGAAATGCTCCAAACAGCATTAATTGATTCTGGATGTTCCAACGCTGTAGTTCAAGCTAACCACAGCAAAATGTGGTGCAGTTACTTCAACGAGAAAAAACAAAAACAAAATAAACAAAATAAAATGTGGTCTCATAAATACGAAAAGAAATTAAGAGAACGAGATAAGCGAAATAAAATACGTCGTCGTTTCTACGACAAGAAAAAACGAAAACAAAATAATCGAAATAAAATTTGATACCATTAATACGACAAGAAATAAAGAGAAAGAAATAAACGAAATAAAATATCAGGACTTCGACGGAAAAAGTGGACGGCATCATGTGACTGGAATAAAGAACTTGTATTTAATAATACAATTTGTAAATACAAGATGAACCAAGAGCACGAACGTAGTTACCGTAAAGAAATAAGTAAGTGAATTAACTCTGGAATTCTTTTACCATATAACGACTAACATTAAGACCACCTACAGTATTGAAACTGCTTTTGTGCGCAGTGCAAGAAAATAAAGACAAAAAGTTACATCCAGTGGGAAATTTCCGAGCTCTCAACGAATTTGTAAATTGTCACACAACAAATGCGAACGTTTGTCAAGAAAAACTGCGTCTTTTAGAAAAATAAAAAAATCTTGAACTAAAAAAGCCTACCTCCAAATTCATATTGATAAAAAAACTTTGGCCATATCAAACGGTGATTATAAATGGGAAACGGTTTTGTTTTACAAGAATGTGTTTTGGCATCAATATTGCTCCAACAATAATGATCACAACTCTTTGGCTTGTGCTCAATTTAAATCCAACCGTAAAGAAAGTATGTGATATTTACATTGATGATATATTTGTTGATGAAAGTGTGGAAACTGCGGAAAATGTAGTGAAGCATCTGGATATGTTCGGATTACAAAGTAAATCTCCACAAGATCTTGAACAAGGACGTGTTTTAGGATTGAGAATCGAAAGAAATAAAAATGGGGAGCTGATATGGAAATGCAACAATGTGGTACAATTTAAACCTTTAAATGCAGTCACACAATCAGCTTTTTAGCCAGTTAGGTAAAATCATTGAACAATACGTGCTGGGAGAAAGTCTACGTTTACAAGTTTCATACATTAAACGTTTAGCTGGAAATATTCCTTGGTATAATTTTATTTCTGAAGATTCTAAAATTTCAGAGTTGCTTCACCATGTGAAGAAAGAGAATCCGGTTGGTGGGAAATGGCTGGTACCAGTAAATGGAAAAGCTGAGCATTTTTAGAATGCAACATCCATAGAATTTGGGGTAGTTCTGCGCATTGGAAGAGTAGTCGTTGAAGAAGCAGCATGGCTGCGACCAGCGAATGACACACACCAAATCGATATAAGTGAACTGGATTTGATACTTTGAGGACTAAACTAAGCTAGTAAGTGGGACATAAAGGAGTTAACAGTATACAGTGATAGCAAGAGCAACGTGGAATGGTTAAACGCAGTTTTGAAGAAAGAATATTGCGTAAAAACATAGAGAATTTTTCAATTGCTAATACAAAGACAGTTGAACATTATTACGGAAGTGGCAAAAGATATCCAGATTGTAGTACAATGGATTCCATCTGAAATAAATTTGGCCGATCGATTCACACAAATCCCTCAAAAATGGTGCAGACCAATGTGTACAGCTGCGTTACTTGAACAAAAAGTTTTATGGAAAATTTATTCAATTGGTCATTTTAATGTCATTCCAGCATTGCAACTTTGCTTGCAAAATAGCCAGAATGTATCATGTAAGAAGGTTTCAGCAATAACAGTGAATTGTAACCAATGCAACTTCATTGATCCTTTCTCCGTAAAGTGGAAGCATGATCAACTTAGCGTAGAAAAAAATTAGAATCGGTTTGCCATTGACGCATATAGGTGCTGAACTGTACTTATCGATGATTGAATATTGTCCATCACGGTATACAATATGGCATAAACTGGTAATTAACGCCAGCTACTGAAGTTGTCGGAAAACTTGAAGAAATATTCTCTTTATTTGGACCGCCAGTTTGTCCTTTAATGGACAACAAATTTCGATCCAACACATTAACAAGTTTTGCAGCCCATTGAACTCAAGGTAAAGGTATAGTTGAACGCATACACAGAACAATAAAAAGTACAGTCACTCTCTTACTTTGTTCAATCATTCTGGCACTCTTGCTGTACAACAAGACAATATCATCTAATTGTATTGTTAAGTCCATCTCAGCAGTTTAAGAAAAGCCAACTTGTTTTTTCTCTGGTATTGATAAACGACAAAAGCAGACGAGAATGGCGTAAACAAGAAATTCAAAGAGGGTGACAATGCAAGGCCATCATTGGGGTTTAAATAAATTTCGTCAAATTTTGATGGAAAACTTGACTGCGCTTGAAGGCAAAAACTCAATTAAAAAAAATAACTTTTACTGAGATTTTGTTTTAACTTTTCTTATAAAGTTTAAGTTATCGGAAGAATATTAACTACCGGAACATATAAAGTTTAAGTTATCGGAAGGTTAATAACTACAGGAATAGATAAAGTCGTTCGACTTTTAGTTTGAGTTATCGAGTGATTTTTAGGAGAAATTATAAGTGAGGGTTCAAGGGGAACTTAAAAGTACTTCAAGTTACTGGAAGTTTGAGTTATCCGGAGTTCGAGATAACGGGAGTTCATGGTATATCAAAATAAATCTGGTCTTCAGGTAGTCAACTTTTTTTAATTACTAATTTTAAAAATAATTTTAAAAATAGAACACTCTATTAAAACAATCATGCTACAACGTTTAGGTAATCTGTTTATTACTAGATGAGCCCACATTTAAAGTTGAAATTTTATTTCAGTAATGGGGCAATTCCAGTCAGAGTCTTTGCTTACAGTTGTTTACATTTTGAGAATGTTGCAAATTTACTCGGCTAGCTGTAATAACAAATGATCAGAATTCTCAAACTTCAAAACTTTCAGTTGTGTATTTTAAAGCACTGCTCTTGGCCTGCTCCTCTACTTTCCCCACACAAAATAATCTGGAAAAACTTTTTTAAACTTCTGAAATATTTGCCGCTAATACTATTTTATTTTCTAAAATATTATGGCAGACTTATCTAATTGATCCGCAGGACCAGCTTGATATTTGATATACGAAAGTTATACCGTACACCAAATCTACACTTGGTATATGGAAGTTAAACATTTGGTTACGCTTAGTTAGTCATGTTAAACATTTTAAAATACTGTGCCATTCAATACTGTTAACTCAACCCTCATTACACTTACCTTCTACAAAATAAACAAGGTATAAATTAATGCCATAGACGCTCTACTAAAAGACGTAATTAGGAAGTCATTTTGCATCTAACCTAAAACAGTTGTCTCTAAATCTTTACAAATTCTTGATATACTAAAAAAAATATAGCACTCAAGTTATTTAAAGTGTTTATAAGACCTTGCATATACAGTGTCTTTTTGGGCTTCTTATTTAAAAAATGATATTGCCTTGGTTGAATCTGTTCAACGCAAAGCAACAAAATGGGCTTCCAGCTAGAAACATCTTTACCCAGCTAGCACACTTACGTTGACCAACGTATGTAAATACATTGCGAACGTCGGCCGATATGAGTCAAATGACATCGGGGCGGAATCAGTAAAACAACGTCGGGCCGAGATCAGTAAAATGACGTCGGGCTGAGATTATTAAAAAGGACATTAGCCCGCTTTAATTTCGATCAATAAATGAGATTACAAAAGCAACTATTATTCATAGCAATTATCAAACAAAATTGGAAAATATATAATAAAACGATTATAAAATAATCGAAAAATGCATAATAAAACGACAAATAATTATTTATTTTTCAATTATTATCTTAACTATTTTTTATACAATTTAAATAATTATTAAATAATAAAATATAAAAAATAGTTAACAGCAAATATTTCACCAACTTTCGAAGCATGTCGATATACGGTTCGCCAATTATACGGTTGATTTAATGTAATTAGTTAATGTAACTAGGGTGTTTCTGCATCGCAGGACATTTATCATCTTCATTGTTTAATGAAGCATTGTTCTTAATCAGAAAATATCTTACTTCCTCTAAAAAGTAAATGAATATATTAGTCCGGAAATAAAATATTAATGCAAAAACTTTCACAAATTTATATTTTCTATCATACCCATGAAGTATTATTACATTTGATACACGATAGTCATAAGACTTTAACTACTCTTTACTAAGATCTAAATATTAACTTATTTAATCTAAAGTGAAACTTAGTATGAGTAATTAAAAAATCAACATATAAATCAACTTGTTACTATTCAAAACTTTTACATTTAATATAATTGTATTTTAATAAAAAATCACCTTATTAAATTGTTCCGGAAAAAGCAGTAACTCCAAACAATTTTTTTGTGTGCGATGCAGAAAATGGTTTCATTCGGATTGCGACATTGGCATAAAACAAAATGAATATTATCATTGCTCATATTGTTTATAACTAGTTTTAAACTATCTTCATACACAGTACCTTATAACCTGTTTTATATATATAAAAAAACTCATATGCATTTCAAACTACTTTTATTTTTACATCACCAGTATTTCTTTTTGCAAAATTCAGCCTTTAAAAGTAAATTTTGAAAAACATAAAAAAAGTATGAACATGGCCTACTTTATACACGGCCGGATATATTGCATAAATAGGCCGAAAATTAGAAGGCCAGTTTTTCAATATTACAAGTTTTCGGGATTAAATTGCTAGGTTTTTTAATTTAAGTTAATAAATATATATCATAATTATTTAAATTAAATAGATTTATATAGTAAAATATCTTTTCTTATTAGTTTTTCCTTATTTAAAAACGTTTAGGTTGATTTTATTATTAACAACTAGTAGTTTTTTTTTTAATTTGTTTATTTGATTTTCGTAGTTCACTTCAAATAATTTTTTCTTTTGAACAACTTAATATTTTAAATATAAAATTAGGAATATGACTATTTTAATACACATTTTTTTATCGTAGAGATTTTAGGCAAAAGTCAAAAAATACTAATAGCAAGTTTCATCACGATTTCATATACAAAATATATCTATTTATATATCTACATACCTGTCTATCTATATATACCTATATCTATATCTATATCTATATCTATATCTATATCTATCTATCTATCTATCTATCTATCTATCTATATATATATATATATATATATATATATATATATATATATATATATATATATATATATATATATATATATATATATATATATAAATATATATATATATATATATATATATATATATATATATATATATATATATATATATATATACATAAACTACATTTCTTTTTTTTTCTTTTCCCTTTGTCTTCTTTTAAAAGATAATACAGCATCTTTGCGCTTTCCACTACTTAAAATCTTTTGTTCATAGTTATAAAAAATATTTATTACTGTCTGATGAACAAGAGAAAGCCCCCACTTTAAATGATCCTCACAAATAAAGCTGTGGTTCAAGTTATATTCATATAAAATATATTCGCTAACTTTTCTGATGTCAAGAATTTCTATTGTAAGTAAACTTTTTTTACTGCATCAAGCATAGCAAAGTAAATAATAACATGATTTGCAAGCAATTTTGAGGGAGTTATGAGACCTCCTCTGGATAGTAGTTCAATATATTCTGTATTTAAATCAATGAGATCACTTTTTAGCAATAAAGTACATAATTCACATTTAACTTTTTTGAGTAACTTTCTGCATATATATTCAGCAATAAAAATAGCAACTTCTTTATTGTTATCATCTAAATTACATTCCTGAATATTATTAATAAAAAGTTCAGAAATCGAATTTATATTTACAACTGACTTGAAAGTTTTTAAATCTATTTTCCAAAAATAAAAATTTTCTTTTAATAATGATCTCATTTGCAAAATTTTTTCAGAAGTTATTACTTCACGTAATCCAACAAGAAATCTGCCACCACTCATTTGATGATACTTTGAAAAATAACGCTCCAATGGATCACTTTGGAAACAAGAGGTTAGAACATAATTATATCCTTCAAATAGAAGATCTTCAATTAAACTAGAAGTAAAAAAAATAAATAAATATGAAGATTTTCGGGAGCATTTTTAAAATATAGTTTACAAACACAGATAAAAAAAAACTGTAAAAAAAGGTTTTTTATATTTTATTGATGTTTTATAAAAAACATAATATTATAAGTCTGGTCATCAGATACAGTTAAAAAAACTGTAAAAAAATGGTTTTCTTCCTGGTATTGTGGTTTATCCTCCTCCGGCTAATTGCCATATAGAGGCCACATTACCAAGGCCCGCAAAGACAGGTTCGGCTCCCCAAGGAGCGTCATAACCCGCTCTACGGACCAAGAGTAAGGTGAGTTTGGGAAGAACGAAGATATGTTAGAGTGAGAGACAGAAGTAGTTAGAAAGATAGCATAGAGATAGCGGATAGAGTTGCACCCGATGTTAGAAGGTGCTAAAACGTACTGTTAGCTAGGTTCACCCAACTAATGTACGCCGACAAATGAGTTGATTGGAGTTCACTTAACATGAGCTCTTTCTCAACTTTCTTCGTCGTTTGTCGAACTTTTCTTTGTCGTCGAAAATGGTTTTCTTTCTAGTAATGAGTCGTTTTGGTAACTTATTTGTCGTTTTTTGTTTAATTTTACTGATTTTGTTTCATAGCTTCAATTGCGGGTTTACATTGACAAAAAACGACAACTTTCCGCGGATTTTTTTTACATTGACAAAAAACGACAACTTTTCGCGGACTACCCCAATAATAATATTGAAAGCTTTCTACCGCGATTAAGCTCGCGATCCTCGTGGTCACGTCGATGTCTTAATTGTTGTGAATGTCACATGTGACATGCTTGTGCACAAGCTAGTTGCTAGCCTATTTATACCAGGGTTCTAAGCATGGTTGACTGTAAAATTGATTTAACAATAAGTTTTTAAAATTATTTTTTTAACTAAACAATCATTTATTTTCCAGAGACTATATTAAGTACATTTAATTTGTTTTGAGCAATACTTCACTAAAATGCCCAATTAAATCAGCAATCTCTTATAAAATTAATAATCTAATTCTGCAGGTGTAAAGCTGGTAACTGTTTCTGAAAAGATGTATCAGGGACAAGGCGCTGGCTTGGTAATATTAAAGTACTTTCGCGAACCTGTTGCTTAGAAATAATTCAAAATATTGGTTGCTTTCCAGACCTTTCTGGTTTTTCTTTTAATTAAAATTCCTAAGTAATTATAATCTTATTTTCGTAGCTGTCTCCATTTTTATTTTATTTAATACTATTATACATAAACTGAAGATAATTTTCACTTGTCACTGGTAGTTCTTCAACTCCCAACAAATTTATTTGTCAGAAATGACCTATCCAAGAAAAACGTGTTGAACTTAAATGTTTTAATACCTGCAAAATGTCATTGCTCTTAAATATTAAGATATTTATTATTAATCTGTCAATATTTGTTAAAATATAAAAATGCTTAATAAGGTATTCTTGATTTTTAACAAATATTGGCAGAATAATTATATGATTTATTCAATGATGAAGTTTATGAGTTTTCTACAGTTCCAATGTTTATTTTACTTATAACAAATCTGTAATAATTTGTAACTATTATAATTTATATTTTTTTGTTATTATTTAATAGTATGTTACTATTTTTTAATTATATTTTAATGATATATATGTTTTTTTATCAAATTTTTTGTATATTGTATAAATTCAGATTCTCATGGCTCAATTAGAATTTATAGATAAATTTGTTTGTTTACAATTCAAAAATGGTAAGAAGTTATGTGGAGAGTGTTTTACTATTGATCCTGTTACAAATAGTGTTGTGTTAATTACTAAAAAAATTTCAAATTTAATGGTTGAAGTTGTACTTTCACATGATTTAATAGATATCCAAGTTATGGATATAGAGCATATAAATCGTGCAGAGTATTTACAATTCAAAGAAGTTTTTTTAAGAAAACTGTTTCCAGAGCAGCATTTATTTACTTCTGAAGATTTGCTAAAACGTAGAGATAAACTTTATCAGTTACTTGAGTTAAATAGACTGCCTGTTACTGTTCAGGATAATGGTATTCTATCTGTTGTAAATGGTATTGCATTAATTGAGCCTCCATATACTGTTGATACATGCCGTAGCGCCAATACTATTGTTTTGGATCGAGTAATGAGAATAGTAGAAACATGTCAGAAAAGTTATGATGAGTAGTTAATACTTTCCAATTGACTTTTTATGAATTTTTTTTTTTGGTTGAAATTCCAACTTGCAATATAGTATTTGGTTTTCAGAAATATTTAAAGTTTGTATTATAAAATCAAGTGGTATTTAAAGATTTCTTTTATTTTGAGTTTAGATATTTTGAGGATAGTTTCTACAGTTTCTTAATGATGTATATATATATATATATATATATATATATATATATATATATATATATATATTTTTTATTTTATTTTATTTTATTTATTTATTTATTTAGCAACTTAATGCTAGTTAAGTAACTTATACAAAATAAATAATCCCCTTTACAAAATAAATGTTCACTGTATAAGTTGGTTATTCTTTATTGTTTGAAGCAATTTTTTTTTTGAATTTTCTGTAGTCCAGCTGAACAAATCCACCAGCTATTTCCTGGTACAGTTTCAAACCAAACACAAACAATAACTTCTGTCCTGCTCTATTGCATTGGCTGCTTTTATGAAAATAATTAGCTTGTCTAGTCTAATGTTGATGTAACTCGCTATTTTTTGAATAGAACAGTTTAAATATATCATTTACAGTCGATGTAACATTTTGAATGAAACAGAGTGATTTAAAATTATTCTGTTTTTTACACTGATCCAACCAAGCAAATTCAACATTTCTGTTTTATGAGTTAACCAGTGACATTTTAATATAATTCTCATTGCTTTGTTTTGAAGTTTTTTTAGGATATTTAAGTTATTTGTGTTGACATCAAGAAAAATAGAAGCACAGTATTCATAATGGGGAGCAATTATAGTTTGAAAGATTATCTTTTTGGTCCAATAAGTTAAGTATTTGCTTATTCTACCAAGATATCCAGTTTTCTTTGCAATTTTATTAGAGATATATTTGATATGTTCAGTAAAATTAAGTTGGTAATCAATAATAATACCTAGATGTTTCACGCTATCACTAAATTCAATGACCACATCATCCAATATCACTTTTATGTTATTGTTATGATTTGTTAAACTATTTTTTCTTTTTTTTGAATTAACAATAAGCATTGCCATGGACTTGAGAGTATTTAATTTAAGTTTGTTATTACTTAACCATTTACAAAGTATTTTTAAGTCTTGATTTAATTTAAAAAAAGTTTCTTCCAAGTTTGTGCCCTCAATACAAACCAATGTATCATCAGCAAACAAATTTACAAAAGAATACTCAATTTTTGATGCAATATCGTTCATGTAAATGATAAACAAAAGAGGTCCAAGTACACTACCCTGTGGAACCCCTATATCACAAACTAGTTCGCCAGATTCTTCACCTTTTATTTTGACTACTTGAGTTCTCATCAAAAGATAGTCTGCAATCCAATTGAGTACTGTACCTTTAATTTTATAACCTTGTAATTTTTGTATAAGAATCTTTCTATTAACTGTTTCAAATGCCCTTTTAAGACCTAGCATTACTGTTACAACAAATTTATTGTTGTTCAAAGATGTTCTCCATTTAGAAAGTAGTAGTTGAATAGCTGATTCAGTTGATCTATTTGTTCTGAAACCAAATTGATTATTATAAAAAATATTATTACTTTCAAAATAACTTGACAACTGCTTGTGAACAGCAATTTCTAATATTTTTTCATAAGTAGGAAGCATATTAATTGGTCTTAAGTCTTGTGGTAACTTTGGCTACATTAGCTTTGGAATTGGAATGATTGTTGACTTTTTCCATTTAGAAGGAATTTTCCCATTTTTTAACGATAAATTAATAATTTTTAATAGAATACTTGAAAATGATGAGTATAATTCTTTGAATATAATAACATTTAAGCCCTCACACATTGAATTCTTGTTTTGTAATTGATTTACTATATCATTTAAGTCTTGCATAGTTAAAGGACTAAATTCACAAAAACAAGGAATATTATCATTTAGTGATAAATTTTCCATAGCATTATAACTCATATCACTTTGAATTGATGTTTCAATATCTATTATACTTTGGATTAAAAATTCATTATATTTATCTGGAATGGATTTTTTTGTGTCATCTCTTTGAAAACTTCTAATAACATTTTCTTCATAAAATTTAATATCATCCATTATATTTGATTTAATTTCTGGTTTGACAGATGTTAGATATTTCAACGAATTCCACATAGCTTTAGGATCATTTTTGACTGAATCAATTTTTATTTTATAGTAATCAGCTTTTAGTTTTCTTAATAGTGATGTTTTTTTATTTCTTATTTTTTTAAATTTGTTATACTGTATTTTACATTTGCTTTCACTAAAACCATGGTATTTAAACCAAACAAATGTTTTCCATTCTTGATTATATTCTTTTACTATATCGGTGTATTTAGAATTCCTTAACCAGCTATTGAGAATAAATGGATTGTTGTTGTTGATTTCCTTATTCGTTTTATAAAACTTTTCTTGCATATTTATGTTATTTTTAATAATTGTTGTATAACTATTAGCCGTTACTTCAATATCAATTTCTTTTTTTATATTTTTTAATTCAACTGAAATGTTTTTATTTAATAAAGAATAATCAATTTTATGGAAGTTCTGTTTACTACTGTTGACAACAATATTCTTTGCTTTTTTAGTTTTGAATTGTCTTTTTTCTTTGATAGAGTATTTACAAGTTATCATTTCATGATCAGAAAGTTTTTCTTTTTCATTAGTTTCGATAAGAGTACAATTTGAAATTGCTAAGTCAATACAAGTACTTGATTTTTCAGATATTTTTGTTGGTGTACTGTTGAAAATATACATTTGATTATTTTTGATAGATTGCTTTAGTACTATAGAGTGTTTGTCATTTGAAAGTGTATTTATGTTAAAGTCACCAAGAATGATAATATTTTTTGAACGAATTGTAGTAATTCAAGTATCAAAAAACTCCAAGAAGATGGTTTTGTTCTCTTGCTGAGATTTATACAAAACACTAAAATGAAACTTAATTTTGTTAATGACTAGTTCAGTAGATAATAACCAATGACACTTGTCCTTGAGGATAGATTTAGGATCAGAATTTACTTTTATGCCATTTTTATAATATAATATACAACCACCGGTATGAGCACTTGATGATTCTAAATTTATAAAAGAATAACCAAAAATTTCAAGCTCTTTTTCAAAGATTAAGGATGTTATGTGGGTTTCAGTTAATCCAAGTATATGAGGTTTAAATTTTTGTAAATATAGTGTAACTCTGTCAAGTTTATTTATAAGACCATTTATATTTGTATATGCAATTTTAATGTCTTTTACTACTATTGATTGCTAGTTGTCATACTTTAATTCCACTCTATTTTTAATGTCATTATATACTGGACATTTTTTATCGAATGCACAATGTTAAGGATTTATCATTAAATTGAATTTTTTGTTTTTGTTAAGGCAATTAACACACCAATTACTTTCGTGATTTTGACAATCTTTACTGTAATGATCACCTGAACAGTAGCAACATGAAGGAGTATTAAAGTGAAAATTTTTTTCTTTATGATTGTAACCTTGACAATGGTAACATTGAATAATATTTATATGTTTTCGAATTTGCACAGACTCCCAGCCAATTGCTAATCTACCATTTTTCTTATTTATAATGTATTCATATGTGTTTATATCTATATCAGCTATAACCAGTTCATATTTATTCTTTGTCATGTTAATTCTTTTCACAACTATGACTTTAGCCTTATTATTCAAATTATTTAGAGCTGTTATATCGTTTGCCAAAATCTCATTGAATACCTCATCATGTTTGGTAATCTTAAATTTAATCCTTTTCATTTTTTCAGTGTTACCTTTTTCAACTGAGACATTTACACCTAATTTTCCTTTAATTTCCTGATAGAGTTTGTCTTTTGATTTTTCGTCATTGCACCTTATGATAACTTCATTATTTTGATTTTGGATATGTTGAATTTCTACTCCTAATTCTTTTGGTTTGATATTGTCCATAATCAACTTCTTTGTGTTAATTTTATCATGATTGTTAATTTTTTTGACATCAATTTCACTAAATGTTCTTTCAGATATACTATTTACATTGCTTGATATTATTAAGATTTATTTTATTTTAATTTTATCTTGCAACTCTTTCTTTATTAACTTGTTTTCAATTTTTAGTTCTGCGATCTCTTTATTTAATATTTTGTTATTAGTATATAATTCTTTTATAAATGTATATTTCACTTTTTTATCGTTTTTATTCATTTTAACAAGTTTTTTTTCACATTTAAAACAAAGCCATATAACTCTGGATTTTTCGTTATTGCATTAAAGTCATCATTAGTGAGTTTACTACATTTAAGATGACACCATTCTTTACATACTCCACATTCAACACTTTTTCCATGAATACTAATTTCACATTCAATGCAATTAAAGACAGAGGTTTTTAAGTTTGACATCGAATGATCACTATCTTCATCTAATTTATCAGCATTATGTGGGCTTAAGTGTTTTTTTTGTTTTTATCATTTTCACCTTTTGTTCATACAAAATGAAAGATTTGTA
>NC_061158.1:52557217-52567217 GCF_022113875.1 Hydra vulgaris | reverse complement strand
GTTTCTAAGTGCTCCAAAAATTCTTATCCTTCTAGTTTTTTTCCTCGAACATCAGTTCTTTGATATTCACTTCCTTTATCTTATTTTCCTGATTCATATAATTTGCACTCTTTTAATTTGTTTGTTAATCGTTATCTTACTTTGTAAATTTATTATTTTCTCTTCCACTAACTTCTAATTCTAATAGTGGTTGCTTGCAGCCTTTTAGGATATGAAGAAAATATATAAATATATCAGGCCTTGTGATGAATATAAACTGCGCGACGCACCGTGGTTCAAGATCCTTAAAAAGTGGCAAAAAAGGAAAAAAATTTAAGTCTTTAGTTTGTAAACACAAATAACTTTTAATTATGGTAAGGCCAGATGCATAACAATTTAAAACTTTTTTTGAAGCTATTGCAAGGTTGTGTATTAATTTGAAGCACTTTACTAATGCTTTATTTATGACGAAAAAAAACCGGAAATGTTCGATAAAATAGCCAGTTTTAGAAATTTATTTTATGGAGACATAGTAGTTAAAGTGTTAGTATTTTTTATCAATTTACTTATATTGTGTCAATTCACAATGTAAATGAAAGATTTTTTTTAAAGATTATTAGGTTTAAGCCATTACTCAGCATGAAGAAAAATATTAGTAAAAATTTTTTTTTTTATTAGTAACACATTATTTATGTTACAAGAACAAAAATGTTCCACATAACTCCACGCTTATGTTAGTGTTTTTGAGTACTGTCAGCAATATACTATTTAATGGAATAAAATTTACCTGCTCCAATTTGCTCTAATCTAAAATAGAGCTTTTATGATTTACTTGCTAAATATTATAATCAGCGAGTATATGATAAAAGATTGGAGCAAATTGAAGCAAGTAAGTTTTATTTAATTATTTTAAATATAAGCTCTTTCAAAAAAAGAGTATCAGCGTTACCTAATATTTTTAGTTTGTATATATATATATATATATATATATATATATATATATATATATATATATATGTACAAATATTTTAAATTGTATTCTACAAAATAGAGTGCTCAATGTTCTTAAAAAAACATAGCTATAATAAATTAGTAGAAAATCACATATTAAATTTTTTTCATTTTGATGAGTCTTTATTGATGAAACACAGTGTAAAATATAAAAAAATTTTATTAGTAATTTTTTACTAATTTATATATACATATGGATTTTCAAAATACTTGTAGCTATTAAGTTATAATGTAAATGACAATAAGATTGTTAAACTATTGATAACTTTTTGTGTGTTATGTAATAGATAATATATAAAAATGAAAAGAATTGATCTTCTTCAAAAAATTAAAGGACTAGGTTTCAATAAAGTTAATTTGCTGGAATCTTTGTTTAAAGAAGTTTTAAATGTTTATAACCTTCATGAAGATGACTTCAATAAATCAGAGCTTACCAACTTAAAGAATAAGTTGTCTGTTTTTAAAGCAAAAGTGGGAAATAAGTTAGAAAAGCATAATAGAAACTATGACAGATTGATTTTAAAAGAGGGTGTATGGCTACAGGTAAGGAAACAAAAATATTTCTTAATAAATTTTTTTTATGCACTCATTTTATTTAATTAAGTTTCTATTTACAGGAGGAGTTTTTTCCAGATCTTGTTAAAAGAATTAAATCTAAAGAAGGTCCAGGTAGAAAAAATAAAGTTTGGGAAAGTCTTGGTGAAAGAAGCAAAAGAGCTAAAATTGCCCATTTGGCTGAAAACAATCACGAAGCATTGGCTTTAGCTTCTTTAAAAAGTGCTGCAACTGAATCCAACATTAATAAAAACAATTTTATCTTTATAGTAAAGAAGGCTTTGGACCCAGATAAAGCAAATGAAATTAGAAAAAACATGTCTATGCATGAACCTATTAAAATGAAAGTTGAAGATGCTCTCAGCCTAAAAATTCAATGTGATCTGTCCGATGAACAATATCAGATAATCAGAAATAGCTCCCTATTACAAAATGCAAACATCTATCCGTCTCTTCATAAAATTTTAACTGAAAAAAAGAAATGCTATCCTCATAATATGATTTTTTCAGAAACATCTGCAGTTTGCTCCCTTCAATCTCTTTTTAATCTCACACTGTGTAGAGTCTTGAGTCTAAATAGTTGCAACAAAATATTTTCTGAATTATCGGTTAAAGATATCAATTAACATGGAATTATGCATTTCAAAGTTGGTTTTGATGGAGCGTCTAGCCAGAGTCTGTATAAACAAAAATATTTAGATACAACTCTAGATGAAGTTATTAAAAATGAAGAAAGTATTTTCCAAACATCTATTGTGCCTCTTAAACTGACTGTTAATGATACAGTAATCTGGTACAACAAAAAGCCATCTAGTACACATTTCTGCAGACCAGTATGTTTGCAGTACAAGAAGGAAATAAATGTGCTAATTAAAGAAGAAAAAAAACGATTACGGATTGAAATTCAGAAACTTGAACCATTTGTAGTAAGTTTAGAATCAAAACCGACTGAGTCATCTATGATGACAGCAATTATAAAGTATAATTTGGATTTGACTATGTTTGATGGTAAGGTTATTAATGCACTGACAAGTACTACCTCATCTCAAAGCTGTAATGTATGTTCAGCAAACCCAACAGAGATGAATGACATTAAATTGATTAGATCTAAACCTGTCAATAAAGAAGCTTTATTTTTTGGCCTTTCACCTCTTCACTGTTGGATAAGATGCTTTGAGTACATTCTTCACCTTGGATATAAATTGAAAATTAGGTCATTTTATGCTAAAACATCTGAGCAGAAAGAATCAGTTAAAGAAAGAAAAGCGTTTATTCAAAAGAAGTCTAGGGAAAAACTAAGTCTTATTGTTGACATGCCAAAAGAAGATTTTGGAAACACTAATGATGGTAATACTGCCAGAAGAGCCTTTGAGGAATCGATTACCTTCTCTGAGATAACTGATGTAGATGTTGACATCATTTCTAGATTTGAAACAATTTTAAAAGCAGTTTGTTCAGGATATGATTTAGATCCAAGCTCTTTTCAAAGTTATTGCAATAATACAACAGATAAAATTCTTTCTGAATATAATTGGTATGTTATTCCTCCAAGCGTTCACAAACTTTTAGAACATGGTTTACAGATTGCCAATGCATTAGAACTTCCCATTGGAGTTTATTCAGAAGAATCACTAGAGGCTGTTAACAAAGAGATTAGAAATGCAAGGTTAAACCATTCATGCAAAATTTCAAGGATAAATGTTATGAAAAACCAATTTAACTATCTTATGATAAGGAGTGATCCAGTTAAATCGAGCATTCAATTCACTAACCATAGATGTGAAAATGGGAAATTGCTCCCAATAGAAGTTCTTTCTCTCCTTAAACAGTCGTGATTTTTTTGAGAATTTTATTTTTTATAGATACATTTGCATCAAAAATTTAAATTTAAATTTAGAATAGTTATAATAGTAATTTTCAAAGTATATTCTAATTCTCAGAGTATAATTATTATATGCTCTTTGTTGATGTCTGAATTTTTTTTAAATTAATTATCATTCTTTCAATCATTGTTTTTATCAAAAGAGGAGGGTAATAATTGATGAAATAAATTTGAAATAATTAAAAATAAATTATTTTATGAACTAAAATTTGAAATAGTTATAATAGTAATGCTTAAAGAATTTTATTGTATTCTTTTTATTGAGGAATGAATTTTTTTTTTTTTGAAAGTTCTTTCAATCATTGTTTTTAACAAAAGGGGAGGGGCCCGGTAATAATTATGACATATTTGGATGGTAGTGTACCGAGTGATCACGCCTGATTACAAGTTGGAGAGAGTTAAAAAAAAGTTTAAAAATAAGTTATGTATTTATGCAAAGTATTACTTGATTCGAGAAGTTAAATTAAAAAAAAAAAATCTGCTTGCGCGTATCAAATTTCTTACGTAAGTAATTTTTAGATACGCGCACGTTTTGCTGGTTGTTGCGCGTAAAAATAATTTAAAATTACATATTTGATCTTTTGACTAAAAAAATAATAACTTTTTCTTTAATACATATTAACATGCGATGGTTATATAATTTTTGCCGTTTTTTCTTCAATTTGAGTCACTGTGCGACGCATAAGCACGACAAGATTTTTGACGTCATTAAATTCTTTTTATTTGCTTTTCATATTTATCGACATTAACTGCACCAATTTACTTAATTACCGCAAAACTACTTTAAATCATTAATGTAGAAATGTTATTATTTAAAAATGTTTTGGAATGTTTCATTTTTTAAAATGTAAAAACATTTGCTTATTTTCTCGACATTTGACACATTTTGTCTATACTAAAGGAATAAAAAACATAAGTTTTTCAAATAAATATTTTTTCTTTTTAAAAAGTCAGAGAGTAATAAACTGGAAATTTTAATTTTGTACGATTAAAAACTGTGCAATAGCTAATATTTTTACTAGCGATTTTATATAATATTTTTTTATTTATTTATTTTTATTTATTTTCATAAAGCGGTTGATAAGCACAATCACTCGTATTATTAAAAAACTTTAACGAACGTTTTGAATAGATTTTTAATGTTTACAAGGAATTTTATTTTTGGTAAAATAAAATAAAATGTTAGAATAAAAATCTTTTAGGTATAAAAGAAATATTTCAGCGAAAAAATTATTCCTAAAAATTATTATTAAAAATTATTCGAAAAACTATTGACGTTCTATTTTTTAGCAGCTGTTCTTGAGCACGTTTCGTTGAGTTTCGGTAACTTTAACAAAAATGCGATTGTTATTATTTAATTATTTTTTTAATAACTGTTCTTTTTTATTGAATCAAGTAGAATACGTTTTAATATTATTCCTTTTATTTTTTTTTTATTTGCGCTTACTAATTTTAAAATGTTTACTTGAAATTACTCTTAAATACTTTAAATTCTTCTAACAGTTAAAAAATATTTTTAAATCTATGGAATAATTTTAAAACCTAACAAACCCCGGTAAAATAATTATTTAAGTTAAAATCTAAAACTAAAAGAAAGTATTTTTGTTCAATTTTATCAACAACTTTGCTATTGCTGATTAATTTTATTAAAATGCTAGCTTAAAAAGATTTAAACTTTTTTTTAATCTGAATTTTTTCTACTAGTAACTAATGAGCATATTTATTTTTTTTGTAATTCAAACTTTTAGATTTAAAATACTTTATCAAATATTAAAATAATCGTAAATTACTTCATTAAAATTCCGCTCAAAAATATCTTTAAATATACTCAAACAAAAATTTTTTTGCTCGAAGCAAATAGCCCTAGCACGCAAAATCGCTCTTGGACGACGTAAAATTTACATCGCCCGACGCTTTATTGCAAGGCCTGATATATATATATATATATATATATATATATATATATATATATATATATATATTTCTATAATACTTTTGTTTTCAGGTTTATCATTTACAAAGTTTAAATTAAATTATTGAAAATGTAGTTTATGAGGCAAGATTTGTGAAAATATAATGTATTTAACCGTGAAAATTTGTGAAAATTTATGTATTTAAAAAAGAAATATTACAACTTTTTATTTTTATCGCTGTTGCTTTCACATTGGTATCAGTGTGTTAATAAGGAAGTAATTTTAGAATTGCATAACTAAAACTTTTAAAATTAACCAGTATTTGATTTTAAATAAAATAGTAAGACATGACTATTATGACTCTAATAATAAATTACGTTTTATTTTATTTTTTTAACCTACTATATATATATTTTCAAAAATTATTTTTTTAAATTTTGTTTTAAGATTAAAAGTTCATTACAAAAATTTAATTCTTTTTTAGCAAAATTAGATGAAACTGATAATCGTATTCCACTAATTTCAACATTAAAATGTTTTGTTGCAAATTCATTTGAACAAGATGACTTTATGCAAATGGAACTTAATATCATGCAGTCATTGGATTGGAGGTTTTTTGTTTTTGTTATTGTTGTAATATTTATTGTTTTAAATTTAACTATACTTTGTAAATTTACTAATTGTATTTATAGTTACAAAAAAAAAAAAAAGTTTCTTTTTATTTAATTTATTTTTTGGATGATTTGTTGGTTTTTATGTTGTTTTTATTTTGTAGGTTTTAATTTTCTATTTCAACTTTAAAGTCAACAAAAAATAGTGACAAAAAAACTGTCATAAATATAAGATCAAGTTTTTCAATTTAAATAATTTTTCAATTTCTACTGATTCCATAAGTTTTACAAAATACTTGCTTGTAATTATGAAAGTATTTTGTAACACGCTCACGCACACACACAGATATATATATATATATATATATATATATATATATATATATATATATATATATATATATATATATATATATATATATATATATATATATATATACAGGCCTTGCGATGAATAAAAACTGCGCGACACATAAGCAGGACGTGATTTTTGACGTCATTAAATTCTTTTTATTTGCTTTTTAATATTTATTGACATTAACTGCACCAATTTACTTAATTACCGCAAAACTACTTATGTAGAAATGTTATTATTTAAAAATGTTTTGGCATGTTTAGTTTTTTAAAATGTAAAAACATTTGTTTATGTTCTCGACGTTTGACACGTTTTGTCTATACTAAACAAATAAAGGTTGATGTTCTATTTTTCAGCAGCTGTTCTTGAGCGCGCTTCGTTGAGTTTTGGTAACTTTTAACAAAAAAGCGATTGTTATTATTTAACTAATTTTTCAAGTAGAATACGTTTTAATATTATTCCTTTTATTTTTTTTTTTATTTGCGCTTACTAATTTTAAAATGTTTACTCGAAATTACTCTTAAATACTTTAAATACGTCTAATAGTTAATAAATATTTTTAAATCTATGGAATAATTTTAAAACCTAACAAACCCCCGTAAAATAATTATTTAAGTTTTTAAGAAATCAAAACTTTCATTTGTCATCTTAAGAGCACAAGAACATTTATGCAACTTTTGATTGCATTAAAAAAATTTACTTAAATTTCTATATAGTAATAAATGATTTATAATTAACTTTTTTTTTTAATTGTAGTGATTTATTTATTTGCTTGAAGCTTGAAGCTTGAAGATTTATTTGCTTGAAGCTTGAAGCAAAGATCATTATAATGTAATTTAATTTTGATTAAAAAAAATGTTTTAATTCAAAACTAGTTTAATAAAAATATATAATTTTTTTTCTATTAAAAAAAAAAAAAAAAATAATTTTAATATATATATTTATATATATATATATATATATATATATATATATATATATATATATATATATATATATATATATATATATATATATATATATATATATATATATATATATATATATATATATATATTTATATATATATATATTTTTTGATTTAAAAAAGGATTTAAATTAATTAAATTTAAAGTTAATGCTTGGATTTAACTTAAATGTCAAATCTATTTAAAAATATTACAAATATTGTTCAATATTTAAATTTTATTTATTGTTAAAAAAAATTAGCTCATTTTTATCACAATTGCTTTTTCAGTTTTCTTTCCTAAACATTTTTTTCAACTCAAAATTGAATATTAAATAAACATGTTCTTAGGATGTATCAAGAATTTGCACAAAATGTAAGTTAAACTTATTTTTATAACGTGAGTAGAGTGCAGCAATTATTTTTTAATAAATGTTATATACAACATGTTAACAAATGGTTTTTGGAAAAATCTTTGTTTTCACAACGAAATCGCTAATAAAACAATAATCTTTTAATAAATAGAGTAGATAAATTAATTTAATTTTTTTTATTTATTACTATATAATTTTTTTGAAATAAAAAATCTTTTTTAGTTGCTAATTTTTAAAAATGATTATTTAAGAAATATATTTTAATTCATTTATCAAAATGTCAAGAAAAACAATTTGTTCATATAAATTTTTTTTTTTAATGTAATATTAAATTTAATTATTTAATATAGAAAAAAGAAAAGAGAATGAACGTTTCCTAATAATAATAATAAAAAGCGAGTTAAACAAGTTCAAAATATAAAAATGCGCTACAAAAACTTACCTAAACTTAAAAAAAATCTTAACAAACTAAAATAAAAAATTAGTTAAAGCAAAAACACAAAAGAGTATATATATATATATATATTTATATATATATATATATATATATATATATATATATATATATATATATATATATATATATATATATATATATATATATATTTATATATATATATATATATATATATATATATATATATATATATATATATATATATATACATATATATATATATATATATATATATATATATATATATATATGTATATATATATATATATATATATATATATATATATATATATATATATATATATATATATATATATATATATATATTTATATATATATATAACCCAATTAAAACAAAACTCATCAAACTAAGTCATTTAATTTGCGCATTAAAAAACCATTTCAATCTTTGTTTTTACATTTGTAGTTTGTTTTTATTATTTAATATGTTTCAAAAGATATACATTTCTCATAAAAAATACATAATTATATAAATTAAAAAAATAACAGTCTATTAATACTTATTTTAAAAATTAATTAGAAGTATTTTGTTACTTCATTGAAAAGCGTTTCAATAATATAAAAGCATTTAAGATCAAACTTATTTAATTGTAATGGCTTTCTAAAACTTTTTTTTTAACAAAATTTTGTTTATTTTTTTAAATGTTTTAACTATAATTATTCTTACACTAAAATTCGTCAAAGAGACTTTCATAGTCGTAGAATGTCATCATTTATAAAAACAAAACAATATATTATTTTTTAATAATATTATAGAAATACACACTTAAACAACTTATATATTATAAATTAACAAAATATATACATCTCTCTATATTTAAATAAAAAAAACCATTATTAGTAAATTGTTACTTTGTTTCACTTTCAGAGTATTTTTCATTTAGTGCGTTTTTAAAAGGTTTTTTGAATTAGCAGCGATCAATTCGTCATAGCAAAATGTAATTTCCCTGGTCATATAAAGACGTGCGATCACACGCTTTCCTGTGAAATCCTGTATATATACCAGAATCTTAAAAAATCTATTTGTACTAAGTCTCATAAAAATAAAAAATTAGATTACCTGAAATTTTAACGTACATATCATCAACATAACATATATTTTCTGTTAATTTCCGAAAAGAATATAAAATCTATTACAAGTTCATAAAACAGTATGATAGTAAGTTAAACAGAAACTATAGTAACAGTTAAAGTTTCAAACAGTTGAAAAAAAAAAAAAGGTAAAAGAAAAGAACTCTTTGGTTCAAGGTTTATTTAAAAAAAGATTTTAATATAATTGTCACTATATCTTTATAGCTTAGAGATATCACAATTAAATTTTAAAAATTTAATTTAATTTACAAAGCACAATAAAAATGAATCAACTAAAGAAGCACAGTAAAAAATGTTATATTTTGTTCCATTATTTTGATAAGACAGTATATTAATACTCAAATAGATCTTGCATAATTGCTACATTTATAGTGATGGTTATGAAGGTTGTTTTTCTGTTATTTTTTGTGTTGTTTGAAAATAATTGGTTTGCCTATATCTGAAATAAATCAACAAAAATCAGATTATACAACTGATAAGACTGGAGAATAAAGTCTGAATAAAAATCAAGAAACACTAATAACTCTGAACAAAAGATAAAAACTGCAGTGAAGATAAAAACTGCAAAAGATAAAAACTGCAGTGAACTATGATCTCAACTTTACAACTTTTTTTACTTTTTTTTTTTTTGTCACTATCTTGTTAACAAATTGAAACATTTTTTATACACGATGAAATTTTTATTCACAAAGAAAAAGAGAAATAAATGAACTTTTATAATAATATAATTAAGATCATTCGTTTTTATAAAACGACTATATGATGTAAAACAGTTTTTTATATTTTGTTGTTTTATTAGATCGG
>NC_061158.1:52514717-52554717 GCF_022113875.1 Hydra vulgaris | reverse complement strand
TTTTCACAAAAAAAAAACAAATTTGCCCTAAAAAATGTAAAAAAAAAAAAAAGGTCCTCAATTTTTAACTTGGGTGGGGCCTAAATAAGGTCTAAACTATATATAAGATATATATATATATATATATATATATATATATATATATATATATATCTTATACTGCTGATTTAGGTGAGCAGTATTGCCACATACTGAAATAGCCTGTTGCTGGGGGCTTCAGTACATACATCAATAAAACCTAAAGAAATGTGATCGAAAGCCATTCCTGACCACGCATCAAATATTTTATTTTACAATTTGACCCTATATTATAAAATTAATACTTTTTAAAAGTCTCTCACCCAAGTCTAATTTTTAGAACACACCAAGTTTTGGTGTGTTTTGGTTATAAAATTAATACTTTTTAAAATTCTCTCAACCTAAGTATAGTTTTTTAGTATTGGCATCAGGAAAAGTTTAGCTTTTTACCCTATAATATTTGTTATATTTTTGTGTTTCTAAGTTTATAATGAGTTACTGATTTTATTTTCATGATTTTAGGTTATTGCTTCCAACTTCTGTTCATTTCCTTGATTTATATTTAAGTAATTCAATATGTCTTGAAGATTTACATGTTGGTTACAAAATTACATCTACAGAAAAATACAAAGTTTATATTCAAAAATATGCTTTTTATTTTTTAGAAGTATCCTTGCAAGGTATTTATTAAGTATTTTCAAACTAAACACTAACTTAATATTATAAAAAATGCATTTGTAAAAATTAAAATATATATATTCACACACCACACACACACACACACACACACACACACACACACACACACACACACACACACACACACACACACACACACACACACACACACACACACACACACACACACATTGGCGTTCATTTAAAATTTTTAAAAACAAATGTATAACTTAAGTAATTTTTTTTCCAATTAATTATGCAGTTGATAGTTTTTTATTTATTATTAAAAAAACATATTTATTATAATTATTATAAAAACATTAAGTTACTAAAATTTAAAACGCATTTTCAATGACTTTAAAAGAAACAATGCTAATACTTTCTTCAATAGCGTTACTTTTAAGTTTAATAATTAAGTACGCAACTGAAGAAAGTAATTATGTTTTAGCATGGTTTTTACATGTGTTTACAAAAACATGGGAAATTTTAGTTAAAAGGAATGTATTTGCAATTACTTTTAAAAAGACCATGCTAAAATATTGCTTTCTTTAAAAGTGTGCGATATTTTTTATTTTTTTATTATCGTTAAATTAAACTAATGTTTGCTTGCCCTTTTTTTTATGTTTTGAAATTTTTTTTAAGATTTGTAGAAATATATGAGTGGGTCAGAAGCCAAGGGGTACAAGTGACAATTTTACCAAAATTAAGTTAAGTATAGAATCTGATAGAAGAAGCAAACAAAATTGTTGGTGGCCAAGGGATACAAGTGAATCTCTGCCCTGTGCTGCTTTCTACTGGAAAAACATAACAGCTGAGTATATTTAACAAAAATACTTTAACTTTAAACAGCTGTATATCAAAACTATGAAAATGTCACTTGTACCCCTTGGCTTCTGACCCACTCATATATAATTTAATAGAATATGTAAGTATTATTATGTTTATTATAGTTTTCTTTTTTTACTGTATGTTTAACAACACCAATAATATGATATTTTTTTATTAAATACTTTATATGTTAAATATAATAATATCATACAAAGTATTTAATAATAACTTAATATAATAACTAATTAAATACTTATTATTGTATTATTATTTTTAAATGGTATAAAAAAGAAATGTTAAAACAACTTTTATTTTATTTTTAGTTCACTTTTATTTAAATTTCTTCAAGTTTTTATATAATTAAATAAATTTGACAAACTAAATTATGAAAAATTCACTATTTTGTATTAATGAAAAACAACTTACGGCAAGGCCTTTGTTATAAAAAGCCTAGACACTGTGCTGTAAATATTTTGACTGAATTTAAAAAAAAAATGTTGGATAAGTAAAAGTTATATAGCTTTGGTAAGATTAAACATGCAAATAGTTTACAGTCTGTTTGAAAAAGTTCTTAATTTCTTATTGCAAAAATAGTTTATTGAGGTTGATTAACAAAATTTTAATAACTTTTAATTGAGATTTTCAATTTAAAAGAAATCATAAGTAATGTAAAAAAAGAAAAGAAATTTTTTTTTTTTTTTTTTGTGATAAATAGAAAAAAAAGTTTACATAAACTTAATTTCTTTGATTTTAGTTTCTTTATTACTTTTGGGAGTGTAATAAATGTAAACTGTTGAATCAGAAATGTTCTGCAAACTCTTTTATCTGATTATATATATATATATATATATATATATATATATATATATATATATATATATATATATATATATATATATATATATATATATATATATATATATATATATATATATATATATATATATATATATATATATATATATATATATATATATATATATATAATATATATATTTATATTTATATATATTATTATTATTATTATTTCAATTTATTTGCATTTAAATAAAAATACAAAAAGGTGATACAGGTAATTGGAGAATTACCTTTTTACAATGGTTCCTAGTAGTAATAAACAGACGTCTGTTTTCTGGAGAATTGTTTAGCTGATAGATATGGAAGTAATGGTTTCGATTGGCAATTACAGCAGCACAATGTGAGGAAAACCATGGAGAAGAGTGAGGCTTGACCTGGAATCGTTGAGAGGGAAAAAAGGATTCAATGCTAGCCTGAATCCATGAAGTTATGTGAAAAGCACTTTTGTCAACAGAAAGGTGAAAGATTTCTGACCAAGGGCCATCACAAAGAAAATCACGGAAAGAGTCCCAGTTAGCTTTTAGGTAGTTGTAAGATGTATGATGATAGGGGGGTTCTGATGGTAAAGAAGAATGAGATATAGTTTTAGAGAGACCAAACCATGATCGGAGGCACCTAAGGGTAAGTGTGGAGAGAAGGTAAATGATATGGGTTGTCTGGAAAGCGAGTTGGAAAATTGACTATTTGAGTTAGGGATTGAGAAAGACAAAAGTTGTGGGCCTTAATGCCTGCAGAGTCACTGACACTAGAGCCAAGCCATTCAGTGTGATGAACATTAAAGTCACCAACAACAACAATATTGGCTGATGGATAAAGAATGAGGGCTTGGTCAATATAATCAGAAATAACATCAAGAAGAGTACAGTCTTGAGATGAAGGAGAGCGATATAGAACAAAGAGAAAGGTGATAGAGTAAATTGGTGCTAAACGAAAGCACATAAAAGAGTAGTCTGTGGATTTAAACCTAGTTTCCCGACAAATGGGTGAATTCTTACAAATGTAAATGCCCAGGCCAAGCATGTGACTATTGGAGTCTTTACGAGTTAAAGGAAGATAACCATCAACACTAAGATCACAAGATGAGACAGCTGAACTCAAATTAGCAAGTAGGTCTGGTGAACTTTGCAAGAAATAAGACTCAATAGAAGCAAAGTTACTTTGAAGACCACGAATATTGGTGAATGATAGGTTTAGCGAACTTGGTGATGACTGTGGTTTTTTGTGTTTTATAGTTTTTGTTATTTTATTCATTTTTAAATTTGTTAAAGAACTTGACTCGAAACATAGATAGTACTCAGTACACTGTTTTATAGCCCAAGCAATTGCCTCATTTCCACTAATAAACCCTCAGCTGTAACAAAGGGCTCCAATGTGGCCTTGGCAATGCACACTAAAAATACAAACAGGAACACCATCCATGCGCAACATGGCACTGTTAGTACTCTGATATTTTTCAGCTGTTGATGGAATCAGCCTCTCTGAGAGTCCACAGAGTTTGGGTAACCTGACTACCAGCCAGCCTAAGAAACATCAAACTGAGTTTTAGAGCTGTACCCTCATTTGGAGATAATAGAATGAGTTGCCTAGTCATAAAAAGAGAGACACAAGCAAAACCCATGCATTGAGTCAAGAAGATCCAGCGTTCAACATCCTAAACTGGAAACAATGTATTAAAAATACATCTGCGCCAGCCTAATAGATGAAGAAGGGGTTCGAGGCTGGTCAACAGATAGAATCTGTTTACCCCTTAATATATATATATATATATATATATATATATATATATATATATATATATATATATATATATATATATATATATATATATATATATATATATATATATATATATATATATATATATATATATATATATATATATATATATATATATATATATATATATATATGTATATATATACAGGCTTTCACAGGAAGACGTGCGATTTCACGTCTTTATATAACCACGCAAGTTACATTTTGGTATAACGGTTTGACCGCGGCTAATTCAAAAAACATTTTAGAAACGCGCTAAATAAAAAATATTCAAAAAAAGTGAAGTTAATTACATCAAAACTTCTTAACAAATGTTTTTATATTAGCGAAACGATTTTAAATAAAGTAACAATTTACTGAAAAAAATCAATTATATTTAAAAAAGTTTTGTTTTTTTAAATATAATTGACAGTTGTATATATTTTTTTAATTTAAAACATATAAATTGTTTAAGTGTTTATTTCTAAAATAAATCTTATTAAAAAATAAAAAATTGTTTTGTTTTTATAAACGATGACATTCTACGACTACGAAAGTCTCCTTAACGAATTTAAATATAAGAATGATTAAAGTTAATTTAAAAAGATAAACAAAACTGCGTTAAAAAAAAAGTTTTAGAAAATCGTTACAATTTAATAAGTTTGATCTTAAATGCTTTTATATTATCGAAACGCTTTTAATGAAGTAAAAAAAAAACACTTCTAAATAATTTAAAAAAAAGTATTTATAAAATGTTTTTTTATTTTATTTATATAACTATGTATTTTTTATGAGAAATATTTAATTTTTGAACATATTAAACAAATAAAAAATATATAAAAATGTTGAAACAAAAATTGAAAAGGTTTTTTAATGCGTAAATTAAATAGACTAAGCATTTTAGTTTGATGATTTTTGTTTTAGTTGCGTTATATATATATATATATATATATATATATTTATTTTTTTGTGTTTTTGCTTTAACTTAGTATTTTTTTTTATTTTCTCTTTTGTTATTATTTATTATTTTTAAAAATTTTTTTTTAGATAAGTTTAGGTAAGTTTTTGTAGCGCGTTTTTAAATTATAAAAATATGCCGTGGTCAAATCGTTAAAACTTTTTTTTTTTTTCGTGGTCATATCTTTCACAGGAAGATATATATATATATATATATATATATATATATATATATATATATATATATATATGTTTTATATATATATATATATGTTTTATATATATATATATATTATATATATATATATATATATATATATATATATATATATATATATATATATATATATATATATATATATATATATATATATATATATATATATATATATATATATATATATATATATATATATATATATATATACCCCTTGATGGTTCTGTCTGACACCAAACTATTCCAAACAACAAACTATTCCATTAGACACCAAAGTGTCAGATGGAGTAGTTATTCCTACTGATTTTAAAGTGTTTAAATAAGTAATTTTCATAATATGTTATTGTATCATCTCCAATTTCTTCAGTGGAATACTTTTGAACATAACCAGCAATATAGACAATAGAATATAAAATTTCTATGTTTATGCTTTCTTCTAGATCTGCTAAATTGTAAATAATATTAATTTCCCCATCATCTAAATCTTTAAAAAATAAAAGACAGTCATGGCCATCATTTCCTTCTTCATCAATATTTTGCTTAAGCTTTGCACAAGCTTAGCATGTTTAATACGTACTTTTCAATAACTGATCTAATGGTTATAAAATAAGTATCATCTGATACTTGACATAACTTTCCAAAGCATTTTTTAATCGGATCAGAAAAAAATTAATCTAAAATTTACATATTAATTTCCACTTGACAGATCAATTAGGCTATGAAGAGTATGTGAAAGTACATTGCTTGTATCTTTTGTAAATAGGAGAACTCGTTTTCCAGATGTTGGTTTCATATTTTCAGCCATTGTTGCAATAGCAAGCAATTTTTAAAGTTAACAACATATGAATATCTGATTACATTACGGGACTTATCCCTAAATATAAGATTTTCACCAGGACATTTAACATTAACTATTTTCCAAAAATCTATAATCTACTTTAAAAAAATAATAGTACCCTTGACGCTTTTTTGGTCTATTTTTGGATGAGTTTTTAAAGTTGCAACTGTCTCTTCACTGAATAGTTGTAAACAAGTACTTTTTGTCATTCTATTAGTTTAGGATTTATTGATGTTTCAGTCAACTTAGATAACTTTAATAATTGGTTTTTTTCCAGTGTATATATCTAACTAAATCTCTCCAATTTATTATTATTAAATTTAATCTACAACGGAAAAATCAGTGAAGCTGGGAAAGCAACCAATCCCTGCTATGGTAGATCCAGTATAGAGGATTACATTGAGTTAATAACATTCCTAAGCGAAAAACGAAAGTACCAATCATACAGTTTTTTTTGGAAGTGAGCCAAAAAAATCTGTCAAGTTGTTTTTTGAAAGTGTTAATGTTGACAATACCTGGTACATTTCTATCGAAGGTAATGATATCTGATGGTAGCGCATTCCAATCAACTGCCACACGGTTATATAAAAAAGTTTTGCGAGCTACACATTTAATAATTCTTGGTGCCCGAATGTGATGGGGAAAACCCTGAAGACAACTGGCTGGTCCTGGTTCGCAAGTGCAGGAGCAGGAGATAGTGATTCGATCCATTTTACTTTGCTCATGCCGTGGTAAATCTTAAAGTATTGTATAAGATCACTTTGGCGCCTTCAATTTTCAAGTGATTGGATACCAATAGCTGATTAAAGCTCATTGATCAAGTATCAGCCCATTCAACTACTTTATCGATGTCAGTTTGTAATTGCTACAGGTCAGAGGGTTCTTTTATAATCACAATAGTTTTGGTGTCGTCAGCATAAAGTTTGCAACGGTGATTGAGTAGACGAGGCATATCATTAATAAAAATGAGGAATAGTAATGGTCCAATATATGAACCCTGAGGTACTCCACTGAGGATGTTCAACCAGTCGGATTCTGAATTTTCTATAACTCGTTGTTTTCGATTGGATAGGAGAGCATTTATCCACTGGCAGATATATTTGTTAAAACCATACGTATGAACTTTTGAAGAAGTAGCGAGTGACTAACTTTACCAAATGCTTTGGCAAAGTCAAGCAAAACTACAACAACGTCATAACGTGATTCCATAGCGTGGGTAGTTAAATCAAATGATTCCAATTTGCTATGTGAGATTTCATTATAAATAAACTGCAACTGACCTAATTTTTCTGTCAGTTAATTATTTCATATGCATTTCAAAAGATAAACATAGTCATATAAATTATAAGTTCCATTTTGACATAACCAAGGTTTTCCATCTACTGCTTTGAATTAAGAAAAAAACCTTTGGTTAACTTTATTACCATCAGTAAAAAATGGCAATATTTTACCACTACATATAGAACTTTCTATGTTGTCAACAATTAATTTACATTGGTCAAGTTGGAAATCTGATGTTAGATTACTAACTGGTAAAACTCTTGCCAAAAATTCAGGTCCACCATAAAGAGTTTTGATCATAAATGAAAGTACAGTAGTAACTAATTTGTTTAAAAAAAAATGAAAAATTTATAAAATTTAATAAGCATCTTTTTATATCTAATTATTATATATCTTATTAACTAGAATAAAAGTTATTTAAAATTAAAACTCCCTTATAATTTAATAAGAAATTATTTAAATAAAAACATAATTATAGGTAGTGCCCCAAAATCTTCCAGTACCCATCCATTAATTGTAAAAGCTCAGGACAGAACTGAAGTATAAAAAATATTTTCATTATTGGGGACAGACAAGTCTTTAATTGTAAATCATTTCCTCCTCAAACCCAATGTAAGGACCCCTGAACTACCCAGTCCAATAATAGTAATCCTTACGGATGAATTAGCTAGAAATGGAGTACTTAAACAAGCCTCCAACTTTTTTCGCGTAACCAACAACACAGTTCCCTATTTATCAACCCTGATATGACTTTAAATGAACAAAACCAGGTATACCTCCTCAGAACCGAATGCAAAAAACATAACGCCACTCTTAGTCCAACCGCTACAACAATCAATGTTATTCAAGGTAACACCATAAAAGTTATAACTAGGCATTAGCCACTAATTTCAATCAAAAACCAATTAGCAACACCTCCAACAACACATTTATCAATCCAGAATGTTCCAATAAAACGTTCCATCCCACCTATACAAATCATTATTAAAACTTTGAAACATAATTATAAGGAAGATAATGTAAACGGACGACTAAATAAAATCATCAATTGTGCATACTTTAATGCAAAATC
The DNA here is from genome assembly GCF_022113875.1 of Hydra vulgaris. Taxonomy (NCBI): domain Eukaryota; kingdom Metazoa; phylum Cnidaria; class Hydrozoa; order Anthoathecata; family Hydridae; genus Hydra; species Hydra vulgaris. The sequence goes on along the minus strand of NC_061158.1, from coordinate 52,546,215 downwards.
GCTTAACAATAAACTTCATCATTTACATAATCTTCTCCGAAATGGCAATTTCGATGTTATTCTCGTCACGGAAACCTGGCTTAACAACAAGACTCCAGACTCACTACTGTTAAATGGAAATGATTTTCAAATATTTTAAATGGTGGTGGCTCACTCATATTAGTGCGAAGTAACATCCATTTTGTACAAATTAATTTTGATGTTTCTGAAGAACTTGTAGATACTGAAAGTACTTGTGCATACATGTGTCTCCTCTAGTCTCGAAAAGTTATGCATTTCATGAATTTACCGCCCCCATGTGCAGCCTCATGTTTTATGAAAACCAAAGCCTTATGTAAAATGCTACATGAAAATTCATAATCTTGTAATCATATTTGTATAGTATCAGGTGATTTTAATTTACCACTCATCGATTGGTCAATACCTATTAGCCTGATGGGAGAGACGTCAAAATCTCAAGTCTTTTTCCAAAGAAACCACAATGCAGGTGTGATACTATATGGCATTGGGATCATAAATGTCAAAAAATTGAAATGGTTTAATTACGTCCGAGAAAATAAAACTAATTTTAAATTTTCTTTATTTTGCACATAATTCTGAAATGACAGCATACAATATTTTTTGCATTTTTACAGTACACAAAAAATAATAACAACGGTTTATCCTCTAGTCTTAAAATTGTCACCATATATTTAAGTATTTTTGGAAATACATTTAAATATTTATAGTTAACCTGGATAATTTTAGATTTAAAATGTAAACATTTTTAACTGATGCGAATAAAATTTTTAAGTTATAGATTAAATTTATTAAATATTATAAAGTATTACAAATAAAATTTGAAAATTTTGCTTGCTTTATAAGAAATTTTTATTTTCCTTCAATTTGTTGGCATTAAATTCAGTAAAATCTGGGAAAAGACATTCTTTCATCAACATTTCTGATTATAAGTTGCATTTTTGTCTTGAAATCGAAAATCTCGATGAAAATCGCCTATGCATGTGCTTTATGTGTCTAAAAAAATCAACACGATCCTTGACAAGCTTTTTGATTGAAAGGATTCAGAAAATTTACCAACAAACTTTCAACTTTGAAGATGCTCGGGTGCCAATAGGCATTTGCGACCCATGCCGGGTTGCTCTCAAAATAAAGACAAAGGTCAAGCTGTCTCAAGTCAATCATCTAAAGACACAGGTGTGAAGCAAAAACTCTTGGTTGCTGTTTGTGAAGATGTCCAAGAAAATTACAACAACATCAAAGAAATCCTCTCATGCATCAATATCGGCACTTTGAGGCACGTGATTTTGTGTGACATGAAATTGGCCAACATTTTATGTGGACTTCAGTCCCATGCATCTGCACATCCATGCACCTGGCGTAATGGAAGTCAGCTAGCTCATCCTGGAATCCTGAGAATTTGGATCCATGAAAGAGTTGCTGAGCAAATTCAGAGAGGCTGGTTAAAAAAATTTGGAAATGTAATTCATGAACCACTTATAGCCGCAACTGAGGAAACTCTCGTGCTGGAATCGATACCACCAATGGAACTTCACCTTTTGCTGGGTGTTGCCAGTCATTTGTACAAAATACTGAGGGAATGCTGGCCCCAAGCAGACAATTAGTTGATGGCGCTTCATATCCAACCCCAAGCAGACAATTAGTTGATGGCGCTTCATATCCAACCCCAGCCATTCAGTTTGCAGGCAATGATTGTCACAAGCTTCTGAAAAATGTGGATCTATTTCAATGTCTTGTTGAAAAAAGTTCAGCATTTCAAGTTTTTGGCATAATAAAGGCATTTTGAGCATTCAGTGCTGTTGTTTCAGCATGCTTTGGGAAAAAACTGGATTAACTGGAGTCATATGCAAGAAAAATGGATGATTTTCGTAATTCATTTCTTGCTCTCCAAAAAGGAAGTGTGACTCCAAAAGTTCATACTGTTTTTTTCCACATCAAAGACTTCATCAAGATGACCAACCACCCCCTTGGTATCTACAGTGAACAAAGTGTCGAGACCCTTCACAGTCGATTTCAGTCACATTGGTCAAGGTAAAAAAGGCCGATCAATCATCCAGAGTATGGAAAACTTCTTCAAGCATGTGTTGTTGATCTCAACAGCAAAAGTGTTTGAAACAGTGTTATGCAAAAAGAATTCATGTTATTAATATAAACCATGTTTTTTTTTAAATCTGATATTTTGTAAAAAAAATTTGGTGTACTGTAAAAATGCAAAAAGTATTGTATGCTGTCATTTCTAAATTATGTGCAAAATAAAGAAAATTTAAAATTAGTTTTATTTTCTTGGATGTAATTAAACCATTTCAATTTTTTGACATTTATAATCCCAATGCCATGTAGTATCACACCTGCATTATGGTTTCTTCTTTTAGAAATTTCATGACTTGTTAAGAAAGTGTCAAAAAATTTCATGACTTGTTCATAGAAACTTGTAAGGTGAACGCGCGAACCCAGCTGGTATCAAACAGTAACCCGATTAAACAATATTTTGGATCTTATTTTAACTAATGATAAAATCAATGTATATAACGTAGTAACTACAGCCCCTTTCACCAGTACCTGCGACCATTGTACCATTCTCTTTAATTGCAATTTGGGAACCTTAATTAGCTATAAAAAACCATCATTTCCAATTTCATATAATTTTCATAAGGCCAACTATAATAATATCAACAAAGATTTAATGTAAACTGGTACAAATTAGCTAAGCAACATCAAAATGTTGAATCATTTTGGCACTTTATATGTAACATTTTGAAATCAAGCATTTTGTCCCACGTACCAGCTCTCCATAAAAAAAGATACAGTATTCAACCTTGCGCACTTCGAAATTTGGTATCTAAAAAATATATTTCATACTGAAAATACAAAAGAAATTTTAATTTAAATACTTTTATCAAATACAAGAATTGCTCACATCTTGTATGATTTGAATTGTCACTCAATCTACTAACTTGGTTTTTTCACATAAACTCATATTGAATTTTCTTTTTTTTTTTTTTTTTTGGTGCTACATAAGAGTAATTTAGTAATTACCTGTCTCACCATTTTGTATTTTGTACATTTTTCAAATACAAATAAATAATAAAATAAATAATTAAAAAAAAAAAAAGTTAAAAGAATTGAAAGTAAAACTAGCTTATTTATGACAATGGCATGGGTTTCGAAGTGGAGGTGCACAATAGGGTGGGTCATAAGAATTTTTTTTAGAGTTGTTAACCTGGCCTAAAAATTGGTTTTTATGTACTTATTTAGGAAAGTATTTACTTTTATGGATTGAACAATGTCTTCCATCCGCAACTTTAATTACAAAAGTTAGCAGGCCCTATTATTATTCAAAAAAAAATTTATTAAAATTATGTGATGTTGGTACTCAAATAAAGTGAAATTTTATAAAAATTTAAAAAATAATAATTTTCTCATATAAAGATTGTTATTTTATTGCATAATAACTATAAAATAAAAAAAATTTACAAGTTTTTACAAGTTTTTTGATAACATTTTTTTTCCGCAATATAATTTTTAAAAAAAGATTATTGTTTTTAAATTTTTTATAAAATTTCGCTGCTTTTCAGCACCAGGTTTATCTACTTTTGAAAAACTTTTTTTCTCCAAAATTTTAGGGAACCTGTAATTTTCCTAATAAAGTTGCCCCCTTTAAATTTATCCCAATCATTTATACACAATGTTTAAAGCCAGTAACAAGAAGAAAAAAATTTATTACCCACCCAAGTACATAACCATCTATTTCTGAAAAAAATATCCTCTAGGAGTTCTCTTAAAAAAAAAAAAAAGAGTCTTTAGAAAAAAAGTGGGGGAAGGGGGCATTTGCCCCCTCCCCACATTGTTGGCCCTGTTATTTGTCATAACTCTTAAATTAGACATTCATCCATAATTAAAGAATTGAATGTCAAGGTTTATTTAAAAAAAAACGATTTGTTGTGCCCTGATTTATATATATATAAATATATATATATAAATATATATATATATATATATATATATATATATATATATATATATATATATAAATATATATAAATATATATAAATATATATAAATATATATAAATATATATATATATATATATATATATATATATATATATATATATATATATATATATATATATATATATATATATATATATGTGTGTGTGTGTATATATATTTTAAAGTCTCATGGGTAATTGTATTTACTTTTAAATTAATGACCACTGAAATAAACTACACTTTAATGACCAATTAAGTAAATTGCACTTGGTCGGTTGTCCATCTGGCGACTGAGTGCAAAAATTTAGCTAATGTCAGTCGCCAGCCAATGTTTTGAGTCATTTATCACCATTTTTAAAGAAAAATTAATGCATTTGGCAAAAATGATTTAAGTGTACAAGAAGTACACTAAAGTCATTTTTGAATATAGTGCTATGAGTTAACTAGAATATATTTTTGCAAACCAAAATTTTTTAAAACTATTGATAATATTCACTCTTATAATTCTAGAAAATTCTTTAACATGAATCACTTTAGTTATCTTAATTCTTTAACATGAATCACTTTGTTATCTTAATTCTTTAACATGAATCACTTTAGTTATCTTAATTCTTTAACATGAATCACTTTAGTTATCTTAATTCTTTAACATGAATCACTTTAGTTATCTTAACATCTTTAACATGAATCACTTTAGTTATCTTAACATCTTTAACATGAATCACTTTAGTTATCTTAACATCTTTAACATGAATCACTTTAGTTATCTTAACATCTTTAACATGAATCACTTTAGTTATCTTAACATCTTTAACATGAATCACTTTAGTTATCTTAACATCTTTAACATGAATCACTTTAGTTATCTTAATTCTTTTGCAGATATTTTTTAACACAAGAAAGTCTTGTGATCCATTTTTATTCATGTAAACTTCATTCATTTTCATGAACGAAGTTTACATAAATACTTATGATTTTAAGGCAATAAAACAAACAAAATTCAGAAATGGTTTTTATCATTATCATTACAGTTTTATCATGGCTCTTCAAATTTTTGTTCATTTTGCTTTTTTAACGCTAAATTAAGTGCAAAAAATTTAAACTAATTTGTTCTTTTAAATAAATTTTAATGAATGATTAAACTTATTGTTTATCATATAAACAGTTAATAATGATTTTAATATATAAACAGTATTAAAGTTACAACTGTATAAATATACGCATAAATATACATATAATAAATAATTGAATTTATTATACGTATATTTATATTGTATGCAGTAGAAACTCTGTTAAATTTTTTCTAAGTTAAATAAGATTTAGGGGGGTCACCTTAAGTCTTAAATTTGCAACAAGATCTGAAATGCAAAAAAAAAAGTTTTTAAAATGTATGTCATGTTGGGTCTCAAAAGAAGTGAAACTTTATAAAAGTTTTTAAAAATAAATATAATTTTTTGTTAAAAGTACCTTCAAAAAATTTGACAAAAATCATGAAAAAATGTTAATTTTTAATTTTTTATTAAAAAATAATAATTTTTATGCAATAAAACTTAAAATAATTCTTGTGTAAAATTTTTATTAATTTTAGGAATTTTTATAAAACTTTGCTTTTTTTGAGACCCAACATGACATACATTTGAAATTTTTTTTTCTCATTGCAATTTTCAGACTTGATATGGCCCTAAGTCTCATTCAATTTTTAAAAAATTTAACGGTTTGTCCTGTGAGAACCAATAGAAAGTTTTAAGAATAGGGACAGATCAATTTTTGAATGTTGGGTGCACCCTAGTAAATATATGATTTTGATATTTTATATATTTAGATAAGTATTTTGACATCATACTTAAATAGCCTATCGCCAGGGGCTTCAGTATATATGTTGACTATCTTAAAGCCTACTGCCACAAAGAAGTGCTGATACCTTGACTGAAGATCTGGAACAGCAAAAATTATTAACCTCAGAATTTAAAAACTAAATTTTATTTGCTATTTTCAAATAAATCAAAAATGGCGAAACAAACATTTTATTTTAATTCTAAATAAAATAGTTAAAATAAAAACGAAAAAACAAACATTTTATTAAAATTCTTATTTTAAATTATTTAAAAAAAAAAGCAAAACTTAAAAATTAAAATAATTATTTATTTCTAATTAAATTAGTTAAAATAAAAACAGAAACAAGGGCATTTGAATCCTAAATAAAATAGTTAAAAAAAACAATAAAACAACCGTTTTATTTAAATTCTGGACAAGTTAGTTTAAAGACCTAATGGATAAAAACAAAATAGTATTTAAATTTTAAATAGAATAATTGAAATGAAAAACAAAAATTTTAATTCTAAATTTTATAATAGAACAATAAAAAAACAACGGAAAAGCAACATTTTATTTTATAATTCTTAATAAAGTAAATAAGATAAAAACGGCACAAAGAACGTTTATTTAAATTCTAAATACAAACCTTTTATTTTAAACAAAACAATTAAAATAAAAGCGAAAAAAATAAAAATTTTATTTAATTTTTAAACAAAACAGATTTTTTTTTTTCAACATCTTCACTTTCAACAAGGCTGCAAGCAACCACTAGAGTTGGAAGTTACAAAAACCACTTAGAGTTAGAAGTTACTGGAAGAAAAAGATAAAGTTTATAGAGCAACATAACGGATGACAGACGACTTAAAAATATTGAAAATTATATGAATTAGGAAAACAAGATGAAAGAAGCGAATTCCAAAGAACCAATCTTCAAAGAAAAAAAAACTAGACGAATAAGAATTTTTAGAGCACTTAGGAACAGTAGCAGTAAAAGGTTGAGACTTATTTTAATGAAAAGTAACTTGAGAATAAATTTTAGTAGATAGCACAGGAGATGCTCTTTAGAACAGTGCCCATTATAGTATTTATAAAAAAGAGAAATAGAAGCAACATTACAACGATTTGATAATGGATGGAGGTTGGTTGCAAATCCAGATCTAAATATGTTTACAATGCGTTTTTGCACCTTGTCTAAAAGAGAAAAGGGATCATTGGAAGATCTGCCCCAGATATGGCAACAAGGACGAGTTTGAGATTTATAGAGATAATGAAGAATTTATAGAGAATCTGGGGTAAGAAATTAGCAAGTATTGTAAAGTGGTTTGTTTCCATGAAAGATGGAAAGTAAAAATTAATCCTAGAAAATATAGGGTAGATGACTCAATGAGTACATTGCCATTCATAAATAAAGGAAGATCTAGATTATTGATAATTAGCTGAAAAATGAGTTTTTCGAAAAATATTGAGTTAAAAATCACCAGCCACTGTGAGCTGCATGCTATAGCAGAAGTGAAATCCTCTTCAAGCTCAAATGCACCTCCAAGCAATCAGACAGGTTATGAGCTTCTTATCAAGACAAGTAGTAAAATAAAAAAAGCAAAACAAAAGTTTCATTTAAGTTCTAAATAAAATGTATCAAATAAAAATGGACAAATGTTTTTTTAAAATCCCTAACAAAATAATTTAAAAAAATGACAAAGTAAATGTTTCTTTCAAGTTCCAAAAAATGAATAATCAATTTAATAATTGAAATAAAGCTGGCAAAATTTGTTTTTCATTTTTTGAGCAATTTCAATGTTTTAAAAAAAACTTGGTAAAAGTTTTTTGTAAATTTTATGCTTAACTTTTTTTTGTTGTTGAGAATTTTCGTTGTTAAACTATTTTCCTTTTTTTTTTTTTTGAACTTTTTTAAATTATGGTTACAACTCTCTTTCAACTCCAAAGTGTAAACCTTGAACAAAAAGGTTGCTGTGTGGAGAAACAAGTTGATTGGAGTATTTCTAGGTTTTGAACCCAGAACTTCTCATTTACGAAGCAAGGTTACTACCTCTACCACTACTGCTTTTGAATGCTCAGATTCAGAACTTTCAGAAATTCAGATTTGAACGTTCAGAATGTTCAGATTACTCTGTAGATTGATATTCTGTTTTATTTTTCAGGAAAAATTTCTCTTCTTAAAGAGATGTAGCTGAGAGCTGACGAAAAAAATGTTTTTTTTTACTAATTTATTGCTGATCTGTTTTTAAGAACATTAAGTATTTTATGTGAATTTTTTTTCAGATCATTATTTTAATGATTTTTTGCCTTCGTTGGTTGCATCAGCTGCAATATCTGCTTCTCGTATTTGTTTAAAAATAACTCCAAGCTGGAATCAACTACTTGAAACAATGACAGGATATTCAGAAAGTTGTTTAACAAACTTAGTGAATTTCTTTTTAAGGTAACATCTTGTGTTCATAAAATTCTTTTATTATTATTATTACTTTTTTATTATTTTAAGTTTTTTGAATTTCAGATTTCACTTTGAATGTGCTCTAGTCAAAAAAAAATTTCACATTGTTGTTGTTGGAATTTTTCACATTGTTGTTGTTGGAATTTTTCACATTGTTGTTGTTGGAATTTTTCACATTGTTGTTGTTGGAATTTTTCACATTGTTGTTGTTGGAATTTTTCACATTGTTGTTGTTGGAATTTTTCACATTGTTGTTGTTGGAATTTTTCACATTGTTGTTGTTGGAATTTTTCACATTGTTGTTGTTGGAATTTTTCACATTGTTGTTGTTGGAATTTTTCACATTGTTGTTGTTGGAATTTTTCACATTGTTGTTGTTGGAATTTTTCACATTGTTGTTGTTGGAATTTTTCACATTGTTGTTGTTGGAATTTTTCACATTGTTGTTGTTGGAATTTTTCACATTGTTGTTGTTGGAATTTTTCACATTGTTGTTGTTGGAATTTTTTATTTTTTCTAACAAAAGTAATCAGAGTACAAATTTTAAGTTTAATACATAAAAAGTTCTAAATCTTTTTAAAAATCTTTTTTAACATTGGCGTATAAATTAAAATTATATACTTATATAAATATTTTGTGTATTTTGTGTTATATTTATTTTAATATTTATTTATTCATAGACTAATAATAGTATAAATTTTACTCTAAAGTTTTTTTTTTTTAATGTAAATTATTATAAAAGATTTCAATAAGTTCTATTCTTCTTAGATATAATTTTAGTTCTATTATACTTCTTATATATAATTTTAGTTCTATTATTTTTTTTAGATATAATTTTAGTTCTATTATTCTTCTTAGATATAATTTTAGTTCTATTATTTTTCTTAGATATAATTTTAGTTCTATTATTTTACTTAGATATAATTTTAGTTCTATTATTCTTCTGAGATATAATTTTAGTTCTATTATTTTTCTTAGATATAATTTTAGTTCTATTATTCTTCTTAGATATAATTTTAGTTCTATTATTCTTCTTAGATATAATTTTAGTTCTATTATTTTTCTTAGATATAATTTTAGTTCTATTATTCTTCTTAGATATAATTTTAGTTCTATTATTCTTCTTAGATATAATTTTAGTTCTATTATTCTTCTTAGATATAGTTTTAGTTCTATTATTCTTCTTAGATATAATTTTAGTTTTATTATTCTTCTTAGATATAATTTCTTTTATTAATGCAATTACATCATGGGCTTTTTATTTAATGAATATATTTTTCCAACCGCATTTATACATTATTTATTTTCTAACCACATTTATACATTATTTATTTTCTAACCACATTTATACATTATTTATTTTCTAACCACATTTATACATTATTTTAGTTTCCTCTTTTAGTCCTACAGCTCAAAAAATTTAACTTTGAGGTACAAGACTACTGACTGAGAAATGAGTTGACAGTACTACCAGAGCATGGTGGGAATCAAATTTGGTACTTCCTGCTATACTCAAGACTTTATAGTTTAAAATAATTGCATTCGCAAGTACCTATGAAAATATAATCGTTGAATAGTTAAATTTCTTTATCTTTTTTAATCAATTTCTTAACAATCAAAATATTAAATAAATAAATGAAATAGCACATTAGCACAGAAGGTAACCAATTTAAAGCTCGCTGAAAATAAAAATCAAGTAACATTTAAATATAACTTAATATTCGTTATGATTTATTATTTTTTTGAATTAAGTAAAACTTAAATATATAATTTTATATCTTTGTAGATGTGTTTTTTTTATACATTTATAATTTAAAAAAGAGGTCAATCAACTTTAGTTACTTGAAATGTGATTATTTATTTCTCATTATTTATTACATAACAAATACTACAAAAAATAACATAATGGCAATTATGCTATTTTTTGATGTTTCCGCCCACTTTTTACTATATGGTCTTTGGTAACTTAATGATGATATGAATAATGTATCAAAATTATAACTTGAGTAAATAATATATTATTTAATAATAGTATATTATTTAATAATAATACAATAAACAATACACAAAATGAAGTAAAAAACTAGAGAGTAAATTTTAGTTACATAACTAAACAAACCTATTTCAAACATTCATACACACTATTAATTAATAAATACATAAAAAATTATTAACATGTATGTTGATCAACGTTGGCAAAAAACCATTTTTTAAAAGTTTTTATACTTAATAACTTAACAGTAAAATAACTCTACACTTTATTATGTTAAATAAAAAAAAATAAAAAAAATTGAATGAGGGAAAGTAAATGAATGAAATAACTCATTTGAGATAATAATTAAGTTGGTTGTATGATTCAAAATAATGATTAATAGTTGTCTGCAAAAGTCTGCATAAAAAAAAGTTTTTTTTTATAATATTAAGAAAAAAAAGTAATACATATATAACTATAAAAATTAAATAATACAAACTATAAATGCTCAGAAATAATTCTGCAATATATTGTGTAATAGGTAGAAAATATGTTCTACAATAAGGAGATAATAGAAAGTGACCAAGTATCCCTAACTAAAGCAGTAGCCAACTACTATTGTTTAATTTCATAATTTTTTTTTTTCAAAGTTTCAGTTTTTAAATTTTTTTCTTGTTTTATTTTTATAATTGTATTGTTAAATTTTTTAAATTTAGAATTCATCAAGAAGACCAACAAAGACCTAAATCTGTCCAAGCAAAAACATATCTGTATCAGGATGAATCCCTTGATGGATCCGGATCAGGATAAATCTTGATGCTTAAAAAACAAAAATTATTTTTTTGCAAAATGGGGTATTTAAGCATTTACATAATGATTACATAATGAAATAAAAGTTCTTTTTGACAGTAATAATCTATTTTGTATATAATTGTATAGTATATATAGTTATGAAGTAAATATAATGTGAATAAATGTAAATATAGAAAAATGAATATATAATTTTTATTTATATCTATCAAAAGCAAAAAAAAAAATTTTTTGAAATGTTTCCTTTTCCTGTTTCTACTTATTTGTTGATGCTTTTTCTTTTTTTATTCTTCATTTTCAAATTTTAATAAATTAGATGATAGTTGAGAAACTTTCAAATTCTAAATCTAAAATTTTTGTTTTTTCTCTTGAATATTTTCTAATATATAAATTTTTAAATAAAATATTCTTTGAAAGTATAAATAATTATATTATTGAAGTTAATTTATTATTATAAAATGTTTTATTTACTATTGTGTTCACTTTAAGAAAAATATTGTGTTAATTTCATTAAAAAAAACTTTTTAATTTATTTATGTGTTTTTTGTTGATTGATCAATTATAATAAAGCAAATGAAGAACTTATATATTAATGTTTGAAATTAAGTCATAGGTCTTGATTTTATCAATTATTTTTATAACAGTATTAGTTCTTTTATTAAACTACTTTAAAGTACTCATAAGTTGAATTTTTTCCAGGTTTTAAACATAGGTGATCATTTTTGACATCTTATCCTTGTATCGTAACAAGATTAGCTCTAAAATCCATTTAGCCTTAAAATAAGACTCCCTGGCAAAAAATATTTTTGTTCCATATTAGTCAAACATCAGTTTTTTGTTTTTATTTAGCTTGTAGTTTTTATATATATATATATATATATATATATATATATATATATATATATATATATACACACACACATATATATATATATATATTTATGTATATATATATATGTATATATATATATATATATACATACACATACATATATATATATATATATATATATATATATATATATATATATATATATATATATATATATATATATATACATTTATATATATATATATACATACATATATATATATATATATATATATATATATATATATATATATATATATATATAGTATATATATATATATATATATATATATATATATATATATATATATATATATATATATATATATATATATATATATATATATATATATATATATAGAAATATATGTATATATATACATATATGTATTTATGCATATATGAGGTAATATATTAACTATGAGGATTTTTATTTTAAATCTATTTTTGTTTTATTTTTTATGTCATTTTTTGTGCATTTTTCTGACATTTGCATTTTATATTAATAAGTTTTGCACAATTTTTCTAAAACATGTACATTATCCAAATATATTGTGGCCAAAAACAAAACTCCGCACCTATACATTTTTATACATTTAAGTTTCAAATTAAAAAGAGAAAGCAATCTTTTTTTAAAAAAAATGCTTTCTCTTTTAATTGAGTTTAATATTTTGAAAAGCATTAAAAAAATTACTTGAAATAAAGTATTCATTTTAGGTTTATATTCTTTTTTTCATTAAATTTATACCTGTAAGAAGCGTCAAAAGTTGTTTAGCTTTTCCTTAAACTTTTATTATAAAAAATCTTCCAAGTTCACTTTTTCTACTTTTTTTTATCAATTATTTTTATTTTTAAATTTAAACTAAAAAGTTTCCACAGTTTGGACTGGTATTTGTTATTCTTATAATAATTATTGTAAGAAATACAAATTCCTATTCAATCTGATCAAAAAAAAAAAAGGCAAAAATGTGATTGTTTTATTTCTTTCATTAATTAGAACAGTTTTAACTTTTAAGTAATCTAAAAAATATTCAATTTTTAAAGAATATTTTAGTTTTGTACTAAATTATTTTTTTACAATATACTATTTTATATATTATATTTTCATTATTTATTAAAAGTTTTTTAGAATTAAAATTAATAAAATATTTTTATTATTTATTAAAAGTTTTTCTTCTTCTCAGTTTATAATATAATAATAAAAGAAAATTAAGGCATGAAAAGATTTGTTCATATAAAGAAAACTAATTTTTCATTTAAAAGAAGGTGTAGCTCGACTTCTTGCCAAAGGCGTGTAGTTTGCACTGGTATTGGAATTGTTTCACCTTTAGGTTGTGGGTCTAGATTACCTTGGGAAAAACTTGTTAACGGACATATAGGTGTAGTTTTCAATGATCGACCAGGCTTCGAATCAATACCCTCTAAAGTTGCTGCTTTTGTACCTATAGGAAATAGTTTGGGTGAGTTTTGTGTAAATGTGGCTAAAAATGATATGAAGTTTCTTTCACAAAGTATGCTTTATGCATTATCAGCAGCAGATTTTGCATTGGAAGATTCTGGATGGAAACCTAATACAGAACAAGAAAAGCAGCGTACTGGAGTTGCAGTAGGATCGGGAATGGTTGACCTAGAAGCAATAGCAAATACTTCTAAAACATTTTCTGAATTTGGTTACAAAAGAGTCAGTCCTTACTTTGTTCCAAGAATTTTAATTAACCTTGCTGCTGGTCATATTAGTATAAAATATGGCTTTCAAGGACCGAATCATGCAGTTTCCACTGCATGTACAACTGGTGCTCATTCGATAGGTGATTCCATGAGATTGATAAAAAATGGGGATGCAGATGTTATGGTATGTGGGGGAACAGATGCTGCTATTGTACCTGTTGCTGTAGCTGGTTTTTCACGTGCTAGAGCTTTATCTACAGCATTTTTTGAAAATCCAAGTACCTCATCAAGACCTTTTGATAGTAAAAGAGATGGTTTTGTCATTGGAGAAGGTGCAGCAATTTTAGTCCTTGAAGAATATCAACATGCAATAAAAAGAAATGCTAAGCTTTATGGTGAAGTAATAGGGTATGGTATGTCTGGAGATGGTTACCATATGACAGCACCACGAGAAGATGGTATAGGTGCATATCTTTGTATGAAAGCTGCTTTGCGTGATGCAAAATTAACTCCAGATCAAATCCAATATGTGAATGCTCATGCCACTTCTACACCAATTGGAGATGCTGTTGAAAACAGAGCGATTAAGAAATGCTTTGGTAAACATGCTTATAGTATAAAAATTTCTTCATTTAAAGGTGCTATTGGTCACCTGTTAGGTGCTGCAGGTGCTGTTGAAACTGCGTTTACTTTACTAGCTATTTATCATAAAGTTATACCTCCTACAATGAACTTATTTTCAAAAGATGGAGAATTTGATCTGAACTATGTTTCAAATGAAGCAGTGCCATGGTCTTTAGGTCACGCAACTCGAAGAATAGCTCTTAAAAATTCATTTGGTTTTGGTGGCACAAATGCATCTTTATGCCTCGGAGAAATTCAATAACGTTTTAAATTTTTTTATTATAATTGAAAAATCAAAAAAAAAAATTAAAATTTGTTTGTAAGTTTTAAAATTGTTTTTAAACTAAAGTTTTTAATTTTTAATTTTTGATTTATTTTTTTAAGCAATCAAGTCTTATTAAATGTTTAAATAGTAAAGTTTTGTAAATTATTACTTACAAGTATTGATTACTTTTAAAAAATTATTACCAGACCTTTTTGTAAGTGACTTAAAAAATATATAAAGTTTTGCACTATTTAAAAATGGGAATATGTTTTTTAAATAAAAGTTGTAAATATTTTTTTAAGGCTAACTTTCTAAGTTTTACTTTTTTATCAATCAAGGTTTAGCATACACACACATACACACACTTGCGCGCACACACACACACATAAGCATACATACATTTAGGTATATACATGCGAAGGATGCATGTGTGGATGTACTGTTTTATCATTGTTTTTTAAATCTTGCAGCTTGTAAAACACTTACTAAATGAGCCTTATAGAAATGCTAGCATCTGATAATGTATATGTTAAAGAAACTTTGTCAAAAGGAAAAGGATTGTTTGCAGCATCTGCAATAAAAAAAGGTGAACATTTTTTATAATTTTTTGTTTTTTATAATATTTACAAAGCTATAATATATTATTAAATAAGTTTTTATATAAATTAATTTTTTATATAAATTAAATAAATTTAAACTCTTTAATGATTGTTATAAATAGGGGCTATTTATCTTTATTTTGCAAACATTGGTTATACCTAATATTTCCGATATCCCATATCTGAATTATTAGGTAGGTTGTTATTTAAACTCGTGGGCGTGCAGTATATAGATATAGGTATAGTTTTACAAAAAAAAAATTTTTAAGATATTTTTAAAATCTTAGAAGTAATAAACATGAAATTATAGACAGTGAAATGTTAAAAAAAAATTTTTTTCCCTTTTTAGTTATTAAATTATGTTTCTAGAAAAATTCAAATCAAATAATCTTGTTTATGGAATTAACCTCAATCAGGTGTTTTATCAAAATAGTTGTATGAAATTGTTTTTCACAGGAAAGTTTGTGTTTTATTTCTTTTTAAGTTTACTAGACATTCATTAATCGACAGCATTCAAAATGTTGTATTTTTTCATCATTTTTGTCATCGTTTTTAGCATTTTTTAACATTTATGTTAATTTGTATTGATTTATACGCTACAGATATCAAAGGAACAGTTGCATTTTTGTAAATAAATCATTATACTGCATTGTAAATTCTAGAAAGTAAATAAATCAGTAAACAGGGTTGAAGTGTAGCAAAGAACTTCTTTACAACACTAATAATTTACTTTTACAGTACTTTTGTTATTTTTCATCCTTACTTTTACTTTGTAAAAAGTAAACAAGTAATAATATTCATTGGTTCAAATCATTTGTATAATACATACAATATCACAAAACCTGTACCACTTAGCGTTAGATATCAGCCATGCATCAAGACGCGAAGCTGCATATTGAACACACAAAATACACAACCTAAACACACAACACAATAAGCTAATCGACTGTCTGTTTAAAAACTATTTGAAAACCTTTATGACAATAGGCAGCTTTGCTATTTGTTGTACTTGCATATATACTAACTCTTCATCTAACCTCCTGAAACATTTTGAGGTATATATAGTGAAATTCGGTAGATGTAGTTGATCATATTTTTGTAAGTTGTATTAAGGTCATTGTTAACATGTTTACAAGTTGAAATTCTTTAGAAATTTCACCCAACTAAAGTAAAAGAGTATGAAAAACTGATCAGAAAGTAAAAGATTAATGATCAAAGCAGTTAACCTCAATTAGTTAAGATTTAGCAAAGAGCCAACCTTGTAAGTAACTCTTAGCTTGCTTCTCAGGAGACTTTAGAAGAAAATAGTCATAGTATAACTTGGTGATTCTGTAACAGGCTGGTAAGTTTCTGAAGTCATGCTTCAGAAACTTACCAGCCTGTTACAGAAACAGTATTCTGCTGCAATTACAATTGAATATCGGTCAGCTTATCAAGGTTATACATTGGTGTCAGAGTGCACTGGATTAAAGAGTAAACTTTAAAGAGAGGATCAGCAGTACTGGTATGTCAACAATTAAAAGGATTGTATACCTACAATATATAAGCAGCTATTCTCGAACAGATCCACTCAAAATTTGTCATTCAATACAAAACCACAAAGACTACAACTAATAATATGTCAAACTTTTGAGAAGCATTTATTCACAAGAGTAGCCCTGATGCAGCAGGGCTACTCTTGTGAATAAATGCTTTGAAAAACCTGAAACTGGCGATAAGATGGCATGTAATGGACTTTTTGTATTTTAGTTGATTATCACCTGCCTCCCATAAGGAATGTGCATGTAACTGGTTTGGTTGCTGAGTTGACTAAAAAAATGCTGAAACTCGATGGCTTTCTATGAAATATGTTCAGATTTTGGAACAGTCAGTGAATTTGAATTGATGGGTGAAAAGAGTATTTTTTATTATTTCTTCCAAAACAAAAAAGTTTTATTGTTTAAAACAGATTGATACAGAGAACTTTTGAAGCTCTACACAATGATTTTGAGACTCAAGGGTATATAGCTTTTTGTGGTTTTTCAGTACAAAATTTTGAAGCATTTTTAGTAACATTATAAACAGAATCTTTGATGCTTTATCCAACAATGTGCAAATTGATAAACTCTATACTTCAAATGTATAGAGTTTATTAGTTTGCTCATTGTTGGATAAAGCATCAATTCTTCTACAACAAAAAAAGCAACAAAATATTAGTTACAGGTATATTGTTAATCATTTTATAAAATTTTTGGATTGTTTTGAGGTTTTTTATGTTGATATTTTCGTTTTTTTTTTTGAAATTTATGATGCTTTGGAGTTTTTAATGTATCTTTTAATTTTTTGTAATTATTAATCATTCAAACATGAATATATATATATATATATATATATATATATATATATATATATATATATATATATATATATATATATATATATATATATATATATATATATTTACGTCTAATTATGCTACAGAAAAACTGCGTCTAGCGGAACTTAAAATATGGTTAAAGAGTGTCATTACCCTGACTATATAATAGCAAATATATATATATATATATATATATATATATATATATATATATATATATATTTATATATATATTTATATATATATATTCTATTGCAAAGTTAGCATCTGCTATACTTTATTGTGGTTGCTGTTTTCTTTTTCCATTCTTTACCTTTTATTGTATGGAATACTATTGTCATATTTGGATTGGTTCTTCTAATTAAGCCCTCTCTTTTTTTTTAAAGAAGGTCAAAAAATGCATTTTAAATGACTTGCTGCTAAGTTCGAACCTCCAATAGTTGTTAGATTGCATATCTTTTTTTCCTCTACAAATGCTATCATGGTCACTGCTCAAGTGAGCTATCATCATTTCATCAACTAAAACTCGACTTTTCATTCAACAAAGTTATAAAACTTTTTTATTTTATGCTTCAATATTTAACAACTGTTATTGCAATTCACTTATTTTTTTTAATTTTTGGAGGACTATTTTTGTTCTGAGTTGTAAAAGTCATCAAAGATGTCAGCATTACTGTAATGAAACAACATTTCCCATCATTTTGCAATAATATTAAATAAATAAAATTTAATAGACTAAGTTCAAGCTAGATTAGACTAAAATTAGTTAAGACAATAACATAAACAATAGTGACTATTATTTGTTATATTTTATGTTTATTTTGCAATAATACTAGATAAGTAAAATCATTTTGCGTCATTTATAATAAGCACCATTACTGATAATGAAAAAATGTTTCCCATCACTTTGCAATAACATTTGATAAATAATATTTAATAGACTAGGTTCTAGCTAGATTAGACTAGACATTAGTTATTAGACTAGACATTAGTAATTATTATATTATTGTTCATGTTATTGGAAAACAGCAACAACTTTTCAATTCATGCTGTTTTGTATGCTGATTCATCTGTATAGTTATATTTTTTATTTGTTGAGTAATTGGTATAAATTATTTTTCCTCAATTTTTTATTTTGCTAGCATTATTTTTATGATTATAAAAATTATTTAACTTATTATATATATGTATATATATATATATATATATATATATATATATATATATATATATATATATATATATATATATATATATATATATATATATATATATATATATATATATATATGTATATATATATATATATATATATATGTATATATATATATGTATATATATATATATATATATATACATATATATATATATATATATATATATATATATATATATATATATATATATACATATATTATATATATATATATATATATATATATATATATATATATATACATATATATATATATATATATATATATATATATATATATATATATATATATATATATATATATATATATATATATATATATATATTTATTTATATATATAGGTGAACACCCCTAATATATAATATATACATATATTAGGGGTGTTCACATAAACACTGGAAAAAAATTTTTTTCTCTGATCTGAATGCACACTAGTATATTTTGTGCCAATTGGCATTAAAATTTACTGTGCAAAAGATAATTAAACTAAATTGATGTTTAGAGGTTGCTTAATGGCCTTTTAGTTTTACAATAATAGCATTACGCCTTAAATAATTTTCTCATTTTATCCCATGTTCAATTTAGATAAAATATTAAACAAATTTGATGTGCCATTGTCTTTTATGAGCTAACTTCTTTGGTCATGTGACAAGAAGCCATCTTGTCATCTAATGTTTTTGATTGAAAAACATTTTCATTAATTGTAATTTTTTGCTGAACAACTGAAATATTTAAAGATTTTTAGGTTCTTATTTATTTTAATCCTATAAAATAATAATTATAGCTGTTATGCCAATATCTTGTTTTTTAGTGCTAAATATTATTGGGTGACTTAACTTACTTTAGTGTTTGTAGTTTTAATATTTAATTTCTCAAGTTGAATTTAATTTGGTATCATTTAGTTTTAGCTTGTTGCTGAAAATGAGTGAAAAGATAAGTTCTTTAAATTTTCCTTTAACTTGTAATCGAACTGCAATATGGTTGATTGGTCAACCTGAGAAGAATCTACCAAACAATATCCTTAAACAAACAATATCCAATATCCAATATCAACGATGGTTGATGTGTTAAAAACGTTTTTCCACTATCACAAAGCATTGAAACAAACAGTTCCAGCCAGTGCAAAAACAACATCTAATGGTTTAGCTCACATCTGGAAAAAGGCCAGGATTCCATTGACTTACCAGCCTCATATTGTATCAAATTTGAAAGCATGTGTTGATGAATATAATTTAATTTAAAAAGAATAAAGGAAGAGCTAGTAAGTCACAGATTGCTAGAGAGAAAGATTTTAGTATCAAAGTAGATTTACTGTTTGACATTTCACACAAGGATGCAAACAAACTAATTTAGATAAAATTTTTCTGGAAGACCAAAAGAATGTTTGTATGATGAAGATGGATGGAGAAGGTATAAAATTATCTCAACAAGAAAAGCGAACAGCAGAGCGTCAACAAGCAGAAATAAAAATAAAGCAGAATGAGGAAGAGAGAAGACAACAAGCAAATGCTGTCCTTACCCCTAGCTGTAGCCACTTTAGACTTGATTGTGATAGTGATAGCGAAGCAACAGAAGTCAGTGACATTCCTGATGACAATGATGATTATGAAATAGAAATTCCAGTTTATCACAAAAAACTATTAACCCAATCAACTGACTGCGAATGAAGTCCTAAAAATTAAAAGCC
Source organism: Hydra vulgaris (assembly GCF_022113875.1). Taxonomy (NCBI): domain Eukaryota; kingdom Metazoa; phylum Cnidaria; class Hydrozoa; order Anthoathecata; family Hydridae; genus Hydra; species Hydra vulgaris. The sequence goes on along the minus strand of NC_061158.1, from coordinate 52,525,868 downwards.
ACATATTCTCAGCAAAATTTTTCTTCTCCAGATGTATCATCCACACTTGATCAAATCAATTTATCTGACCAAAAATTCACTATATTGGCAGCTGCAATTGCTAGAGCAAGTGGAGAGGACCTCCAAAGTACACCATTATCAAGATCAACTGTCTGTCACAAAAGCATCATGCACTGTTCATCAGCTGAAAATCATATTAGGCAGAAATTTATGTCAAGTGAGAAACAACATATGGTTGTCCACTGGGATGGTGAAGATGATGAGAGACAGCACCAACTATAAAAATCCAATGTTGTATTTTCATAGTTGGTGCTTGTTTAATTACAAGTCCAATGTTGATAGAATTGCTATTGATGTGACTGGTTTTAATCTGGAAAAAATACTGGGTATTGTAAAGATATCATCTGGCGCTGGACTGGCACAAGCAAAAGTAACCTTCCAGTTACTGACCATATGGAATGTTTCAAATTATATTGTCGGTATGTGTTTTGACACAACAGCGTCAAACACAGGTTCCAAAAACAGTGCGTGCATCTTGCTAGAGAAGTTGATGGAGAAAAATCTTCTCTACTTTGCTTGCCGTCACCATATGTATGAAGTAATTATTGGGGAAATATACTTAGTTTTGCTTTGACCCAGCAGTGGGCCCAACATAGATCTATTTGAACGATTTCAGAAGTGTTGGCCAAGCATTTATCAAGCCAATTATGCTCCATTAGATGGCGCCCATCTTGCTAAACCACAGCTTCAGCAACTTAGATCAGAGGCTGGCTTCTTTCTGCAGCCTTTCTTATCAGATGACAATTTTGCACTTACCAAGAGAAGACTACAAAGAGATGATTGAGCTGTTCCTTTTTATTTTTGGGTTTTCTGTTATCAGACTACCAAGAAGTATCACTTTCGCATGCCGGGAGCTTATCACATGGCTAGATGGATGGCTAAAGTCATCTATTGTATGAAGATATACCTCTTAAGATATGAATTCAAGCTGACTATGAAAGAATAGAACAACTTGTACGAATTTTGTATCATTGCTGCTCATATCTATGTACCAGCATGGATTGCCTGTCCAATTGCAAGTGATGCTCCAGCAAATGACCTGATGCTTTTCACAAGAATTAAACATTATTCTGAGATCAACAAGGTCATTTTAAATGCTGCTATGAAGAAGCTCAGAAATAATAAAGGGTCAGAAATAATTCCACTTACATTATTTTCTGACAGGGTTTGTGACACAGAAAAAAAGTTTATTGTTGAAGCTATGATTCAAAGTGGAGCTGATTGGAGTGTCAGGGTTATAAAGTGTCCAGCAGCAGAATTAAACAAGTTGGAAAAGAAGCAACTTCATGAGCTTGTTACATCATCATCAACTGCTGCTTTGTAGTCACTTGGTCTCGATGTAACCATTTTATCTAGAACTGATCCAAAGACCTGGTAGGAAATTGCTGCATTTCGTTATGCTAAAGCAATTGTTAAATCTGTCAAAGTTATCAACGATACTGCTGAGCGTTCTGTTGCTCTTATGAGCACATTTTAATCAATCTATCACAAAAACTGAATCTGAAATGCAGAAACTAATACAAGTTGTTGAGGACAACAGAAAACGCATTCCAGATTGCCGCAAAAGCATCTTGATGACATATGCCACTGCTGCTACAGACTAAACTTTTGACCTTATATATAGTGCAACATTTGAATGTCATTTGCATTATTTAAGGAATTTTTTGAAAACGATTAATTGTTTATCATAGCTATAACTCAAGTTTTTTTAAATATTGTTGTTGCGGCGCATGCTTTTAACACAGTAAATTTTTATTTTCCTTGAGCAACCTCTAAACATTATCCAAAACACCTAAGATTTTGCACAGAAGTTTTTTCAATCAAAGAAACAATATTTAAAACTGTGCAAAATTTAATTCAAAAAAATTTTTTTTGGACACCCCTAATATATATATATATTTATATATATATATATATATATATATATATATATATATATATATATATATATATATATATATATATATATATATATATATATATATATATATATATATATATATATATATATATATATATATATATATATATATATATATATTACTCATGATTGTTTATCATGAATAATATATGTTTTACTCATGATTGTTTGGCATGAGTAATATATATATATATATATATATATATATATATATATATATATATATATATATATATATATATATATATATATATATATATATATATATATATATATATATATATATATATATATATATATATATATATATACACACACACTTACTAAAGCATGTTTTGATAAGCATTTGCTCACTTTTTGTGCTTCCCTTAAGCTATACTGTTTTTTTCGAAAAAGAAGAAGAAAAAAATGAAGAATGATGAATAAAATGATTGCTTCCCCATCCAAAACCCTCAGTCGATGTAGTAGCACTCCACTGCAAGTCAGGCTATTTTGTCAGTCGATGTATGTACTGAAGTCCCCAGCAGCAGGCTATTTCAGTATGACATCAGATTGCTCATGATTCATCAGATACTCATGATTGTTTATCATGAGTAATATATATGTTTTACTCATGATTGTTTGTCATGAGTAATATATATACAGGGCTTAATTTATTTTTTTATAAGGTTCCGGACAAAATGTCCGACCAAAAGTTATTTTGGTCGGACATTGTCCGATCAATTTTTTGAAATAAAATTTAAACAAATAATTTTTACCAATATTTACATATATTCATATTTGTTTAGTTAAAAGGAACACAGGAAAAAGATAAATGCTGAGAGTAAAAAAGTACTGCAGATGGGTTTTTTTAGACTAGCTTCTGGCGTATCTGAGTTTTACGGAACCCAATTATCCAATCGAAATATATGTTATGTTTTCCCAGTTTATTTTAGGCTAGTGAAGTTGTAGTTTGTTTTTTTAATATTCAGAATTTTTATTATCGTAGATCTTTGTATTTTAAATGAAATAGTTTAAGTACTGCACATTTTTTTCGATAGACTTGAAGTTTTATTGAGTTTTTTTCTCTCGAAAACCTTGTTAGTTTACATTGAATTGCATTACCGGTTTATAAAAGTTGTGTAAATTTTTTTACTTAAAAAAATATAATATGCTAAGTGTCAATTTTGCGCATAAGCTCCACTTTTAGCGCCAAAAAGGTATTTATATGGCGTTTATGTAACTATTTTTATTAATAATAAAAACAGCAAGAAAACAAGTTTGTTATAGTAATATAGTATAATAATGTCTTTAATATATTAAATATTAAGATAAACATTTTATTTTTAAACTTGATATAAAAAATTTAAACTTCGCTTTTACTTATTTAAAGGTGGTTAAATCAAACGCAATATAATATTTACGGGCTATTATTTAATTTAAAAATTCCACTGGCTGCATTAAAATTTGATCAATTTAACGAAGAAAATTTTATGAGTACTAAAAGTTATTATTTATCTACTTTTCAAAAAGGCACTCCTTCTTTGGCAGACAAGTTTTATAAAGCTAGAACTTTTTAATCTTTTATAAATATATATATATATATATATATATATATATATATATATATATATATATATATATATATATATATATGTATATATAAAATAAATAATAAGAAAAAAGATACAAATAAAGATATAGTTTAAAAAATGAATAATAAATAAAGAATCGAAAAACTCGAGTAGGACCAGATGCCACCGAGAAACCGCTCAAGCTAAAATAGAATGATTCGGATGATTATAACATTAATATTTAAATGTATATTTTCTTAATGTTTTTTTAAAAATATTCCATTGATGAGATCTCAGCCTCTAAAAAAAAACATTTGTAAAATCTTTTATTATCAAATTTTTCAAACTGCTAGCTTTTCTTTGCTTTTCGGTGTCCACGGCGTTTGCAGTAATTAATCGAACATACTTTGACTTTTGTGATCGTTTTAAATAAGCAATAATTTTAAATTTAATAATATAACAATAAAACTGTTAAAGAACAGTCATTAAAACTACAATTAATAACAGCGCTTTTTTTTTTTGGGAATGAATGCCTCCATTATCAACATATTTTATAAGTTTGTCTAATAGTTTACATTAAGTTTAAATTTGTCAATTTCAAATCAACAAATAAAATTTTATTTTAAAGAATTAAAAATCTTGCCGGACAAAATGTCGGATGACTTTGTAATATATATATGTATATATATGTATGTATATATATATATGTAAGTATATATATATATATATATATGCATGTATGTATATATTTATGTATGTATGTATGTATATATATATATATATATATATATATATATATATATATATATATATATATATATATATATATATATATATATATATATATATATAATGTATATATATGTATGTATATATATATATATGTAAGTATATATATATATATGTATGTATGTATATATTTATGTATGTATGTATATATATATATATATATATATATATATATATATATATATATATATATATATATATATATATATATATGTATATATATATATATATATATATATATATATATATATTACTCATGACAAACAATCATGAGTAATATATATATATATATATATATATATATATATATATATATATATATATATATATATAATATATATATATATATATATATATATATATATATGTATATATGTATATATTATTTTTTATTATATATTTTTTTAATTTTTCTATCAACTATAATATTTAGATGTGTTGATATGGCAATAAAAAAATGAAGTACATATACTTTAGAGATAATGAATATATTTAGGAGATACAATTCTTACTGAAAAACCGCTTGTTTTATGTCAATTTTCTTGGAATCGACAATACAATTATGTTGCTTGTGATTATTGTATGCGTTCTCTTGAAACTGCACAAAATATGGCTAGAAGGCTAGCAGCTGATTACACTCTTGAGCTTCCCTATCATGAACAGTGTTCTTTATCTGTACAAAGAGTTAATTCCATTTATAAATGTCCGAATTGCTGTGTAAGTTTTTTGTTTTAAATTTAAAAAAATTCTTTATTGTGAATTAAAAGTAAAAACTTTTTGTTATTTTTTTCAATAATGTTTTAAAAATTCATAACTAGATGTTTTACACTTAATTAATTTGTAATACTATATAGATTTTGAGGCCTTTGAGATTTAAAAACCATTTTGTTGTTAAATACCTTTTTATTTAGATACCATTTTGTTGTTAAATACCCTTTTTATTTAGATACCATTTTGTAGTAAAGAATGCTATTCAGAAGCATATGAAAAATACCATAAAAGTTTGTGTTTACATCCTGATGAAATGAGTGAAAGTCCAGTATATAGAATTGAAGAAGCATGGAAGTAAAAATGAAGCTATTTCTATTTCTAAAAATTAGCTTTTTATTTTTTTATATAGTTTTTAGATAAGTTTATTTGTTTATTTTATTTATAAATTTAAAAAGAATTATAAATTTTTTTTTTAATATATAAGTGATGATCACTTTCTCTGAATAATTTTAGGCGCAAAACATCTAAATTTTTTAAGAGAAAGTTATTTCTGGTTATTTAATTTAATTTTATTGTTATTTATTTAATCTAGGCAGTTGCATTATCCACCTGAGACAGCATCTGTTATGTTAATTGTGAGAATCTTGGCTATGATTGCACAGGTTTATTAGCTATTTGCATTCTAAGCTCAACTAATTTACAAATTGCATTCTAAGCTCAATTAATCTACCAATTGCATTTTAACTAGTTTTGTTACGACTATAATAATGTCGAACAAATCGACTAATATATTTTCTTAAGTCTAAAATAGAATAATACAGTTTTGAAATCGATTAAGTCAAGTTAAAGTCGATTTAGTCGAAATACGGTAATAAATTTTTCGTTTAAAATAAATTATGATAAAGTAATTTATATTCATTTTTTATTTTTTAACATCACATCATTTAAAAAACAATGGAACAAAACAAAATGAGAACAGGGCCACTTTGACAATGAGACAATTTATTCCCAAACCCCAATGATTCAGGGGCTGCCTTAAATAATTGCTAAATACCAAAAAGTCTATACAATCATATTTACAATGTTGTTATATAGATGACATTTAGATTTTTGAGCTTCAAGATTTAATTTTTCCCAGAATCCTGGGAAATTTTTCCCAGAGTAGTTGATTACAACACTATTTCTAAGCTAATCAAAGTTGATTACAACACTAGTTCTAAGTTTAAATAATCTACAAATTGCATTCTAAGCTCAACTAATCTACTAATTTATTCCCAGCTCAATTAATCTGTAAATTGCATATTAAGCTCAACTAATCTACAAATTGCATCTTAAATACTGTTGCTAATAGCTTGCGAAAATCTAAATTTTGAATTCTGTTAAGAGTAAAAAAGGAAAAAAAAAAAAAAAATTAACAGCAAAAATAAAAAATAAATTGGACTTATTTATTTATTTATTTTTATGTTTTGTTTTATTCTATGGAATGTTTATCTCCTAACTAAACTGAGTAGTTCAGCTCAAATATTGAAAGCTTTAAAAATTTATGTTATATTGAATCATTATGTTTACACCATTGATGAAAACTCTGACTGGTCAAGTGTTTTCTAAACGATGAAAAAAAGGGTAATGAAGACTTTTTCTGAAAGATTCACATTTAGAGAATATAGAAGATTGAAAAATTTTAAAAATATAGAAGATTGAAAAATTTTAAAAATATATTGAAGATTGAAAAATTAAAAAATATTGGATATTGAAAGAATTAGAGAGTATATTATTTTTAAGTTTCTTATATAATTTCTTTATTATTTTCAATGAAATTTTACAGATTAATCCTAAAAAAATTTTTGTTTTAGTCCCAGTGCCCTGAAATGGTAATGTCTGAGTTCCAGCAGTTTTTTAGCAAAACAAAAAATGAAGAACACAAGATAACACATAAATTACTTGGCAATAAATTTAAGGTTGAGTAATATTTTTGTTTTTGTATGTTACATAAAACATGTATATATATATATACATATATATATATATATATATATATATATATATATATATATATATGTTTGCAACCCTCAGAATTAGGGTCAGCAATCGGCAATGCCGACCTAAAAGTGTTTGAGACTACCCAATTTTCACAAATTTAAGTTTTATATATATATATACACAACCCTCGGAATTAGGGTAGGCATTCGGCAATGCCGACCTAAACGTATTTGTGGTCGGCAAAAAAAAATTCGGTTTTGCCGACCTCGTTTCGATGTTTTATGGTAAGACCTTTGCATTTGCCGATCTGATGACGACCTCTAAAAGATTGAGGTTGGCAAATTATTGCCGACCTCAATTTTCCTAATTCCAAGGGTTGTATATATATATATATATATATATATATATATATATATATATATATATATATATATATATATATATATATATATATATATATATATATATATATATATATAAATACTGGAATTAAAAAATTTTAGAAAAAAAAATTCCCTATAATTATTAAAACAAAAATTCTTCAAAAGTATGTCATGTTGGGTCCTAAAAGAAACGAAATTATATAAAAATTTTAAAAATTATCATCATTTTATAAAAAACATTGAGACAAAAAATTATAATAAAATTTTTTTGTAAAAATGCATATTTTTAGTTTAAAAATGTCATTTTCTAGGCAGTGAATCTTCAATAATAATTTTCTTATATAATGATGATTATTTTTAAAGTTTTTATATAATTTCCCTTCATTTGAGACCCAACATAATATACTTTTAAAGAACTATTTTTTGATAATTATAGGGACCCGTTTGATGATTAAGGGTTTTGAGCTACCGCTAAAAAAATTTTTTTTTTGAAAATTTTCCAATTCCAGTATTATTTTATTATATAGAACACATTTAGAGGGTGAGAGCAGACATTTAAAAAAAAGTTATTTTAAAGGGATCCCCAAGTGCTATAAAGATATGATCTCATATGAAAGAGCATAAAAAAAAAATGTTTGATGTATATTATTATTTTTTAAACGTAATAATGAACACACACTAACAAATTTAATTTTCAAAAAAACGCTTTTCTTCGATTAAAAAAAATGCGTCTTGTCCAAAGTTTATTGACTCTACTGCCTCATGAAACTAACGTTAGTACGTCAAATTAAACAAAGTAGACAAAATGTCATTATTGCAAACTTATAAGTTGGTAATTGAATTTAAAAGTAAAGTCGTTTTTTTCAACTAACACATAATTACTTACAAGAATAAGTTTTGTAGCATTTTGTGAAAATATGTCTCTTTTATAGTTTGTGCCAATGTGCAGTAATGGGGGGAGGGGGGGAATTATCGTCAATAAATTGTCAAAAACTTAATAAAAAATTAGATATCACGTTTTTTATAATTTATTGTTTCTTGAATAAAGGACTAATAAAAGTTTAAATATAATTAAGTTTTTCATTTAAATAGTTGATGTTTTTATTTAATTTTTCTATTTTAAGTTTTCCAATAAAAGATAAAAGAAAAAAATTTGGTTTAATAAATCGAATTATACTTTATGTTTAAAATAAGGCTTAAAAACGTTAAAGTAAAAAAATTGCTGGTTTTTATTAGCATTTTTATGCTGTTTGAAAAAAAAACTAATAAAAAAGAATTAACTAATAATATATTAATAAATAATTATATATTATTTCCTTTTTATTAGTTGTTTTTTTTCAAACAGTATAAAAATGCAAATAAAAGTCAGTAATTTTTTTGCTCTAACGTTTTTATTTTTAATTTTAAACATGAAGTTTTGATAAACAAAGATAAAAACCAACTTTTCAACTTTTCGCTTTAACAACCTTGTAAAAATTTTCCACGCAGAGATTCAAAGTAATTTAAATTCAAAAATGTTTTACGTTAAAAGAAAATCTCGTTACGTTACGTTAAAATTACATTAAAAGCAAATCATCTATTCATCTATCTATTCAGAATAATAAGTTCTGTGTGAAGTTCTTTTTGATAAAAACATTACTTTTAAGAATTGCTAAAATGTTAAGCTAGAAAAAAAGTAATTAATCAACCAAAAAAAAAATGAGTTGCGAAAAGATTTTTTTTAAGAAAAAACTAATCACAAAAGTGTGTGTAGCAATCGCGATCGCGATACGCTTAATACGAGCCCTGTAAGACTTTTTTATAAGTTCTAAACTATTTAAAACTATTACTTAATAACTTTTTTTTAACGACGTCTTTTAACCGAATGCTATTATACTGTTTTTGCAAAACTAATTAAAAAAACTTGATTAAAACTTAACTATTTAATCATGACTTTTTTTTACTTGAAAATCGAAGTAGATATGCTAAAGTTGTTGTGACGTACTAACGTGATTTTTAACGACTATCAATCGAGTTTTAATGGTGAAAAAATAAAATCAAAATGGAGTTGTTTTTTAGTGATTTCGGCAATTGCTTTTTGTTAGCATGCATTTATTATTACAATTTAGTGAAAAAGAAAAAAAACTTACATAGTTTTTTTTATGCTCTTTCATATGAGATTATATGTTAGGAGCACTTAGGGATCCCTTTAAGAACCACCCATATCCATCCATCCATCCATATCCAATATCCATCTATCCATTCATACATTTTTTGTTATATTCCTCACTTAATAGTAAAATCCTGAAACATATATTTTAACAATCAAGGTTACTGCACAGATAAACAAGTTGTTTAGATACTATAGTATTTTTAGGTGGGTTTTGTGTGAAAACATTATATTTATTTCAGCACTTGGAAAAAATCTTAAGGGACTAGAAACTAGTTTTAATTAAAACTTGTGACTATCAAATTAAAATGTAAAACAATGAATTTTATTAATCCCTGCTTGATTGCTTGAGTCACAAGCAATTTTATTAGTCACCATGCCTCTTCAATGAAAATAATTTTCCTTGCTTTTTAAAGACCATAACTCGATATAAATATACATGTTATTCTAACTTGCATATTTTGAGATATTTTGAATATTAGAATTTAACAAATGTCTAGAAACAGTAAGTATTTGAAATGAGTTTAAAAAAGGTAGCATTATGCCACTTAATAAAAAAAAGGTGAAGTTCATTGTATCAATAGTTATCTGAGTATTACTATAGTAACTCCACTATTATAATATCTCCACTAACAAAAGTGTTTGAATGAATAGTTGCTAAGAGAGTTGCTAACTTCATACTTTGAACAAAATAATTTATTCAATGATGCCCAACATGGTTTCAGATGCAGTCATTCATGTGAAACTGCGTTACATGTTCTTACCTCTAAAACAAAGCTAAGCAACTCTAGAAAACTCTTTACATTATTAGTATTTATTGATTTTAGTAAAGCTTTTGAGTTAATAGATAACAAATTACTGATTTTGAAGCTAAAACATTTTGTTTTTCAACTGATGTTTGAACTTAATAAACAACTACTTTCATAATACAAAAATATTTACAAAAGTTAAAGATGCATATTCTAACAAAGAACAAGTTAATATCGGTATACCACAGAGTTCCATTTAAGGATCTCTTTTTTTTTTTAATTTTCATCAATGATCTACTTGAATATTTGACATTATTTGAATCAACATTATTTGCAGATGACACAACACTTATGACAAGTGATACCAATATAAACCATCAGATAACAAAAGCTCAGTTTACATTTAATAATTTTATTGAGTGGTGCTATGCTAATAAACTCAACATCAATTGGGATAAAACTAAAGCAATGATTTTAACAAATAAGCATACATCTAAAATAATATTGCTTACATCAATCATATTAAGTGATAAGTTCAAAATTGAAATAGTTAATAAATTTTCTTTGCTTTATATTTGCTTGGTGTCATTATAAACAGCAAATTATATTTTACCAAACGCATAAAAGAGATAAAAGCAAAGGTATACAAAAAATTATTCTCAATAACTAATATATTTAGTCTAGCCTTCAAAGTTCGTTTATAACTCTTTAAAACATTCATTCTAACTAACTTTGATTACTGCTCAAGTCTTATAATTCACTACACAAAAAAAGAACTACGAAGTCTTAGCAACGCATAGTGTATGATTCTATTTTTAATACTTAAAATTAATATTCAAAACAAAGATATATTTCA
>NC_061158.1:52487217-52509717 GCF_022113875.1 Hydra vulgaris | reverse complement strand
TGATAATTAGCAAACTTTGAGAAGTAAAAAAAATTCCAAAAGAGTTATACAAATGATATAGAAACAAATTTTGAAGAATAAGTTTTTAAGTTTAATAGATTAAACTTAACTTATCAGTATTGAACTGGCGTTGCAACTTTAAGGAGCAAGGTTTGAAGGAAATTTTTCCTATTATAATAAAGAAACTTAATATGTATTTATGTTCAATACAATGAACTTGCAAAAATTTGTAATGATGTTATACTGAACTAGCTTACATGGCAGTACATCAAAACCTTTTTTTATTAAATCTAGTTAAACATCATTTTATTTAAACTCTAATAAAAAATCATCCTTAAGCCTTAAATAAGTAAAACAAACTTCGTCAAAACTACGTTTTACATTACTTCAAAAAAAAAAATCTCTATTACTATATTATTATCTAAGAGGTATCTACAGAAATTTAAAAAAAACACACTTGATTTTATCGATTTTACCAAAAATTGAAACTTTAGATAAAATTTGGAAATATGGAATACTATATATTTTAAATTTTCTCCATTTTTCTAGAGCAGACAGATTTTTATTTTTGTTTTTCAGAAGTATTAAATGTAAATTAATTTTACATGATAACATAATAAATATAAGATTTATCAAATTTTGTTGCTTTATTTAATATTAATTACTGTCAGTTGCTATAAGATTTTTACCATTTATTATAAACAGTTATTCCTTTCGGTAATTTATTTACTATAAAAATAAAATTGTGTCTAACAGGTTATAATTTATTATGCTAAAATGTTTTGTAACTATTTATTGTGATACAATACCAAGGGCAACCCTAATCAGCTCTTGCTTACATTTGATTACAATTCTATAATGTTTCAAACTAGTCGGGTTTGCTATAACAATATTCTCAAAATTGAAAGTCTTAAAATTTATATATGGGAATAGTTGATGTAAATTCTTGAAAGCAATTTAGCGATGTTTTATTAAGTTTTTAAATATTTTTTATATTATTTATGGGAGCTTAGTATAAAAAAAATCATAGCAATTTATTAATATTCTAATAATATTACTAGGTAAAATATAAAACTGATTTAAGATAACTATCGTAGGGATTTACATCGTAGTCGAATTTCATCATTGGTTGTATAGTTTGTTACAATTGTTATCTTTTTTATGCATTGAAAATATAAAAATAATAAGGAAAACAAACTTTTTTAATCCTTACTTTTAAGATGATGCTTTGTACTTTGAAAAACACGATTTTTATGAGTTGTAAAGTTTTGTAAAAGTATGAGTTCTTTATTAAACAAAATTCAACAGAAAATTCATAACTTTTTTGTTATTATTATTTGATTTTTATATAATTATTTCGTTTCACTTCTGTTATTCAATGCTTTTCAACTTTTCAACATTTGTTTTGACTTATTTCAATTTTAACAAACGCTCACGCCTCTCTTTTAATATCAGCGAATCAGGCTGCGTATATCTCTGTATATACCTCTGCGTACATCTCTGCCTATGTTAGGCCGGCATTCTGGCTGGTTCCTACCTCAAAGATTCAAAATTCTTATTTAATTATCATGAATTGACTATTCATGTTATTAAAACCTAAAATATGTCCAGGATTTTGAATCTTTGAGGTAAAAACCAACCAGAATGCCGGCCTTGGCCTAAAATAGGCAGAGATACACGCAGCCTGATTTAAACATGCAGTTTAAAAAATGTAAATAATATAGTTATTTTTAATAGTTGAATATTTTATTAAAAAAGTCTGCGTATTTAGGTAACCATAGCTGTTATCCAAATGCTGAAGCAACATTTCCATATAATAATTCCACCTTGGTATTGGTAGCAACGGAGGACATTACCAAAGACGAGGTCTTTTGCCTTCACCTAATTTCGTTTTTGTTCTTTATTCAATTAGTGTTCAGCGAAAATCATTTTTGTTATTTTTTTAGGAAGTATGTGTATGTTTTTTTTTTTTTAGGAAATACGTGTATGTTATTTTTTTTTTAGAAAATATGTGTATGTTATTTTTTTTTAGGAAATATGTGTATGTTATTTGGATGAATGTCAACGTTCAAGAAGTCGCCATTCTAGAAGAAAATTACTAAGGTGAGTATTTTTCATTAAATGCAACTCATTTAAAAAATTAAATTTATATTTTTTGATTTTGATAAATTTCTAGAGAAAATTATTTATTCGAATGCACTTGTTCACTTTGTGAATCAGAGGTTGATCATGAATCTGAAACATCGAGTGATGACTCAGAAATGAGTGAAGATGCGAGTGATTCTTAAATATAAATTATGAACTATATATTTTTTTATGAGAAATTTAAAGCTTTAGGATTGTCTTAAATAGACATGTTTTACCTATTCCGTTTATTACTTTGACTGAAATAAATAAAATCGTAGAGTCCCTCTCCTTCCCCTCTATCCCGGGTAAAAAAGGGTGCCTCAATCTCTGATAATTATTAAAATTTTATAATTTCTCTATAAAATTTCTGTTCTAAAATATAAGTTTTAACAGAGAAATATTAACGGAAAGAAATATACATAATAAGGGATCGTCCATAAAGTACGTGCGCTCGGAGAGGAAGAGGAGGTCTGCAAATGGCGTTTCTGAGATAAGGGGGCAGTAGGTCGATTATAAATACTAAATTTAAAAAAATATCATAAAATGTTGGTTTAGTAGGTTAAAAGCGTAGGTACTTTTAGGGAGGTAGAGAGTACTTAAAAAAGCGTACGGCAAATTGCGAAGGAGGGGGGGGGGTTGGCGATAAAAAAGCGTTCGTACTTTATGGACAACCTAAACAAAAACAAAAAAAATTACTAACGTAAAATAATATAACCAGTTTAAGTTAAGGGATATCACCCCCCATTATTAAAAATTTTTGAAATAATCTAACAACATTCTGATAAAAACAGAAATTTTACAAAAATAAAAAGTTCGGTCAACGGGTATTGCATATACCCAAAAAAAACCTAAAAATAAGCAGAAAATAAGATTTGCGCCGGCCAAGATTTAGCAAAAACTAATAAAAAAGGCAAAGCGAAACTTTGGTAACACATTTAGAATAGGTGCATCAGTGTTTTAAATGGAAAAGATTTTTTAAAAAAAGTTTTCGGTCTGAGGACCTCTCCACCAAAGTTGATATCAGAAAAAAGATAATTTTATTAAAATATAAGTTAGCCATGCTGGTTTTTTACTTGATTTGTTCAAATTCTGTTCCACTTAAAACACAGCTCTTATTGAAATAAAGATGTGCTGAAAATTTCAGACAAAAAGCCCAGATGGATCTCTTGTAATTGCGGTCGGCATATTGAAAAACCTTGAACTCAAAAAACGCGCAAAAAGTAAAAAAAAAAAAATAATCTACTAACATACCAAATATAACATACAACACTCTAATTGAAATCAAAAACCTCCTGTTTCATATGCTTTGCCTTCTTTTTCTATGGTTTTGTCATTTTTCCTAATTTTTTAGCCCTTAACTTTTGACGTCGCAATTTGTTGTGAGCTTCCTTGATAGATCCGATAAATAATTATATAAACCGTTTCATAGAATAGTTAAAAACAATATACTTCAGTATAATTATCGATGTGTTTGATGACGTCATAGTGTGTTAGTGATGTTAATATAAATCGAATAGATTAAAAAAAATAAATAATTGAATTGAACATTTCTTGCATTAAAATTGTAGAAAATAAAATCATAGTGGGACATTCTTGTTGATAATTAGCTCTTGTTCTAATATAGTTTTTTTTTTTAAGTATATATTGTGTTTGCATCTTTACCATACAAGCGATCATAGGTGGTATCGCCAAATCCCAATCCAGCCCAACGATTGCCAAGCAGTTATAGTTGGGTGTTCCTACGCCAGAGGGTATGCAGGGTATGCAGCATTATCCTTTTTTTTTTTTTTTGAATATACATAGACTGCAAGCACACACACACCCATACTAAAAGCACATATACACCCATATATATACCAATATACATACATAAATACATACATACACACATACGCATTTATACATAATTTATTGATTTTATTTATTTATTTTTTTTTAATTTATTTTTTCTTTTTTCATTTCTTTTTTTTTATTTTTTTTTATTTTTTATTTTTTTATTTTTACAAAATTGTGTTGTAAAAACCGTAATAAAATTTTTTTGTTTTTTCAAATACTAAATAAAAGATAAAATAAACCTGAAAATTTATACATACTAGCAATATATAATATAAAGCAATATACAATACGAACTCAAATAATAAATATTTATACATCTATTCATAGCTATCAGTTTCAGTACAATCTCAATGTAACTATATACTTAGGTAAACTTAGTTTTAATAATAGGTAGACAAACCCATAACACTAGTAATATAGAAAAACGTTCTCCATAGAAAGAATTAGATTTTTAAGCTTAGTTTTGAAAATAGAAAAAGAGGAAGGTAGATCAAAATTTTGCAAAATAACTTTATTCCAAAGATTAGGTGCACGATAATCAATACAAAGCTGATTAAACTTGGTTCGACATAAAACTTGATTTAGCAAATTATTATTTCTCAGTGCATACTTATTGTCTGATTTCAAAGTAAAAATATTTTTAAAAACGTCAGGAGATAAGTTATTTTTCCACACATATACAAAACATAGAGTATTATATAAATTCACTTCGTAAATATTAAGTATTCTCATTTCGTTAAATAAAGGTTGTTTTTTTTTGAATGAGTAAAACGATCGGAAAAGTTAATAATACGAATTGCGTGTTTCTGACGTGAAAAAAGACGTCACGGCTGTTTCACTCAATATAAAAGCGAGCCTGACGTCACGAGTTTATCAAAAAAAAAAGTATTTCCGCATAAAAAGTATAAAAATTCATTAACTTTAAAATAATAGTATTTTTTTTCTAAAAATGCTTTCATCTTCAAATAAAAAAAATATAAAAGATCTATCTTTCCTTGTTAAATAAACATTTACATTAAACGGAATAAAAATGAAAGCTGTAAAAATATTGTTAATAATTTGGCATCACTTTTCTGATTTTTGCGATTTTTACGCAAAACCTGTCTTAGGCCAACTAAGATTTGATAACATAGCTACATGGTCGATGGTTGAAATTTAGAACAGTTATTAATGAATGTCTGTTCTATCTAGATTTCCACAGACTTTGCAAGTTTTTATATAGAAAGTTAGTTTTTAATGCATTTATATTTTTGTTTTTATTCGTTTTGAATAAAAAACATAACATTTTTGAAAAGTCTGTGGATTTAGTAATACTTCAACCTTATATGAATAAGAAAATCAAAAAATTATTTTCTGTACCTCTAGCTATGTTATCAAATATGTTTTCAAACTTGGCATGTTTAGCGACATTTTTTTTAGTTTTTTTTGCATAAATTCTTGTTTACATTTTAAAGCGGTGACGCAAACTCTGATCGTTACGTCCCCAACGATTATCGGATGCATTTTAAGAAAACAAACAAAACAAACGAGACACATTTTATAGAATAAATAACAAAGTTTCGCGGATTAATTTCTCTTGGATATTTGACTAATTTCAGATAAGTTGATTAATCCGATTTTATCTAGTGCATCTATTTGTCAATATTATTCTATTTAAGTTGTTTGTATTATAATTTTATTACTATATCAATAAAGATTATAAAGCAAAGTTTCGTGGATTATTTCCTCGTGGATATTCGACTAATCTCAGATAAGTTGCTTAATTCTTTTATTTTTAGTGTATTTATTTGTAAATATTATTTTATTTTATTTCTTTTATTATATTATTATTATAATATCATTATCATTATTTATGTGATGTATGCAACTGAGAGGGAAATTTTGAAACTGTACATCGGTTGGGAAGATGGTTGGGAAAATGAGTATAACTTTAATTTTGTAAAGCGAGTAATTGAAACTAGTAAGATCACTAACAATGTGATTTCAATTTTATTAACAGTTTTTCATCCAAAAGCGTTGTTTACTTTTTTAAGTTTTCTTTTGCCAATTGAGTTTAATATGCCTAATATTGATGTGTTAAATAAAATGTGCCGAAAAATAAAACAAAGAAAAAAAGATTCTAAAAAGTATTTTGAAGCTTCAAAAAACGAAGCATTTTTTAAAATGCAACTGTCTCCAGCTCCACAAACAAAAAAACAAAAAAAATCAGCAGATGCAGATAATTTTTATATTTTAAATAGGAATAAGGAACTAAGTAGTCAAGTTGAACAATTAATTTCTAAAGAAAAAAATAATGTGGAGCAAATAGATAATTTAAAAATACAGGTATCAAAGTTGGAAACTGAAGTTATATATTTAAATTCTAAAAACAAGGCTCTCAACGCACATTGTAACTCATTAAGTTCTCAATTAGAGACTATGAGTATTAGGCTAAAACAGGAGGAGCAGTTCCAACTTTTAAAAAAAAAAAATTAAAAGCAGCACACCGTAAATTTGCATCTGCTCGTGCCAAAAATGTAAGATTGCTAAAAAAATTTAAATTTGAAAAAAAAAAATGCAAAAATCAGTGATATAAACAAGAACAGTTGCCAAATTTGCAAATATTTTGCTAGCAGTGATAAGGATTTAGTTGTCGTTGATTCTTATTTAGACTATGACAACATTGGCTCCTCTGAATTATTCTGTGGGTTTAAATTAAGTAATCCACAGACTATATCAGTTAAAAAGCCAATAGTTGGTAAGAAATATACAATAGTTGGTAAGAAATATACTTACATTAAGTTAGGAGATGGTAAATCTTATTCTAAGTTAGGTAGGCATGCTGCAGCTAGACGATCTAAACTTGTTTTTATATTACTTCGATTATTAGCTTGTTCAGATTTGGAAAGTGATTTGTCTGTGTTGTTTTGTGATTCTGTGTCTTGTGAAAAGTCTATGTTTCATTGTGTTGTAAATAAGTTGGGTTTAGTTAGGCAGTTAAGTGTTTCTGATGCTGTAGAGCTGCAGAGCCAATTAAGGATGCCCACGGCTAAATTCCGTAGGCTAAGACGTATTCTGTGTAATCTTGGTGCAAGGATTCTCCCATCTGAGCCCAAGATAAGACAAGAACAAGAAATGCGGACAATGCATGTTAGTAAAGAACATGTTACTGTAAAGTCCATGTTGCTTTATCCATCTGCGAATTAAGCATCTTGTTTAGTTTCTGTATTGATGGTCAAGAATTTGATAACTTATATTGAAGAGGTTTTCAATAGTCTGCACGTTCGTGACCACTTCAATTCTGATGTCGGTTTTTGCGAAGAGGTATGGCTCCTTTTTGCTGGGGATAAGGGTGGGAAGTATATGAAATTCCATTTTGAAGTTGTCAATTCTAAATCATCAGGGTCTGTATATGATGTTCATTTATTTTGTATGTATCAGGGTTCAGACTGTCGTGAGAATATTGCCTTAGTTCTCGGGCATTATGCCAACGACATTAAAAGAATTCAGTCGTCAGATTTTAAGCTAAAAGGCAAAATAGTCCGGTTGTTCTTAGGTGGAGATTTTTATTTTATCGATGATGTTCTGGGACACCAGGGTTCAGCTGCTAGCTTTCCTAGTTCTACAGACCTAGTTAAGTTGAATTCTCTAAGAAACCATGCTTCTATGCCTCACATACCTGCTAATTGTAACATCTTAAGGAGGACAATACAATCTCTGGAAAGTGCTTACAATGAGAACTTGTGTGAAGATAGACAAGGTGGAAACCTAAGAGCTCTAGGTAAGTTTCATAATTCAATTAAGAAACCACTATAAACTTTGTAGTGTTATTGATGATGAAGCAATTAAAAATAGATTTGTACGTGTGTTTAGTGTTTTTAATAACTTGCAACCTATTCTTTTTAAGCGAAAATTTCTTTCTGATGCCGAAATTTCTGAGCTTCATCAATATATAAATTTATTTGCTATTGAGTTTCATGCTTGCTTTCCAAAAGAAAGTATCACGCGAAAAATGCATGAACTCATTTTCAATGTGCCACTATTTGTAAAATTGCATAAAACTATTGGGTTGCTGAGTGAAGAGGAGGGAGAGTGTTTGCATAATAGCGTAAATAAGGAATTAAGGCAGTTGCATTCAGTTGGAAATCAGGAGCAAAAGCTGCATCTTGTTTTAAAACGCTTTGAATTGCACAGCAAAGCTGATAGGAAGCTTCAAGCCTCTAAGGTGAGAAAGTGTGTTGTGTGTTCAGAACGTGGCGAAAATTCATTTTATAGACAAGGTCTTTGTTTTGTTTGTGGTCATCAAATTTAGTTTAAATGTTTGAAAAGTTAAAAAAAAAATTAAATTTTTTACATCTAAGATAAATTATATAAGATCCTTAATTTACAAATAAGAGAATTCTATTCTGTTTTAATGCCTGTAATGTTTGTTCAAAATAATAATAATTTTTTATTACAATGATTTTATATATTAGGTAGATGCCCATTCTGTTCCTATTTTCAAAAGTTTATTATATCTATGCAATGCCTTTGCTCAGGTTAAAGAATGGAATAAAAGTCTAGCATCAAATGTATAGCTAACTATTTTAATTTGTGATCAGAGCAACTGGTATGTTTGTTGGATATGATTTTGTATGTTTATGTAGTTAATTCAAAAAACGTTTTATCCTTTGTTATGTAATATGTAACATTTTTTATATATATTAGATCTCCGTTCAATTTTTATCATCAAAAGTTAGTTCTACCTTCGCAGGACCTCTGCTCTACATACCTCCTCTCTGGTTAAAGAATGGAATATAAGTCTCATTTATCAAGTTGGTGTAAAAATTTAGCTTGATAAATTAAGAAGTTGTAAACTTTATTATCACAATTGCCAAGTTGACCAAATGTTCTTCTGGTTTTAAATGAATTATGTATGAGTCTAGTATCATCTGGGTGTTCAAAGATAGTTTACTGCTTGAAGAACTTATCAATGGACCAACTAATTATAAAACAGTTTTTAATGAAAATAAAAACGAATTATCAAAAGATTTAAATCAGCTATTTGTGTATATTTAAACACTTTATTTTTTGTGAGAAGAGATTATTGATATAAGTACCATAAAATAATTCTACTACCAAAAGCTAGGTTAATTCAAAACCTTTAACTCAATTTTGGTCATGAATTATTTTATTAGAATTGATGAGTTTTTATTTATTAACTACCTAACACCATATTATTAGAACTTTATTTTGTAATGTAATGATTTTATCAGCGTTCCAAAATAATTTTCTAAATCAAGAACTTCTATATTAAAAAAAGTACTCATTTAACAACTAATCCCCCCTTATAACAACGTTTTTCATAATTTTGCGAAAAATGTGGTTTGCTTTCACAATTCGATTAAGGCTGTTTTAGTTAACCTTAAATAATTAAGTAAGGTTTTTTTGTTTTCATTATTGTCAAACAATTAGTGTATTTGATAATAACTATTAGGAATATATTTTTCTAATTTTTTTTTGATAAAAAGTAACATCAAATTACAAAAATTAAGCCAAATTCAATATATGTCATATTTATTCTAAACTAAAAGAAGTTTTTCTACTAATGCATTAAATGTCATAAGGTAAAACATTTTATTGATGTCTTAATTGTTTTTACAAAACAAAATTACCTCTTATATTTCAAAAGTTATAAAAGTTTTAGTAACACCCCTTTAGTCAATATTTTCAAAAATTAACAAGAAGCCGTTAAGCTCGGTTTGAAACAGCCGTGAATAAGTTGAAACGTACGTTTCAACTTATTCTTTCCAGCACTTCCCCAAGCAGTATTTGCATAATTTATATAATTATGGATGAACAAATGATAGAGTTGGGTCAAACTTTTTTTATTTAGATAATCTCTAGATTTATATAAAATTCCAATATTTTTAGAAATCGTGGTACATACGTGATCAATATGCTGTTTCCATGTAATGTGCTCATCAAGATAGACTCCTAAAAACTTTATGACAGAGTCCCTCTTAATCTCAATTTGGTTAATAAATATTTTTGGCAGATTTATGGGTAGGTAACGTTTTTTTTGAAGCGGGTGGAAAATAATCCATTTTGTTTTATTAGGATTAAGAGTTAATTTGTTACACTTGAACCAGCTAGATATTTTTTAAGTTCGTCATTTATATTACAAAACAGTTTGGAGATGTCAGTATCAGAAAGGAATAGGTCGACCATTTAATGCGAACTTTGTTTATAGCGTTCGAACTGTTTATTGTAAAATAACCTGGAATCATGTTAAGTTTTTCGTAAATTAGTATTGACGACTTCATTCCAATATTAAAATTTGCTACAGCGTTGTAGACACTGAACTTGAGCACTGTCAAGGAGACAAATTTTGTCTTCGGTATACGATTCCAAATTTTTCCATTAAAAGACTCATTCGCATTTTGCGTTTTGCCATGAAGACATTTTCGAAGCTTATCTTCTTTAGTAAGGTCCTCAAACACAGGTTTGATCTTATATACAACATCTAAGGGAAATCCAGGACCTGGCTTGTAGGTATTGGTCCTATTTACTTTGTCGCTATTGGATTTACACCAACTACTTGCACCCGTTGGGCAATGTGGGTAGTGCCAGTTGTTAACTTTCGATAATGCTACGTGAAATAGATTTGCAAGCGCTGATGATTTCATAGCAACTAAATTACCAGTATTCTGTCTAATTGCCAAACCAAAGAAATTTTGCAGTCGATCAATTGTCGCATGTGTCAATCTTCCACAACCACCAAGTTCTTTCACTTTTTTTTTGAATTTTTGAAGTCGGGTTCCAACACGCTTCTGGTAGTGCCCAACACATTCTAATTTAGTCACTTGAGTGCCAGGATAAATATCCGTGACACTATTGTAACTTTTGCTATCTCCGTCACCCAAAAAGTTAATGTATTTTAATTTGTGTTTTTTAATAGATCGCTGGAAAGAGCGGTTGGCTCCTTCGCATTCCATTACACTTGCAGAACCAATATAGTTCATTTTGAAAATATGGGAATTTTTACACTCGACATAAGCAGTAGGATCTTTTTTAGCAAAGTTTTGATTTAAAGAGCACTCCCTGCAAACTCGACTCATTACCTCAACATCTAATACTTTCCCACTGTCCATTGAGAATGCTGCAAATACACCATTTAATTAGGAAAAACCCCTACGCTGCCATGTGCCGTCACATTATACACCAATATCCAAAATCTCATCATCATTATGACAATTTTGTCTTAAATTTTTTGCGTCATTGGCTTTGGCATGTTCATGAGAGTTGTAAATTTTTGAATTCCAGAATGTCCTATTCCAAGAGTTCTCATTGTTTATTGTTTGTGTATTTATATCAAAGCTTCCTTTTCTATTTAACAATTTAGAAGTATAAAAGTCATTTTGATACTTACATTTTGAACAAATAATTGAAAGTTCACAAGCAAGTCCTCGCTTTTTGCTAATGTTTTCAATTACTGCTAATGTTGTTTAGAAGCAATTCAAGCTTCATTTTGTTTTTGATATGGGCATAACTTTGCAGCGTTGAGTTGAAAAGCGGTTCAACTTTATGAAAAGAAGAATTCGACGTACTGAAGATGTCTGTTTGATTACCAACAAAAGATTCAATATTATCACTTAAAGAAGGAGGATTTACAATATTATCAATATCACTGCAACGTAGCACCTTTCCATTAAAAATCTTTTTTCTTTTTACTGCTCGTTTTGTTCTTGATTTAACTCTATCTATTTTTACCATGTTAAACAATTTAAAAAAAGTTAATTTCTGTTAAGGAATTTCGATAAAAATTGAGACAAATCTCGACAAAAAACAAACTTTTTATTCTGATAGTTTTTTAAAATCAAACCAGAAGCCAAATAGGCTTTTTAACACCCAATTTTTTTTGCTACAGAAGTCATTTATGTCATTAAGTCATTAGGTGTAGGGGAGAACTTGCACCTTTAATCCGTAAGCACCTTTGATCCTATAGCGTTTTCTCTATACTTACATAACTTGTTAAAGAGGGCTGATAACCAGCGTGTTATAAATGTTGTATCGTCAAAATTAATTGTGTTTTGGTTAAAGAATAGACCACTATTAAATTTATTTCTAAATAGTTTGATTTTGACGACAAAAAGTTTTTTTACTTTAACAAGGAACCTCACATCTTTAATATTTTTTTAAGTTGAATAATTTTGCTTATGTCATTTTGTAACTTAACTATTCACCTCTTGTATAGTTGCTTTTGGTAAGCTATAGAAGCATCTAATATGACAAAAAAAGAATTTTTGTAAAAATGGAGCAGGTTAGCACCCTTGATCCTAATGCGTTAATGCACCTTTGATCCTAAGATTAAAGGTGCATACACACACAAAATGTTTAACTTTCAAAGTAACATGTACAATACGTCATATTGTTTTTTAATATGCTTTTTTCTTCTTAAATAAAGCCTTAAAATGAAGATTTGGCGCTACATTATACTGATTCTAAATCATATAAAAACATAGGTCTGAAAACTTGAGGAAAGTACTCTAATTTGATGTTAAAGTATAAAAATCCACATCAAAAAACGCTAATATTTCAACATCTTTTTTATATATATATATATATATATATATATATATATATATATATATATATATATATATATATATATATATATATATATATATATTTATATATGTATATATATATATATATATATATATATATATATATATATATATATATATATATATATATATATATATATATATATAAATATATATATATATACATATATATATATGTATATATATATATATATATATATACATATATATATACATATATGTATACATATATATATATATATATATATATATATATATATATATATATATATATATATATATATATATATATATATATATATATATATATATATATATATATATATGTTTGTTAATAAAGAAGATTTTAGTAAGTAAAAATCTTTATAAATGTTTATCCAAATATACCAACGAAGAAGAAAAATCTTTCTCAGATTATCTTTTAAGGGCCTCAAAACTTCACTATGAATTGTCAACCGAAACAACACGAAAACTTGCCTATGAGTTTGCAATGACTCTTTCTAAGCGCATTCCTAAATCGTGGAAAAGTTTACAAATTGTTCGGAAACAGTGGCTTCGTGGTTTTATGTTACGTAGGAATGAGTTATCTTTACGAAATCCAGAAGCTACTGGTTTTATGTAGTTTTATGTTACGTAGGAATGAGTTATCTTTACGAAATCCAGAAGCTACTGGTATGGCACGAGCAACTGCTTTTAATTGTTATACAGTCGGATAATTTTTCACCAATCTAAAAGATGTTCGTCTACGACACAAGTGTCAGCAACAAAACATATATAATGTTGATGAGACAGGTCTCACAACTGTTCAAAAACCAGTTAAAGTAATTGTTAAAAAAGGAGATAAACAAGTTGGAAGGATAACTTCAGCAGAAAGAGGGACATTTGTAACAGTTTGTTGTGCAGTTAATGCAATAGGAAACTCAATCCCTCCATTTTTTATTTTTCCAAGAGTTCATTTCAAAGGAAGTCTGATAAATGGTGGTCCACCTGGATGTGTTTGGGTTGGAAACCCATCTGGTTGGATGGCTGTTGCAACCTTTTTAGAGTTGATGAAACATTTTATTCAAAATGTGAAATGTTCACCAGCTAATCCAGTGCTTTTATTTCTTGACAACCACGAGAGCCATGTTTCAATTGTGTGTTTAGATTTAGCTAAAAAAAAAATGGCATAACTATGCTGTCCTTTCCATCACATTGTAGTCACAAGTTGCAGCCATTAGATCGGTCAGTTTATGGGCCACTGAAACGTTATTACAATGCAGCCTGTGATGATTGGATTGTATCTAATCCAAGACCGATGACCATATATGATATAGCTTCATTTGTAAGGAAAGCCTATGCACAAGCTTTTAATTTGTATAACATTTCTGCAGGATTTGCTGTAGCAGGAATTGAACCCTTTAATCCTAACATATTTTTTGATAATGAGTTTTTGTCTTCATATGTAACAGACCGTCCAGAACCTATTACTGCTAACCCATTTCCAGGTGTTGTTGATCCAGTTTCTGCTAGTGTTTATGCCCCAGCTTTTAATCAATCATTAATGTCAAGTCTGTCATCTGTTTCAGCTTGTAGTGTATTGCCTATTCAGCCTATATCTGAACTTGGAAGTCAACTATCGAGTGTTTCTAATAATATCTCTCATCAAGCAAGTCTAGAAAAAATTAGACCATTTCCAAAAGCTGGATCAAGGAAATCCATTAAAGGACGTAAACGTCAGCGTACTTGAATACTCGCAGACATTTCTAAAATGAGTTAAATAAGCTTTAGGAAATAAAAAAAAATCTCAGTCAAAAAAGAAAAAACATGAAACGCAAAATAAGATCTTCATGACAAGAAAAAGAAAACTTGATCTGGAAAGTAATGAAAATAAAAACGTCGAGTCTCAGTAAAAAAATAACATTTTTTTCATTAATTTTTACTTTTTTAAGATATTTGTAGTAAAATTAATAACAAATTTATTGGTTTTTATTAAAGACATTGTTTTGATGACTTAAAAATATTCTTATACATTCATGGTATAAATTTGATCTCGAATCAAGTATATATACATAGGATCAAGGGCGCATATAGGTAGGATCAAGGGAGCATACTGGTATGCACCGATGATCCTAATTGAGCTTTTTTAGTTTTTATAATTTTAAATCTACTTAAAATATTCTGGTAAAAAAATGATTATTGAATTATAATAAGGTATAAAATTTGCTATTATGTACTGTTATCTTAGAGATCGAAATAAAAACATATATTCAGTAAGTTGGCCTGATAGATTTTTAGGATCATGGGTGCATATTCTCCCCTACCGCAAGAGGTAAATTTACTATTTGAAAACGACATTTTTTACAACTTGAAAAAATGCAAAATTTTAATACTTAGAAAATAGCCACTATGATTTTTGAATTTAATACTTAGACATAGCCACTATGATTTTTGAATTTCCCGTATATTTAAGTATCTAAAATAGTTCAGTTATTTTTTTTTTATTTTTTGAAAATATTTGGGGGTTTATATCCCTTAAGTATTATTATGGCCAAAAAAAATCAGACCACTCATAATTACTTAAAAGTTTTCGTGCAGAAGACAAAAATTATTTAAACAAGATATGGAGGTTACAAGTAGTCTAAATGCGGCGCTTAGAAACTATGTTCAAAATTGTAGCTGAGCCAATATTTCATTAATATTTCATCGAAAAAATACAATGCTTTATGGAAAAACCTAAGTTTTTAACGGGTTTTTTCTCACAATTTTTGAAAGAATGTCAAACGTTTTGCAGCGTATCAACTTAAATTCGACTGAAAGTTAAATAAAATGGCAAATCGACTGTAGGAAAAGTAAGTTTGACATACCCCAGATAATTTATTATATATTTAAGTTATTTAGCTACAATCTTTTTTTTAACAAGGAGGTCTTTCGTAGTGACTAAAGTGCGAGAACCTGTAGCAAAAACAGAAATTCTGCTAAATATCCACTCTCCGTTTATAAAACTTTTTTTAATGAAGTGGATAGCAGGGTGGTACCGCAAGAAACAAAAGTCAATTTTGAAAAATAAATAAACTTTTGTTCACATAATAAAAAAAAACTCTTAATTTATCATTTTAAAATTAAGTTTTGATAATTTGGCATTACGTCTACAAATCAGTTTTCTTTCTGTAGCAACGCCATAGCAACTGTTATATAAACAAAACAACGTTTTGCACATTTATTTATAAAGTAACCGCTTCGCAAACGTTGTAAAACGTTTGCGAAGCGGTTACTTTATAAATAAATGTGCTAAAGAAATTTGGACATTTTGTTCTTCATAGTAATAAAATTCATTTAGAAGGTTTTTGTTTAACGCATTTTAGCTCTTGAATTTTTTCGTATTAATCTAGTTTGAATCGAAATTTTTTTTTTAATTTTAATGATATATTTATGTTTAAAATATTAAGTTTTACTCTAGTTCCAATAAACTTTTTTAATATCTTAGAGTACCACTATAAATGAAAACGATAATTTTTTAATTATAAAGACTAAATTAAACAGCACCGTCTGTTGATTCGCTTATACTTCTTTATTTAGTCTAATATGAAAATGGTGAAATTTGCTTGTGTTTGTGAAAAATGGTGAAATATGTTTATTGCTGTTCTACAAAATATCATTGAAGAAGTCAAACAATTGAAAAACGTTTTAAAAAATTTAAAGATTTCCCAGAGACAAAAAAAAATAGAAACGTTGGATAAAATGTTTACCTAATGCCAGTTTTAAAGCGTCTAGCAACACTTTAGTACATGATCTGGTTGACATCAAAACTTCAAAAAGGTTAAACTACAATAACATTTTTCTCTCAGATTTTTAGTTTATTCTAAAATTGAAAGGAGCTTTTTACAATTTTTTTTTTCTCCTACTAGTCCGGTAGAATTTCGATACAACAAGAATAAAATACTATCAAGTTAAAACTTTGTACAAGTCAACAAAAGTTTATGATAAGTCACCAAAAAAAAGCCCTGTCATTTGGAGCACCGGAAGATACTTTTTTGGGCCTAATTAAAAAAGGGTTATAATTTTTATGATAAAATTTTTTTTTTCAAAAAAGTTCTTTTCATATACCGTTGGAAAGATAATTTAATGCTGATTCATATTCGTATAAGAACTATAATTCGCATACGAAGGGTTAAAAACAATTTTGTTAGAGAATATAATTTATTATGTCTATGAAACAAATTATAAATGTACAGATTCTTCAGTAATTATTGCTTTTATATTCAATTTAATATATTCTAAAACAAGTTGTAAAATTTCAAGGACTTTTACAAATAATCTAAAGTAAAAACCTGCAACATTACAATAAAAGTGATCGTAATAACAATAATAATAGTAATGATAATAATTATAGAAATAATATTAATAATAATAATAAGATGACGATGAAGAGAAATATTATTAATAACAATACTTACAATAACAATAAAAATATGAGAACAAAAAGTTAATAATAAAATTAGTAGGTATTGCGAGAGTAGTAATAATAACAGCATAACAACATTAATATTAGATAATAGCAATAAAAGTGATAATAACAACTATATAGTATAAGTAGTAAATAAATTTAAAAAAAAAATAAAAAAAAAAGCAATAATTATACAGTATATAAGTTATAAATAAAAATTAGCAATAATTATACAGTATATGTTATAAATAAAAATAACAATTTACTAATAAAGATAGAAGAATATTATTAATATCAATACTAACAATAACAATAAAAATATGAGAACAAAAAGTTAATAATAAAATTAGTAGGTATTAAGAGAGTAGTAATAATAACAGCATAACAACATATTTCAGAGGCTTCAGGCATAATATCTTGCCAAGGACTAGTACGGAAGGACTATACGGAAAGAAGCGCAAAGTCGATTTCCTTACTCCGCTAGCGAAGGCCATTATTTTTATCAAAGTTGAAGTGTTCTTTACGTTCCTGTAACATTTTTTTTAAATTTTAACCATAATCATCGTGAATAAATGTGGCGTTGTAAATTGTAAAGGGAATTGTAACAAACTTAATGTGTCGTATTTTTAAATTACCGAAAGATGAAATTGAGAAACAGAAATGGATTAATGTTCTTCTTTTACGTAAAATTTTTATTATTAAGCCATCTAAATTTTTTATATGTAAAAAAAACATTGGCCTGAAAATACAGAAATGATTAAGCTGCCTGGTGTCTATACTCGACCAGCATGTGCACTTTCTATTTTTAATGTTCCTTTTTTTTGTTTACCAATGCCAGAGCCTGTGCCTCGCGAATCTAAACCTGAGGACATGGAATTGGATTATTTCATCAAAAAAGACAGAATAAATTCGTTTTCTGATTTTTATCCTGACAATGAGTTGCACAAAAAGTATAAAAATATAGTAATATCTCGACAAGACGATAAATTCATATGCATTTTTATGTCAAAAGATTTCAAAGATAGTTTTGCGACGATTATTGTTCATGATAAGCGTACCTTGTGTTTACCGCTAACCTTTTCAGCTTTTAAACATGGAATTTCCGTATTAATATATTGAATCCAAACAATGGCTTAATCTTCTATTCACAATTTTTTGAAGCAACCAATTTAGTTCATAATTATAATCTACATGTTAACGATGTTATTGAAAAGGTGACAAATACTCTTTCAGAAAATGAATTTGAATTAAATGATGGTAACAAACAAAAAAAATTGAATTTTATTA
Organism: Hydra vulgaris; assembly: GCF_022113875.1. Lineage (NCBI taxonomy): Eukaryota > Metazoa > Cnidaria > Hydrozoa > Anthoathecata > Hydridae > Hydra > Hydra vulgaris. Next base: position 52,491,453 of record NC_061158.1, on the reverse strand, counting down.
CAAGGCAACTCAAACTCTTGTCTAAAAAAAGTTTCTCTATAGCTGATTATTGCTTTGCAATCGAGTCTTTTTATAACTGCAACTACGATCAACTTCGTGATTTTTTAGTCCTTCCAAGTAAACGAAAGCTTCAGTGTATAATTTCTGCCACTAACGTTGACCATTTTTTACAAAAAACATTTGAAAATGTTTAGAATAATCAACAGAAAAATGTTATTTTGATAGTTGACGAGGTAAAAATTAGGCCAACAGTTGCTTATTCGTGTGGAGTTTTAAATGGAATGGCAAGAAATGATCCAGAATCCAAAGCAACATCTATGCTATGTGTCATGATGAAATGCTTACATGGTGGACCTAGTTTAATGATTTCTGTTAACCCTGTTCACAAACTAACATCATTGTATCAGTTCATTGTTGTGAAAGAAGCTGCTATTATAGTTGAAAAACATGGTGCAATAGTTTTAGGATCTGTAACCGATAATCATAAAATCAATCAGCAATACTGCAAAATTTTTAACAGAATAACTGACTATCAGGCCATTCATTCATTAGACAATCAGCGTGTTTGGTTTCTTTTATTTGACACAGTTCATCTACTTAAATGTATTCGCAATAACTGGATTTCTGAAAAGTGTCAAAAGCTATAGTTTTATTATCTCTCGATAATAAAACTATAGCTTCCTTTTCAGATGTGAAAATTCTATATCAATACGAGAAAAAGAACATTTTAAAAATAGTTCCTATATCCTATGCTGCTGTCTATCCTTCGAGACTTTAACTACAGAATGTGCAGCATGTTTTAAGAGTGTTTAATGAGAAAGTAGTAGCTTCCCTTAAACTAAAAGGAGCTTATGAAACATCCTCTTTTATCCAGCAGATTTTAGATTGGTGGAATATTGTTAATGTTTCTGAAAAAGGGCAGGATGTTAGGTTGAGAGATCACAACCAATCTGTGCAAGATAAAAATTCAAATAATCTTTATAGATATATTTAAATGTATGGAATCAGGGCATGGGCCTAAACGAGTTCAGTGTGTTACCCATGATACCAAAAAACCCCTTGTGCAAACTACTAAAGGATTGATAACTCTCTGCAAACATTTGTTTTCAGTTGGTTTTGATTATGTTTTGCTTCGTGAGCTACAAAATGATAGAATAAAAAAAAAAATTTCAGTTTATAGACAATCAACAGGGGCAAATGCTTTTATGGCAGCTGGTGATGCTTTCTCTGCTTTTAAAAAGCGTTTAGCTAGATTTGCTGCATCATTTTTAGAATCAGTGGAAGTAGGACAACCCAATAAAAAAGGTCACATATGTGAGGGTCCAATAAGTATTGAAGATGCAACCTCAATTGAAACATGCATTTATGATGTGAGTCTTTCTTAAACTGAAGAGAGCTCTGCTGCCTATGTAGCAGGATGGCTTGAGAAAAAATGTGAAGATGAACTAGTTTATCTAGATGATGAACCTGAACTAACAAATGAAGCTAAAGACTTTATCGAAGAAGTTTCAAGGGTTCCACATGAGTGTACTTATCAGCTAGTTAGAATTAGTTTATGCTTTGTGAAAAAAACAGAGCATAGAGCATGTTGTAGAAAAACACTATCTATAATGGACACATATTATGATTTTGGTTTATCATCAAAGAGTCTTTTTAGGCATTTGGCAAATGTTCTTCTGCATGGAATTCAGAATTTGGATAAAGACCAAGCAAAAAATGCATGTCTTTATCAGACATCAATTAAGCACGCCTTGCTGAGTAGTGAATCTTTCTTTTTAGATTTTTTACTTAAAAGATATTGTATTGTTTATTTCTTTACGAAGTTATATTAAGTTCATATGTTTAAAAAAAAAAAAAGTTTTAATATTGTTAAAGTCTCTAGAGAATATGATGTTTATATGTTTATTTCTTTATAAATAAATTGTGTCAATAATATGTTCTTTGTTTTTTTATAGATGTTTTTTATATCGATCTTTTAAGCTTTTTAAAATAAGTTTTGATTTTGTTATTAACAATAACGTAAAACTATTTTAATCGTATTTCAGAATTTTGATTTTATAAAACGTTGTTTAAGCCAATTTTAGTTATTTAGGAGTTAAGTGAGAAATATTGACTGGCCTTTGCTAGCGGAGTCAGGAAATCGACTTTGTGTGTCCTTCCTTTTAGTAGTCCTTGTATCTTGCTAAAAAATAATATAAACGCTACTGGCCAAACAGCAATGTATTATCATCATACACATTAATCAGATGAGTATTTTTTCCTTCTTGCCTTCTAGCATGCTCATTTGATTTTGTTGAAAATGTTTCATATCCATCAAACACGACACTTAGTACACCGTAATCGCATTTGATTTATGTTAAGTACAACTTGCAAATATCGCCAAAATTTAATCCTTTTACCCATCTTACTCGATGTATCAAAGCTCCCCCATCAATTACGAATCTGACAAATTTAGCTTTTATTTCATCTACTTGCATTGAGCCTCGTTAGGTAAAAGTAATTTCTGCAGTGATGATTTATCTGGTTTCCTCATCAATCCGTTTTTAAATAACGCATGAGGTGTAGTATTAAACTCATAAATAAAATAGTGTTCAACGTCATTTCTTAGTGCAATTGCAACAAGTCTTGTAAACAGAATGGTTGGGTTAACATGCATAGAGCTGCCTTCTTTCAGTTTTATTACATTATGCAATACATCCAGTGCTTTTATTTGGTCTCGACGTCTGATTTTAGATCGGTGATTACTAAGTTGTCTAACTTTTTATAAATCATCAATCCTATTTCCTCAGATTTTTCACAATTTATATCATCATTTCCAATGATGGAGACAAAACCTGTTGATAGAGAATGCAAATTTGAGTCTTGATATATAAATGGATTTCGTCTCATTAACCATTTTACAAATTTTAAGTCTAAAAAATTCTTTGCACGTCTTGCTAACCCCATTTCTTTGTGTTGTTTTGTTGTTTCTATTTCACATCTTGTTAGGGTTGTCATGGCTTCGTGTATAACCGCACTGGATTTAAACTAAGTACCCAAAGAGCTCTGACACTTTCTTTAAGTCCACGTCCTCGAGTTAAGCCACCTCTACTTTTTACAAAACGCGGTAATGTTTTTTCTGTTACTAAATCAGACCAAAGCTCCGCCCAATAACGACTGGTTCTTCTTACAGCATGTGATCCATTATAAAAGCAGTCACTAAACCAAGAACTTTTAAGACTCCAGTGTTCCATTTCTTGAACATAAATTGTGGCACTCTTGGCGTAGTTTATATGCCCAGTTGCAGTAAATAAATTTAGCATAAGCTTTATTGTATATAAGTGAAGAGACCAATTTGATGTTCTCTCTGCAATAATGAAGTTTTTTTGCGATTGCAACATACTCCATCTATTGAAGCCAGAGTTCTGCAGTTCTAGTTTGTAATTTCAGGGATTTGATGAAACTTTACTCGAAACGCCGCTAAATTGTTCTGTTTCTACAAACTTCTCAAATTCGTCTTCAGTTAAAGTACTTTTCATTGCTTTTTCAAAAATAGGTTAAAACAAGAAAAGAATTTCTCCATCATTAACAAGGATATCAAGCAGTATAATTTTAAGGTCACTTTCTGATAGAATGTGCGCTTAAAGCGACCGTGCAATAGCTTTTCCGGACATCCTGTGTATAATAAAATTTTCTGCGTATATTTTATTAAACAACTTCTCCAAACCAGATCCTCCCATAAGTTTACCAATGCTTCCAATGTAACTCATGGTATGAAATTCATCCAATCTGCATACTATATTTAAATTTTCTGCTTTAATGATTGCTGTTGCTTGTATCCATAACGGTTGGTTAAAAGTTACGCAAGGTATTGGTATGTTTAATTTTTCAACCCGATCCATAACAAAATGAAGGGTGGAGTAAATGTATGTTTCATCAGAGGGATTGAGATCAATTATTTGAAGAAACTAGTTGCATAAAACCTGACCAGTTTGGCTGCGAGTTCTCAGTGGAACTGAAGAACCAGCCACCTTGCCATAACAAGTCAAAATTTAGCTCTCTGGGAAGTGTAATCTGAGATGCTATTTCTCTGTAAGGTTTAAATTTAATCATCTGAAAGCCAATATCACTAGATCCTAAATAAGGTAATTTCTTAACACCACGATCCGTAACTAAATCAGATGTTTTCTTTTTTTATTTTAAACGTTATATTGAACTTTTTTGGCATCCAGATATCGAGCTAACCGGTATGATACC
>NC_061158.1:52327217-52482217 GCF_022113875.1 Hydra vulgaris | reverse complement strand
ATGTTTAAGCATTTGTAAATGATTTTCAAACTGAAAACAGGAAAAAAAATCTAAAGGTGCATCAAAATGTTCCACATCATCAGCAATATGAATGAGACTGTGAATATTGTATACACAAAAAGTGTCCCCATAATGTTCATGACAATTTGAGACAAAGTAAAGTAGAAGTTGTCTTGCGGAACTTAAAAATATCCTTCTTGTCTCATTATTGTCTTCACATAGAATACGGATGGATAATACTAAACTCAAGAAATGTTTGTACGCCTTATGATCAAGAATACCCTTTAAAGCAACAATTCCAACATACAATAAAAACATTCTAAACTCTGTAGCTTTCCATCTATTTAACTCAATTAATGACCTAGGTTGACGTGCAAATTCAGTAGGTAATTTGCCATTTAAATTAGTAAGCCGGCAAGAAATTTGACCAATAGAAGAAGCAGACAAACGTCCTTTTAAAATTCCTTTATATGCACCTTTAAAATAATAAAGAATACGACGCATGGCTCCTAAACAAACTAAGTGCATATAATCAAGAGGAAAATCACAAACCATATCAATACTATGAACGTTATATAAAGGAGTCAATGAGTGATGGTGACACCGACCAAAGCTGTCAGCCTGAGAATAAATTCCAGCTTTCAATTCAGTATTTGTTCTGGGTAAAATATTTAATTTTGTATTGGTAAAAACAATACGATTCCTTATTGAAACACCAACTTCATTGCATCTTTCGCATGAATAATATCCCGAATGTTCAACAGTACCCTTTAAAAGTGACCTAGCAGGTGAATCGCATGAAATAGCAAATACAGAAATACTATACTCTTTCCCACATATTGCAACAGGACTATCAAAGGTTTGTAGCTCTTTTGCAAAGTCATTTAAGAACTCAGATGCAATTGGCTTCTTTACACCACCATACAATGCAACCACAAAAGGTTTAAAATGCCCAAATTGACACAGTATAGGCCATATTTGATATGAACTGGATTTAAAAACAGGAAGCCCATCTACGTTTGATATTAATTTGATTTGAGTTTCATTAAAGATATGGTGTTTCAAAATATTTTCAATGCCCTGCCTTACACCAAAATATATATATTTTCCTTCAACATGCATGGAAGTAGTTGAAACAACCTTTGGAGTACATAAAAGTGACCTTGCATCTTTTGGCAGTTCCTTGTGACCATTTCGAATCAAAATATTTAATAAGTCGTTTACACATTGTCTGGTGCAGCCATGTTTTAAACTCCAGCACTTTAGTTCATTTTTAAATGGTTCTAATGGTACCAGATCTTTGTATGATTCATTATTAATTGATATATCATGTAAATCTTTTTCCTGGTTATCATTTAATTCTGTAAATAGAGTATCTTGAGATGCACAAGTCTTGTATGAAGAATCGTCCCCGCTTAGCATAGAAGCGGAAGAACTATAGGAGCTACAATTAACAGACTCAATGTTATTATTTGTTTGAATTGACTGTGAAAGGTTCTGTACAGATCTTCTTAAATTCTGCCACTGGGTTATTCGCTTGCTAAATAAATAAAAACTATGACATAAATACGCAAACAATGCTTAAAATGTTTAATCTATTTGTTTTGTCTAAATGCCAAAATAAATATACTATTACATATGTAAAATATCCTCTAAATATACATTTAGAAGATATTTTACATAGAGAATCTTTAATAAGGATTGCCATTATATTTTAGAATAAACTCATTTTAACTTAATTTTTTTTAATTTCTAACTGAATAAGTTATTATTTAATTAATAAATTATTAAATTACTTATGTTTTCATGATAACTTATGAGTTTATCAAACTAACCTTTTTGTAGGAGAAACATGTTGTCGTTTCAATGATCAATGCCTTGGGGAAGGGAATTATCAAAATAATAATAATAATAATAATAAAATTCTGAATTAAAAAAGCAATAAACATTCAGATCTATAAAGTTAAGTTTTTGTGGTTTATTGCAAACAATTTCATTAAATTACTTTCCACGAAAAAAACTGTCGTCCAACATGCAATGTTGACGTAAATTTCAGAATGTTGTGGTAAGATTCATTTAAGCAATTAATGCTATTCCAGAATCAGTATTGAAAAAGCACTTAAATTTCAGCTTTAATGATACTTCCAAAAAACAATAAATTTTTTTAAACACTGCAAAAAAACACTTATAGACATGAAAAAGTATGTATTTTAAAACTATATACTAAATATAATATATCTTTATACTATAAAAAATATTAACTGGTTTTTATATAAGTATAATTATAGTTGAATAACTCAGGCTTAAAATTTTTCTTTACAAGAATTAACAAACAACAACTTGAAATAAATAACTATTTTTTTACTTTTAACTTTTCTAATTAGGGAATAAATAATATTTAATATATAAATATATATAAATAGTACAATGTGCATTTACCTATTTATAAATTGAAATAAATTTAGAATATATATGAATATATAACCTTAAGGTCATATATATTCTAAATTTATTTCAATTTATAAATAGGTATGTATAGGTATAAATGTGCATACATTGTACTATTTATATATATATATATATATAATATATATATATATATATATATATATATATATATATATATATATATATATATATATATATATATATATATATATATATATATATATATATATATATATATATATATGTTTATATATATATGTTTATATATATATATATATATATATATATATATATATATATATATATATATATATATATATATATATATATATATATATATATATATATATATATAATATATATATATATATATATATATATCGATTAGGTACGCGCATTTACGTCATTTACTGAACCGATTTTTGTGATAAAATCTTGTGACTCGTTTTTTTCACTTTTTTTTAGGCAGCGTGGGGTAGACGTAGTTTTGTGGAGTTTCTTTTTAGAAACATATATACACATAGATACTTTTTGGAAAGAAGAGAAGCTGATCTTTAGTTTTTTTAAACTTTTATGTATGGTTACTAAACTTTTTAACGGATTATTTTGCTCCTGAATATTTGGTTGATGTTTTCACATAAATTTGTAGTCGAAGGCATGAAGTTTCCGCTTTTTTGATTGTTCAGCCACCTTTATACATGTATTTTCTATTTATGTGCCAAATTTCAACGAAAAATATTAGGGAGCAGATATGTAACGAGGTGCTTTTTTAAATATACTGCTTTTTTGAAGTAGGGTTAGACTAACGTTTTTAGTGGTGTTTTTTTTTAGAAACATATATAAACAAAAAGTATATTTGGAAAGAAGAAAGGTTAGGCTTGATTTTTATAGTACTTTTATTTATAACCACTAAACTTTTTTATGGTTAGTTTTGCTAAAAACTTTCATGAAAATTTCGTTGATGTTCTCACATTAAGTTCTTATCAAAGGAATGAAGTTTCCGCTTTTTTTGTTATTCAGGAACTTTTTTGCATGCATTTTCTTTGTACATGCCAAATTTCAGCCAAAAATATTAGGGAGCAGATAGTATAAGAAGTGTAGGACTTTTGGTACCTAAATTCGGTTTTTTTTGTTTTTGTTTTTGTTTTATCGGTAAGAGAAATACGGGGAGGATAAGGGGGTGGCGAATGGTAAACAAAAAAATTCTTACTACATTGTATTATTTAATTTTTAATATTAGATTATTTTAATAAATAAAAAATGGTAAAAGTCATAACAAAGAAGACTTCAAAAAGTAAGTTAATTTCTTTTTCATGATAATAACAAAGTTTGTTTACATCATCATGATGTAAACAAAGATTAAGGTTTTTAAACTTATCATTATTGTTTTGTTATTCAAAAAAGTTATAAGTTTTAAAACATTAATCTTTGTTTACATATCATCATGATATGTAAACAAAGATTAAGGTTTTTAAACTTATAGTGTAAGTTTAAAAACCTTAGTCTTTGGTATAAGTTATACCAATGATAGTATATATTAAAAAAGATTAGGATTTAAGATTAAACCGTTACTTTGGAATATTTTATTAACTAATAGTATCAGATGCCAATGTTGTAAATACACCATATATATAAAAATATACAAATGACATTATTATACTTTAAAGTAAAACTTTATTGGCTTAAGCCAATACAGTTTTTGACAAAATATTTTTAGAATAATATTATTAATGATAATTTTAGAATAACATTATTATTTTTTTAGAATAATATTATGATTTTATTGATATTTTAAGAATAATATTATTATTGATATTTTAAAATATTATTATTATTGATATTTTTATATGAATAAGCTTATTATTAATAAGCTTATTTTTTTAAAATTACAAAGATACTTTTACAATAATATGTTTATTCTTATAAAAGTATCTTGTTAGTGTTTTTCTAATATACAGTAATATAATTTTAAAATACAGTAATATAATTTATGTTTTTTATTTTTTTTTTATTGCTTTTTTTTTAGTTACATAGGTTGTTGTACGTAAAGCAGAACTGATTTGATAACTGTTATTTTTATTGACTGTTGACAATTTCAAGATATTTTTTTTTTTTGATTATATAACTTTTTTGTTATCTTTAGGCCAATTTGCACAGACTACAGGTGGTAAGTTATTATAGCATAACTTCAATTAACCATTAAAGAAATATACATAAATATGCATTTCTTACTTATTTATTTATTACTTGTCGTGTATGGATTTCCCATTTGCTGCAATATTAATTTTTTAATTTTAGTATCTACCTCTTGTACTACACCTGGTAAGTTACATAACTCTTAATTTTTAATTTGCAAACTTTACAATATGTCTAACTTTAGTTCCTTAGTCATCTTTTGCAACTAGTAATTTAATAAACTATTACATTTAATATGTATATACATTTCTTGTTATTTGCTATATTGATTTTTTGTTACAACTTTGTAATTTTAGTATCTACCTCTTGTGCTACACCTGGTAAGTTAAACAACTATTAGTTTTTAATGTGCAAACTTTATAATATGTTTAACTTTAGTTCCTTAGTCATCTTTTGCAACTAGTAATTTAATAAACTATTACATTTAATATGTATATACATTTCTTGTTATTTGCTATATTGATTTTTTGTTACAACTTTGTAATTTTATTTTAAAATAGTTAGTATAATAATTAAGTCAAGTTTTGTGGCTTGCAAATAGGTACAGCAAGTTTTGTAGCTTGCAAATAGATACAGCAAGTTTTGTGGCTTGCAAATGTGTACCGCAAGTTTTATGGCTTGTAAATAGGTACAGCAGGTTTTGTGGCTTGCAAATAGGTACAGCAAGTTTTGTGGCTTGCAAATAAGTACCGCAAGTTTTATGGCTTGCAAATAAGTACCGCAAGTTTTGTGGCTTGCAAATAGATACAGCAAGTTTTGTGGCTTGCAAATAGGTACAGCAAGTTTTGTGGCTTGCAAATGTGTACCGCAAGTTTTGTGGCTTGCAAATAAGTACCGCAAGTTTTGTGGCTTGCAAATAGGTATAGCAAGTTTTGTGGCTTGCAAAAAAAAAAGATAGGCGGCTCTGGCTTACCTTCACGTGGTGTCTATTGTTAAAAATGATTTATTTAGTTGCATTGGAACTTAATTTAAATCATTTACTAAAAGCCAAGACATAAATTAATTACTATGTTTCGAAACATTTGTTTTTTTGTTTGTTTGTTTTTTATAAGGTTGGTTGGTTAAATATGATTATTTAAATGAGAAAATGTATACTCGTGCAATCTGGTAAAACAATTCTGTATTGTGCTTTCTTTTTTTAATAATTGCATGCAAAAATGTTGAAAATATCATTTCTATGTGTTTTCTTTTTTACGTTGGTTGAGGGGAAGGGGGAAAACCATCCCTCTCCTCAAATTGTACATCACTAATGTATGTTCTATAGAAAAAAAATATTGCTTCATGTAATACAACAATATTTTCAATACTAATGTATGTTGTATAGTTACAAAAGATTATTTTTTCTTTTTAACAATACATTTGATTATTGAAATAAAGATGACGTTATTTTTTGTTAGGTAGGGAGGGGGGGGGGAGAGGTGGTGCATTAGACTTCCTTTATTTAAAGTCAATGTGTACATCAATAATATATGTTGAATAGTAATAAAATATTATTTTTACTTGTTAACATTTAGTTATTGTAATAAAGATTTAATTATTTTTATTTTTTGTTATGCGTTTAAGCAGGGGCGGGGGGGGGGGCGATGCGACATACGCCCTTCCCTAAAGTTAGTGTGCACATCACTAATGTATGTTGTATAGTAAAAAAATGTATTTTTACTTTTTAACAAAATATTTAATTACTGTAATAAAGATTAAATTATTTATTAGAATGTATGATTATTGTATTAGGGTGTTATAACATCATAACCACATCTACGGCCAACTCTAAGATCACCTTATTTTGTTTGGCAGTGTTCTGGAATCAAGTTATGACAATATTTTATGTATAAAATCTAACAATTACATTAAAAAAGTGCTTATTTTTGACAAAAACTTGTATTTTCTTAAGGGTTAGATGGTGTTTCATTACCCCCTCTGGCTCCCAAGATACACCCTACGTCCAGGCACCTATATGAACTTGTAGCCCATTAGTGCACCTATCTTTTGATACCAAGATATAGATATTTGGATAAAAATTGACAAAGTTATAATAATTTAAGTGAAAAAAATAATTATTTTGACCACAGTTTCTTCAACAATTCCATATATCTTAAATTTGGTACTAAAAACGTTATAACTTTTTTTAGAATTGTTCGTTTTTAATAATTTTTTCACCTTTAAAATACTGTATTAAAGGCCTTTCTAATGATATATAACATTGCACTATATGATTAATTTAAAAATTTCAGTGCGCGTACCTATATCGATGGACCTTCAATGGAAGGTCCATCGATACATCTATATAAAAATAAAGAATAAATCAAAACAATTAAATAAACCATATATAAAAACTTATTATCCGGCTAATCTTCTTCTGTTAACAGAAGAAGATTAATTAATAGATTAAGAATTTTATTAGTTAATAGAATTCATAATTAAAGTTCTTAAATTAGTTGATAAAATTGACCTCTCTACATTTTTTTGCACCATGTTTATAACAATTTACATTCACGCATGCGTAAAAGTAGAACCCAGAGAAGAGAATATACCTCCTTTAGATGCGAACGTACTGTGGACGTCTCAGGACTTACCATTTTGGACTTACTATTACTTCGACTATTTTGGACGTCCATTGTACGTTTCATGACGTCCCATTTTGGACTTGGACGAACAGACCTAAACGGTACGTCCTATGGACGTCCATAGACGTCCTGTGCCCACTGGGTATGCGCCTTCTCAAGATAGTGTAGTAGTACTGTGATCTACATTATCTGCAACCCACTGAACAACACATGGCAGCCTTTCTTTTAGATTAACTGTGTCATTTTATTCAATGGCAGATTGGGTTTCATCCGATGTGATAGAGAATCCAAATTTTGAAAGATGATCAACTAGCCTCTTAGAACCAAAAGATTTGTCTAATTCATCAATTCCAAACGGAATTGGAGATAGTATTGATCTAGGCCTTGAAGTTTACACAATACATTGTCTAATATTTATTTGTTTTAGTTTGGATGGAATTAGCAGTTGAAGAAATGTCATTAAGCTACTTGGAACCCATGTTTTTGGATCATTGTTGCAATTAACTATATAACCTGTAGTAGGGTATTAGACTTTATTATGAGGGATTTTTCTTATATATGATTTAATAATCGTTGCTCTAACTAAATCATCAACTGTTTTTATTGTCTTCTTCTTTATTTTATTAATAAGATAAAATGCCATATCTTTAAAACAAACCAGATCTGCTCAACCTTTTAACTCAGCGAAGAACATATGGTTACCGTAATGATCTTTTAGTTTCTTTTTAAGCTATTTGATTGAATATATTTTTTTCATAATTTCAGTTGATACATGTCTCATGAAGCTCCTTCGATGTGCACAACTCACCATCTGCGACCTTATCTAACCAATTATAAACTTTTTAAAACGCTTCTGACATAGATATATAAGGGGTCTTCTTTTTGTATTATCAGATAGCATCAGACATAGATATATAAGGGGTCTTCCTTTTGATATCAGATATTATCAGACATTGTCATACATGTGTTATGGTAGACAGCATCTACCGCAAAGAGATCGATTCAACTTTCTAGACGTCCGATTACTGTTTTTCCCTACGCATCATTTTTTTCTAAACAACGCTTAAAAAGTTTTTCACGAATCGGTAAAGTTGTTACTTTAATAACAAGGCTTTTTTTATTGTCATCATTTTTTATATTGTGATCATTTTTTTTATTGTCATCATTTTTTTTATTGTCATCATTTTTTTTATTGTCATCATTTTTTTTATTGTCATTTTTTTTTTTATTGTCATCATTTTTTTTATTGTCATCATTTTTTTCGCAAAGAAAACAATCTTTTTTCCAGTCAAAAGAGTTCCCAAGAATAGAAGATGATACCGAACATTGTAATAATTTACATTGTTTTTTTATGCGCAGAGTTCTATGATCTACAAATGTTCTTCTGCAGCTGATGAACTAGAACTCTACCTATCGGTTTCTGATTTTTCATAGAATTGAAGTACACAGTTAAATTTTCCATTTCCTTTTTTTGCTGAAATTTATTAGTGTGTTTTATCCCTTCAACTTGACAATGACATATGACTCTTTATTGAGTGTTTCGTCAATAATAAACGGTTTTTTGCATATTGAACATTTTTCTTCGACAGCAATTTGAGCCATCTAAAAATAAATCAATAAATTTGCATCTACAATTTGCAGAATACCGATTATATGACTTTGGAGTAATCGGTTAATGGATAATAATGGGTAATTGGATAAACATGGATATAACCATGTTTATAACTAGTACATTAATAAATGTACCATTAAATATAAAATTAATTCAATACCAAAAACAATTTTTTTTAAAAAAGTAAAAGAAATACAAATTAAATAAAATAAATTACTAAATAATGTTTTTTTACCGTTTCTTTAAAATATTAGGTGTACACCTTGAATAAACACAAAATACTAAAACATCATATATCTTTTAACTATTATTTAAAATTGTTTACTAAATCGTTTTATAAAAATATAAACCTTTACAACATTCATGATTAACTTAGCATGTAATATCAGTTGTTTTAATGGCCATGGGTACTGTAAAATTCATTAAATCTATAAAACGTTGCGTTAAAGTAACAAACATATCTTATTAATTTTTTATTTTCAACCCATAGTTCTTATACGAATATGAATCAGTATTGAATTATCTTTTTAAAACAATGTATGAAAAGTATATTTAAAAAAAAAAAAAAATTTGACCATAAAAATTATTACCCCTTTTTAATTAGGCCAAAAAGTACACCTTCCGATGTTTCAATTGATGGGGCTTTTTTTTTTGGTAAAGTATCTTTTGTTTATGTTTACTGGTGCAAAGTTTTAGCTTTACAGTATTTTATTCTAGGTTGAAGTGATTTTTTTAGTTAATCAGGTGGATTATATGAAAATTTCTACTACAGTATGAGCTATTTTTCTCTGTTATAAGGTGTATTTTACAAAAATGTTATTGTATCAGGGAGTTGTTGTTTTTGGAAAACCAATGGTATGAGTTCTCTTTCAAAAAGCGTTTTACAGGTAGAGTTCCCTTAAAAACTACGCAAATTTTGAAAATGGAGTACATCCGTTACAGGTCAACTATTTGAATTTTTTTGTGATTTGAAAACACCTATTATAGGGTTTTTCTTCCCTGGAAGTCGTTATCCTTGTTTTGCCATATTTAGTGAGAATTAGCTGAGTGAATTTTCTGATTTCAAATATTCCCTTAAAAACTACAAGGAACATAATTGTATTTATATGGATGAAAAATTTCTAAAAGTTATAAATTTTTTTCTTATTATATCAGAAATTAGTGTAATATGATATTAAGGAGGCTTGCTAACTTAGTCCAACAAAAAATAGCATTTTAGATAGTAAAGTCCTTTAAAAACTACACGATTTCCCCCTTAAATACTACATTACATTAGGTAAAATATACCTCCACAAGCTCACTTAGAATAACCAGGAATGAAGAGAACGTTTAAACTGATCTTCTTTAACTAAGAAATGGTAAAATGGTTATAACTGGTTATAACTGGTTATAACTGGTACCTTTCTGTTCATTTTGTCTAATCAAGTATGTATATTCTTTATTTTTAGTGCTTAAATAAAATAATAGTATGGGAAAACCGCAATCTAATTTTAAGATTTCTGCTGGTAGAAAAAGAGGTAGAACAAAGACAAAGCCAGAAACTCAAGCTGAAGCAACAGTTTACAGAAAAGACATAAGAGCTAAAGAAAATCAAATAGCAAAGGCAGTAGATTACTGCACAGAAAAAAAATCAACGAGGCAGCATTAAAAACAGGAAAGTTTCCTTTAATTAAAGATTGAGGTAAAATAGACAGAAGATTAGATGGCAAAGTTAAGAATGTAAAAAGGAACATTTGAGAATGTTATACCCAGATGATGAGAAGGAAATAGTTTGCTTTATCAGAAAAAAAAACAGAGCCCACAAGGGACTCTCTAAGAAAGAAGTTTTTGAAATTATTTTGGAAGTTCTGAAAATCAGAGATCATTTGAACAAAAACGGAAAAGGTGGAAGAAGCGCAAAAACAGCTCTACAAAATGGAAGGTAAGTAAGTTTTTTCTTTAAACTAATTTATCAACATTCAAACAGGTACAAGGGTACAGTAGATATTAAATAGATGTAAAATACAGAACCTTATTATCCAAACTATTTAGACTCGGGAAATCATTTTGGAGAAGATGGCATGCTGAATATGATGATATTGTCATTAAGAGGCAAAGCCGAATTAAAATGAACAGAGCCCTAAATTGAACTCGAGAAATGGCTACTGATTATCTAGGTACACATTTTTTATCACATATTGTTTTTTTAGTTTAGCCTGATTATAAAAAGATCTATTTTCAATTTCATTTTCAAGTGTTCTACAACTTAGTTTTTACTTTTAAATAAGTTTATATGTTTTGTACGTTAATAATTTATGTAACTTGATTATATTACTAATTTTACAACTTTTTTATTCCAGATGCCTTAGCTGATGAACTGATTGCTTGCAGTATAATGAAGAACTATAAAAAAAAAAAAAAAAATGGTGTATAGATTGGTGATATTGCAACAGAAAGAGTTTTCAATCATGAAGGAACACCACAGTTTGTCAACTACGGTGTAGATGGTACTGCCACTGGGTTAGTTTATGCTTGCAAAGGAAAGACATGTAAAAAAATGATTCGCGAAAACACAGAGTGCATAACTATAAACCCATTTGTTTCATTATCAAGTGAGCCAACTAAACAACTTTTTACAACTAAAGTTCTGGCTTTTATAGTTTTATATTTTAAAATATGAAATATAATATTTATACTTTTAGGGGAGGTTTCATTGTGTCAGGTAATATTTGCTGGCAAAGGCATAACGAGCCAGATGGAACCACGAAAAGCTGTCAGTAACATCAAAAATTTGATCATCTTCACAACAGAGAGTGGTTCGTAAGATAACTGTTCATTATTGGCTGCGTAAAAGAAACTTGATAAACATCTCACTGAACAAGGTATAGAACGACCAGTTGTGCTTCTGTCATATAAAGTTCTAAATTTTTTGCGTGAAAAGTAAATCAATTTATTTGTATCTCCGCCTGATACTACTGGAGTCACACAGGTATTAGACCAAGCACCAAATCAACAGCTCCATCGATATTAAAATAACACCCGAGATGTACTTGTTTTTGGAACAATATGAAAGAAATATCCTTGGAACAATATGAAAGAATTGGGCATCCGCTGACAATATCGTAACAGCTGCTAAGAGAGTTGGTATAAGTAAGAATGGTCTTAATGTTGATGATATGCAACAGGATAAATTTGAACAAGCAGCTCTCCTTATTGATAAAAGTAATGATGTTTCTCTCGAACCTTCTACTCCTAAGAAAACAAGAAGTGTGACCTCAAAAGACGGACCTTTGGCAACAACTCCAAGATCACAATCCAAAGTCGCCCAAGCAAAAGGAAGGTATGGTTCAGCCGAATATTGGAAATCAATGTATAAAATGTCACAATCTTTCATTGAGGAATCATATGAGAAAAGCCTCAATTTAGCAGAAGTGCCTGGTTTACTTTCAGTAAACAGGGTAAAACCCAAGGAGATTAATCAAGCAAAAACAATGAGTCGCTAATCTGTCGCTAATCGCATGAATCTATGGAAGCTCAAGATGTGCTTTCAAAAGTGGCTTTTCTTGAAGGAGAAAAGCAGAAAAAAAAAATCATAATTCAGAGGAGAAAAAGAAACATAAGCCTAAAGAAAAAGAACTGTTTTATCGTTGCAAACTGCAATGCTCTTGTGTAAAAAAAATCTCTTGCAAAATCTTTAAAGAGTGTTCGCAATGTCATTCCATTCTTAAATCTGTATGTAGTAAAATGGCTTGTTGCATTGATAACAAAAAGCTGACAATAATTCTCCCTGCATCTGCAGCATCATCCTCTGATTCTTAAAAAACACACACTCTATTTTGGTTCTGATTCAAATAAATCTTAACGACTCAAAGATATTTCTTTAGATGAAATGTTAGTTTATTGCATGTCTCTTTTTCAAAATATTTTATGCTATTCATATTTTTTTGTCATTTTATGTTATTCAAAAAATAGTTATTGTTGTTATTAAAGCTGTTATTGTACTGAATAACTTTTAACAATGTTTGTTTTGAATAATAGGAAA
The DNA here is from genome assembly GCF_022113875.1 of Hydra vulgaris. Classification (NCBI taxonomy): domain Eukaryota; kingdom Metazoa; phylum Cnidaria; class Hydrozoa; order Anthoathecata; family Hydridae; genus Hydra; species Hydra vulgaris. Next base: position 52,469,376 of record NC_061158.1, on the reverse strand, counting down.
TATGAAAAATAATAAGAAAATACTTTTCTTATTATTTTTCATATTTCCTATTATTCAAAATATACATTGTTATTGTATTAAAAGCTATATTTCCTATTTTAAAACTAGTGACCCCTTAAAAACTACATCCATAGCACTGCAAAAAAAATACAAAATAAACATCTTTAAGAGTTTGTAAATTAGTTAATATTACATTGGTGGATTAGAACAAGTGTAACATTATCTAGAAATAAGTAAATCGCAAACTTATAATTAAACTATTAAACAGTAGGAGGTCATAATGCATAAATTTAGCCATTTTTAAAACAAAAAATTTGATTATCATTCTCTTTTTGAGGATTTTAATATTATAAAAGAGGTAAACTTTTAATTAATTTGTCATCTAGGATGTTTAGAGATACTGATTCAATCATTATTTAATAATTCCATTTTCATTAGTGAAACCCAGAGCTGAAAGTTTATACGTGTGGTGTTTAAGGGGGTATGTGTTTTTAAGAAAACTCTACCTGTAGATATTATGATAACTTGTAATACAAGTTGTATGTTTGATGGTCCCAAATTTTTTTTGAAAATGTTGTGAAAACCTGTAATAAAAAATTCCGAACTTTTATGTAAGTCAAATAGCAAAGCTAAAACAATTTTATGTGATAAAAATCAAACTTTAATATTTTTTGAAAAACCCTGGTTAAATATAGAAAACTTTTAATGTAAAAAATGTGGCCATATATATTTCAGTTCAATAATGATCAACAAGCTTCCTCAGAGATCTAAATGATAAACAAAGATTGTTTTGGATTTTGATTATACAGCCTTAAGCATGAAAGAAAAAATCAGAATCAGAAATCAGGCATAAAATATCGGCACATTTCACTTGGCATTATACACGTGAAGAAATAGTCTAGTTGATTAAAACGCTATTAAGAGAAACACTTTTGTTACAAATTTTTTATCTTAGCAAATTTGCTGAAGAAATATTTTTTTTTTTTTAATTTTTTTTTATTCATATATTTGCCGTACATATAACATTTACAAGTTTCGTAAATTAAAAGTTGTAATATTTACAAGTTTCGTGAGTCAAAATATATAGTGAAATTTATAATTAAATAGTGCAGGCCGGACTTTAAGAAGATCGTAATGATCTTATCCCGAAGCCCTTACAATGTGTTTGATATATATTATGACTATGCTAAATATAATTATATGTTAAGTACAACTATATTTTTATAATTTAATATATAATTTTATAAATTTTTATAATTTAATATATAATTTTATAAATTAAGCTCATAATAAAAATAAACTCAAAATAAGCTCAGTGTAAAAAATGAGACATAACAAGCAGCATAATAACTAAAATTGATAAGAAAAAATCAAGTGTTTTTTTTGTGTGTAATAAACAATTTTTGATATATTGTTTGAGAAAGGTAAGAGTCATTTAGATAATACACATAAACTAGTCAGTTCACTTTGTAGTTAATATATATGTATTTTAATTTATAGTCTTAGAAGAATTCTGAATATCTGTTTAGATTCAGCATCAGATTTTTTAACTTTTTTTTCAAGGAATTTTGATTATCTAGATTGCAAATTGATTTATTTTTAGTTACTAGTTTGTTGTATAAATAAGGACCCCGATATGAAATTGAGAACTGGGAAAGTTTTGTTTTTTTGAAAGGTGTAATAAAGTTTCCTTTTTTTCTTGTGTTATATTTATTAACATTATTTATAAAAAAGTTATTTAAAAAATGGTTTGGTACTTGAACTAATTTAAATTTTAGCATAAACAATATATTTTGGTAAATGTTAATTTGATAAATACTAAGCACATTCATTTCTTTAAGTAAGGGTTCAGCGTGTGTAAATTTGTCTTTATATTATATTAGTCTTACAGCATGTTTTTGACGTCGATATAAAGTTTTCAATTTGGTTATATGCGTACTCGCCCAAGCTATATTCGCATATATGAGGTAGCTATGTGTAAAAGAGAAATATATAAGTTTTAAATTACTTTGCGACAGCATAGATATTTGAAACATAAAATTTAAGTGGTTTTTAAAACCAAAGATGTCTCTTGTTTACATTAACATGTATTTTGAAATTTTAATTTGCTTAACGAATATGAAATTTTGACCAGTATAATATTTTATTTTTTAAACTTTGGTCAATACCCAAAATCATTTGAAATAGATGGATTAAAAAGTCTTTTTGACAACTCTGCCTAATGCCTTTTCTTCAACTTGACTAACAAAAAAGTTTGTTTGATTTCCATATTCAACACCTTTAGGCTTTATTGCATTTTTTTCTTCTTTTATGTATATATATTTCGTCGCTATGAGTAATTACAATACCAAAGAACAAAATAAAATATGGCCGGGGCAAAAAGAAGACTGTAGTTGTCTTATCACTAAGTCCCATAATAAATACACCGTAAGTTACAATGCTTTTATATTTTATATTTTAAAAACCGTAATAATGTAAGTTACATATCTTTTAAATTTTTTTTTTTACCGTTAAAGTTTAATAAAATATATTTTAAATAGGGAGTAAAATAACAAACTAAAAAAAAGACCAGCAAAAAAAAAAAAAATAATAAAAAAAAAAAAAAAACGCCAATAATAATATTCATCATATTTATGCATCTGAATAAATAATCTTAATAATAAACAATTATTAAATTTAAATTGTTAAACATAATTGTTATGCTCAAAATTATTAATAATAGTAGGGGAGAGCGGGGTTGGTTGTCACGCGGGTTGGTTGTCACAAAGTTTATTACAGGAAATGTAAATAAGATATAGAAATTTCAAATTATACAATGGAAATGTTATATAAAAAAAACATTTTTACAGTAATTTTTATCTTTTCTTAGCGTGCAGAAGAAAAGTTATTCGTTTTTATAGGTTTTTGATATGAAAAAGTAAAATTTCGCCTACTCAGAAATTTTCTTTTACCAAACGAAAATTATTTTATTGTGTTTTGAATGTAGATTTATAAAGTACTTTATTCATTTGAGTAACTTAATCCGTAAAAAAATATCATGAAATTCTCACGCTTTTAGGTAAATGTACAGGTGTCCAGTAACTTACTCAGAAGGGGTTGCTTGTCACAAATTATATGGGGATGGTTGTCACACTTGCCTCGACTCCATGCGCTGCAAATTAAACGCCGCTTGCAGAATATTTAGTGGCTTTGTTTATTTTCCGCATTATTGAGGAATATTTTAATGTTTAAGATATTCTTTAAAAATCTAAAGTCAAAGTGTTATATTTGTTTAACTAAATATCTGTAATCTAAATTATTTTTATTTCAACGTGCATAACTTTAGATTCCGATCCAATGTTTAGTATAATTATAGAAAAAGGATTGCAGAAGTTCAACTGTTTATTGTTTTGTTTACAAACTAAACAACTAGCTGTTGTTTAGTTTGTAAAACTGTCTGTTGTTTTGTTTGTGCATTGTTTATATTTAGTGGGTTTATGTATATATATATATATATATATATATATATATATATATATATATATATATATATATATATATATATATATATATATATATATATATATATATATATATATATATATATATATACATATATATATATATATATATATATATATATATATATATATATATATATATATATATATATATTATATATATATATATATATATATATATATACATATATATACAGGGGCGGGTTTAGGGTTAGTCTTGTTAGGCGCATTGACTAACATCTTTTTTACTAAACTAAACAACGATCAGGCTAATGAAATAGGTTATATTTTTTTGAGATTTTTGAAATTAAATAAAATCTCTATTTTTTTGGTCTAAACAGCAATACCAATTAAACTATGATAAGTATATGCGCACGCAATAGCCCCGTCTTGTAATTTTTTTTTTCGGTAGCGTAACTTCGGACCAAGTTAGTCAAGAAATCTTGCGACTTATCTGGCCCGTTTATTCGGCTGACGAGATTTCAAAAAATTATTAAAGTACTTTAAATTTTTTTTATTTTTACTGTTCGGTAACGTAACTTAAGGCCAAGTTAGTCAAAAAAATCTTGCGACTTATCTGGCCCTTTTATTCGGCTGACGAGATTTTAAAAACTTTTTAAAGCACTTTAAATTGTTTTATTTTTGTCGTTCGGTAGCGTAACTTCAGGCCAAGTTAGTCGAATTTAATTGCCCCCTCACTAATTTAAAAGAAGCCTTTTCTAACAATAATTCTTTGAATGTTTTAAATAAATTTTAAATAATTTTTGATTTGGCATGCATTTACAATCTGTAAGGTATTTGCTTGAAAATGGATTTATTGAAAGTTTACAAACTATTTATTCAGAATTGTCAGTAAAGATTAATCTCCTTCATAAGTCAGATTTTTATCAGTTGTTGACTGTTCATAAGTCAATAAAGAGTAGAGCACGACATTCCTCAGGAGTCAAGAACAACTAGGCGGTGAAGTAAGATTTACTTTATTTATCCCAACAAGTAAAATAAAAAATTACATTTAAAATTTGTAAACATATTATCCCTGCGTTCGTTCATTTGGGGATGTAAATTTATATAGTAATAATATTATAAAATACATTTTTTGCCTTGGCCTAATTGGTTCAACTTTTTACCAAACTGATTTATTGTAATTAAATGATTAAATCCAAGTTTATTTTCCATTGAGCTTATTGTAGATTTTTTTTTACTTTAAAAATTTTTAATTGCCCTTTTTACAGATCTGATCAGATCTGTTTAAGCTCTGATCAGTTACAGTGATCAGTTACAGTGATCAGTTACAGTGATCAGTTACAGCTTTGATCAGTTACAGTGATCAGTTACAGTGATCAGTTACAGCTCTGATCAGTTACAGCTCTGTTACAGATCTGATCAGATCTGATTCAGCTGAATCAACTGACAATTGCTTATTTTAGGTACGCGCACTGAAATTTTTAAATTAATCATATAGTGCAATGTTATATATCATTAGAAAGGCCTTTAATACAGTATTTTAAAGGTGAAAAAATTATTAAAAACGAACAATTCTAAAAAAAGTTATAACGTTTTTAGTACCAAATTTAAGATATATGGAATTGTTGAAGAAACTGTGGTCAAAATAATTATTTTTTTCACTTAAATTATTATAACTTTGTCAATTTTCATCCAAATATCTATATCTTGGTATCAAAAGATAGGTGCACTAATGGGCTACAAGTTCATATAGGTGCCTGGACGTAGGGTGTATCTTGGGAGCCAGAGGGGGTAATGAAACACCATCTAACCCTTAAGAAAATACAAGTTTTTGTCAAAAATAAGCACTTTTTTAATGTAATTGTTAGATTTTATACATAAAATATTGCCATAACTTGATTCCAGAACACTGCCAAACAAAATAAGGTGATCTTAGAGTTGGCCGTAGATGTGGTTATGATGTTATAACACCCTAATACAATAATCATACATTCTAATAAATAATTTAATCTTTATTACAGTAATTAAATATTTTGTTAAAAAGTAAAAATATATTTTTTTACTATACAACATACATTAGTGATGTGCACACTAACTTTAGGGAAGGGCGTATGTCGCATCGCCCCCCCCCGCCCCTGCCCCAACGCATAACAAAAAATAAAAATAATTAAATCTTTATTACAATAACTAAATGTTAACAAGTAAAAATAATATTTTATTACTATTCAACATATATTATTGATGTACACATTGACTTTAAATAAAGGAAGTCTAATGCACCACCTCTCCCCCCCTCCCCACCTAACAAAAAATAACGTCATCTTTATTTCAATAATCAAATGTATTGTTAAAAAGAAAAAATAATCTTTTATAACTATACAACATACATTAGTATTGAAAATATTGTTGTATTACATGAAGCAATATTTTTTTTCTATAGAACATACATTAGTGATGTACAATTTGAGGAGAGGGATGGTTTTCCCCCTTCCCCTCAACCAACGTAAAAAAGAAAACACATAGAAATGATATTTTCAACATTTTCGCATGCAATTATTAAAAAAAGAAAGCACAATACAGAATTGTTTTACCAGATTGCACGAGTATACATTTTCTCATTTAAATAATCATATTTAACCAACCAACCTTATAAAAAACAAACAAACAAAAAAACAAATGTTTCGAAACATAGTAATTAATTTATGTCTTGGCTTTTAGTAAATGATTTAAATTAAGTTCCAATGCAACTAAATAAATCATTTTTAACAATAGACACCACGTGAAGGTAAGCCAGAGCCGCCTATCTTTTTTTTTTGCAAGCCACAAAACTTGCTATACCTATTTGCAAGCCACAAAACTTGCGGTACTTATTTGCAAGCCACAAAACTTGCGGTACACATTTGCAAGCCACAAAACTTGCTGTACCTATTTGCAAGCCACAAAACTTGCTGTATCTATTTGCAAGCCACAAAACTTGCGGTACTTATTTGCAAGCCATAAAACTTGCGGTACTTATTTGCAAGCCACAAAACTTGCTGTACCTATTTGCAAGCCACAAAACTTGCTGTACCTATTTACAAGCCATAAAACTTGCGGTACACATTTGCAAGCCACAAAACTTGCTGTATCTATTTGCAAGCTACAAAACTTGCTGTACCTATTTGCAAGCCACAAAACTTGACTTAATTATTATACTAACTATTTTAAAATAAAATTACAAAGTTGTAACAAAAAATCAATATAGCAAATAACAAGAAATGTATATACATATTAAATGTAATAGTTTATTAAATTACTAGTTGCAAAAGATGACTAAGGAACTAAAGTTAAACATATTATAAAGTTTGCACATTAAAAACTAATAGTTGTTTAACTTACCAGGTGTAGCACAAGAGGTAGATACTAAAATTACAAAGTTGTAACAAAAAATCAATATAGCAAATAACAAGAAATGTATATACATATTAAATGTAATAGTTTATTAAATTACTAGTTGCAAAAGATGACTAAGGAACTAAAGTTAATGTAACTAACCTATGTAACTAAAAAAAAAAGCAATAAAAAAAAAAATAAAAAACATAAATTATATTACTGTATTTTAAAATTATATTACTGTATTAGAAAAACACTAACAAGATACTTTTATAAGAATAAACATATTATTGTAAAAGTATCTTTGTAATTTTACAAAAATAAGCTTATTTATAATAAGCTTATTCGTATAAAAATATCAATAATAATAATATTTTAAAATATCAATAATAATATTATTCTTAAAATATCAATAAAATCATAATATTATTCTAAAAAAATAATAATGTTATTCTAAAATTATCATTAATAATATTATTCTAAAAATATTTTGTCAAAAACTGTATTGGCTTAAGCCAATAAAGTTTTACTTTAAAGTATATGTCATTTGTATATTTTTATATATATGGTGTATTTACAACATTGGCATCTGATACTATTAGTTAATAAAATATTCCAAAGTAACGGTTTAATCTTAAATCCTAATCTTTTTTAATATATACTATCATTGGTATAACTTATACCAAAGATTAAAGTTTTTAAACTTATACTATAAGTTTAAAAACCTTAATCTTTGTTTACATATCATGATGATATGTAAACAAAGATTAATATTTTAAAACTTATAACTTTTTTAAATAACAAAACAATAATGATAAGTTTAAAAACCTTAATCTTTGTTTACATAATGATGATGTAAACAAACTTTGTTATTATCATGAAAAAGAAATTAACTTACTTTTTGAAGTCTTCTTTGTTATGACTTTTACCATTTTTTATTTATTAAAATAATCTAATATTAAAAATTAAATAATACAATGTAGTAAGAATTTTTTTGTTTACCATTCGCCACCCCCCTATCCTCCCCGTATTTCTCTTACCGATAAAACAAAAACAAAAACAAAAAAAACCGAATTTAGGTACCAAAAGTCCTACACTTCTTATACTATCTGCTCCCTAATATTTTTGGCTGAAATTTGGCATGTACAAAGAAAATGCATGCAAAAAAGTTCCTGAATAACAAAAAAAGCGGAAACTTCATTCCTTCGATAAGAACTTAATGTGAGAACATCAACGAAATTTTCATGAAAGTTTTTAGCAAAACTAACCATAAAAAAGTTTAGTGGTTATAAATAAAAGTACTATAAAAATCAAGCCTAACCTTTCTTCTTTCCAAATATACTTTTTGTTTATATATGTTTCTAAAAAAAAACACCACTAAAAACGTTAGTCTAACCCTACTTCAAAAAAGCAGTATATTTAAAAAAGCACCTCGTTACATATCTGCTCCCTAATATTTTTCGTTGAAATTTGGCACATAAATAGAAAATACATGTATAAAGGTGGCTGAACAATCAAAAAAGCGGAAACTTCATGCCTTCGACTACAAATTTATGTGAAAACATCAACCAAATATTCAGGAGCAAAATAATCCGTTAAAAAGTTTAGTAACCATACATAAAAGTTTAAAAAAACTAAAGATCAGCTTCTCTTCTTTCCAAAAAGTATCTATGTGTATATATGTTTCTAAAAAGAAACTACACAAAACTACGTCTACCCCACGTTGCCTAAAAAAAAGTGAAAAAAACGAGTCACAAGATTTTATCACAAAAATCGGTTCAGTAAATGACGTAAATGCGCGTACCTACTTATTTAGCTCATTTTGGATTTATCTGTGTGGTGATAATAGTCTGGCAATGGGTTTAAAAATACTGACAGCAATTGATTTATATTTAAATGCCTCTTTTTACAGTAATCATCCATTGTTTGTAAGCTTGTGCTCAATGTATCCAAATGAGTTTTTATCAATTGATAATTTGTTAGCAGTGTCTGTATCCACACATTTTATAGACTCAGGAAAATTAAAAAATGACCTTGTTAAGGAAGAAACATTTCATATGTGTAAAGAATTTTTATGGTCTGTGTTTCTTTGTGTTCTTGCTCTTTTAACTGTGTGTTCTACAAGACTTAAGTGTTACTATAGAACAGTTTTTTCTTAAAAAATAAAATTATGTTTAATCTTAATATTGAACCTTATTCTATGTTCATCATCAGATATTGTTAATTTGTTGTTTCGTTCGAAGGCTTCTACTTTGAAAGATTTACAAATATAAAATTTGATTCAAAATGTTTTTGTTCCTGATGAAACTTCTTTTTTAAAAACAAATGGGCAATCTTTAAAAACTTTTATCATTAAAACAATTTTCATGGCTTAGATATTTACCTTCTGAAGATGGAGCATTTTGTTTGTGTTGCCTTTTGTTTAGATATAAATACCTTTCAAAAACTTCTAGATTTAAAAATTTGTTCTCAGTCATTCAAATATAGGCCAGATGCTGTGAGCACTTTTAATAGACATTACCATGGGAAAAACGGGAATAATTATGAATATCACTCAGCTGAAATATTTATGAACATCATCACGCAGTACAAATTCTACATTATAATGCCTGGACCATATTTTCCACAGTTTTAAATACTATGAATAGAAATATTTAAAATATAGATATTTTAATAAAGAATGTGAAAAGGAGATAGCTTTAAATTGTAAAAAGTTGTTTTGTGAGAAAATCATTTTCTTAGGTCAACTTAATATAGCTTTCAGAGGTCATTGTGATGGTCATTGGCGAATATTCTTTAGTGGGTGGAGTAGGTAATTTTATTGAACATTTAAACTACAGAATCAGAGGTGGGGATAAAATTCTTGAACTTTATCTTAACAGCTGTGCAAAGAATGCATCTTATATTTCTAATTCCTCACAGAATGAATTAATAAGTTGTTGGGGAAAGGACATCCAGAATATTTTGGTTTCTAAAATAAAAGAAAATCGAATTTTTTCAGTTATTGCTGATGAAGCTTCTGACTGCTCCAATCAAGAATAATTGTCTTTAATAATTAGATTAATAGACAATTCCTATGATGTTAGGGAAGAATTTATGTGTTTTTTACATTGTAAATTAGATACTGAATAAAGGTTTGTATATACACTGTATATACTAATCTTTATTCAGTATCTTTAAGATCTTCTTCAAATAGAAAGTTTGTATAATTTTTAAATTAAAAAATATAGTTATTTTATTTTTTACAGTTTTATTTATTTAAAAGGATTATTTATTTTATTTTAGTTGTTATTTTATATTTTTCATGAAGTTGTATTATCTTTATAAATTTAAACATGTCTAATTTTTATTGTATTCTTTTTTTCTATATTTATCTTTAGTTTTACCTGTCAATTGTTAATCGAAACTGGTACCGTTATGTACTGTATCTTTGTTATTTTAATTAGGAGCATTATATTCATTGTCTATTATATACTTTTTCTCCTTTTTTTAAGCTCTACCTTGAGATTCTACCTTGTGTGGTTATTTGAGTTGAAATATGGTTTTAATTTAGTAAGCTTTCATTATTTGAAGTTTACTTTATTGATCATTATTCAACAGTTTAGAGAAAATAAACACATGCAACACATTAAATGTAAGCATAACTTTGTTTACGAACATTAATATTACAATTGTTTAACATTATATAGCATATCTATCAATGAAATAAAATAACAAAATGGGTTTTTATGGTTAGTTATCATATTATTGCTTTTGTGTTATTGCATTTCTCATAGTATGATAGTCATACTAATCAATTACATTATAGTTTTTTTATAATTATGGTATTAATGTTATTGTAGTTGTTTACTTTTACATAGTTTTTATTCTATTTGCAAGTCACCTAACTATGCAAACCTTGCCTATTTAATTAATGATTTGTTATACTCCATACAGGTGTATTATTTATATATGTTACAATTATACACAATAATGATGCCCACAAAGTATTTTAATACCACAGACAATATTTTATTTTTGTAGATTTAATGGATCCTTGCTAGTTTTAATACTATATATCTATATATATCTATATATATATATATATATATATATATATATATATATATATATATATATATATATATATATATATATATATATATATATATATATATATATATATATATATATATATATATATATATATATATATATATATATATATATATATATATATATATATTAAATATGCAACCCCATTTGAGTCGCTTTTTTGAAGGCTTTGCAAATAACTTATTTATCAAACAAATGGGGTAGGTGCTTTTTTTTGTATTTCATCTTCATCCCCCCCTGTCCTTTCGTGGGGAGGGGGCAGTAAAATCCACAACCGACTTTTTTGACTAACCTCTTTAAAAAGCTAAACCCGCCCCTGTATATATATATATATATATATATATATATATATATATATATATATATATATATATATATATATATATATATATATATATATATATATATATATATATATGTATATATATATATATATATATGTATATGTATATATATATATATATATATATATATATATATATATATATATATATATATATATATATATATTATATATATATATTAATGTTTTGTTTACATTATTTGCAAATATTTTTATTTGCTTAGTAATAAACATGGTACGAAATTTTAAAAGAAAAACTAATAGAGGTTATACTTCTGGAGATGTCATAATGTGTGTTGTTAAAGATGTAAAGATTAATAACATTTCTATTAGATCAGCAGCAAAAAACCATGGCATTAATTACAGAACATTAGCACGTTATTGTAAAAAAATTATTATTACTAACCCATCACATGGTTCTATAGCAGATCTAATTGACAAAATTGAAAACCCCACCTCCCTGAATGTTATAGGATACAAAAGTCAATTGATATTGCCAGAAAAAGAAGAAAAAGAACTGGTCACCTACCTGTTGCGAGCAGCAGATATATATTTTGGTTTAACTCCTACCGAAGTAAAAAAGCTTGCTTTCCAGCTAGCAATTAAAAATAATATGAAGGTTCCCAATTCTTGGGTTGTAAAGGAACAAGCTGGTAAGGATTGGTTTACAGGATTTATAAAGCGCCATTCAAATATTTCCATTAGGCAACCTGAAGCTACTAGTTTAAGTCGAGCGACAAGTTTCAATAAGCAGAATGTTGCATCATTTTTTAGCAATTTGCAGCACTGTATGCAAAAATACTCGTTCTCACCAAATGACATTTGGAACATGGACGAAACTGCTGTAACTACTGTACAGCAACCTAAAAAGGTTATTGCAAAAAAAGGATTAAAACAAGTAGGAGCCATCACGTCAGCTGAAAGAGGAACTCTTGTAACATTAGCATGCACAATAAATGCTATTGGAAATAGTATTCCACCCTTTTTTATTTTTTCTCGTAAAAACTTTAAAGATCATTTCCTAATCAGTGCACCAACAGGAAGTGCAGGAGATGCAAATCCAAGTGGTTGGATGAAAGAAGAAAACTTTGTAAAATATCTAAAACATTCTGTAGGCAATACAAAATCAAAAACTACATAAATACTGCTATGACATCATGGTTAGTAATGAATCCTGAAAAAACTGTTACAATATATGATATTCCAAAAATAGTAAACATTGCATTTCCAAAGGCTGTATCTCCCCACAATATTTTAAGTGGTTTTTCTGCAACAGGTATTTACCCGTTAAATCCTGATGTGTTTACTGAAATTGATTACTGTCCTAACTATGTAACTGATCGCCCTGACCCACCTTGTTCACAGGCTGATTCAAATAAAAAAGACTGTGAATCTTATTCAATGCAACCAGAACCATCAAATAAAAGATTTAAAGAATCTATTCAGATACCAGGTAATCAGGTAGACATAACAATAGAAGATCCAGTTGTATTAAATAAAACCCCTAATCAGAACCCAATCACAACATTAGGTTTTAACAATTCAATCATACCACCTGAGAGTATTAGGCCTCTGCCTAAAGCAGGTCCGAGGTTAGCATCAAAAAGAGGTAGGAAAAAGCGGTCAACTATGATTCTTACTAACACGCCTGTCAAAGCATGGCTTGCTAATTATAAAAAGAAGAAAACTAATAAAAAAAAATTTACTAATGGAAGTAAAAAAGAATTAATAAAAGCAAATCTTGCTACGAAAAAACCTTCTATAGTCTTAAATTCATCTGAAGATAGAGAGTATCTGTGCATCTATTGTTTTGAATCATTTTCCAAGAGCCGATCAAGAGAACAGTGGATTCAATGTCAGGTTTGCCAAAAATGGGCTCATGAAGAATGCACACCAGGCTTACAACAGTTTATTTGTGAATTGTGTTCTTTATCCAATAATTTTTAAAAAACCAAAACATTTATAGTGATAAACTAAATTTGTTAATTGTGTTATATTTAAAATATATATATTTCAGTTTATAGTATTTTATTTTTGTTTTTCTTAGTAAAACATAAACGAAATTAATTTGTACTCGTTTTACATTAAATTCTTATCTAAACTTGTCAAAATCCAAATGTGACAATCAACCCCGCACCATGTGACAACCTACCCCGTGAGCGGGGCTAGTTGTCACACAGAAGTGGTCTTTGAAAAATGATTTTACAGCAATAAATATTTCACTCAATGTCATATAAATATTATAATAGTTACTGGAAATAGTTAAATTAGCTTTGTGCAAAGTTTGGCATTGATTGGATGAAAATTAAAAGCTGAGCAGCCTAAAATGTAAAAAGTGTGACAACCAACCCCGCTCTCCCCTACTCTCATTTTATCGCTTTAGAAGAAATTTAGCTCATTGTCGTTTAGTAAAAGATTTTTCTTAAGTTTAGTTTTAAATTAATTAAGTGAAGAAAGTGTTTTAAGATCATTATTTAAAAGTGTATTCCATAATTTAGGACCTCGGTTTGAGATTGAGTATTTAGTGGCAGAATAATAGGTTTTGGATTGAGTATAGTTATATTTGAAGATCTTGTGCTGTATATATGATTTATTTTTTAAAATAAAGAGTTGAATAAAAGTGGTGCCATTTTTTTATCAAGTTTAAACATAAATATAAGAATATGATAGAGATTTAATTTAAAAACATTTAGAAGTATTTTTGTATGAGAGAAGCAATTTTCATTTGTAATAATCCTAATGTTGACGCATTACTTAATTAAAAACGAGTGTTATCATCACAATATACTATCCTATATATTTTTTCAAAAACCACATAAAGGTTCCTACATCAAAATCAAACAAAGACCTATGTCGTTTTAAACAAAGAAATAACATATTAAGTTTGTTTTGTTAGGCTGACATTTATTAATTGACACTTTTGTTTTTATTATTTGCTGAGATTTGTTAATTGTAACTTTGTTAATTGTAATATGCCTGTTTTGAGTTTTTAAAAGGCTTTCCTTATTTATTTAAAACAATATATTTTTTATTGAAAAGTTTAGTAACTTTAGTTCTATTTTTTATTTTATTTAAAACTGTTTCTTTTTTTCATTATTTCGCGAGATTAGAATTATTTTGTTCTATCTCCATGTTTTTCCCTGCCGAGAAAATCATGTTCAAAGTTTTAAATGGACCTGCAGACCAAATAACATAAAAAACGCAAACAAAATTGATTTGTAATAATTTCCTATACAGGCTACCACAGTTTTAAAGAAATTGTACTGAAATATTTAAAGTGCAGGTGTCTGAAATACTACACCCTGATTTGGAGATAGAACAATGTAATTTATCAAACACTTATTTTATAAAATACAGTGTTATTTTGTTCTATCTTCATTTCCTGTTAAAAAATATAATACAAACTAGTATTTTTTTATATATATTGTGGCAAGATGATTGTATATTTTGGCAATTAAAGTACTGTAAGGTCCATATCTGTTTTATTAGAAAAAAAATCTTATTTTAAAACTAGTGAAAAATTATATAAATACGCTATTTTTTCTAAAATTCAATTCAACAGAGAAGATAAGTAATATATTGTCTAAAGTATGTACCAAGATCTTCACAACAAAATAAAACTTTAGCTATAAGTTCTAAAAGCATAATATCTAAAATACATTGCTCAATAAAAAGATATCTTAAAGAATAATTAGTTAACCAGTAGATTGTTAACTCATACTTTTGAACAAAGATTATAACATGATTTTCTGTAGTATACATGATCTGAATGCTAGACGTTTTATGTATATATAGGAAACAAGATTAAAATAAAAAAAAAACTGCAGTAGCTAAAAAATATTTGAAATCCAATTTCTTTACTTGGTAGACAGAAAATTTTTTTTTTTTGAAGAGCAGGAATTGCTCTGATCAAACCAAGAAGACTAAATATTTCAACAGAAGCAAGTGATCTATTTGACTGAGGATATTTCAACCTCATGTATACTAGAATTTCCTGGTCTTAAACTTTTGTTAAATTACTCTGAACTTACTCTGAAATTTGGATAACATATCATAAACCAAAAATCAACAAATATACGTGTTCATTTTTCATCACTGATTTTTTATGTGTTGTTTTCTCCCTTATCTATTTTTATACGACTGATCATATATATATATATGTATATATATATATATATATATATATATATATATATATATATATATATATATATATATATATATATATATATATATATATATATATATATATATATATATATATATACATATATATATATATATATATATATATATATATATATATATATATATATATATATATATATATATATATATATATATATATATATATATATATATATATATATATATATATATATATATATTCTGTCGTAAAAACACCCGCTACCGTTTTGGCATAAACAACTTTTGATTGGATAAAACGGAGATAGCGCATTATAATTTTATTTTTTAAACAGGATTAAGGAAATAGAACAAAATGCAATGTCACTTTTTTTTTGTTTTTTTGTTTTGCGACATAAATCTATTATAGTCGTAAATCATAATATAAATACAAATAGCAGGCGCAAAAAGAAGACATAATTGGTCTTATCACCAAGTATTGTATTGGACTATAAAATGTTCATAGTATTTTCTCTAATAATTTAATACATTAAAAAACAAATGAATAATAATAACATATTATTTTCTAAAATTAAGAAATTACAATTTCAATTCCTACATTTTTTTAACTTGCAATTTTTGCGGGATTTTGATTTCATAATAAAACCCTCAAAAGCCGCAAAATATTTTATTTATTTATTTTATTTTCAGCATTTCTGGATCCTGAGAGCTCATTGTTGGATCAATTAACACATTTAGCAATAACTTTATTGGTTTTTTCATTAATCATTTAAAAAAAAGTTCCATCAAGAATAAACGGCAACGGTAAACTGTTATCGGCCATCTTGTAAAATTAATTTAAATGACTGACAAAAATAACAAAGACATAAGCAACATAGATAGGGCTGCCATTCTTTTCTTTTTTCCGTAGGAGAACGCAGTGAAAATTTTAATTTTAATTAGTTTAGCGCCGCGCTCACCTACGGAGAACTTTAATCCTAAACATAGATTAAAAAAATTCTGAAACCTAAAAAGATAAGGGGTCGTTCATAAAAGACTTACGCTTTTATTTCGACCCTCCACCCTTTCCTTCCCGGATTTTGCTGTACGCTTTTTTGAGTACCCTCTACCTTCCTAAAAGTACCTACGCTTTTAACCTAACATTTTTTGATTTTTTTTTCAATTCAGTGTCTTTTTCACTTTCTAAATAGCAAGTTTTTTTTTCATCAAAATAATAAGGTTTTCCGCTTAGTATGTAAAAACAAACAAACAAATGTGAATTAAAAAGGTTCATGTCGGTATTAATAGCTCTTTTTCTTTTATTTCCTTTAAAAAAATTCTAATGTCTTTGCAATAGTTAAAATAACTCCAGCACCAAGCAAAGTCTTTGCTTAAAAAAAACCACTCATGAACTTGGGATTTCAAAGGTCTACAAATTAAAGCTAAAGATAGGATTCCTTTATTTACTTCAATTGTATTATATTAGATTGTATAGCATAAAATTTTGATAGACATATTACATTTTAAATAAACTTTTAAAGATTTTATGCCGTCAGCAAAATTTTTAGTATTTTTCCTGTAAACAGATTAATCGTTTATCTTGCAGACAAGATATTTTACGGAAATACCTTTATAGTTTAAACTTTTTTTTTTTGTTTTGTTTGTTTTTAGGTGCTCCAAAAAGACCTAACGATCTTGTCACAGAGCACCGTGGAAGTGCATTTAACCAGGAAGTTCACGCCTCCTTCCTTACCGTGACACGAAAATATGTCCAGAGCTCGTTTTGAACCTGGATCTCCTGCATATAAAGCAAACGCTCTAACAACTGCGCCACGGCCGCACAACTTAAACCCACTGACGGCAATTTCTTGAAAAACACCTTAACTACTATAAGTAGCACATTATGTTGAAACAATGTTGCGAGTTTGCAAAATGTTCTATTTTAAGTCGTATTAATACACTTCGTCCACTAAAAATATAACGTTATATACGTAGTATACGATGTAAATAATGTATTATTTATGTTGATTCAACGATGTATTTTATTTTGGGACAGCGTTATATTTTACGTTTTATTTTAAGTTGCTTCAACGTTGCGTGTAAAGGAATTAAATTTTGATTATACATTTTTGTCTTATATTAAAGATAATTTTGCACTCGCAATATTGGGTTGTGTACACCGGTATAATGTTAATGTCGATGTTTACATTAAATCAATGTTGAATTATATACATTGGATCAATGTTGGGTTTAGAGCATAAAAACAATCAACTTTTGAAAAGTTTTTATATACGTTGGACCAACGTGACTCTGCAAGTTTTTTTTGAATTGCGACAGTGTTAATCTTTCCACTGACATCATCGCTAAACATATTGAATCAATGTTGCATTTACATCATAAAAAAACAGCCAACGTTTGCAATGATTTACATAGGATAGTTCGATGTATGTGTGCTAGCTGGGACTAAAATGCTATGCAATAGTTAGTTTGGTTTTGAAAAAAAATAGTTAACGGAATATTAATTAAAAAAAATTAATCGATTTATACAGAAAATTTTCTCCTCCTTTAACAAAAATCAATTTACTATTAGTATTTTTGTAAATCTTTTTAAGGTTTTTAATCTATCATAATATTTTTTTTCAGAGACATAAGTACTACGACATACAAAGTAATCTGTTTAAATTACATCAAAGTTACCTAATAAAAAAAAAGAAATACATTCTGTACAAAGATGAATGCTTTAATGAAATGACTGAAATAATATGTGGTATCCCACAGGGTTCTCTTTAGGAACTCTTTTATTTTTAATATATATTAATGACCTTAACAAGACGTTGGAACTAAGTGATATTATATTTGGCCGATGATACAAATTTATTCTTATTAAATGCTAACAATGATGAACTATTTTCTGATGTAAATAAAGAACTTAAACACATGTCGAACTGGTTTAAAAGCAGTAAATTAAATACAAACTTTGATAGAACAAAGTATATTCTGTTTCAGTATATTGACATACACAAATCCATATTGCCAAAAATGTTACCTGAATTAATTTCTTTTATTACCTGAATATTCAGATTATTAAAAAAACTATCAAACTAAATGATGCTATGGTAATTCATTAACGTGTAGAAGACAGCCAATTAAAAGAACTCTTTATTTTAACATTTTTTCAAGACAAGCCACTAAACCTTTATTTTTACCTAAAATATTATAGTAATATGCAAATATATAACTTATATAAAGAATTTTATATTATTTTTTTATATTTTTAGCAGGGTGTTTTAGGGGAAAAAAGTAAGATAAAATTGGGTGATGAAACCAGTTTTCAGAAAACAAAACCAATTTGGAATTGCAATTAAACCAAGTTTTTTTTTAGTTTCAAAGTGTTCTTTGAATAATGATATTTTTATCTTCAATACCCTCTATATCTCTCAACTTTAAAAAAAAAAATCTTGCATCATCACCTTAAGTTGAATAGTTTTTAGAAAGATAGGCATAGGAAGATCGGAAGGGTTTCCACCATATAAATTACTCCGTCTTGTTTTTTTGCAGGTAAAAAATAATTAAAAAAAAAAATAGTTATAAGTTAAAAGCTTCTGCGATCTTTGATTTACTTCGATTTAGGGTCGAAGCGTGTTTCAATAGCGTAAAATTAGGTATTTAATTTAGGTGTAATTTAAAATAAAATTTAGTATCTAATTTAGGTGACATAATGTTTATTTTTTGAAGAATAATTAAATATTTAAGATGTTAAACTATTATATTTTGTGAATATTTATGTATATATGTGTGGTAGAAAGTATTAAAAATATGGCGAATATACCTACGCGTTAGACTGGTACAGTAAGCGTTTGAGGGTAGTTTTGCGCGTTTAGGATTTGTACTCGTTCGTGTACGCGTTTATATTTATAAATAAAGTTCTATTCATAAAGTTGTTTAACAAATGAATTTACTAACCTATAATTAAGATACTAAATTAATTAAATTCCTATAAACATAACTATAACATAAAAATTCTTTGATGCATTAGTGCTAAAAATATTAGCCATTCAAAACGGAAAACTTGCATTTCACTCATTTAAAAATAAGTTGTGTTACGCAACCATTGTTTTAGATGTGCTGATCGAAATTAATTAAGATATTTTACAATAAAAGGTTTACGAAGATGTAAAATAATTGTAAATGTGTTCAAGAACTATTGTTAAACTAATTTTAAAAATGTTTTATTAAAAGCATCATATGTTTCAGTTCATTCTGATGCATCAAATCGCAAAGACATTAAAATATATCCAATATTTGCTTTGTTATTTTAAGAGCAACTTTCAGTAAAAATCAGCCAAAATTTTTAGAGTGACTTCATTCAAAATCCCTAATTTTTTAATATGTTGTTGCTATTCATACTAGAAGCTTAATTCCAAAAATTTTTTAAAAATATTTGTGCATATCATCGCTACATATTAGGATTAGGATGGAAACAAGGAAAAAAATGTATGCACCCTAATCACAAAGTACAAACAAGGAAGAAAGCATTATTAGGGCGACCCGCACAAATATCTATAACACTTCAAGTATCTTCCCATATTATTCATATATTCCCATATTTTTCATACATCGGTTCAATTAAATGCAAGGCCTTCTTAAACAGGCCGCGACAGCTCAATTTCCGTAAAATTAGCGAAGGCCGACTTTTTTACGGAGAATTAAAGTTTCAATGAGGATTTTGGTTGTTTGATTTAAACTATAAGTTATGGATTAAAAAACTTCCAAATGCAAACTTTGTGTTTACAGATTATAAGCTAATTTGTGCTCAGCACTGGCCTAAAGATGCAGAATTAAAAAAAGTCAAAGGTGGTAGTTTTGTTCCAGTGCATCCTCCGTCAGTCTTTAAAGGTATACCAGTGTCTTGTATTCCAATAGTGTCTAGAAAACGAGATGTCACTGGGTTAATATGCTCTGAAAGAAATAATTTACCTGATGAGTTCGAAAACTTCAAAAAAATGGACGTTATTAAATTTAATTCAATTGTAAAAAATTTGAAGTCAATAATAAATAACTGTGAAGAAAAATTTTATTTTGTTGAAAAAGAAAAAAATATATCTTTAATATCATATGAACATTGTGGACCAGTTTTCAATATAAATAACTTTAGGAGATTCTGGAGATATTTATTTTACTGGATAAAGCCTTTTTTAAACAAAGGAGTTAATAAATATTATTCTCAACTGGAGAATGCTGTTAGTTATGTTATTAATAATGAAACAGATTCTAAGCGAGCAAGTTATATTAGGCATCAAGTAGCTTTATTAAATAAAACAAACAATACGCCATTTTCTTTAGAAGGCATTTCTGATGCATTGCATCTTTATTCAAAATCTCGTTTAGTATATTTTGATCTCGTTGAAAAGCTTGTTTTGCTACAAATTTTACAACAAATTTTCAAACAAGCGTGATAGAAGAGATAAATCAACAAATCATAATTGCAGGTGGAAAGCCTCTTGGGTTAATAATGGATAACTGTTGAGTAAACCAAAAAACATTTCAATATTTTAATGCAAAAAAAGTTCCAGCATACTATCTTTTAAATGACACTGTGCATATTTTAAAATGTATTCGAAATAATTGGATCACTGAACAATTACAATGTTTAAAATATAGATTGCTAAATGATAACGATACTGTGCGACTTGCAGAATGGAAATTTATAATTCAACTTCATGCTGCAGATAGTCGAATAGTTAAGTTGTCACTCTTAACACAAAAAGCTGTGTCACCAAAACCGATTGAGCAACAAAATGTTGGATTAGTTCTTGAAGTTCTTTGTGATGAAACAGTTGCAGCATTACATGTATAATTTCCTGAAGCTGAAGATACTGCACTTTTTATTGAAACAGTTGTTAAGTGGTGGCTTATTGTCAACAGTAAAGCAAAAGGTCTAGATATTAGATTAAATGATATTCGAAAAAAGCTTATTTCTTCAGTCAATGATTGGCAAATAGATTTCTTAGAGAACTATATTTCGTATTTTGCTGAAAATTTGAAATGTGTAAATTCAAAATTAAGAGAGAAAAAGTTAACAATGGATACTGCAAGTGCTTTGCAAAAAACTTCTAAAAGATTAGCAAGCTGTGCCAAGTATTTGTTGAATTGCGGTGTATCTTATGTATTGTTAGGACATATGCAATCAGATGCACTAGAAAAACAGTTTGGGAAATATCAGCAAGGGTCAGGTGGCACATATCTGATAACTGTGCAAAATGTTATTCAAAAATTTAGAATCGACAAAACTAGAAAGTTGCTAGACAAGCATACAGATTTTACAATATTTACTCCTGCTCACCACCACTGTGATAAGTGTGAATTTTATGTTGAGTTTAATATGTCAATATGTGAAAATTGTGAGGATCACTTGCCAAATGAATGCAAACAAGGGCTTTTATATATTTCAGGTTTTATTGCTTACAAACTTCCAGAATTACACTCAATTTTAGAAGAAACAGACACCTTTGATATGTTTCAAAAATATGGAACTTTGATCAGTTCTTTGAACAGGGGAAGCCTTCTGACAATTTAGCCTACTTTGTTTTTTATTGTTTTTTTATATTTGAAGTGACACTTGTGAATAAAGTTTCACCATTGCTGTGCAAGAAAGGATTAATTGACATTTTTATTAACTGCAATAGTAAATTTCAATTGCTTGTTCAAAGTGTTAAAAAAGTTTGCTGCATTTTGGCAAACATTTTTTTAAACAGTTATTGTAAAAAACACTCTAAAGATTTTGGGAAGGAATGTTTAATAAAACAAGCAAAACTTTCAACTTCAAAATAAAACACTTTGAGTCAAAAAAGTCAAAATAATTTTAATAAAATAAAGTTAATATATTTGTTTGTTTTTATCAAAAAATTTATTATTTGTATTACAAGTGTTAAACAGCTAAAATAAACATATAGTTATAAAAACGAGATTTAGTCATTTTTAGCTAAACTCCTTAAATTTTTATTGTAATTAACTTATTTCTAAACGTAAAAAAAATTTCTACAATATTTGCTTTCGAAATTCAATCAATATGTTTTGTCCTAATAAAGCTCTTTATTTGTTTCTGAAGTTTGTTTACAAAAGCAAAGATAAAAAATAATTTTAACCGTAAAAAAGTCGGCTTTCGCTAATTTTACGGAAAATGAGCTGTCGCGGCCTGTTTAAGAAGGCCTTGATTATATGCAATCGTCATCAAAAAGAATGCTATTCCGAGACAAGGAAAAAAGAAGCAAAAATGATAACTGAACACAAACCGATATTAACAGCTACTAATATTGATTTTATACAAGATAAGTTTTCATCTTGTATAAAATCAATATTAAATAAAGAAGAACTTAATACTTCAAATGAAATCAGAGAAAATATCACAGCTTTTCTTGGGACCTGTCCAATTAAATTCCAATTTAAAATAAAACTTGAGCTTATCAATGAATCCACAAAGAAACAAATGCGAAAGAAATATAAATGTATGGAAGAAACCTTAAGAAAAAAATTGCATAATCTATTGCGCCTGGTCAGTTGGAAGAGTCTTTAAAAGTGCTTGAAGGTGATGAAAATGCCAAAACAGAAATTCTAGATAAAATTGAAAAACTCGTAGAAATGTATAAAAATAGTGGTGCAAAAAGTCAACTTGTAATTTTGGCATTTATTGATCGTAATAAATACACAAAGCAATTTTTATGCAACACATTTAAGTGCACAAAATATAAAATACCCAGCAAACATTTCAGCGTTGAATCAACGTTGAAAACCAGTCGCAGCGTAGAAAAAGCGTTACAGTCACAAAAACAACGTGCTTTCAACGTTGAATCAATGTCTTTTTTTGTATACTAAATCGCGGTAAATTGAAACGTTGAATAAACGTTGAAATTGTAACGTAATTTAGCTTCTCAAAATATAACGTTTATTCAACGTGGAATCAACTTACGCAAAAAGCCACTTTAAAAACGTTTTAAAGCATATGCTTTATTAACGTTAAAAACAAACCGCTTTTTAAACGTTACATTTTCAACGTTGAATAAGCGTATAAATTTAAACGTATCTTATCTTCTCAAAAAATCGCGTTAATTCAACGTTGAACTAAAGTCAGCAAATAATCACTGTAAAAACGTCGCAAAGTTTATGGTTTATCAACGTTAGACATCAGCTGCTTTTTTAACGTATTTAAGTTATTTATAAAACAACGCTCATTCAACGTTACATATACCAACGTTGAAAGTGTAGTAATTAAAAAACGTTGAAAAAGTGTTACTTTGCCAACGTTAATAAAACGTTGTTTTGACAATGTTGAGGAAGTGGCACATTGAAAATTATTGTCTCAATAACTCGCCATTACAAAAATAGTTTGCCGTAATAGAGATGCAAGGAAAACTTAATAGAATGCATGGATATGGTTTGAAAATATTTTAATAAAGTTATATTTTATAACCTATTTTTATTGAGAATAATTTAAAACTTAGATATTATATCAAATTGTATACAATATGCAAATATCTCAGGGTAAATTCGATTTATTTAGGTTATTTTTATCGAATTTATATTTATTTTAAGTTGACCATTTTAATAAAATGTTCAACTTTTTTAAATATGTTAGTTAGAAATAATACTTAGTTTTAATAAGATTTAAATGTGTAAAATATTATCAAAATTAATAAAACATAATAAGTCAGACTAAATCAAGTCTGTTAACAGACTAAATTCTTAATTCATTTAAAAAACTTTGAACACCTCACCCTAATTATCAAGTAAATACTTTAGTATGAGTCTTCCACTAATAATGAAAATATGCATTATTATGTTTTTTTTTTTGTATAAAAACATGTTTGGATAAATAACTTTATTTCCATTTTTTAAAAGAGCTTTTAATTTTATCAGGAAAAATATCTTGTCTTAATTATAGAGTTGGTGTTGTATATTAAATTCTAACAATTATATATATGTATATATATATATATATATATATATATATATATATATATATATATATATATATATATATATATATATATATATATATATATACAGTATGTAAAAAAAATAATGGTACATTTGAAAAAAAATCGTAATTTTAAAGATTGCATTAATAGATTAAAATATTTGAAAATTTTTTTTAGATATCTTAGCAAGTTTTGTTTTAAGAATTTATTTGTGTATTGGTGAGTTAATTGCTTTTCATACCTATTAAATTTTACACAATTGATCTAATGATGCATATAATTGACTGCAAAAAAAATAAAATCGTACAGTTCAAAAATAATGTTCAATTGATCAAACTTCATGAAATTTAGTATCGAGTGGGCATCCTTTGGCCTGATGGTCTCAGCTAGACGATTTGGCATTGAGTTTTATAATTGTAAAATAATCTTTTGAAAATGTAAATAAATTTTACAAAACATTAGTAAGTGACCAGGGCCTTGGCCCCAGCTAAAAATTAGACTTTTTGCAAACCCGGCCCCGCCAAAATTATAAGATTTAGCATTTAAAAATTTGTAATGCTTAATATATTATAATTTTATGCTTGCATTTACTATTTAATAAAAACTGGCATATATTTGTATATTTTAAAATCTAATTTACTTCCAACAAGATTGCAAGCAACCACTATTAAGTAATGAGTTACTTTCAAATAAAGAACCAATTAAAATACTAGGAAACCTATAACTAAAAACATAAAAGGTGTAAGTTTTATAAAAAAGGAAAATATGAAGTTTTGTAACAGTTATAAATTTTTTTTGATGTTCAAGGAAAAAAATTGAATTTTTTATCATGCTGTAAAAAGATTTTATAGCATGAAGGAACAAATGCAGTTAAAGGATGCAACTTGTTGAATAAATGGCCAATTGAGAATGAATTTTGGTTTATCGTTATAGAGATGAGAGTTTGTTTAAGCATTGACTATGATTGTATTTGTAGAAAAAAGAAAAAAATGCAACCTTATAACAATGGGAGAGTGGCTCAACCTTGGCAGATAAAGCTGATCTTATTACATTTACAATGTGATTTTAGACTTTGTCTGAGAGTAAGAGGGTTGTTATTTGTCAATATAGGAATGCCAACAATATTGTAATATTTTTTTTGCAGTTGATAAATGAGTTTTGTTGTCTAACAAAAATTGTGGATTTTAAGTCCAGAATTTTAATCCATAAGCCACAGCAAGCCTTAGGCTGTTACAGAAGAGAGGTCAGATTTAAAATTGGCTGCTTGTTCTAAGCAATTAAAGATGATTTTTTGTCAAGACAAGAGTGTAAAGTGGATTCATGAACAAATTTAGTCAATTTAGATTTCATTATGATTGTTATTGTAGATAAAAAATATTATAGGAGCAAATATAGAACCTTGTGGTTCTCTTAAAGTTACTTGAAATAAAGAAGAGGGTAGGCCTTCAAGAATAACTTTACTACTGCAGTTAGAAAGAAATAATTTAATAACCTCACAACTTTTACTTTGAAAATTATAAGAAACTGATAACAGAGTGAAGAAAAATTGTAGAATACTTGCAGAGGTCAAGGTGTTTTCTTGAGTTTTGAAAAATTTGAACCATGTATTTAGCACTTTTTAAAAGTTTAGCAAAATTGTTGAGAGTTCTGAAGAACACTTTTTTAAGACTATGATGGAAATCTTGTCTGAAGCACAAATGGTAGAAGTGTTTAATTGAGAATTAATTTTAGTATTGGAAGCCAGAGTAATTAAGATGCTTAACAATGGATTATTCTGTTTAACTGTCGGGAAGAGTATGTCCATTATATTCGAGAGAAAATGATAGTAAGATTTCTTTGTAAATAGCTATGCTTTACTCTGGGGTAAAGTAAAAAGATCAGACCCATGATTTAGAGAATAAACGTTAGACTTACTTGAGTTAATAACTCTGTTGAAAACTAACCAAAAGTCTCTAGAACCTAACATTTAAGAAAAGATACAAGGTTTAGTAAATTGAGAATAAGAGATTTACATCAGACAAGACATTTGCTTATTGTAATAATAAAAAGGATAATTTGTTCTTAAGAGAGATGTTCTTATAAAAAAGATAAAAAAAGTGATTAATGTTGAAAGATATAGAGTAGAATGTGGCTTGACTTAAAACTGACTTAAAGAGAAGTAATAAAAGCTTTCAAACTTTTATTCCAGAAGCAATATAAGTCTCCAAGATGCACTTTTTGCACACACATTACGGATATAATCACATCTGTTTGCTATTTGTTTAGATGCTGGCATACAATATCCTTTCATTGCTATATAAACTTGAGTATTTATATGGTGTAGTATTTGCCAAAAGAGAAGATGATCAGATGGATGTGTGGTGTGACTCTAACAAGACATAAAAAGCAGGCATAATCTTAGACAGATTTTTTTTTAGAAAAGGTTTAAGTAATTTAAGTATCAACATGTAGAGTGGTAGCAACTTCAGTATAAAATGTATAGAAGTAAGAAAATTCGAAGAGTTTACCTTACATATTGTATAAATGAGCTTTAGTTAGGAATAGAAGTGTACTAGATTGTTTATATTAGGAAAACAGCTTAAAAGAATAAGGCTAAAGCCTAATGGTGATGATGATGATAATAGAGATAATGATGATGATCATGATTATGATGATGATGATGATGTGCGTGTGTATATATATATATATATATATATACATATATATATATATATATATATATATATATATATATATATATATATATATATATATATATATATATATATATATATATATATATATATATATATATATATGTATATATATATATATACATATATATATATATATATATATATATATATATATATATATATATATATATATATATATATATATATATACATATATATATATATATATATGTAAATTATTTATATATATACTTATTTTCATTTTTTAAATTTAATAATGATCATTCTAATTCAAGAACATTGTTTTAAACATTTGCTATCAGACTGCTAATGATACAAATTTTATTTTTTGATTTAGATTCTGTATCTTAATGATATCCTGACCTATCGAATCGATATCCTGGTAATCCACTCACACACATAAATCTTTAAAAAAATGTTTATATTTTTATCTAAATGTCTATAAATTGTATATTTTATATAAATTGTATATTTTTAAATTATTCATTGCATATTACTGTTTGTATTAAAAATCGATTTTAGATATATTACAAGTACAGAGCTCAACATACAATTTTGTTTTATTTGACAATTCAATATACATCATAGCAAGTTTAATTACATTTAATAACATTTTGCGATATTTTCTCCAGCGCATTTAAACGTTCATTCAACGTTATATTTCAACCTTTACTCGACGTCTTTGAGTCACGTTAAATCGACGTTTTACTGCCAACGTTAAAAATCCTTGCAAAATCGACTGCTTTAACAACGTTACAGTAACGCTTTTCAAGTAACTTTTTTTCAACGTTAAATTGAGATGCCTTTGCAACGCTTTTTAAGTAACACTTTTTCAACGTTTAGTTGCGACATTTTTGTAACGTCTTTTAGTATCGTTTTTTTAACGTTACGCTACAACGTTTAGTCAACGTCTCTTAAACAACGTTACATATCTGTGCAAAATCGATTACTTTGTCAACGTTTCCGCAACATCTTTTGCTACCGGTTTTTAACGTTGATTCAACGCTGACATGTTTGCTGGGTAGGACTTGCCAGAAAATGGAAAGCCTCATAAAAAGGTTTCGTACTTCCCCCAAAAAATTTAGTTACTAGAAGTAGACTTTCGATTCCAAAATGTGAACATTTTTTAGATTTCATCTTTTTAAGTGGACTGTTACAAGACGTTTCTTATGGTATTTCATGACAGTGGCGATGTTGAAACTGTAGCTAGTGCCATTTTAACAGCAAAAAACAGTCGCACCATGGCTTTATATAGGAAAAGTTGCAAAGAAATTGCGTACGAGCCTCTGTCCCATTTAAGTTTAATGAGGATACTAAATAGAATTAAACCATCTCATAGGAAATACCTGGCTTGTTTAAATGCCACGGCTGCGGCTGGGATGAATGCACTTGCAACACTAGAACAATTCGCAAATATGTTCAATAAAAAATTAACTGTTGAGAAACTTGAAAGATCAAAAAGGTATTTAGAAACTAAATATAAACTTCATTACAGCTATTTGGAAAATGAAATTGCAACGCATTCAACTCGATTTGCTTTTTTTGATCCTAAAAACATTAAAATGCAATCATGTAGCATTTTAAAAGAAATCTGTATGTTATGAATGCAATAAGCTGTTTGAAGTTTTAGATAAAGTCAACCAAACAGGAAATGAAAATGATGTTAATGATGATGTATTATACGACATTAAAGTATCAATAGACAGTATCACAGAGTATATGAAACACCTCTGTGAAGATGCACAACAGAAAAAGGCAACAGATGATGCATATAAACAACTAGATAACATAACAGCATTTTGTTTAAAAGACTATTTAAAAAAAGATATCACCCGTGAAGTTTAGAGAGGGTCAGAAGGACTACTTTGGGAAGAAGGGCATGAGTATGCATACAGATGTTTTTTATAACAAAAAAAAAATGACAAAAAAACATGTATACCTAACAATTTTATGTCGCTGCAATCAAGGTGCTCCCTCTGTTATCTTTATTGCTGAATCAGTTCTAAATCAGTTTAGCATAGATAAATTATAACCAAAAAGTATGATAGAGTTACAAGGAAACATACTGAATTCAAGCGCTTACAAATAAATATAGAAGTACCAAGAAAATATCTATACTATTTATATATTATTTTTTCTGAATTATTGCAATACCCCATAAGTATTTTTTATAAATAAGGTAGATTAAAGGTCAACACAAGTTTTTTTAAATTGAATTTTACAGTGAACCAGGGCTTTAACCAATTTAACCTTTAAAATCTCGTTTTTGAATTCAATTTTGCGGCAAAGCCTTCACTTTCCCAAGTAAGTATTTTATATAAATAACAAAGATTATACAATACAAGTTAATCCTTTACATTCCCATAGGTTTTTTTATACTTGTAGATACTTAACTAGATAAAGATTTACAATAACAAAAAATTTTTTAGGGGTTATTGCGGCTTTAAATAAAAACAAAGATCAAAAATGACAAAAAGTGTATTTTGAAGTATGATATTTAGACAAGGAAAAAAATTTCCTTACCAATTATATTAATTTTTGGTCTGAACTAGCCAATAAACAATAATCAAGTGGAATACTTGTTGTAAAGTATTTATTTTGCTCTTTTTTCGAGTTCAAAAATGCCTTTGACACCGTTTGATCAATACTTCTAAAAGTTTAGTCGAACTTTGAAATCTTATATCTTGAGAGCTGATTTATATTTTTTAAAAATTTTTTGGAATTAAGTTTTTAGTATGAATAGCAACAACATATTAAAAAGTTAGTGATTTTTAGAGGGTCATTATTGAGCACTGTCTGACTAATTGCACTCTCTCTTTAACATTAAGTTCTTAATGTTAAAGAGAGAGTACAAGTTTAGCCGATAAACATGGATTTTGTAAATGGAGATACATTAGATAATTTATCAGAAGTTTATTCTAATCTTTAAATGCATTAGTGCTAAAAAAACTTCTTCAAAAATTTTGGTTATTTCTGCAAACAATACCAGTGCTAGACTTAAAGGTTTAAAACGAAATGCTAATAAAAATGTTTACAAAAAGTAAACCGTCAAGCTAAATCATTGGCATCGGTTGCAATGCTCACATTTTATCAAATGCAATAAACACTGCATCTGGTTGTTTACCAATCCTCAAGTTTAAATATTTTTTCATTTTTTTACTGATCGAGTTTGTAGTTTAGAAAATGTCTTCGAGGAGGCCGGTGTAGAATATCAAATGTTGCTAGGATCCTAAAAGATTGGTTAGGTTCCCAGCTATAGAAAAGATTGGTTAGGTTTACTCCCAGCTATAGAAAGAGTGCTCAAGTTATATCATCCACTAAGATCATACTTTTTAAGTGTAGAAAATTGCCCGAAGTGATATTTGACTTTTTTAATAACGAAATGAGCGAAATAGTACTATTTTTTGTTTACTGTCAAGTCAATTTTTTTTTATTACACGGTAAAGAAAATTAAGAAAGTATATAGATGAATGGGCACGTCACTTTAATCAGAGTGAAGTTTTAAAATAGTCCTTATTTAACTGTAAAGTTAAATGGAACGAAATTACTGAATTTATAACTTTTTTGAAAAAATCAATTGAGTTCACATTCAATGACAATGAATTGTTTGACAAAATTCGAACAACTAATTTATAGATGAAAGAAAAGTTTTCTTCTTAGATGCTACCATTGCTAGTCTAATTAATTTTAAAAGTTTAATCATGTCAAGCCATTTTTATTTGAAACCTCAATATTTTTCATTTACTTTGTTTTATGAACAAATGTAAAAACAATGCAACTCTTGTTTTTTTGCATAATCCATATACCTTAAAAAAATAAATAAAACTAAGAAATAAATTATTAATTATTAAAATTTAAAAAAATAATTAAAATTAAAAAAAATAATTAAAATTAAAAAATATATAATAATATTAAAAATATATTATAATATTAAATATAAAATATTAAATGTAAAAAATTAAATATAAAAAATATATAATAATAACAGTATATATATATATATATATATATATATATATATATATATATATATATATATATATATATATATATATATATATATATATATATATATATATATATATATATATATATATATATATATATATATATATATATATATATATATATATATATATATATATATATATATATATATATGTTTGTATATATATATATATATATATATATATATATATATATATACAAACATATATATATATATATATATATATATATATATATATATATATATATATATATATATATATATATATATATAGGGCCGCCAAGAGGGAGGGGCAATTGAAGTAGTTTGCCCCGGGCATCACAGTCTATGGGGCATCACATATGCCTTCAAAAATTATTGTAATAACAAAAAATTTAGACGATAACATATTTAAAGCTTAAGCAAACTTTGTGTAATAATTTTGTTCTCCTTTAAATCTTTGTTTATATTTAAAATAGGATTATTATTACTTTACAAGGTTTTCATTTTCCATTTGATCACACGCGTTTTCGTTGCCCTTTTGCTTGCATAATAAAATAAAAAAATTTCTTATTTAACGGCAAAAAAAAAATAACGGTAAAAGTTCTTATAGAGATGAAACAAAGCGATAGAAAGTAACTTTATAATGCATTCTTGATGCCACAATTTTTCTAACTTAATAAAATTTAGCGTTTAGGATTAAGAATATTGTTTTTGAATTTTAAATTATATTTTGCATTATTTTATTTATAATTTAAAAATCAAAATTATAATTTATAATTGGATATAAATATGGATTACTGTTTTGATAATTTTTTGTTTGGATCAATTAGGATCTAATCAAAAAGTATTTAAAAATGAGAATGAAATTTCTTAGAGATTATAGCTAAGCACCAAGAAAAAGAAAAGCGTAGCAAGTTTATTACTTGTTCTGAAATTTACAGAATGAGTTTATCGAGTATGGTTTTAAAAGGTATTTGAGAAATCAAAAAATCAATATATTTCACTATCACCACGTACAGCACTGACGATTTGTCACACAGCAGTCAAATTACTTTCATTTTTCGTTTTTTGCATTTCAGTGATAATCATCTGTGGGAGGTCAAAGAAAGGTTCCTTAAACTAGAAAAACTTGAAAAGAAGAAAGGATCTAATATAACAAAGTTGATACTAAATGAGTTGGAAGAGATTGAGTTCGACACAAAAAATTGTCGTAGTCAAGGCTAATGTCTTCAATGTTGCACTTGGCAATCTGACTATTCAAATGAAATCAAGATTTAAAGTAATACAAGTGGAATGTAACAAAATTTCCTTCCTTTGGTCTTCACAGAAATCTCAAACAGACAAAGAACTAAGTTTAAAAGCTGAGAATCTTGCAAAACATCACCCAGAAGACTTATATAAAAACGAATTTTCTGATGAAGTTTTGCATTTTTTTTTCTGTAAGAAGAATTATTCTAGGCAGCAAAAAGTCTGCCAAACATCTAAATGAAGTTTATGCAAAGGGATTGCATTCAATATTTTCACTAGGGTGTGTTTCACTTAGAATTTTCCAAATATTTCCCGTTTCAACATCTGAAGGTGAAAGATCTTTCAATAAGTTAACTATCATTAAAGGTTATCTTCATTCCACAATGGACCAGAAGCGATTGTGCTACTTGATGATTCTTTCAATTAAATCAGATTTAGCCAATAACGTTTCTTATCAAGTAGTTATTTTAGCCGATAAGAAGGCCAGAATGATGCGTTCGATATTAACACTTGATTTTACCATAGTTTTTTTTTAAAAACCAAAATTTACTAAATGTGATTTCAGATTTTCTATGAAAGTAAACAAAAACTAACTATACTAATTTATTTTGTATTTGTCATTTAAAGACCTGAAGTAAGATAGGGCATCCATTAAACTTTTGGACCCGGGCATCACAAAAGCTCTGGGCGGGCCTGTATATATATATATATATATATATATATATATATATATATATATATATATATATATATATATATATATATATATATATATATATATATATATATATATATATATATATATATATATATATATATATATATATATATATATATATATATATATATATATATATATATATATAATCTTTGAATGTCATTTTCTTGTTTTACGTTAAAATATGGTTAGAATTCAATAAATATGGCTGCGTATAAACTTTTTTTAAATATATATATTAGGGGTGTTCAAATTTTACAAAATTTTTTTTTGGAACATGTATGCAAGCTAAAAAGATGTGTAATCGTAAGTGGTTTTAAGATAATATTATGGTTTTTCAAAAAAAAAAAAAATTCATCTTGCTACATCCAACTAAAGTTTTTCAAAATTTGTAACTTTTTACAAGATTGAAATTTTCTCGAGATCTAAGATACATACAAACATGTATACGACTTATTTGTTAGCTTACTATGTGTAGAGCATGCTTGAAAAAAATTGACACCCTAGCTTTATGGGATCACCTTGCTACAACTTGGTTTCGGAAACCGTGAGATTATGGACGGGGAAGGGGGTGGAGATAAGAGCAAAAAAAAAGTTTTCGTTCAGCAAATCACTTTGTTACAAAATGGTTATAAAACCGCATAATAATTTTTATTTAATTTTATCATAAAAATATTATGATATAGAATGAAATAGAAAAGTAAATGAATAATAAAATTACATTTAGATAAAGTAATAAGTATAATATAAACCCCAAATTTTAAAGTATACAAATAATAAAACCGCAAAGTATAATTATTATTAGGACAGAAGAAAAACATGCAAAAGGCCACATGTTTTTTGGTTCAAAAAACCGATTTACTTATGATAAATTTTGTATTTTGAAAATATTATTTGTTTTACAAAACCTCATGATAGAATTTGTTTATATTGACAATTTAAGAAGACTGCGTTTGGTACATATAAATATGCAGTTAGACAATTTTTAACAATTATTGAATATTTATATTTTATCTACACTTTTTTTATTTATCAAAAATCAGTATCTAAAGTTTTCATTGCTTTTGGTTTAAAGTTAGTTTAATGCTGGTTTTTTATTAAAAATACATTCGTAAATTTTTTATGTTTAGTTATTTTTAATGTTAAACTAATAATTTTTGAATGTATTTAATGCAATTTTTGAACTATGAGGACCTAGGACAGGTATTTTTAGATTCCAAAAATATAAAATTCAAAAGAATTCTATTAAGAGAAGAAGAGTAAGTGCTCGCACCAACGAGCACTTTTTGGTGGGTAAACCAGCTAAGATGTGTTTCATGAAGCTACCAACTAGGGCTGATTTGATTAAGCAATTTCTTTATTTAAAAAAAAAAGAATAGACCAAGTTATCAAAATAAACGTCTTATATGCTGTCCTCTGAGCAACAAGTTCAGGTTCAATTTATAATTTATACTTTAATTGTTTTAAAATGAACAAAAAACCTACAGAAAAACATATCTATTTATAAGTAAATAACACTTCAATAGCATTGAGGAAAAATCATAATGTTATATGTAGTTTCACAAAAATTATATTTGTTGAAAAAAAATGTCTGATAAGTGAGTTTTTTGGCACAAATTCTTCAAATTGTTTTATTCAGTTTCCAGTGTATTTCTTTGGATACTACTTTCAAAAAGGAATGTGTACTAGGAGCACTTTGGTTTCCATGGCTAAAAAAATGACGTTTGGACCTATTAACAAGCGTAGAGCCGAGATAGAACAGAAGAAAAATAGCAGGATTCAGAGTAAAGTTATAGCATCAACAGGTTTTTGCGAAAAATCATTTGTTCAGTCTAGAGGTTTTAAAGTGTGCTCTACTGATGGTGTACATCTACCTAAAACAAATTCTTCAGAACCAAGTTCAGAGTCTGAATCAGAAAACAATTACATAGACTGTTCAATAAGGAGTTTTAAAAATTAAGAACAAACCATTGTTATCAACCGAGAAGTTATTAAAGAAACTATGAGAACAGCTATAGACATGGATATAACAGCTCATAAAATTACAGCAACCCTGATAAAGCTTGTCACCGCAGCTGGAGGTGATCCAAATAAGTTGCCCCCTTTCTTATATTTCAGCTTTTCAAATGAAAAACAATATTATTAACAAAGGTGCTGAAAATATTAAGATTTTGATAAAAAAAGAGATCGAATAGAGTAAGGTGAAAATTCAGCTACACTTTGACGGAAAGTTAATCAAGGTTTGCATATATTAAATTTTAACTGGTGTTTTAATTGAAAACAACTGTTTTTCTTACATCGTTAATCTAATCCTAGTTCTAGGACTTGATATCAAATCACGGTGATGTAGCAATTGATAAGATTTGTGTTCTTGTGAGAGCTGGAAGTACTGATCACCTACTTGGCGCTCCAAGAGTTCATTGTGGTACAGGGCTAAATCAGTTCGTGGCTATCAAAGAAATTTTGAAAAAGTTTGAAATTGCTGATCACGTAAGGATGGTCTACTTCGATACTACTGCTATCAATAATGGAATGATTCGTGGTGTTATATACAGGTGAACTGTTTTTCAATATAATTTAAAAAAAGGACTCTAAAAGCTAATTACGATAAACAATTTAGTTATAATCTTAATTTTTCAGACTGTGAAACGATGTTGGTAAGCCATTGTTGATGCTTGCTTGTAGACATCATGTTTTATAAGTCATATTAAAACATTATTGGTTAGCAGTTACCATAGACACCACAGGACCTGACACCGCACTCTTTAAAGGCTTAAAAAGTAAGTGGAATGATATTGATGTAAAAAACTGTGTCATCACTCACTTCAAATGGCAATCTATTTATAATTCTTGGTTTAATAAACAAGCAGAAAAAGCAAGAAAATGTTTAATGACGATTGTGAATGAAGGAGTCTTCAAAAACTCTCAGGTAAACTTTTCTAAACATTTAAATCTTCAAGTTTGAATACAAAAAAAAGAATGAATGAAATTAAATATCCGCATTAAATTTTTTTAGAGACACGAGAAGAGACCAGACTACCAGGAACTGCTGAGCTAGCTCTCATGTTCTTGGAACCGACATTCAAGCCTCTCTACATACACAAGCCTGGAGCAGTACATCATGCTCGTTTTATGGCAAAGAGCATCTACTATCTAAAGATAATGCTTCTTCTTAATTCGACCAAGCAAATCCTAAAATTGAGCCAGGAGAAGATTAATGAGGTAAAAAAGATGGAAATTTTTATTTCAATTTTCAATGATCATCAATTTCTGAGAGCTGAAAAATCAGATACAGAGGCGATCCAAGTTAGTTTTTTAGCCTTTGATACAAATAATCATGGTTTTTTTTTTTTATTTTAGCGTTGTTATTTGATAAAATAGTGTGACTAAATTGTATTAAAATTTTAACATTGCAAGACCAGCACTTTATCTGGCACATGGCCCACTTGGAGAAGTTTGATGTAGCTGCAGCTTCAGTCTTCAAAAGGTGGGGAAAACAGAGCTGGTACTTAGATCCCACTACTGTTATTTTTGCTCTAGCCAATTTAGATCAGTCTGTGTCTGACATTACAAAGGAAGAAATGGCTTGAAAGCTAGTACAGTATCCTAGAACAAACAAGTATGATTTTGAAAGAAAGAGCAATTCCGGTTTTATTCCATAAAAGACCGAGTTTCTCAAACTCACCGAGCCACCTTCACTCGTTAATTATGTAGGAGCTGAGTAATGGTTAGTAATTGATATACTTGAACACACTGTAAGATATGTTAAGTGGCTTTTTTATCCTTCGTCTACGTGAAATATAGACGAAGTCTATATTTCACGTAGACGAAGGATAAAAAAGCTTTATTTAAAACAATTATACTAAACTATATTTAGAACAATTATACCATTCCCTTTGTCTGGTCTTGTTATTACGATGTTTTCATTCTTCCTGAGTCTTTTTATTATTTTGTTTTTTCTCAGACAATTTTCAGACGGCGTGTATTTGTAAACATAATTATTTGCTAAATATGAAAGTCACTTTTAACTTGAGGTTCCGAATCCTTGTTTCTAAGTTAGGTGTTGAGAAATTGTGCAACGCTATCAAATTGAGCAAAAACGTCCGTCTTTTTTATAAGGAAAACACTAAATCCCAATCCTTCAAAGTGCAATCTAAATTTTACTGACTGATGCAATCATTAAAGGAAAAATAGTTGTACTTTAAAATAAAAGAGCTCTGAGATTTTTAATAACATTTAATAACATTTGTATTTAGTATTTATTATTAATCATGTTATTATTAATAATATTTTCAATTAATATTAATTTGATAACATTTATATCACATTGTAAAAGCCGTAATCGGGTCTAGAATTTTTAAAAACTGTTCAAACAGCACTTTGACGGATTGGATTTAACGTTTCCCTTTTTATAAACGCTGGTGGTAAAGCAAAGTTAAGACCATTATTTAATAAATCCAGTTCATGGTGTTGTAAAGTGTATGAAGACATATTTTGTACGAAGTTTTTATTTTTATAAGGAATGCTAGTAAATTTAGTATATTGGAGAAACCTCCAGACATTTAATAACAAGGATAAATGAGCATCTTACGAGTGACAAGCAATCGCATATTTTGAAACATTTAAATTCATCCATTAATTGTAAAACACTAACTAATTATCATAATTAGTTAGTGTTTTCAGATTTTGGATACTGCCTCCACCATTAACAAATTAAAAATAAAAGAAGCACTTAATATTAAATGAGAAAATCCTTCATTAAATAAACAAACATCTCATTATATTATAAATTTATCTATCTAACTTACTACATTATTATTATTATTATTATTATTAATATTTTAATACTAGGAAGTTCATTTTGTCATAATTTGTAATGTAATTTTTAATTGGTTTTTAACAAGTTTATTTGTCCGCTAATTTTTTCTCTGTATTGTCTTCAGTTTTTAAATTTATTTACCAGAGTTTTAATTGCAAATTAAATCTTTTGAAAATGTAGTAAGACTACGAAACATGTCAAGAATAAAAAATATTGTGATTTTTATTAAAATTTTTACAAATTTATTGCTAATGCGATGTTCGAAATATATATATATATATATATATATATATATATATATATATATATATATATATATATATATATATATATATATATATATATATATATATATATATATATATATATATATATATAATATATAGTAATAATATAAAAAATATATATATATTTATAAAATAATAAATATAAAAAATATAAAATAATAAATAATGAAAATTAAAAAAATTATTAAAATTAAAAAAATAAATAAAATTAAGAAATAATATTTTATTTTGACAACCTTTTTCTCTTCTCTTTTAGAATTTTGACCGAATTCTAGTAACTTTGTCTGGAAAAAATAGTACTCTATATTTTTATTATTTAAGATTATATCTTTTAAGCTTCGATTCGAAACTATTTTTAGTTGCAAGCGTTTTAGCTTCATTATTGATTATTATGATTGATACTTGAGGGCCTCTAATAGTGATAAAAAAACTTGATAAAACTTTGAATTTCAGTAAATGGCTTGTAAATTACATATTCTTATAAAGATCTTTAATTAGCTCAAAAATATCTTTATGACAAGTCACTTTATCGTTTTCTTTTTTTTATGCTTCATTGGTAAAAACACATAATGGCTTTTCTTTGTGACTTTCCATGCTTATCTAGTCAAGCACTTTTATTTTAATTGCATTTGTAACAGGAGGTTGACAGAAGGATAAGTTAACTGAAGTATTAGTTGACATGTTAACATTGTTAAAGTTAAATATAATTGTTATATTTGTATGAATTTTATTTTACAAACTCATTTACAAAGAAGATTTTTTATAAATAGAATTGTAAGGGATTGTCCGTAAATTAGGCAACGCTAAATTTAATTGATAAACAAAACAATCAAAACAATCTATTTTCTTTCAAATTTTTTTTTTTTTTAATAAAACTAAAAATTGAGATTGAATTTTAAGTTCAATGAAAATCGCCGCACAAAAGTGCATATGATCTCCAACTTCTATTTATAATATATATTTAACGTTGCGTAATTAACGGACGATCCCTAAAATTAACGTTGCGTTAATAACGGACAGGCAGCATATATGAATAGAGTTAGGACTCTATTCAGCTATGCTACCTGTCTTACTCTTTTAATATAATTTTTTTTACTGAATTAATGGAAGGTACTAATACAGCCAGATTTATTAATAATGATTCTTTTATAAAGAAGTTATGATTGATTTATAAAAAATATCAGTTTTGTAAAGGTGATTCATATGAAATATCAGTTTTGTAAAGATGGTTTTACTGATTGATAAAAAATATCAATTTTGTAAAAGTGGCAGTGGTAGCAGCCGCTATAAATGGCTAACCGATAAGTTTCTGACATCTTAATTGTGGTTAATCATTGACTAGCCACTTTTGGCGGCTGCCACTAATGGTCCACTAAGTAACTATTGAGCAAAACTACAGTGGTCTGCTCAAAATGCCTACATAAAGGTCCACTGAAACTCAACTTTAGAATGTTTGCTGGGTAGATAAGTTTGTCAATTTGAGCTTACTTTTTTTTGTGACCAGGCAGTTTGAAATTCCTGGTGCAATTCTTTAGCATTTCTGAACCATATTGAGTTTTTCTATATATTCTTAACAGGATTTAGGCTAGATATTGAGGAGGCCATTGTATTACAGTGATTTTAGTTGAATTAAACCTTTAACCAGTTTTGTTGTGTATTTGAGATCATTGTCTAGTTTAAACCTCTAACGTTGAGGCATATTTTCATCTACAAAATGATTTTACAGGATTGAATTCTATTTGCATTTTTCCATTTTTTCTTTTAGACAATAGAGTAATTCCAATACAAAAAAATCCTAAAAAGCACTCCCAAGTTGTCAAGCTTCGGCCAGCCTCATGTTTCGCGTTTCCTATATAGTATTTTAATTCTATTCGCTTATTCGATATTATCACATTTTTATTACTATCTTGCAGCTTCTGTGAGCCTTCTTGGTTCTTTGCCAATATGAATGGTTTTCTTTTGCTGCACGGAAGCTATACAACCTGAAATTTTTTATAAAACATCGAGTTTTAATTTGCGGATTGTATCTCTGGCTAATGAATTCTTTTTTATACACTCAGTAATTTTACAACCAGTATAAGGAGTAATTTTTTTAATTGTACCTCTAAATGTTCAGTTTCAACAGTTCCTTCGTTTTTATATAAGTTAACAACTCAATTTTAAGTTTCTTTTGAAATTTGATACTTTTTACGTAAATCACTTTGTGCAGTTTCAGCATTAAAAGCATCAATAATATTTTTGTTTGAAAATATACTTATACTTTTTACGTGACATTGTTAATGTAAATTTTTTGTTGAAAGACTGTTATCTTTCAACAAAAAATTTACATTAAGTTTCTGTTGAACAAGATTAGTATTTTGTAATTTTACTTTTGTTATAACACAAAAGCGTATTATAAAGTACTAATTATGCAAATTACTTTGCATAATTGCCTTTCTTAATAAAACCATGATTCAAAATGAACAATGTATTAAGTTACAGTGTTGTTCAACAATTTGTCGGTAATCAGATAAATATTCTCTTTGCTTTAAAATATTACAAATTTTATACTGTTTTGTATTCATATCAAAAAACAGTTAAAAACAGAGTCATACAAGTGAAAACGAGAATATATTCCACATCTATTAAGAAATAGTTTACCTAATAAAAGTTTAAAATCAAATATGACTTATAAATATTTCAAACGCCTATATTTCCAAGAAAAGCATTTTCATTAAGAATTTCCTTAGTTTTAGTGGAAGACGTATATTAGGAGATAGTTCATGCTTTATTTAAAATATGAATAGTAAAACTTAGCGTGTATATTTAGCCTAAAAATATTTAGGGATAATTGAACGTTTCTTTAAAAAAGGTTCGCAACAGACAATTCTTTGAGGCATTTTTTTGCTGAATTTAAATTTTTTTTAGTTAACCATAATTAGTATTATTCTTATTTGTCTTTGTTTGAATAAAAACAATATTACATTTAAAAGATGATGCTAAGTATAAACCTTTTACAGAGAGTAAAAATAAAAGTGCTCCTAACGCAAACAGCAGACTCAGAAAAACGTCAGGTTGAGGGCCGACGACACGGGGGGGGGGGGGGAGGGGGGAGGGGGCACATGCCCCCCGCTTTTTTTCTAAAGGAACTTTTTGATTTTATTTAAGAAAATTCTAGATATAGAGAACTTTTTTTAGAAATTGATAACTTTGCTCTTCCCCCCACTTCAAAACCCGTGTCGTCGGCCCTCAGGTTTGCTGGAGCAAAGCTGCCCCAACATTGGCCCACGTGTTATTATGCTTGGTATTGGGGTGTGTTGTAACTGTCGTAACCTGTGATGTAGTTGATCTCCAAGTAAATTAAAACTTTTATTTATATTAAAATATGATTTTTTGTGCTTTAGTATTTATAGAAAAGGTGTTTTAATATTTAAGACAAAAATTTGGTTTTATAAATTAGGCGAGACTATACAAAATATTTGATCATTCAAACAGATTGGGCAAGTTAAAGTTAAATATAACTTACATGCCTAACATTTTTTACAAACGTTTAAAAGAAAGGTTTATAAGTTTCACTAACTTCTCGCTAAGAATATAACAAAAATAAATCTAGTGTGAGAAAATATCATAACATTATTAAATCAAATGAATATACAATAAATAGCATAAAAGAATTGAGGCAAAAGGTCAAAAAAAATTTTTTTGAGCATGAACTCGATCCAAAAAGTTATTGTGGCTCATTGTAAGATTGCAGATTATTATATAATATTTATCATCAATTGGATTACTTAACATAAGTAATATTTACTTGTTTAAATTTTTATTTACCTGAGTAAGGTTATTTTTAAATTTTTGCAAATATATATTTCACGAAGAAAGATAATCTTACAATAACTTTTCTCACTAATCCAATAAATGACTAAATTAAATTAATTTTATTTATAAATATATACTTTGTCAATTACATATGCAAAGTTTATTTTACTTTTTTACGTTTAATTTTAATGTCACTTTTAGTGTTGCAAGCTCATTATGTAAGAAAAATTCAAAATTTAAATTTGGGATCATCCATAAATTAACACAATTTATT
The DNA here is from genome assembly GCF_022113875.1 of Hydra vulgaris. NCBI lineage: Eukaryota > Metazoa > Cnidaria > Hydrozoa > Anthoathecata > Hydridae > Hydra > Hydra vulgaris. The sequence continues at coordinate 52,427,174 of NC_061158.1, read as the reverse complement.
TAAAAAACAGCGATAGAAGATCATTTGCTTTTTCACGTGGCAGTTTTCATAGAAGTTAAAGCGTTATTATATTTTTTGGTTTAATTAAAGACTACGAGAGGGAAAATTTACAATCTTATTGGTTTTGCCTATTAATTAAATTTAGCGTTGCGTAATTTATTGACGGTCCCTTTAAAGAGTTTGGCACTATAATGTATAAGTTTACAAAACATTCAACGACAATCATTAATACAAACACTCGCAACCGATTATTGCGATTAAAAGCTCATTGTTGTCATTTAAGACTTATTCTTGATTTTATTGGGTACAAATTAAAAATTTTTGTGTTTTGACTTTTTTTTCGTGTATAGGATTAACAGTTTATATTAAAATAATACTTTTTTTTTCGTTTGTTGATTCTCATAGTGTCATTATTTCTACGTAAACATGATAAAATCGTTTCTTTTCTATTAAACAAACGATATTATTACGTTTGTATTTATAACATAAAGACCTCTAAAAGTGATATTAAAATTAAACGTTAAAAAAAAAGTTTTCTGAACTTGCTTTATAAAAAGGTCTTTTAAAGTCGAATTTGACTACTCGTGTAATTTCATTGACGTGAAATATCTAAAAATTGGAAAAAATAAAATGGAACTAAACATAAGTTTTATTAAATGATACCTCAATACCTATCCATGTTTATATTCTAAATAATACTTCGGTACTTACATATTTAGAGACTTATTATACTTATAGATACTTTGAGACTTTGGTTTGTTTTTATATTAGTAATTATTCAAAAAATACAATGTTCAATCTTAAATTTTTTTCTTTTTTCGTGTATAAAAATACACACATATATATATACATATATATACTATAACACATATAATACAACATACATACTATACTATATATATCTCCTTTTACATAACACATATACCTCATAATATTAGCGTATCAAACACATCAACTTAAAACAGATGATAATGTTTTGTTTAATCAATTTAACATTTTATTTTTAAAACGGATCGTTTTAGCTTTGCTTGAAAATTTTGAAGCAACATTTTTACGCGATACAATTTAGAGTAAAATTCTTCTTCATTTTTTTTATCTGCATCTTGTGAGGTTAATTCTAAGTCAGCTTCAGAGTCAAGATTGTTTATAACTGAAGACACGTAATCTTCCTTTTCGACAAGCTGCATTCTTTTTGGAAAACACGTTATGCTTATTACGCATACTAGGATGGACAACAATGTTAGGACGATTTTATCCATTTGTGAAATTGCAAAAGACTACCTATTAATCAGTTGACACTTTTATAAACTTTTATGATCTGGAATTCGGATGATCGTTCAACCAATGAACTTAAGCTATAGATTTAATCAGGAAACGTCCGATAAATGGAGTCTGCAGTAAAAATCTCTCAAAATACTTAAGTCATTATTTTGTTATCATTTAAGCCATGTGTTTTAATGAATTATATTTGAATTTATTTTTACTTAATTATTTTTTGATAGATTATCAAAATTATTTTTATAAAATAATATATTTGATAAGTTATTAAATTATCAAAAAAAATTAACATATATGTAATTTGGTAAAAAAATCACGAAATGTATTCCCATGAGAGTAGTTTTTAGATAAAATAAAAACAGAGATATATAAAAATGAGAACTAAAAACAAATGAGCAAAACTAAACATGATGTTTTCAAGAGATTTCACATTGTATGATGTTTTTTAGGGATTTTAGGGATAAATTAAAAACGACATGGAAATATCACCCATTGACTAAATATTACTTCATTCATGGGAAAATATAATTTATTTTGCTTTATTTATTTATTTTTTTAATGTTATTATGTTGTTGAAAGAGTTAACAAATAGAGCTGCGAATTTTTAACAAATAAATTTTTTTGGTGATTAAAACATTTTTTACTGTTGCACAAAAGTTTATTTGAACTAAAAGAAACATAAAGTTATCGCATAGGGTATGATATATTGCATTGGGTATGATATATTGCATAGGGTATGATATATTGCATAGGGTATGATATATTGCATAGGGTATGATGTATTGCATAGGGTATGATATATAAAAAGATTGCCAGTCAGTCAGATTTCAAGTAATGTTGTAACTTAGTAGTGTAGTAGTAAAAATTTCTCAAGGTTTACTAAAATAGAAGCCTATTTTCAAAACGTATCTTTGTCAAAGATCGATAGTTTGTTTCCCCTATTAAACTTTAAAACAACTTTTTAGTTATACCTTATCTTATAATATCTTCTTTATATTGTAATATCTTCTCTTAAGTCTATTTTATGACGTCATGATAGATTTATTAGACATCTATTTATTCTTTATAGAATGTTAGTTCTTTAAATAGTTGACCCTAAAGTTGATGGTCATGACCACGCAAATAAAGAGCTCTATGCACGACAGTACATTGTGGGACAATAAAATCTGTCATCTATGACATCTATAATCTTATATTGCTCAATTATGTTGTCGCGCTTTATAATAATACATTGTTTTTAAAATTGTAATACGTTTGTTTATGCTCGTTGTACATTTTAGAAATAGTATAGTGTTCATTTAATTCTTATGGAAGTTGAAAATCAAACCAAAGAATGTAGACAATATTTGTAAGTAAAATATTTCAGTCGAACCAATAAATAAAAATTTTTGAATAAGAATTTTGCTTACATTTTTTTTTATTAATCAGATTATGTTGTTGTCTGCTGGTGCTGTCTGCTGTTGCATTAAATTCACCGTTGTCTATTGAGAGACAGAAAGTTTTGGGTAGCTGAAAAATTAAATTAAAAAAAAAAAAAAATTGAAGTTTTAAATAATTAGGTTAAAACCTTTGCAAAACATATAATGACTGAATTTTTTCAGATAAAGAGCTCAAAAGAAATTTTGGACTAAAAAATAATTTTAGCATACAATCTTGATTTGGTAACAAAACAAAGTAACAAAATATTATTTTAATTTTTAAACGACATAAAAGGCACGGTACCTTTATGTGTCCACGACAAACAAACTTATGATTGGGGTTAAACAACAAAATGTTGTTTAACCCTCCCCCCCCCCTCCTTCTATTTAACCTTCTCTTCTCTCGAAAATTAAAAAAAAGTTTAATTTATATTTTAAAATTTTTCTAATAAGATTTATTTTCAATTTTTCTAATAAGATTTATTTTCAAAATTTTTCTAATAAGATTTATTTGCAAAAAGTTTAACGATAACAACTTGAAAATTTGCGCCATTTCTTGAAGAAATTTGGTATATTAATTTTTTGAATTTTTGCTTCATTCATCTCTTGAAACGTTTAAAGTGAAATAAGTTATGACTTTGTTTGAAAAGTTTGTTTCACATTTGCTTAACATTTAGACTACCGATTACAAGTATGCTCATTGTCGCAAATGCACGGATGACGAGTATACTCCTTACGAATTCAAATGCCAATTTTTGATTGACAACTGTGACAATTCCAATTGACAACAACTTTGAAACTTACGCTTTCATTCTTTTATTATTTTTAATATCACTAACTAGCATTTGAGTCAACCAAAGAAAATTATCTTTTTCAGATCTGATGTACGTATTTCATTTATTGTCTTTGTATGAGCTGCTTCATTTTTTGACAGAGCAATCAAAATATTATAGCAACTTTCCTTAACAGTTTACCTTCCTCCATCTTAGTTATGACACATTAAAGAATCAATTACGTTAAAACACATTAAAGAATCAAACACGTTAAAACAATTAAAGTAAAGCAAGTTATAACTTTCTTTAAAAGATTTGTTTTTACGTTTTCTCAACACTTAGACTACCAATCACAAACATGCCCATCGTCGAAAATGTACGAATGACGAGTATACTCGTTTGATTTCAAATGCGAGTTATTTTTTTTATGTTCTTTTTTAACTATTTTAAAGAATTTTGTTTTAACAAGATCTACAGATATATAATCTTCTATCTATAGATTTATAATCTTTCAACTTTTTCATTAAAATCAATCTTTGTTAAATTCCGGTTCTTAAACATAATTTTATTTTGAAAAAGTTTATAAATCATGCAAGGATTAGCATATTATGTTGAAGTAAATAAAAACACCTTGTTTTTTTTAGTATTAATTTTTTAAAAAAATAGAATATTCATCTCACTATTCTTTTTACAATCATCAAAAAGGTTTGGCTATTTTTGAATCATTGTGATATAACCAGAAAATTGGATCAACGTAAAGGGCTGGACAACCATTGCTGAATGTACAGAGATGTTGCAATTCTCTTCTGATTTTATTTTTGATAGTTGCTATTTTTATTTTGCATTAACACTAAAATTTTAGTAAAATACTAATATTGTTATATATTAACTTTAAAATATCAATAATATAAGAAAACAATAAAATTATGAAATGTTATGTTTTATATAAATTCCTTTACCAAACTAATTGTCGCAAAAAAATTAAAAATGAACTAAGTATTTTCATCGAACATTTTTCAGAGTAGGGTAATTGGTCAGGAAATACGGAGTAAAATACCGTTGTTAAATACTTTCAACCTGAATTAATTGGCAGTTCAACTTTAACAATGAACGAGGTGGTTTCTATATTGTTTTTAACTCTCAAGAACTGAATATTTCAACACAATTTTCAGCCTGTAAGTCAGTTTTAATACAACTACAATTTTCAGTCTGTGAGAAAACTTTAATTCAACCACAGTTTGAAACTTAGGAACATTTTAAACATTACAAAAAAGTGAAAAATCTAAATCATTAAGTTTTGAAATAAAAAAAAAACAGCAAATTTTCAAAATAAAATAGTTTCTGTGAAAAACTTAACTTCAAAAACTGATTTCTTTTTTGCATTTTTTATTTTTTATACTTACACTAAGTTGGAAAGTTTAATAAAAACGGTAAAAAGACGCTATTTTTGTGAAGATATTGTGCTTTTAACTGCAGATGGCTGGTCCTTATCTATCTCAGAAGCAAGTATACTTGTTAATGAGTGATTGTGGTAACTCCTCAAGTTTATTTGTTAATGATCGATTGTGGTATTTCATCAAGTTTATATGTTGATGAATGATTGTGGTATCTCCTCAAGTTATTTATTGATCATCGATTGTGACGTATCATCAAGTTTATTTGTTAATGATTGATTGTGTTATCTCCTCAAGTTATATTTTCTCTACTTTTACCTCCACTTAAATATATTAAAGTTTAGTAGAAAAGTTCTCTTAATTGTGGATTTAATTGTGGACCTCTTGTACCGGGTGTTCTCATTTTTTTTGATAGGATCGAGCGATTTTTATAACAAACAAAAAAAAAGTTTGAAAATAAGCTCTCCTGAGAGGCATGGTGTTCTCTTAGTTATAACAGGAAAGTAAAAAATATTTTTGGATATAGACTGGATTTAGTTCATGAGGTTTCTTTCGAACCCTAAATTCTCGATGGGTTTTAATATGAGTGAAAAATAATTTTTTAGAACTATGTCAACCTGTGACTCAAAAGGTGCAAAACTATATGCTATTTTTGAAAATATTATTGATTTTTATTTGAAATTAAAATTATAAAAAATAATTTTTTTTTCGTTAAAAACGCCCTGTTTTCTATTTATTTTTGCAAAAAAGCAACAATTTTCGGTAAACTTTTTTTTATTTTAACCAAAAATTTTAAAAATATAAAAATAATATTTTTAAAACGAGCATTTTATTACGCTTTTTTTTTTGAATCTCCGGTTGACATAGTTTAAAAAAACTTCACTTATATTAGGGTTGTCAAAAACTTTGGTTCCTAGAGTAACTTCAAGAACTCATCTAAAAAAAATAAGTAAATTTATTTTTTTTACTAAAAGACACAAACAAAAATAAGCAATTGTCGCAGACAAAATAAACAAAAAAATAATTATAGAATGATTTAAAAACTTAAGATATTTTCTTTATAAAAGTTTAAAAGCATTATTTGAACAAGGGGTTTTTCCGAATCAATCAAAAACAGCAAAGATATTTACAATATTTAAATACAGTAATAGTATATAAGCTAATTTTAGTATATAAGTTCAATTTTTACATTAAAAAAAAATTAAGAAACAATAGATTTTAACAGAACATATAGATAACTTTAGAATAATAGATCATTCTAAAACAAAAACTTTTCTTCAAAAATATTAATCAATTTTTCAAAAGCAGAATATGTCATCATTCAAAAAATTTTACTTCAAAAGCTCATACCCTATGTAGCTTAAACAACAACCTATTTAAATCGATTACTTAAAAAACAGAAAAATTTTATACCCTGCAAAAGAAGGTATCAAACGAAATTTTTGATGTATTGAAAACGTGTCCCCAGCAAACAATTTTAATCAAATTTACGTTTAAACTTTTAATCAATTTACGTCTAAACTTTTAATCATTTTTATGTCGAAAATACGTTGAAAAAACGTCACGTGTTTGCTGGATTGTTCCATTATTATTAAGTTACTAAACTTGAATAATTCACTATTATATCTTCAAAAATACACTTGAGTGTTGTTACATTTAATATTTAACCTTAACAAAATTATATACAATGTTCCACATTAAAATGAGTGATGAAAATCGTACCTTACATAAACATCTCAGCACATTTACATTTGCTATATTTTTTTATAGTCATAATCAGGACCAGAGTATGTTCTACGCTTTAATCTTCTTCTAGTTTAAATTAATCAAACAAAATTATAAACATCAACATAAATTGAATGAATGTTTAACAATGAATGTTTATCTGTTACATTAAATTTTGTTAAACTTGAATAGCTAGATATATTTTTCACAAAATATAATACAAATCTTAAACCTTTTTTCTTCGTGACTATTTATTAGTTGCTAATTTGTCATTGGCTTTTAAAAAATGAGAATCTGATATTTATTGTTAATTTGGAATTAATAATTAATACCATACAGGGAATGTGATATTAATTATTGGAAAGTAGGGAATCTGATATTAATTATTGAAAACCTGATTTTTCAAGCCTACTAGAAATAAAAAGATTACTAAATAAATTAAATGCTATTATTCAGCTTACAAGAAGTATATCAGAATCATTTAACAATTCTAAATTCACATTAGGAATATTTATTGATTTAGCAAAAGCGTTTGATACCATTGATCATAAAATTCTTGCTAAAAAGTTAAAGTATTATGGTATAACAGGCAATGTTTTAAAATGGTTGAAAGTTATTTAACTAATCATAAACAATTTGTTTGCGCCAATGTAACATTTTCACCAAACTTGTTAAATATTACATCTGGAGTTCCTCAAGGATCCATATTAGGACCTCTTCTTTTCCTTATTTATATAAATGATCTATACAAAGCCTCGGATTTAATAACAATTATGTTTGCTGATGACACTAATTTATTTATGTCACACAAAAGCATTCCTACTCTATTTCATTACATGAACATCGAGTTAATAAAAATATCTGACTGGTTTAAGACCAACAAATTACCTCTTAACATTGATAAAACTAAATGGATTCTTTTCCACCCTCTCATCAAAAAACATAAACTGCCAATTAACATGCCTCATCTTGTTATTGACAATATACAAATTAAACAAGTAACAGTAACCAACATTCTAGGTTTGTGTACAGATAAAAATCTTACATGGAAAAATCAAATTAAAAACTTATCAAGTAAAATTTCAAAAAGTATAGGAATATTGTACAAAGCAAGAAATGTTTTAAATAAACATACTTTAGTACAATTATATCACTCATTTATTCATTGTCACATAAACTATGCAAACATTGCTTGGGGTAGTACAAATAAAAATAAACTTAAACCTCTTTATTGTCAGCAAAAGCATGTAGCACGTCTTATATATTTTAAAGCCCGTTATACTTATGCGAAGCCTTTATTATTTGAAATGAAAGTTTTTAATATATATGAGATTAATATTTTCAATATTCTTTGTTTCATATTTAAATGTAAAACCAACTCATCCCCGATCTCGTTCCATAATTTGTATTCATCAAAAGATAAAAATAAATACATTTTACGCAATGATAATTTTATTAAGCCGCCCATTTTTCAAACAAATTTTTTTAAATTTTGTATTGGTTATCGCGGACCATTTTTATGGAATAGTTTTGAAAAATTCTACTGAGGGTTTTATTCATCAAAGTAACTATATTTCTTTTAAACAAAAGCTTAAAGAACGCATTTTTAGAATCAAAAATTTAACAATATACTTTAGAAATTTTTTTTAGTGATCTTCCTTTTTACCCTCTATTTAAACATGAATTTATAAAAATTATATATATATTATTGTATCTTGTATTTGTAACGGAATATTTTAAGTTTCTTACTTTGTTACTTATTTTTTTATCTTGTAAATATCTTATAAATTTTTAAACGAACATTTCTTGGCGGCAACACCGTATGGTCTTCTACGAGTCCCCGCGTTCTTTTATTATTTAATAACGGTCATTATATATATATATATATTTTTATTATTATTATTTATTTGTATTTTAAATGTTGTAACAAAATGCTTATTTAAAATGTAATAACAAGAACAAAAAAAAAAAAAAATCAAAAACGATAATGTACCAAGCGTGTATCACTTGAAAAGGATCCCGACAAAGAACATCTGCTAATACTAAAACAGATTTTGAAAAACAAGGCAATTCCGTTTTTTGATTGCATCTTAACTAAAATGCAGCGGTGCTTTGAGTTAGTGAATGAAAATTTGTATTTGACTGAGGAGAATCTTTGTTCCTTTTTTTCGTTTAAAAAATTAAATGAGAATACAACAAGCTCTCAAGAATGACAGTAGTTTAGTTGCAATTGAATTTTTTTCTAAAGTGAAGAGTTTTAAATATCAAGGTAATTCAATGATTATAAATTTAAAGAAAACTATACCAATAGATATTGTACAATTTATTCATTAGTACTTCTAAGATCGTCGATGGGACGAGAGCGCTTATCCAACTTGTCAAAATTAACAATTTGATATGCTGCCGCTAAGTGTATTAACAATGATGACATCATTGTTGATTTTGCTTCTTTAAAAACAAAGCAAATTCACTTCAGCTAAACTATTTAATTAAACGTTAACAAAAAATTGATCCTATTAAGATGCGTTGCTATTATTAGCAATACATTTTAATTAGATTTAATAATCATTGCTATTATCAAAAAGTTTACAAAATTATAAAAACCAACTTACTAAATCACAAAAATTTATTGATTTACCCTAAGCGTAGACTCTAATCCATAGAGTATAAAGTGTAGCATGGGGGGAGACTGCCCCCATAGGTCAGTCTCGCTCTCTTTGAAAATTTGTTAGCCTCCCGAAAATTTTATCAAATCCCATAATAATTATTACTTCAATTTTCTACATTATTAACAGAGAAAGAAATCAGATTAAATTTTTAATTTGGAAGACCATACCGCTAACCCTAACTTTGTCAAATACCAAGTGAAAGCATTGGCCTTTTTTTTCTTTTTTCCAGCTTTTTGACATTTTTTTTAATTGGAATTTTTTCAAATCATCTTCACCATCCTAGAATATTCAACTTCAGAGCAGTCTTCAGAAAAGTCAACTCAACTTTGATAAAGTTGAACCCATAATTCAACCTTGAAACAAATTGTGAAAACTTTGCGTACGGATTCGGGTTTTAAGACATTATTGGATATAGCAATAAATCTGCAAAAACAATGGATTTAAACGAACCAGTTCTGCCCATATAAAAAAATACCTGCATTATTTGAAATGGGCTCCAGGGATACTTGATACTAGTTAAAGAACCCAAATGGGATCTACAAGCAGGTATACTCTACCAGTTTAAATGCGGTTTTGGTTGGACTCTCCAAGAGATTTGAATCAACTGTAACTACTCGTCATTTAAAAAGAACAGAAAAGTTCAAAAAAATCAAATTAAAAAAAAAATTTCACCGCAATCGGACGTGTTTTGAGTTGCTCGTAAAATAACGAACACTTTATGATAGCTTTTATAAAAATTTAAAATAATAAAATAAAGCAATCTAAATAAAGTAATATCATTAGAAAATGTAAAGAAAATGGTAGCTTCTATGTTAGAAAATTAGAGTAATATTATCTCGGAGAAAACAGAACAAGTTTTAAAAGAACAAGAAAAGAACTTTGTTTATATATATATATATATATATATATATATATATATATATATATATATATATATATATATATATATATATATATATATATATATATATATATATATATATATATTTATCATATATTTTTAAGACTACATAGTATTTACAAGTTTTTACAATACATAATATTTTACAAGAAATACATTCAAAAAAATATTTCTTATATAACTAGAGACATCAAAATACTTGAGGTATATTTGAGGTAAGGAAATTAAAGTAATATTACTAACTGTATTGTGAAAAAGAAACGGGATAAAAATAAATTAGCTTAAATTTTGTTGATTTGGTAAATGTTTAAAGCATTTATCTGTTTAAGTATTGGACTTGCATGAGTAAGCTTATCTTTATGAATTATCATTCTAGAAGCATGTTTCTGTCGTCGATGTAGTGAAATTAGCTTACTTTTATCAGTACTAGCCCATGCAATATTGGCGTATGATAGATAGCAGTGTAAAAATGAAAAATAAAGTAATTTTAAATTATCGTAAGACAGAAAAGGTCTTACGATATGCTTTAAAAAGTAGACCAATGTTTTTAGATATTTTTGTATAAATAGCGTTTATATGAGAATTTCAAGATAAGTTCTCATCGATAAGTACACCAAGAATTTAGATGAATGAGTTCTTCAATAATTGAGTTGTCTATGCTGAGAACAGGTAAGGTTGATAGTAATGATTTTTATTGGTGGGGTGAAATAAAATGTACTTGGTTTTGTTTGAATTTAATGACAACTTATTAGCTCTGAACCATGAGTTAAGTTTTTGTAGTTCTAAATTTACGCTTAAAAAGAGGTCGTTGATAGAATTTGAAGAATAAAACATATTGGTATCATCTGCAAAAATTATGCAATCTAATTTGGATGAGACTTTAGGAAGGTCGTTAATGTAGATTAGGAATAAAAGAGGAGCTAAAATAGATCCCTGAGGGACACTATATTTGAGTTGTCAATGTGACCCATAATAACACATTGTTGTCTATTATATAGATAGTTTGAAAACCATTTTATGGTTTGATTTTTAATGCCATGCTTTTCCATTTTTTTCAGTGGTCTACTGTGTATTCAGATTTTTTTCAATGGTCTACTGTGTATTCAGAGGCAATTTTAGAAATAAAATGAGGGGGGCGCGGTGAACCCTTAAAAAGTACTGACTGGCTTCTAAAAAAAAAGATACTCAAAACTAAAATTTAACGGACTAAATTTGTCAAATACCCGACTACCCGACTAAATTCGAAAAAAAAACTGACTATAACTTGAAAATTACCTTCTTTGAAGAGGTCGAAACACCCCCCTCTCCTCGTAAAATTGCTTTCCCTTATATTACTTCTGCCAATATAAAAATTTTAACGGAACGACTCGATAAACTTAATTTAAGAATAGATGGAATAAAAGAAAGTGTAAATGAAACATGGAATCTGAGAATAAAATGCATAAACTGTTAAAGGAAGCTAAAAACACAAAAATTGAAAGACCACATCGAGTGGGACCAAGAGATGGTAAAAAACATAGAACAATAGTTCTGAAGCAATTAAATTATAAAGACAAAGCTGAAATACTCAAAAAATCGTTCAATCTTAAAGGGAAAAACATCTTTATAAATGAAGACTTTAGTACTGAAACTACAGAAATAAGAAAAGATTTAAGAGAGCGCATGAAAAAGGAATGCGAGTCTGGAAAATTTGTGGTAATATCTTACGACAAACTAGTCACTAACATTATATAAGTATCAATATATTTTTTATATAAATTTTTTTTTGCTTGATTTTTTTTGTTCTAAAATGGATGATAATTTAGTAACTAAACTTTGTGATGAAATTGTCAGTGTTTGTGGTAATGACTCAGTAAATATGTCTAAAATTATTAGAAAGCAATTATGTAGTAAATTATTCCCACCGCTTGAATTATTCCATCCCCCTATGAAAAACTCAAAAACGAGATTGCGATTTCGGGTTATAACTGTTAGAAGTGTACCTAAATCGTCCGTACTACCTTAGTAAATATAAACAGGGAGAAAAAAACATTTAGAGGACAAGAATTCTAGAAATAAAGTTAACATCAAAGTAATATAAGAAAGACGATATAAGAAATAGTCGTAGTGATAGAAAATAAACAACTAAGCTAATTGGTTATTTATTTAAATGAAAATGTTTTACAAATACTTTTATTATATAACAGTGACACTGTTATATAATAAAAGTATTATTTATTTAAATGAAAATATTTTACAAATACTTTTATTATATAACAGTGACACTGTTATATAATAAAAGTATTATATAACAGTGACACTGTTATATAATAAAAGTATTTGAAAAACATTTTCATTTAAATAAATAACTAATTAGTTTAGTTACAAAGTGGAGGTATTAATTCAGACAGATATAATTTATATCTGTCTGAACTTTACTTTTACATACACTGTCAGTGTATGTAAAAATAAAATTCAGTTAGATATAAATTATATCTGTCTGAATTAATGCCCCCACTTTATAAATTGCTCAATGTAAGGTAACCAAAATTAAAAAAAAAAAAAATTATGTTATGGTGAATGTGGGGGAGGGGTAGTGTAGAACACGCCCCTCCCATAAATCAATGTGAAAACCTTTTATATATGTAAAAACTTGTATAACTTAATTTTTTATTGTATACTAATTTTACTTGTATTATTAATGATAAAAATATGTGCAAAAAAATAGTTTTTGTACTAGGGTGTGTTAAGTCATCACCACCATATCCACCTTCAACTCTAAAATACACCTCTCCTATAGGGTAATGGTCTGGTATAAAGTTATAATCACTTTTTGTATTTTGAAACTTTTATTTTCTCTTCAAAAACACGTTTTTATTTAAAAACAGTGTTAAGTTTCATACGAGTAAGGTGGTGGTTTGGTCGCCCCTCTGTCCGCTCTATACGCCCGGTGGTTAGAGTTTAGCATAAATTTGTAGCCCACTCCTACACCTATCTTTTGATACTAAGATATTTATATTTTGATAAGAATTGACAAAGTTAAGACAATTTAAGTGGAAAAAAACATAATTTTGACCACAGTTTCTTCAACAAATCCATATATCGAAAAACCGGTACTTAATTAAGTTTAATTAAAGTTATGACGGTTTAATTAAACCGTCATAACTTTTAAACGAATGGTTCGATTTTGATAATTTTTTCACTATTAAAATACTGTATTAATCTTCTTTCAATGATATATAACAGTATAGTATTCAAACAGTTTGAAATTTTTATCAACATACCTATAATAACTGCTTTGAGTTTAATCAAAATATTGTTTTAGTCAGAAACATTTAAAAAGAGCAAACAGGCGAATGTTGTGATGCATAGGTTATATTTAGGGAATTTAAAGCTATTAAATCCGTCAGATATAAATATTTGGAGTTTACATATAAATGCAAAAAAATGGCTTTATTTTTATGCATCAACCTCATTTTTTAATCATTGATATTTTTTGACTTTGATTTAAAATTGTACGCTTGTAGTACGCCTAATATTAACAATAATATCATAGTATATATAATAATAACTTATACTTCGAATACTTATACTTGTTAATACTTGTAATACTTAACTTGTGTTAACAATACTGATAAAAATTTTATTGATATGAACTTTTGCATTCAAACTTTAATTAAACTTGATAACTTTAACATAAATAACAATAACTTAAATTAGATAATAGTTATTATGTAAATCATGACCATATACTTATTTATTATAACTGAGTTTTTGTAAGGTAAACACTGTTTTTGTTTTCCATAACTTAATTTTAAAATAATTGGATAAAAATGTTAATTCCAGATAGCAGGTCTTATATGATATGTATCTTATTGTATATGTATATTATTCTTGTATTTTGCAGCATTTTTAAGAATATTTCTGCAAGTTGCACTCTGATTGTTGACAATATTTGCATACTGTTATAAGTACAAAATTTTTCAACAACCAGAATGTTTTTTTGATAAATATTAGTAATCACAGGTTAGTAAATATAGTTGTAATAATAATGGTATTAACTTTTATTTATTAAAATTAGTGAGAGACTTATGTATAATAGAATTGCATGAAGTTTGGAGGACAAATAATGATTGGAGTAAATGATTCCTTTGTTTATTACGTCAATTAGGGTAATATAGGACAGTATTATTTTTATCTAAAGAATATTTGGCAATAGTCAATATTTTCTTAAGTAATAAATAATATAAAAAAACACGTATTAAAAAAAAAGAGTATTGTAAAATAAAAAAATATTTAAGTATTAAAAAAACACATGTATTGTCATAATGTATACGCATCACGTTAACTATGTTGTCAATAAAGAAGGGATTGCAGCTGATATTTCAGCTTCAGCTTTAAACTCATTAGCCTCAGATTAAAGCTGATGCTGATCAAGTCAATTTAATCAGCTGATAGTAAATAAGACTAAAATACTCTTTAAATATTTTATATAAAAACATTTAATTTGTAATTGTAATTATTTAATTAAAATCTAAAATTTAAACATACATGTAAAAAATTTTAAATAAAATTTGCCAAAAGTTATTGCTGTTTATTAATGCTGCTGTCAGAGCCTTAGGCTAGGACTCACAATTTTGGCGAACCCAAATTGGATTTTTAGAGATTTTTAAAAAGAGGTGCCCAAAAATATAATTCTATTTTTAATTATCTACATAATTTTTGGTAGACTTCAAAGATCTTGAAAAAGATGGTTTTATCTATAAAAATATTGAGTACAAAATTAATCTTGCTGTTATCATATGTGATGCACCGGCATTTGTTAAGTATATTAAGGGACACAATGGTTATAACTGATATTAGTGTTGTGTTCAGAAAGGAGAGTGGTGTGGCAAGATAATACTTCCACATATTTCATTTATTTTAAGCACTGATTCAGATTTTTGTCATCAAAAGAATTCTGAACATCTTAGTGGTGTGTTAAATTGAATTAAATTTTGACATTGTGACAAAGTTTCCTTTAGACTTTATGCATCTAGTATGCTTAGAGGTATGCAAAGACTCGTCAACTTATGGTTAAATGCCCCAAATGTGGTATATTGTCTCAAATTACAATCAATACTTTATTTGGCGGATTGTTCCGAATACATCGTTACATTCCAAGAAAATCTTCTAAAAAACCAAGGTCTTAATTAGATATTAAAAAATGGAAAGCAACTGAACTTAAACTTTTTCTAGTATACACTGGGTCAGTTGTTTAAAGGGAATGATTTAGCCAAAATCAAACTTTTTAGATCTGTCAGTTGCAAGTTCTTCTTTTATAATGTTTTATTTTTTGAAAAAATATGTTGATTTTGCTTGTCAGTAACTAACTTATTTTGTGCAGTCATTTGGTGAACTTTATTATAAGGATCAAATAGTTTATAATGTCTATTCTTTAACACATTTGGGAAATGATACAGTTAAGTTTTAAGTACTTGATAGATGTCTCTCATTCAAATACGAAACTTTTTCAGGTCAATAAAAAAGCTTGTTCAAAGACCAAATGGTTGGTCAAACAAAAATGTACAAGGAGATAAAAAGAAGTTTGGTATTCCTCATTTTGATGGATCAGTAATCATTGCATTAAGACACTGTTTACAATTTAAAATTATCAAGGTTTAGAGTGTTTTGTTTCAGCTAATGAAAGTGATAATTTCTTTAAAAATACAAAAAAAATAAATTGTTTAGCTAAAAAGGTTTTAAAAAGCAGACGATTCCTGTGACGAATAGGTTATGTTTGAGGAATTTGCAGCTTTTTAGTCGATATATATATATATATATATATATATATATATATATATATATATATATATATATATATATATATATATATATATATATATATATATATATATATATATATATATATATATATATATATATATATATATATATATATGCAGTGCTCTAAGTGAGGCGGGATGCCATCCCGTCACCTATTCAAAGAATATAAAACATGCCGCCACTTTTTTATAAATCTCTCTATATAAAAATGATTAGGCGTGATGGTATTTTTTAATTTACTGAATACCATCCGGTTACCTTTTTATCTCCACTTTGAGCACTGCCTATATATATATATATATATATATATATATATATATATATATATATATATATATATATATATATATATATATATACATACATATATATATATATATATATATATATATATATATATATATATATATATATATATATATATATATATATATATATATATATATATATACTAAACAAAAATAGTCCTTACATTTGTAAAAGGGCTCCTAAATTTTCAAATGAGCGTTTATATATATATATATATATATATATAATATATATATATATATATAAATATATATATGTATATATATACATATATGTATATATATATATATATATATATATATATATATATATATATATATATATATATATATATTTATATATATATGTATATATATAAACGCTCATCTGAAAATTTAGGAGCCCTTTTACAAATGTAAGGACTATTTTTGTTTAGTATAATCTATTAGAGAATTTTTTAGGAATTTAGGGCGTTATAAAAAGTTTTTTTAAGAGTATGGGGGCCTGGATCTAGTAGCCATGGCACTGTATATAAGGTTTCTGATGAGTCTTAATTGATAAAACCTTAAAAAAGCTTCACTCTATTTAAAGTTTACATTTAAAATTACTAGTATAATATATATATATATATATATATATATATATATATATATATATATATATATATATGCATATATCACAGTTAGCACGGATCCTTATAATGCATACCTAGCTGTCCCAAAACGCCACTTATACGGAAAGTTAGCGTACACATCAAGGTACCTTGTGATGCAAATTTTGAAATCATTTAATTTCGTCCGCGGAAAATAATTTGAATGTTCAAACTAAGTCAAATTTTGACTTCATAGTGCGCCAATTAAAAAACTTGTAGAATTTGAACCACTCAATATAATTTGATAAAAATTGATGCGACTGTAGCAAATAGTCACACCAAACTCTGAACAAAATTTCAGCCTGATTGGATGACTGGTGTAGGGTTTATTGCAGTTTCAGTTGAAGTTTTGTCAGTTTTTTGCTATTTATACCTCAAAGCGTTATCAATTACTTTGAAATTCGGTCACTATTTTTAAAATAACGGTTACATGAATGTTGTACTATGTAATACCAACAATTTTTGTTATAATTATTTTATTGGTACATGTACAGTTTTCATTTTATAGACCAAAATAGTTATTTTCTACCTAAAGCGTTGTTTTGTCTTATGCTAATAATCTAGTGTAGACACGGCCTTTAAAGTGGAGGGGGTCAACTCCTCAATTTCTAAAATAAAATCCATAATTTCTAAAATAATTGCCTATATTTCTAAAACAAAAAGTCCTTGCAAAAAAAAAGTAGAGGACATGACCCCCTAGCCTCCCCGGCATTGACGGCCATGTATGCTTCGCTTGAATATACCAACATTTCCTTGAGTATACCAACATTTCAACAGATATAAACTGCTGCCAAAAAAAAGCTCAAAAAAAGTGCAAAACCTGGTCAAAGGACTACCAGTTTGTAAAATAAAAAAAAAAGTAGATCTCCTAAAATATTTTGTATTGACCTCCTCAAATACATTTACTTTTAAAATGAAGTGAAAACTATTTAAACCCTATTTTTTACATTGTATTACCATCAAATATCTAATTACATTTTAAGAAATGTTTTTTTGATTTTCTCCACCAAAAGATTATTAATAAATAGCTCAATGTACTCTTTTAATACAAATACTCTATAATACTACTTTTTAAAATGCTGAAAATATTTATTATACGCCGTAAAATATGAATTTCAGCAGCCTAACTTCTAATAACTCAAATAATGTTCTTTAAAGATGCTTACTGTTTAGATCAGATCATTTATGCAGCGCAACAATCTTTCTTTGTACTCTGGATGATTATTATTTCGCTTATACATCGACCAATGTTGATAGAAATCTTGATGAGAAGTTTCGACAGTTTGTTCACTATAGAGTCCCTAGGTAGATCCTTTGTGACTGATGAAATCCTTGATGTGGTAGAAGACGGCGTGAATTTTGGGTGTTACGCTTGCACCAGTTATCATTAGGTAAGACTTTTTGAAATTTTTCAGCGAAATCCGGCTGAAGGATGTATCCAAAGCAAGCCTTGACAACTAAATTGAAGTTTTTGAATGCTTCAATTATGCACACAATATTGGGAACCATGTTTGTCTCAGCAAGTTGCTGCAACGTATCCACATTTTTAAGAGGCTTCCTGCATTCATTTCCCTTAAACTGGCCCCCGTGATACGGGCTCAGTAAAATGTGAAGGGCGGCTGGCCATTTAACAGCTTCTATCCAAGCAGTTTTAAGGATCTTGAAAAGATGGTTGACATCTCCTAAGAGGAGATACAATTCTATCTGTGGAATGACTTCCAAAATCAGAACATTGACAGGCCCGCAGATGATTGGCTTTCGAATGACATTGCCAAACAACTTTGCAGTAGCAACAACCCCGTCAGATTGCTGAAAAGACTCAAAGCTTGAATTAATTGAGCCCAGTGTTTGCAAGTTGCCAGATTTGGCAAGACAATTGGATTTGACGTCACACCAGGTGCAAGGGTGCGTACTTGAATGAGTTTGAAGATCACAAATTATATTTGCAACTTTCATATCACAAGCCAAAATTAGTTTAACTCCATTTGCATTAATCAGTGACCAGATTTGTTCAATATTGGACTGTGTTTCTGGCAAATCTTCTGAAACCCCAACAATAATTTGTCTCTTGACTCCAGAGTCTTTATCAGTCTTTTGAGTGAGAGGTTGTTGTTGGTGCGGTGAGCTGGTTTCATCCCTTAACGCAGTATCAACAATGCTTAGGCAAAACTTGAGAAAACCTTTGCCACTATCAATTCCGAGCTTAACAAAATATCCACCAGAAATTTTGCGGGACTGAATTACATGATTCACAAGACTTGATAAATCATTGCAGTGAACAACAACATGTGCTGTACAAGAATCTGTTTTTTCGTCTGTGATTTTTAAGTCGCTGCAGGTGAAGAAATCGCTCAATTGTTGACCTAGTCTTAGAAAATTCATGTAGAAGTTTCGCTCTATCGTCTTGCTGCTTGATGCTTTGTTTATAGTTCTAACAAGTTTCTTTAATCCGTTGTTCGACAGGTCCGTATTTAATTGCACATTTACAAGGGCTACAGCGGAGCACTTGATGGTGTCTGCGCACTACTTTGACCTAAAACCAAAACATACATATTTTATAGTTACAATAAACTTTGTTTAGTAAGTTTGTGTAAAACTTTCAAATTATTCGTTTTTAAAGAAATTAGAAACTTGTCAAAAATATACTTCTTGAAATCTATTTAGTGTTATTTCTCAATAGTCAAGACTTTATTTCAATATATATGTTCAAATTATTTAAGTATAAAAATTTACCAAGGGTAACTGTAAGTGGAGGCCCATCAGATGCTTTAGCCAGTAGAATAGTTCCTTCCGGAGAATTCTTTATTAGAAATAACTTGAGATGCGATTTGTTCAGATGATTTGGCATCTTTTGCTGCTAAAGATTGAATGTTTTTCCTTAACATTATTTGAGAGCATTGGTGGGAAAACCTTTTCCTAAAGGGCTGAGGCATTTGCTGCAATGCGCCTTTTGCTCAATAAGAGGATGTTTTTTTTGCAGCTATGAACGACCAATTCAACCTATTAGGCAACAACACATTGTGCCTCTTGTTTTAGGTCTCACTTGTATTGACTTAAAATCAAACAAAGGAGTGAGTGCAACTTCTTTCCCCTCTTATTTCCTGCGCAAAGTAATTCTACACGTTTTGCAGAATCCTTTTAGTACCCGAGTATCACTGATATTGATCTTGGTCTTGTATTGTTGACATATTTGATCTGCTTGAAAAGTAGTAAGCTTTCTTAAACATTTTTTCAGACAGAGCAAGCACACAAACTTTCGATTTTCATCATGATTCTTTGCTTGATTTGGCATTGTAGCAATTCACTAAATTTGACTTCACTAAATCAAACTCTGCCTTTTACAAAATTTGACCTTTTACAAAATTGATCTTTTACAAATTTGACCTTTTACAAAATTGACCTTTTACAAATTGACCTTTTACAAATTTGACCTTTTACAAAATTGACCTTTTACAAAATTGACCTTTTACAAAATTGACGTTTTACAAAATTGACCTTTTACAAAATTCGACCTAAATTCATATTTGATAACAATCCACTTACATAGTAACACATGTTATTAATTAAAAACTATTAAAATAAAGGAAATATTTACTTGATTTAATTGATGTAATATTAAATTACAAGGAAATAATTCTTGAATAGTTCTTTCCTTACCAGGAAACAATTGTTTAAACTATAGGAAACTTGTTTAAACTATTTACTTGTAAGGAAATTACATTATTGATAATTGTCACACTTATTAAACTAATGGTACTTGTCACACGGGTTATTTTATTTTAACCCTTCAACCTAATTAGTTATTCAGTTAGGGTAATTTTCCTCCGACTGGCCCTTCAAACTTTGTATTGGTCAGATATCTTAGTTAACTTATCTAAATTTTTTAAGTCAACTACTTTGTCAATATAAAAAGTATTTGGTTTTTTCACAGTTGTTCTGTTAAATAAATATTTTTATTTTCTATGTTGGTATCCCTAGAAATCCTTCTTAATCAATTTTTTAAAATTTTTTTGCATTCTGGCAGTAGTTTATACCTTAGGAAATGTTGGTATATTCACGCTATGCATACATAGCCGTCAAGGGAGCCATGGCATGCTCACTTTTTTTTTTCGAGGACCTTTTGTTTTAGAAATATAGGCAATTATTTTAGAAATTATGGATTTTATTTTAGAAATTGAGGAGTTGACCCCCTCCACTTTAAAGGCCGTGTCTACACTAGATTATTAGCACAAGACAAAATAACGCTTTAGGTAGAAAATCACTATTTTGGCCTATAAAATGAAAACTGTACATGTACCAATAAAATAATTATAACAAAAATTGTTGGTATTACATAGTACAACATTCATGTAACCGTTATTTTAAAAATAGTGACCGAATTTCAAAGTAATTGATAACGCTTTGAGGTATAAGTAGCAAAAAACTGACAAAACTTCAACTGAAACTGCAATAAACCCTACACCAGTCATCCAATCAGGCTGAAATTTTGTCCAGAGTTTGGTGTGACTATTTGCTACAGTCGAATCAATTTTTATCAAATTATATTGAGTGGTTCAAATTCTACAAGTGTTTTAATTGGCGCACTATGAAGTCAAAATTTGACTTAGTTTGAACATTCAAATTATTTTCCGCGGACGAAATTAAATGATTTCAAAATTTGCATCACAAGGCACCTTGATGTGTACGCTAACTTTCCGTATAAGTGGCGTTTTTGGGACAGCTAGGTAAGCATTATAAGGATCCGTGCTAACCGTAATATATATTTGCATATATATATATATATATATATATATATATATATATATATATATATATATATATATATATATATATATATATATATATATCAAGTTATATACAATATATTTATCAAGTTATATACAATATATATATATATATATATATATATATATATATATATATATATATATATATATATATATATATATATATAAAGTTATACAATATATATCAAATTATATACAATATAAATATAATAATATATTTGTATAATAGTTTTATATAATTTATTTATCAGTATCTAAAGAATTAATTCATTATATGAATCACAATCATAAGTGCTTATTTTTTTCAACTACATTTTAAAACGTTGAAATAAATTTCGATTATAAAATTAAAGGTTATATTTTTCTACCTTCGATGGTGAAAATTACATTTATTATCTGAAGAGTATTGAGAGAATTTGTAAGACTTTAAAAAAATGTATTTGTTACCTATATAATTTGAAACTAACAGTTAATTTTATTTTTTTACAGCTCATATTGAAACGAGATATTGTGTAAAGAGGTTTTCGAAGAAGTTGTTTTAACATCAATGGAAAAGCTTCCAATTCGCGAGAACGGTGAAAGCATTCGATTCTCAATTAAAGAATCGTTTGAAAGTTTGCTTAGTTTCGACTGTGTAATTTTAACTTTTTCGATTGAAATAAACCAATCAAGTTATATATAATTTTTTTGTGTGTGAAATTTTAACATTTTAACGTAGTTTTGCAAGATTTGCAATGGGTAAACCTCGTGGGACCTTTATGGGATACCCGGTCAAGATCCGGCGGGTTCCCGATGGGTTTCCCATATGTAACCCAATTGCAAACCCAAATGGGTTCCTTACGGTTTTAAAGTACGGGGTTTGACTGGGACACATACGGGATACCCGGCGGGCTTACCATATGGAAACCGCGGCCATGATCCGGCGGGATACCGTTGGTGCTCCCATACGGGACCCAGTTGACGATCCATATGGGCCCCGTACGGTACCCGTATGTCAATGTTGGCTGGGATTGTAATATTTCTTTAACGGCAAAATCTAATGTTCAAAAAAAAAAAAAAAGTTTGTGATCAGATCCAATAACACAGAATGCAGCATAGACTACATTAAAAACTTCTACAAGAACAGTTTTCGTCATTACCAAAGAATGCAGCTTTACTTTTTCATTGATAAAGAGAAAAAAAGTTCAATAGAGATTTCAATCAGCTCTAGATTTCGTTCTAAAGAAAAAATTAGTTTGTTCTTTAGGAATGAAAACTAGAAAAATTCGTAAATTCAAACTATCCATAAATTTGAAAATTTGGAAATTCGGATATTGTTCGTTTTATTAAAACCATTCTGGTGCAGCCCTTGTCAACTTGTAAAGTAGAATAGCCATTTAGTAGCCTGCTTAGACTAAAAAGTTCTCTTTGATCAACCATGAGCCATTGAACGCGGCTTTTCTATTAAATATATGAAAAATGTTGTTTGAATTTTGAATCGAATTCTTTGTTAGATGTTTATTGAAAAAAGCTAAATGCGCCGTCTCTCCATTCACTATACTTTTTTGATCTAAATTAAAATGTTTTGATAAAATAAATGTCAAATAACTATCAAATTTTTTGATAAAAAAAAGTCAAATGACTTAATTATGTTTTGTTTTGCATAATATATATTATTAAAATTGAACCTTTAAATTTTAGTCCTCCTTGAAAATATGAGTACTCTACGCCCATGTGATTTAAACAAAAAATTATTGTATTAAAATAAAAAAAATTTAATTTGATTTTCTCAACAAATTAAATGGTCAACATATACTAAATAATTAACTCACTTTCTAATTGGATATGAAAACGTGAAACACAGCTTTATTCTAATAATCCCAGCTCGGCAAACTTAACATACGAGTATTACATAATTAATGTACAAACATGTCTCCCCTATTAGTAACTTTAAAATTAATAAAAAAGTAATCTCTTTTGTACAGAAATAGATCGTCTTCATTGTACAATAAAACGTATCATTTGTTAAAAACCGTTAAATATTCAATAAAAAAAGATAAAGCTTGAATGTTGACGTCAAGTAAAAATCATTACTTGTTAAATGTTTGCACGTAATTAAATTTAAGTAGTTCTCGTTTTTTTTTTTTTATTTGTTAAACTGCAATTGTTTAGACATGTCTAAACAATGTGTTCATGTACATGCCCACATAATTAACGGTAACACTTTGCAGCGTCCTGTTTTTCCAGAATAATTCCTATCGCCTTTTATCCTATTTATTTGTTGTTTAAATGTTTTTTCAAATTATTCGATTTATTTCTCGAGTATATATATGTCGCAATATAAACGTAGACACCACGATTGACTTTTGATATAAAACCTTTAAAAACATCGCAAAATTGATGTTCGAATTTAGTTTTAGTTATTTATTTTTATTTTGGTGGTTTTTTATATCAGGTTTTTGTACAAATTTACTAATTAATACGAATAATCAGTTAATTTACGCAAAAATATATATGTCGAAAAATTGGGTTATTATACTTGATATCTATTTCAGCTTTTTAATCTATAATGTGCAATTTTTAACTAATTCAATCGATGATACCTATATTAAATTAATGATATTTTACTTTGAACCAAATAGTCTGCAATAGTTTTTATCTTTAATAACCAAACAATATTCTTATTTCATTTGGATAAAAAACAAAACATTTTGAACAAATAGAACGCATTTTGAATGAATCCAATCTAAGCTAAAGTCTTATGCATATTTCACGCTAAATTCATTTTTAAATTATTTTTATTATTATTGTATTTCACAAGTGTTTAAGTTTTACATCTTATTGGAGATCTTTAAATTTTTCAAGTAAAATTTTTTAAATTAACAAAATAAGTTGCAAATGTTTACACAAAGCTCAAAACTTTTTATCCTTTTCATTAATTGAACCCTCTGGTTGTAACCTTAAAATCGGACTGTAACCTTAAAATGACAGATTAAAGGTGCATCGTCATCGTATGTATGAGCCTGGGATGTTTTTTTATTCAAGTGTTAGTTAAAACTTAAGAAAACAAGGAGGTAAGAAAAAATTCAGGCGCAAGAAATTATTTTAGATAATAAAAATAATCCGTCAATTAACCCGTTTATTTAACCCTACAATTAAAATATTAGCCTAACAATTATTAAATCTATTAGTAACCCACTAGTTAACAAAGACGGAGAAAATGTCACGTTAGAGTGTGTTAATCATAAAAAAATGATAATTGATCATGCTAATTTGAAAAAAAAAAACTAAAAGTTATATAAAAATATTTAAAACTTTGTATTTAACGGACTTAGTATTAAAATAATACATATTACTTATTCGCTATTGCTGATAAATTACCAGAAAAATGAGTATAACAAGTTAACAGAAAAACTTGGATAAAATTGAACATAACATTGAACAAAAATATATATTTTTTTTATTCTTTTATTTCAAATTTAAAGTTAATGCAGGAGTTTAAAGTTATTGCAAAGATTTGACTTCCAGGATTAGGCCCTAAAATTATTATTATAAAAAAAATATTGGCTCAATCTTTGTTGTTTAAAAAAAAAAAGCTAAATACACAAAATTATAAGAGTAAAGTCCGAGGTATTATACATTTAATCAATCGAAAATAACAATGATGTTGTGTGGATAAAATGTTTTTGATAAAGAAATCATTGAAATGTAAACTTTAGACAAACAACTAACGGATTAAAAACTTTATAAAAAATAATTTATCTACTTAACAATAGTAAGGCAAAAATGGTTAAAACTATTTATTTCAAAAACTCGTGAGAAAAAGATCTCCTTACAAAAACAAGAAAATAATCATTCATTTAAAAATCAAAATATATCGCCATAAGTTCTGCATCGTGACTAACTTATTTACAAGATAAACATCCAAAGTTTATTAAAACGAAGAATGTATTAGTTTAAACAGACGCTATTAACTCGTAAAATTAATGGTTTAAGACTTTCAATTAACAATTCAGATAATATTAAAAATAAACACAGAACCATCACGTGACCATGCAATGGCTGTAATTAAGTTAAAATTCTTTAAAATTAATAAGCGAAAAAGTTAAATAAAAAGCGAAATTAAATTGAAAAAACTACATTAATATTGGGACAAAATGTCTTTAAGGTATTTTAGAATAACTAAAAATTCTAATGCATTGAAAATTATAAATAACCCAGTGGGCACAGGACCTATAAAAAGACGTCTTTGAATGTTCAAAAAACGGCCAAAACCTTCAAAAGACGTTTAAAAGACGTCCAAAACGTTTTAAAAACGTGTAAAAGACGTCATTTTTACGTCCCGTGCCCACTGGGAAATTATATTCCATTTCAATAAGCTCTGTTGAAAGTAATTAAAATTATATCCAAGAGCTACCGTAACAAAACCACTCTACAAATTTATTTTAATTTTTACTTACATTTGCTATGAATTTTCTTCAACCTTTTTTATATCCGTAATTTTTTTAGCTTTACTCCTATTTGTTACTTATCTTGGTCAAAAAAGCATTTTATTGGCCTGTTATTCCTATTCATAACTGCGCTGAAAAAACCAGGGTTATGTTTAGGAATAAAATAAATAAAAAGAAAAAGGTTTTGAAAAACAAGATACAATTTATATGGTACGTACAGTCTAAAGAAAAATACAATTAATATGGTACATTCACTCAAGCATTATTTGATTATATTTAGGTATATAAAAGTGGAATATATAAATATATATATAAATATATTTTTTATAAAAAGATTAGTTTATTTAATTAACTAAATAATACTAATCATTAGAAAATAATGTTCTTTAAATTGATATTATCAATTTTGATTTATGGCTCATATCATAACTCGCTCATTATAAAAGATTTCAGAATATTTTTTTTAATAAATAAACGTTATAACAAAACAAATCAAACAATATAAAAGAAATTTATTTTTGTATTTTAAATTTTCATATTATTTAATTTTTAAAAAGAACTGTTTTTATCCGTAATTAGAGGTCTGTGCCCCTAAATCCGTAATTAGAGGTCTGTGCCCCTAAATCCGTAATTAGAGGTCTGTGCCCCTAAATCCGGGTCCATAAAACTATAAAAAACACAAAATTAATACAAAAGAAAATTGATTAAAAAAATCTATTAACAAAACGAAATTGTTTTTGTTTAAAAAAGAAAATATATTATATTATTCACATTCATTACAAATAAACTCCATATTTGAAAGACAACAAACAACACATACAATAGGGTGGGTCATAAATTTTTTTTTTCTTGTTACAAACTCTAAACATTGCGAATAATTATTAATATATAATTGATTTAATTATTAAGATATAATTGATATAATTAAATAATATGTAATAACAAATAATTATCAATATATAATTGCGAATAATTATTTATAATAATTAATAGTGATACTATCAAATATGAGAATGATTGTGATAGATTTAGAGGGTGCAACTTTATTGGGAAAATTACCGGTACCCTAATATTATGGAGAAAAAAAGTTTTTTAAAAGTAGGTCAACCTGTTACTCAAAAGAAATTTTATAAAAAGTTTGAAAATAATAATCGTTTTATAAAAATTATATTGCCGCAAAAAATTGTCATTAAAAAACATGAAAAAATGCACTTTTTTCACTTTTAGTCAAAAAACCATAGTTGTTATACAATAAAATCTAAAATAATAATTTTTATATGAAAAAATTATTATTTTTGAAATTTTTATAAAATTTCGCTTTATTTGAGTACCTACCTCAAATAAAGCGA
Organism: Hydra vulgaris; assembly: GCF_022113875.1. Taxonomy (NCBI): domain Eukaryota; kingdom Metazoa; phylum Cnidaria; class Hydrozoa; order Anthoathecata; family Hydridae; genus Hydra; species Hydra vulgaris. The sequence continues at coordinate 52,399,705 of NC_061158.1, read as the reverse complement.
AATTTTGTAAAATTTCGCTTTATTTGAGTAGGGTCACATAATTTTTTTTTGAATAATAATATATATTTTTTTTAATTATTTATTTATTTTGCCGTTAATAAATATTACAAAAAAGAAATTACAATTAAAGAAAATCTTGGCCGGAGGAAGAAGAAGGCAGGTTTTCTTATCACCGAGCCCCGTCACACAAAAATTTACATGCACAATAAATGATAAAAGACAAAAAGACAGTATAAATACAAAAATAAAAACAAATCAAAAACTTCAGGAATAAAATGATTTGTTGTTAACAGTCTTCCAGCAGAATAATTTTAAAAATAAAAAAGTAAAAACGACAGAAAATCATGAAAGTTATAAAAACACAAAAAAAATGCGTTGTTTAATTAAAAAAAAAAGCAATATATGTAAACATAAGTATTTGGGCTGATTATTTAATATCATCAAAAATATGAACGAAAAAGACAATTTTATTTTCGTTATCTTTTATACTAATGGTTTGAAACCATTTTAATAAAAGCTAAAGAAAGTGTTAAAGATTTAATTTATTTTTAAGTGATTTAGTTTAAACCTTTAAATTGTTTTCAAAAAAGGTATTTGAAATCTAATATACCGAATTCCTTGTTCAGTAAATGCCGTTTTGAATCATCCTTAAAACTTTGCAAAGTGCAGTTTAAAACGAAGTTTTGTTTTTTACTAAAGATTGGAAGAAATTTTTTCCAAACTAAAGGGCCTAATAGGGCCTGGTAATTTTTGTAATTAAAGTTGCATCGTGGAAGACAATGTTCAATCCATAAAAGTAATTACTTTCCTAAATTAGTACATAAAAAAACAACTTTCTAGACCATAGCCAGGTTAGCAATTTAAAAAAAAAATGTTATGACCCTCCCTAACTTTCAATGCATGACCTGTTAGAACATTGCTCATGTAAAGCCATTGGTTATCTAAGCTATTCACCCAATGTGACTCACAAGAATAACAAAGACGATCATTAAACACCATAATAATATTTGATGCTTGAGGTAAATGTGGGTCTTCTAATTGATTCTTTAATTTTTTTACCTTCTGATTGATTCTTCCAACTTTTTCACCTGGTGGTTTAGCCGACTGACTTTGTTTCAACTTTTTTTTTACTTCTCTTTTCTGTGTATTTTCTGCTTTTTGAGTAGCAATCCTTTTCTGTGTATTTTCTGCTTTTTGAGTAGCAATCCTTTTCTGTGTATTTTCTGCTTTTTGAGTAGCAATCCTTTTCTGTGTATTTTCTGCTTTTTGAGTAGCAATCCTTTTCTGTGTATTTTCTGCTTTTTGAGTAGCAATCCTTTTCTGTGTATTTTCTGCTTTTTGAGTAGCAATCCTTTTCTGTGTATTTTCTGCTTTTTGAGTAGCAATCCTTTTCTGTGTATTTTCTGCTTTTTGAGTAGCAATCCTTTTCTGTGTATTTTCTGCTTTTTGAGTAGCAATCCTTTTCTGTGTATTTTCTGCTTTTTGAGTAGCAATCCTTTTCTGTGTATTTTCTGCTTTTTGAGTAGCAATCCTTTTCTGTGTATTTTCTGCTTTTTGAGTAGCAATCCTTTTCTGTGTATTTTCTGCTTTTTGAGTAGCAATCCTTTTCTGTGTATTTTCTGCTTTTTGAGTAGCAATCCTTTTCTGTGTATTTTCTGCTTTTTGAGTAGCAATCCTTTTCTGTGTATTTTCTGCTTTTTGAGTAGCAATCCTTTTCTGTGTATTTTCTGCTTTTTGAGTAGCAATCCTTTTCTGTGTATTTTCTGCTTTTTGAGTAGCAATCCTTTTCTGTGTATTTTCTGCTTTTTGAGTAGCAATCCTTTTTTGCTCTCAATTTCTTTCCTCTAATTTTTGCTTTTTTGATGCAAATAAAAGAGTATTTATTTGATAGATTTTTTTCATGCATCTGTAACTATACTTATTTGTATTAGGATTTAAATGTCTATTTTTTTTTTTCTGGTAACTTATTTATTTTTTAATTTTTTTCAATCAATTTATCTAATTTTTTTTTACATATTGTTCGATTTGTCTTCAGGGCCGAAGAGATTTTTAAGGAGGGGGTAGGTGATGTGTCTGTTTTATGCCGACTAAAGCTAAAAGAAAATTTTATGCCCACTAACTAATCTATAAAAAAAAAAAAAAAAAAAAATAAGATCCTCGTTTTGCCGACTGCCAACTATAAATCCAATTTTGCCGACATCAGTGTCCAATTTGACGACTAATAAAATTCGTAGGGGGCTAGACACCCCCCTACGCCCCAACACCTCGGATGGCCCTGTTTGTCTTGTTTAGACGTTTATCAGTTAAAAAAAAATGTTTCGTAAATTCGTTATAATAAGCTAGTCATAAAGGTGAGTCTCCACTCATCCGTTTTTTCACGGGAACGGGAAAGGGAAGGGAAAAATAATCACGTGGGCATGCGTATTATAAGTTTTAATTTGTCCGAAGTAAAACTACGCATGCTCACGTGATTATTTTTCCCTTTCCTATCCCGTTCCCGTAAAAAAACGGATGAGTGGAAACTCACCTTAAAACTTTTTATTAAACCATCCGGAATTTAGTTACATCCGGAATGAGGGAGTTTTGCAGTATTATTATATATAATATCATCAGATTAATATTTACATTGATCATAATTTTAAATTTATAATTTTCATAATTTTAATTATTTTAAACTTATATTTTATAGTTCATCATATTTTATTTGAATAAATTAATAAGGTATTTGAATAACAAATTTATTCAATCCAAAACTTTTTTTGAAGCGATTTTATTGGTAATTCTAATTAAAGAACCAAAAGTATGAAATGATTAATTACTAATTAAAAAACCAAAAGTATGAAATGATTAATTAATTAGAATTAATTAGCCAACTTAAACTCTCATTTAATTGAAACAGGAAGAAAAAAAATGTTTTAACAAACAAAATAATTAAATTAATGTCAAAGTAATTAAACATGTTTCGTTACTTTTACAATAAAGTTTAACACTATTCGATGCATCGAATGCTATTTGAATCGCATTTGATAAAAGGTTTAACTAAAAAATTGTCTTAATTTTATAAGATGTTTTTATAAAATGCCAATTATTCATAGAGAATTCGTTACTTATGTTAATGGTTCAAATTAAAATTATTTTTCTTGTGCAATAGGCACGACTAAAAAGTGATAGCAAGTACCTGACATAAAATGTAGTAATATTTATACGACTATCCTAACTTGTTAAAATTTTACTTATGGATATTTATACTTAAAAAAAATTATAAATATACACAAATAACGTTAGTGTAAAATAGTTTGACTACTCTTAAAGACATGATTGAAATTTAAAAAGTCTCATTTAAAAGTTGCTGTTAAACAGTTGAAGCACTAAGCAGAACAGAACGTTATTTACTTTCAAGGCAATTGCCATATTCTTAATAAGTTGACAGAAGGATAATCTGAACTGAGTTTAAATTTTCGAGAGGTTTTACTCAGATCTTTAAAGCAATGGCGTCACTTTCACTTTCACTTTATGCTTCTGCATAACTTATCTTCACCAAAAGAAAAATTTTTATTTACAGTAAAACATGATATTAGCGTTAGCCAAAAAACTAATGAAACAGTTACAACAAAAGTGCAGAAAAGTAATGATTTAGAAGATGATGAATTTTAATAAATTCGTGCTGAACCTAGATTATTACCAGCTTTCGATGAAGTTATTGATACAAAAAACCAATGTTCTACAACACCAATAAATGAGGATAATTTGAAAAATGTCACAAGTATAATATCTAAATAAAGGTCTTATTATAATTTATAATTATTGTTTCATAGTTTCATAATGTAATTACCTCTCACCGTTCAAAAATTATGACCATATTTGTAACCCCCTCAAGTTGAAGAGCATTTTATAATTTATAAAAAGTTTTTCAAAAACTATAGCTTACATCAATGATTACCATAAATTATGAAATGGAATACGCTATCTTCGTTTTGTTTAAAACTTAATAAACAACAAAGCAAATGCATGGAAGAGATTATAAGTATCAGGTCAACCTGACGACAAGGCAACTTATAGATCAATTGCCTCAAAATGTTCACATGCCATACTATACATAACATATGCATCTAACATATTATGCAGCAAAACAATCTTGGTAGTTTCTTTAACTTTTAAATGATAAACTGAAAACGAATAAATAAATTTAAACTGACTGAGATTTGTCGATCCAATAATACTCTTTCACAAAATAACAAGAAGTATCTGATATTTTTAATGAATTTTTTGCAAGTGTTTATACGGTTGATAACAGTTTACCACCAAAGTTGGATGGATCGTGTTTATGTAAGTACAACTTGTTTGTCATCGGCAAACGTCTCTCCATCTACTGTAGAAAAAACATTAAGATCACTTAAACCTATTACATCTACTGGCAATCTTCTGAAATGGTTTTTTACATCTCAAATAGTTAAGTTAAACAATGTTTCTTCTCGCACTATTTCTGAAGCAAATGGTGGTCCTCAAGGAAGTGTTTTAGGATCTACTTTATTCTTGTTGTTCATATCACTTACTAAATTGTTTTTGTTTTTATTTTGTTTTCTATTTGTTCTTTAAGAGCTTGTTTTTTTTGAAAAAAAGATTTGTTATGGATTTCCTTTTGGGCCCCTTTTTAAAATCATCAAAGAAAAAACAAAAGCTCTAATAAAATTAAATAAAAAATATCAACCTTTAACAACAAAATGAAATATAAAAATTTTATTGTAACTATTATTTTGAAAAAATAAAAAAGTAAACATAAAAAAATTTCTATTCGAGATTTAAAGATAGAAGGAACAAAGATGTTGCTGCATTCTAAATGAAGCTTGCAAATGTCATTGTATTATATGGAATTCAAATGTCTCTCTTGTCGGAGTTAGTCGGTGCTTTTTGTAACTGTAGAAATCTTCAGTAAAGCATATGTATTCTCCTATGCATTGTTGTATTGAAGGTTTTTCATAACCTAAATGTTTAACTTCGTTACCAGATCTCAGAGCCTATACGGCTTAATCTTTACAATTTACAAGAATTGTGAAGCGGTATCATAGGCAATGAGAAATGTATTGGTGATAATGAGACTGCTTGGATTCCTAGGATGTAAACTGTTGCTGCTATATATGAGAATTTAACCTTTTCAATAGTCCTCCAATCATACAACGCATTTAAGATTTACCTTTCTGTAAATATATATAAACAGAACCAAAAATTTCAGTATCATCAAATAAAATCTTGATTTTTGTACATTTTGACAGAGAAATAATTTGCTGTACAATGACAAAGTCTGCTTCTATATGGTTTCCATAGCTAATAACATTTAAAAAGATTTTAAAGACCATTCCATTGTTCCTTAAATACTTGCAGGGTTAATGAGATTTTTGTTCACATACTAACTTACATACAGATGAACAATTATTGAAAATTTTTGAATAAGTTAAAAACCTATTGATGAGTTTTAATTTAGTATAAGATAATAAAGTTGAAAATAATAATATAAATTAGTTACAACGTTTAGGGGGTATTTTTGTGGCCTGGCTTCCACCGCCACAATTTTTTGCGAAGCAAAATTTTGTCATAAGCATGAACGTTGTGCAAACTTCAACATAAGTTTGGATTATGCACAATACCTGAAAGTCTAATATCGTAATCATTAAAAATACTGCAAATGCCCATGTTTTAGTACATGAACTACTAAAACATGTACAACATGTTATATCTTTAAATTATGATTATTCCAAGTGAAACTTTACTAATGTATCTTTAAAATATTACATCCTGATTAAGTATATAAGAAATTTAAAGTATAAATTTTAAAAGATAGCTAAAAATTTTTGTCAGATTTACCCAGCTCAAAATTTTCTTTAAATTATACAGTGAGAACAGAATTTAATCGTACAAAGTAATTTTTCCATTTTATTTTGCTAAAACTTGTTTTTAACTTGAATAATATTGATAATAATTTTTTAAATTTATTTAAAAAATTATTATCAATATTTTAAACCTAAAAATTATTAAACCTTTTTTTTTAAATTTATTATGACTATTACTTATTTATAATTTTTTAGTAAATATATAAGAAAATGTGTTTACTGTACAATTTTTGCTTTTTTTCTCAAACAGGTATTAAATTGCATACACATAAATTAATTGTGCAAAACTGTTTTATTGGTAATTTTTTATGAAAATGAATGTTTATAATTTTTTCAATTTATAAAACATCAATTTTATTATTGACTTTGTATTTCTAGAACATTATTTTTAGCAATTAATAAAATTTTGGAAGAAAAAGACATTAAAAACTCTGTTTATTGTACGGTATGGCACCCAAAGGTAAATATTTAAATACTACTCAACGAAAACTTGTTATAGACTTGGTTTAACAAGGAAATACTTATAGAAAAGTTGAAGAACTTACAAATATTCCATTTATAACAGTAGGAGCCATTGTAAAGAAATATCAACAACATGAAACTTTTGAAATTCATACTAGACGAGGGCGAAAACGGAAGACAAGTTCAAGAGACGATAGAGAAATTTTAAGAATGATAAAAAAAAAATAGGTTTGAAACTGCAAAAAATATAGCAAATCATTTGAAACACTTAACAGGAAACACAATCTCACTTACATCAATTAGAAATCGCATTCATAAAGCAGGGTTCAGTGGATGTATAGCTCGTAAAAAAACATTTTTAACAAAAAATCAAATGAAGAGAAGAATGAACTTTGCAAAAAAGTACTATTTAATGCCTGTATCATTTTGGAAAAAAGTTCTTTGGTCTGATGAATCCAAGTTTAACTTAAAAAAATCTGATGGTACATAAAGAGTTTGGCGAAAGAGGGGTGAAGCTTTTCATTTAAGTTGCACACGAGGAACAGTTAAACATGGCGGTGGAAGTGTAATGTTATGGGGTTGTATGGCATGGAATGGTGTTCGTAAACTTGAGTTTATTGATGAAACTATGAATGCTGATTTGTATAAAAATATATTGAAACGAAGTTTAAAATCTTCTGCTAAAAAGCTTAGATTGGGAAATACTTTTTTGTTTCAACTAGACAAAGATCCAAAACACACTGCTAAAAAAACGAAAAGCTTTCTCAATGAAAATGGCATAAACGTTTTAGAATGGCCTTCGCAGAGCCCTGATTTGAATCCAATAGAGCATTTATGGACTTTAATAGATAAAAAATTAGGTACTAGATCATTTATAAAAAAAGAAGATTTGAAGAAAGCTGTTGTTAAATCATGGTCTAACATCGACAATAATCAAATTAAGTGTCTAGTAGAATCAATGCCAAAACGCTTGTTAGATGTAATTAAAGCAAAAGGAGAACCAAATAAATATTAAAGTATATTATTAAAATATAAAAACTTGAAACTGTTTCTCAGTTATTTTAATAAACTGGTATTTTTTCTTAGCTTTAACCTATAACGTTTTCTTTTGTACAATTATTTTATGTGCTTGTGTTTTTATCCCTTTCTTCATTTTAGAATTCCTAATCAGGTAATTTTAATACTGAAATAAAAATTTTACTTCTTTTTTGAAAGTCTTTTAACAATTAAAAAATTAGAGAAAAAAAAAGTCTTTACATGTTACAATACTTTATTCAAAGGTGTTAATTTTATTGAAAAATTACTTTGTACGATTAAATTCTATTCTCACTGTATATCACATTATAAAACATGAATACCTATTTGAGATCATGCTTCTTATAAAAGTGATAATTTTTTTTATTTAGTTGCTATGGATACTTATATTGCTTAGTAACCAAATACTTACCTTAGTTAAAAAGGAGTAAATTGATTTTTAAATAAATTTTACCTGATTTTTTACCGACCTATATAAAATTCCTATACGCCTATATAAATTGTCAAAACAATAACCCTTGAATTTTAACCAGTCTATTTCATATTTTGAATATATTGTTACAAAGATAATGTAAAATCTGAATATAAGGTTTTGATCAATACCCAGAGTTTCAGCTGTTAGTTCATATGCTGCAAAAGCACACCTTGAAGTATCGCTATCGTTGCTTGTTCCGTACCCCCACTGTAAGGGAAATCAACAACAAGTCCCGTTTTGCTCATAAAATTAGTCTGAATCTTTTACTTAGTTACAGATTATTTTTGTGTTCTTTTGATCTTGCTTGTTACTTTCTAGTTTCTTTTCTATATGCAATGTGCAAAATCATCTCAAAAAATTGAATCCATGCATGAAGACTGGAAAGACCATATTTGAACTCTCTGTTAGTATAATCTATATTAAGGATATTAATACTATTCATATTTTTTGGAGAGACACCAAACACTGCACAGCACTAGTGTGAGTTAATTTTTTTTTTAAATAATATTGTTTCAATCATTGTAAGTTTAATGATACAAAATTCACTTCACATCAGTAAAAGATCCGCAATCCTCTAATTCACTTCAGTAAAAGATCCGCAATCCTCTAATTCACTTCAGTAAAAGATCCGCAATCCTCTAATTCACTTCAGTAAAAGATCCGCAATCCTCTAATTCACTTCAGTAAAAGATCCGCAATCCTCTAATTCACTTCAGTAAAAGATCCGCAATCCTCTAATTCACTTCAGTAAAAGATCCGCAATCCTCTAATAAAATTATACCTAAGCTTTCTATTTCAATTTTAATTTACTGATATTCTTTAATTACAGGTTCCTTAAATTCCGTTTTGTATGCAAATCTTATAGGTCTACAATAAGCTGTGGATGACAACTTTTGATTTCTCCGAATAGACAACCTTTGCGTTGCTGTTAATAAATCTAGTCAAATCCAATAACTAAACAAGTAATAAATAACGATTCACGCTTTAAATCTCTGTTCATGTCAGGTTCTAATAAAACTTGTTTATAAATGCTTTGGCACGGGGCACCATTAAAACAGGCCTTACACGTAAGTTTCATTGTTTTTATTGCTTTGTTGTTCAATGTCAAGTGCCTCAGCATAGGTTCCTGAACTGCATTTAGATTCTTTGCAAAGTATGAATTATTAAATCTTTTAAAGGGACTAAAGCTGAATAGTTCTCCACTATTATATTTGCAGGAAAGCATTTCAATTTTGCATCCCTGACAGAATTGTAAGCGAGGTAGATGTTATATTCTTTCTCCAAGGCTCCACGTCTCATCAATCGAAAGGAAGTTTTATCAGACTGGCATCAATTAATTAAGCCAGTGCTTCACCTGTTGAATATTTACTTGCTTTATCTGTATTTGAAAGATTTTAAACGTTTTTGGAAGCAATAAACTCATCATCTTAATTTTTTACAAGCAGCAAAAAATTGGATGAATAAGATTTAAGCCAGATACACACCGTTTTTTAGTTTTGTTAGATTTGTCATCAAATGTAAATGGTTTTCAACCATTTCTACTTGCAGTTGGTTCATTGTCTTCTTTTCTGACAATTAAATATTCAATACACAAACTTCTTTTCAAAATTTTTGAGAGTAAAGTTTGCAGATTTCCACTTTTTTTTAATGCAAGTAAGCAAATCGTTGTACAGCATGCCTAAAATCAACGTCTTTTAATTCAGCAATTTTTGGCTGAATAAAATTTCAATCTATCTACTGTAATATTTTGTTTTGAAATTTCAAGATTGTTTTTGTGGAGAAAATTATAAATGTCCAAGTTTAAAAAAATAAAACCTTAATAATTCTTGTAACAAATATTTTGTATGTAAAAGTTTAATATTACAATATATATGCCGTGTGGACTACTATTTTTGTTAGTAATTAAAATTAAAAGTAAATAAATTACTAACAACTATCAAAAATATGCTGTTGTTATGCTATGTAAAGTAAGGTATCCATAGCAACAAAAAAATTAACCTCATAAGAAATGTGAATCTGATTTTAATACATACGCCCAATTTTAAGGATTTAAGAGGACGAGCAATCAATCGAAACTTGATTGAAGCATCATATAGCTCAAATAAATATAAGACAGCAGTCGGCAAATTGTGGCAATTATTAGTTATTGAGCGGCAAAAAATAAAATTCTTGAAGATTTTTTTTTCGTTTTGAAGATAAATTTGTCATAGCATGTTATCTCAGTTATATTTTGAAAATCTGCGATTTTCAAAATATAACTGAGATAACATGCTATGACAAATTTATATCACGCAATGGTTTTTTTTTTTTAATCTCTAAATACTCCAAAATAACATTTACGTATTTTTTGTTTTAAAAACGTAGATGTTATTGAAATATCACACAACGTTGATGTTACCGAAATTACTTATTTATATATTTTTTTAATTTCAATATTCAAATGCTTAGAGTCCTGGTAACGGAGACTTAATATAAATAAATTATCAATAAATTTCTCTTAATAAATGTAGATACCAAAATTAAATAAGTTTTCAAGAAAATTAAAACTTTTCCTATTTTGTCCAACAACTGGCCCACTGTGCGTTGCTCGACCAAAAAATAAACATCATTAGTACTTTATAAATTTTATTTATCACTGTTATAATGTAACAAATTTATTTTGAAATGTTGCAACAAAAAATCTGTAAAAACTTTAAAATGATCATCTTTTCTTGTCATATTAGAAATTTATATATTTAACAAATATAACATTAAGATTTTCATCCAGGCAGATTTATTTTAGTTAAAGAGCTCAGAAGAATAGTCAAATTAAAAGTTCAAAAAAAAAAAAAAAATTGTTTATTGATTTTAAATTTTATTCTGATTCAAAAGCACAATCGAATCAAATCTCATATCAAATTTTATTTCAGAAATCAAAACCAAATTTGACAAATATAAATTGATCGGAAGCTTTGCATATAATATTAAATATAGAAAAACGTTAACTGAACCATATAAAAAAAAAAATCCAATAAAAGCACTTTAAACTCAATGAAATTAAGAATCAAAAAGAAAAAAAGTAGTTTTATTTTTGATTTAATAAATAAATATAATTACTTAACATTGATTATTTAATAATAATAAGTAATATAGTAAATTAAAGTATTTTTTATCCTGGTATATAACACCAAAATCTTAAACAAAAGGTATATAAAACTTTTTTTTTAAAACTTGCTATATTTTTAAAAACTTGCAATATAAAGTTTAACTCTTCAAATTTTAAATTATATGATTCCTAACTACACAATGTCAAAAATATTTCGTTTTAATTTTTGATTTGTTTCAAATTTTTTTTGTATTCATTTACCGTTAATCTTTTCATATTTATTCTCAAAGCAATCACTAAATGTATTTCAATGAAATTCTCGGCTCGTACTCGATAAAGGTTCTTCCAAAAAAATATTTAACATTTACTTTCCAACTTTCAATCATTTTATATTTAGTAAATTAAATTATTTATAACTTCGATAAATAAAACACAAAAATATTAAAATAGCGCTACAAATATTAAGTAAATAGGACAGACCAGGGCGCTGGGTGTATAGGGTACACAAGAGTGCTGGGTGTTCTTTTAATTATCAATAAAACCTTTTTTTAAATACGTTTTACTAATTTTTTTCCCTTACTTATTGACCGAAAAATGTTAAAACGATGACAAATATGCTAACTTTTAGTGGAATGATACTAATTTTAAACGTACTTAAACGCATAGTTTTATTTGTTAACAAGCTCATCTGAACCGACCTGCGCTCATAACCAACATGCCCAGATCTATCCTACTATTGAATCTGAATGCTGAAACGTTTATATCTATTATAATACAGTTGTATATAAATAACAAGACAAATAATAAATGAAAAAAAAGTTAACGAAATAATTTAATAAAATAAATTACAATTTAAAACGAGGTCACTTTCATAATTGCTTCAAAGCAACGAAACTTATCAGGCAAATAAAACGGTTCAAATACATGCGCAAATGGAGTATCATGACCACAAACTCTCTGAATAGGAGCTTCTAAGCTGAGGAAACAATTTTCCTAAACATAAAATTATTGGTTAATAAATATGCAAACAAATAAAGTTTTATAGTAGATAAGAGTCGTATACTTTACATCCAATTCACTTCCAAGGAAAATCTTAAACAAAGCATTAAAAAAAAAAAATTACTTGAATAGTAGCGGCAATTTCACCACCAAATCCACCTGTTATGGGAGCTTCGTGCGCTATAACGAGTCTACCAGTTTTAGATACGGACTAAAAATAAATGAATTTTAACAACTATAAAAATTCAAATACCATTATGTCAGTACCTAAAAAAATTATGAACACATTTTATAAAGACATTTCATGAGGATAAGTGTAAACCTTTATGATGGTTTCCTCGTCCCAAGGCAGAATGGTACGTAAATCGATAACTTCACACGAAATGCCATGTTTCTCTTTTGCCATTTGAGCAGCATCGCGAAGCACATGAAACTGAGTACCCCAACCCACCAAAGTAACATCGCTACCTAAATTATTGAATGTAAATAAAAGAAAAACAATGTGAGCGTAAAATGATTATTAACACCCCGTTTTCAATAAAACGTTTTTAATTTTAAACACGTTATTTATATTAACAATCAAAAGGTTCTTTAAAACAGTTACAAAACATCGAGATTGTTTTATGTTAACAAAAATTCAAAACAGATTTTATATAAAACATTATTGCGAGATTGTTTTATGTTAACAAAAATTCAAAACAGATTTTATATAAAACATTATGAACAAAATATAAACTCAATATAATATAATGCTTTTTAAAAAAAACTTTCACATACATTATTTCATTTTTTACATTACACATTTTACATAACATAATTTCACTACTAAAAAACAATATTGACCAGAACTATCTTCATAGAAGTGATGTTATGTAAAATGATAATACCTATTGCGAAGTTAGCATCTGCTAAAGGTGCTTCTTTTTATTTTACTTACCATTTTCTTACTTCTGATTCCATTCTCTAGCTCTGTAAAACTGTAAATCACACATCTTTGTATGGATCTGGTCTGTAAAATCATAAATCTATGTATGGATGTGTTAACATATTTTCTAATGTAGTTAGACCTGCTTTAACTGTCTAAAGCTTGAGTCTTTGTCACATCATTGTGAGGTTGAATCTTTTTCATTATTTTCTACAAATACTACCATGGTCGCTGTTTAAATAAGCTATTGTTGTTCTACATACTAAAACACATTTTTGCGTGAACCGTCCTTTTACTATACCTGATCCTTCATGCTCAAAAAACATTTGTTTCTATCGTTTATTTCCACAAAAACTAGTGCTTTGAAAAAAACTTTATTGAAATAAATAATTCCCAATGTAATTAGGACTTGTAAAAATGACATCAAATTATTTTAATAAACATTTTGCACTGGATCTACGCAATTGTGGACAAATTTAATACATCATCTATCATTTTAAAATCTTCATTTTTTTGTCTTTCCTTTAAATACATATTTTTAACTTTTTTTGCAATTTTATTGTATGTAAAGAAAATTCAGGTCAGGTTATCCTGCTACTGGTAACTTGAAACCCAGCACAATCTGCTTTATGTCCTGCTACCTTGTAAGATACGCCTTTTAGGAGATGCCAACTCTTTAGCCTCCAATAAAACACCTCCTGCCTTGGGGCTCTTGGTTGAGTAAAGGCTTGAGATGGTGTCGCGATGAAAATACTCATCTTGGGCAGATGTTAAATGCATCCGGCTGCTGTCTTGTAGAAGGCCTCCTAGGTAAAGACTTAAGGGGTAAACAGACTCTATCTGTTGACCAGCCTCGCACCCCTTCTTCATCTATTAGGCTAGCGCAGATGTACTTTTAACACATTGCTAACAGTTTAGGATGTTGAATGCTGAATCTTCTTGACTCGTTGCATGGATTTTGCTTGTGTCTCTGTTTTTCAACTCATTATATTATCTCCTAATGTGGGTATAACTCTAAAACTCAGTTTTATAGTTCTGAGGCTGGCTGGTAGTCAGGTTTCCTGAACTCTGAGGTAGCTCTCAGAGAGGCTGATTCCATCAACAGCTGAAAAATATCAAAGTATTAACAGTACCATGTTGCGCATAGATGGTGTCCCTGTTTGTACTTTTGGTGTGCATTGCCAAGGCCACATTAGAGCCCTTTGTTAGGGCTTTAGCTCTAATAGTAATGAGGCAATTGCTTGGGCTATTAAACAGTGTACTGAGTACTACCTATGTTTCTAGTCAAGTTCTTTAACAAATTTAAAAATGAATAAAGTAACAAAAGCTATAAAACACTGTCATCACCAAGTTCGCTAAACCTATCATTCACTAATAATCGTGGTTTTTAAAGTAACTTCAATAGTCACATGTTTGGCCTAGGCATTTACATTCGTAAGAATTCACCCATTTGTCAGGAAACTAGGTTTGAATCCACAGACTACTCTTTTATGTGCTTTCATTTAGCACCACTTCACTCAATCACCTTTCTCTTTGCTGTATATTGCTATTCTTTATTTCAAGACTGAACTCTTCTTGATGTTATTTCTGATCATATTGAGCAAGCTCTCTCTCTTTATCCATCAGCCAATATTGTTATTGTCGGTGACTTTAATGTTCACCACACTGAATAGGTTAGCTCTAGTGTTAGTGACTCTGCAGACATTAAAGCTCACTAACCCTAACCCTAGCCCTGACAACCTTTGACTTTCTCAATCCCTAACTCAAATAGTTAACTTTCCAACTCGTTTTCCAGACAACCCCAATCATTTACCTTCTCTACTCGACTTATATCTTGTTTCTGATCCTAGTCAGTGCTCAGTATCTTCACATAGGTGCCTCTGATCACAGTTTGATTTCTCTAAAACTATTATCTTATTCTTCTTCATCATCAGAATCCCCCTAACATCATACATCTTACAACTACCTTAAAGCTGACTGGGAGTCTTTCCATGATTTTCTTTGTGATGGCCCTTGGGCAGAAATCTTTCGTCTTCTTGTTGACAAAAGTGCTTCTCACATAACTTTGTGGATTCAGGCTAGCATGGAATCGTTTATTCCCTCTCAACCATTCCAGGTCAAGCCTCACTCTTCTCCATTGTTTTCCTCACATTGTGCTGCTGCAATTGCCGATCGAAACCATTACTTCCATATCTATAAGCAAAACAATTCTCCAGAAAACAGACATCTGTTTATTACTGCTATGAACCATTGTAAAAAGGTTTTGTTTAACTCCAAATCCCGCTATTCTCAGGTCATGAAATCTCGTATTTCATCACAATAATTAGGCTCTCATGACTTCTGGAGAATCTTTAATAGTATCAATAATAAGGGCAAGTCTGTAATTATATAATTTGTATGGTTCAGACTTTGTCACCTCACCTAAAGACAAAGCTGAATTATTTGCTAAGAACTTTTCATCAATATCATCTCTTGATTCCACTAGTTGCACTTTACCTGATATAGCAGTCAAACAGGTTGATCCATGTCTTGACATTTGTATCACTCCAGCTTCTGTATCTAAAGTGATTTCCTGATTAGACTTTTCTACAGCTTGTGGCCCGAACAACATAACTGTTATGGTCTTGCAGAAGTGTTCACTGGAGCTGTCGTCTATCCTTTCAAAACTATTCAACAAGTGTTTTCCATCCCTATTTTTAAAAATTCTGGAGAGCGATCTAATTCGTCTAACTACCGTCTTATTAGTCTTTTTCCTATCATTAGCAAGGTTTTTGAATCTTTAATTAACAAACACTTAATCTCTCATCTTGAATCTAATAACTTACTTTCTGATCATCAATATGGATTTCGATCTTCTCGTTCTATGGCTAATTTGCTAACAGTAATACTACTATTTATTCTTGTCATGATAAGAAGCCAAAACTCTCTGATTGCTGGGAGGGGCCATTTGAGCTTGAAAAGGATCTCACTTCTGCTACAGCATGGGGCTCACAGTGGCTGGTAAACTTTAATTCAGATAAAACTCAATTTTTTTCAGCCAATCATTATCGCAATAATTTAGACCTTCCTATATTTATGAACGGTTATGTACTTGATGAGTCATCTACCCTTCATCTTCTAAGATTGACTTTTACTTCTGATTTTTCTTGGAAACCATATATCAAATTCGTTGCAAAATTAGCATCTGCTAAAGTTGTATCTCTTTATCCAGCTCAATACTTTCTTACTCAGGATTCTATTCTCTATCTCTATAAATCTCAAATCCGGCCTTGTATGGAATACTGTTGCCATTTCTGCGGCGGATCTTCTAATAATGCCCTTTCTCTTTTAGACAAGGCCCAAAAACGCATTGCAAACATAGTTGGACCTGCTCTTGCAGCCAATCACATCGTCGTAATGTTGCTTCTCTTTCTTTTTTCTACTAATACTGTAATGGGCACTGCTCTAAGGAGCTAGCGCCTCTTGTGCCATCTACTAAAATTCATTCTCGTATTACTCCTGTAATACTGTCATTACTGTGACTGTTCCTAAGTGCTCCAAAATCTCTTATTCCTCTAATTTTTTTCCTCAAACATCAGTTCTTTGGAATTCTCTTCCTTCATCTTGCTTTCCCGATTTATCTTGCTCTACAATTTTCATCTTTTCTCTTTCAGTAACTTCCAACACTAATTAGTGGTTGTTTGCAGCCTTGTTGGAAGCAAAAATGTTTAAAAAAATGAAATTAAAAAAACTAAAAAAAAAAAAAATACCTTCTACAACAACTTCAGCCTTTGATAATGGTAATTCGTAATCTTTTAAAGGAACTTCCTCAACTAAGAAGTGTGTATATATATATATATATATATATATATATATATATATATATATATATATATATATATATATATATATAAACAGACCTAAATGCAGACTTACACACACATAAAGTTATGATCCAAAAGATTCAATGAATAATAGGGTACAGCAAAAAAAATTTTTTTTTTTTTAAAAAGTTTAGGAAAAGGTGTATTTTTATGCAAAACTCAAATTATAAAGAGGGTTTCCTAAAAAAAAATGTTGATTGGAAAAACTTTTGATACCCACATATGGACTATTAAAAATTGCAAAAACTAGTAAAATCTAATTTGTCACATATCCTTCATTATATTTTACATTTTTTTTTTCATTGTGATAAAATATTAAATGCAAATAATATTTATATATTGTTGAAAGTTTTTTTGATATTTTTCAAAATGATTATCTTGCATGGATCCTATCTACAGTGCAGATTCTGCATTTTTTTATAGGGAGGAGGAGGGGGTCATCACTTTTTTATGAGATTTTAATGATTAAAAAATTTGATCATATTAGTTCATTATACTTTCACCAAAAAACAGGTGGTTTATCCCCCTATCTTACTCCAACAATATTTTGATAGAACTACTAAAACACTATTAAAAAACAAAAAAAGTCATAAATTTAATAAAATTTCTTTCTTTGTTTTAAAAACAAGTAGCAACTCTCTATGATAAGCTCTAGCTCTAATAAACCCATCTCTTGCATCTGGTCCAACTACTGACATGGATGCTACTGTTACTCGTTTTACAGCACGCTCAATACTTTGAGTATGAATTTTAATCAAAGTACTTATTAAAGGTTTCAAACATAGTAATAACAACTTATCTCTGGTGAGTGAACAAGTAAAACCAGGTTCTTGTACAACACCATTTTTCCATTTAACTAGCTCTTGAAGAGTAGTTGCTGCAAAGTTAAGTTTAGGTGTTTTTCTTGGTCTGATTTGCATATCTCCAAGGGTATCATTACCCCTTAGTTTCAAAATTCGATCAACTGCAAAATTGCGGTCTGATGCATTATTACTAGATAAGAGATTAGTATTAGAGATTAGTTACGGCAAGTGAAATCCTAAACCTATGAAATAAGAATAGCTTATATTTATTTCTATTAACTCAACAAAAAAATAGTGAATATAATTACCTTATACTAGCCATAGCTGTGTTTTTTATTGACATTGTGTTATACCTTGACTTCTTTTCTAAAAACCATGTTACAAGGAAAGCATAGACACCTAACTTTTCTTTTAGCAACCTTTCAACCAACACCAGCAAAATCTGCAAACATTACACCACTTTTTAAAAAAGGAGAAAAGAAAGACCCACTCAACTACAGACCTATCTCCTTAACATCGATACCAATTAAGATAATAGAGAAAATAATTAGAAATAATTTATACAACAGAAAACAATCTGTTAACGTCTCAACAACATGGATTTGTACAAAATAAAGGGTGCCTAACAAACCTAATAGAAACTTTCCATATTATTACAACTGAAGTTGAAAAGGGTTATCCAGTTGATATATTGTTCCTAGATTTTGCAAAGGCGTTCGATAAGGTGCCACACTATCGACTTACACATAAAATTTCTAACTATGGAATAAAAAGCAATGTTTTAAATTGAATTGATTCTTTTTTGAAAAACAGAAAATAAAGAGTGGAAATAGGTGAAGTTGTATCAGATTGGTGCGAGGTTTATAGCGGTGTGCCATAGGGCTCTGTATTGGGTCCTTTCTTTTTCTGTTATATATCAATGATCTTCCCCAATGTATCTCTTCAATTGCAAAACTATACGCTGATGATACTAAAATCTGTTATAAAAGAACATAATGATCTAATTAATATACAAAATGACATTGATTTGTTAACTGAATGGTCAAATGTATGGTTAATGGACTTTAACATAAGTAAATGCAGTGTTATACACATTGGAAGAAAAAATATTAACTATAACTACACTATAAAGCATGACAATCAAAGTTTTTTTCTAAAAACAACAACAAAACAACTAAAAATAACAACAAAAGAACTAGACTAAGGTGTAATAGTTTCATCCCACATGAAATGGAAACATCAGGTTCAAGTAGCTACAAGTAAAACACAAAGAATCTTATGTTTAATAAGAAAAAGTTTTACTTATCTTGATATTGAAATGGTAAGGCAAATAAATACATCGCTGGTTAGACCACACTAGAATTCGCAGCTCCAGTGTGGAGTCCAAGTAATAAAAATAATATCAATGACCTGGAAAAAATTCAAAAACAAGCAACAAAGCTATCACCGGAACTAAAACATCTAAGTTATACTGAAAGATTGACAAAGTTGAGTGTCACAACTCTGGAAACAAGAGGTTTAAGAGGTGATCCCATTGTGTTTTTCAAATTAAAAACTGGACTGATAAGATATTGTGGTATAAAGAGCTTAATAAAGTTTCTTCCTAAAGTCAAAGAGGTCATCCAATGAAATTTAAAAGAGAATTTGCAAAAACAACCCTAAGACATAATTTTTTTATGAACAGAGTGATACCTCATTGGGAAACTTTACCTAAAAAAGTGGTTTCTGACAGTAAATTCTTTTAAAGCTAGGCTAGATAAACATTTGTTAACGGCTGTTAAAGTATAAATTTTAAACTGTATGCTCCACGACAATAGTTGTTACAGCAGTTTGTATTACTATTACAATTACCTTATTTCATTGTCAAAATTTAAAGTTAAGTTAACATTATCTGGATTATAGTTTTCATTGAGAAAGTCAGGAGATATTCTTTTGATATTCTTTATCTAATTCTATATCTTCTTCTTCTGTGACCTAAAACCAAATTAAAACCAATTGACGGTTTTTGACAGGAAATCCCATATTGAACCCAGATATTTTTTTCATTCTTCATCGCTGACTTTTCTCTTATACTTTTTTCTTAGTTTCATTGTCTCGATCTTATCAGCATGTCTCATCTGCATATCAAACTTTTCACTTGTCTTATTTCTTTGACTGTATAACCACCTGAGCTCCATAGTCAGAATTTCTTCAGAATAAATACAGGTGCAATTTATATGTGCTTTATTTTTACAATTTTTGGGGAAAGAACACCCTGGCAGATCATGCTTGCATAGAAGTATTGTGTGAGGACATTAGTTATGAGGTCCATTAGTTTATCTAACTTCAATATAAGCTCTTCTTTTACTTTTGCCTTGGTTCTTCCCCATGCAGGGTTTTCTACTTTCTCCCAAAGTGTTTTTATTCTATAATAATGTGATTTCTCCCCAATAATAACTGGTTGTTGAAATAAAATATTTGCTTTTTTCCATTGAGCAAGAACAAGTGGAATTAGATCTCTAGCATGATCTTTGTTAGAATACTTATTTTGGTTATTTTGTAAACTGTATGTTATGCTTTTTTATTTTTTAAATAAAACTCCTTTTTAAATAATTGCTCTGTTTGTAGGCAGCTCACTAGGAATAAAATCTTTTCCAGGTCCAATAAACTCAGAAATTCTAGTGGTGGATAAATATCTAGTCTTAACTTTCAACATTTATGAATAACTCAATGATATAAGGAATAAAATATTTACAGACTACGATCTTGTTATGATGTTTTTTACGGCAGAGAGCTAAGTCAGAATTTCTTTTAAAAATGATTTGGCACTGCGCTTATTATAAGAGACTAAACATAAAACCGGATTAAATTTACTTTATAATAATTTAAGTATATTTCATTTTAATAATGTCTAAATATAAAAATTTGGATATCAAAACGTTTCCTTATCAAAAAGGTGTCCATAGCAACCTACCTTAAAATTTCATTTTACATAAGAATACACCTTTTCCTAAGCTTTAATTTTATTTTTTTCAAAAACATATGAAATTCACTGTACCCTAATGAATAATTATAGTGAAAAAGTATTCTTTTACAGTATGATGTACACATTACTAGAAAATGTTTTAATTAAAAAAACATACAAACAAATAGCATAACATAAAATAACAAAGAAGTCACAGCATAATACATGTTTTAGCACTTTGTATGGGGATCCTAGAACATTTAAAACAACCCCTGTTATTGCGGTAGTAAGGCAACAACAGATTTACAACATTCAAGCATTAATTTATGACACTACACTTTCATTATGACTTTTTTCATATCTGCTAGCAAGGTTGGGTTTTGTTTAAAAACTACTATCTTCGATTTTATCCAACAGTTTTTCAATTGGATTTAAATTGGATGAATTGCATTGCCATGGAATAAGACCATTAATTGCATTTCCTTGGAACTATATCTTTACAATTTTCATGCACAAATATTTAATGCACAAATGTTTTGGATATTGTCATGCGTGACAGAGAAATTGATGGCAAGTTTCCCTGCTGTGCATGAAAATATCCAAAAAAATTGAAAAACAATTATGCTGATTCACTTTTCAGATTTTCTTCGAAAGTTTCCAGACAGAAAATTATGATAAAATAAAAATAAAAAATGTAAAAAGTAAAAAATAAAAGTAAAAAATGTAACAACATAACATAACAAAATAAAAGTAAAAAATGTAACAACATTGCTGAACTTTTATGTTTTTTTGCTAGCTTTTATTATATATATTTTTTTGCATGCTTGAAAGAACTTTCAGCAGAAAAACTTTAAAAATAATCTTAATGAAGAATCAGCTTTTAGACAAATTGTTCTTCAAAATTTCAAAATAAATAGTGGAAGTAACAATCTCACCTTGTTGTAAATGTTATAAACCAGCACAACTTTTGACATTAATTACAACCTAAATCATAATTGCTGGAAATTGCTTAACAGAAGGCGTAACAAAATGAAGATAAAGTATGTGTTTGGGGGCCGTAAACATTGACTCAGTGCGCTGCAAACTACTTAACTTGCACTATGGTGAGTGACATGTCGCCACATTTGAACAGTATAATCTGTATGTTCTTTGCAAAATTTGAGGCAATCATAATTATTTTTTTGAAAAAAGCATTGCTTTAATCCAGCATGATAAGATAAAAGATTAAAGTCCTTGGCAAGGTGTCTTGACAAATGACAGAAAGAATAAGGTAAGCAGGCACACTAAAGGTGTTTAGTAGATGCATGTAAGTGAACACAAGATTAAGATTTTGGTATAAAAGAATTTTCTTATTTAATAGTCTTATTCTTTTGCATTTTTTTCTAAAAATCTAAAGTTGGCAAACTGTCAAATGCCAACTACAACATACTATATTTTGAAAGACATATATCATTAAACCATAATCTAATATATGTGCTTATGGCTACACTTTTCAGTAATCAACCTTACTCTATTGTCACTTGTATATATACATATAATACAATTCTTGAAATAAACTATGCAATCTTAAAAAGCAACAAGAAATTTAATCTTTCATGCTCAAAAAAATATTTATTTATATAGTTTATTTCCACAAAAATCAGTGCTCTAATACAGTGCCGGATCAAGGGGGAGGCTAGGGGGCTATAGCCCCGGGCCCCGCAAATTTAGGGTCCCCCAAAAATTTTAGAGGACCTTTTTTTTTTTTAATTCATTTTTAGGCTCTGGCCCATAAAAAGGCCTCCAAAAACAAAAATATCCCTGGACCCCAAGAAGTCTTAATCCGCCACTGCTCTAATATATACTCCCAAACTGATGTTTTCTTCATACAACCTACAGTTTTTATTAGTTTTCTGTCAACCATTTTCTTGCTTCTTAACTCTCTACTCTTCTGGTAATATTACAGACTTGTAACAACATTAATATTTCTATGCACTTTTTTTCATTTTAAGTAGTCTTAATTTTTTATGAAAAAGACAAAAAAACAAACAAATCAAACAATAAAAAAAGAATATGCTAATAGATTTTGCATGTTGTTAGGACTTGTAAGGATAACACCAACAAGTTTTAACCAAGCATTTTTTACAAAAAAAAGAAACATTTTAGTGCTAATTAGTTTAAAAGTTTATTCTATACCTGCTTGCCTGTATAAAATTTTTGGTTCCAAAAAAATAACAGGATTTGGATCTCTAATGGAAGCTAAAAGTAACCCTTTTGTCTGACTGGGACTTCTAGGAATGACTACCTGAATTGAGAAAATAAAACTAATATAAAGGATAAATATGAAAGATAGTCATGTATGATAACAATAAATTAAAAAAACAAAATAAAACAACAACACTAAATTGAAAAAAAATGTAACAATTTTAAATTTTTTATCTAATAATTACTTTAAATGGTACATAAAATGCTTTAATTATTTAGAAACAAATATAAAAATAAAATATAAATATAAAAATGTTTTTACTTTTAAACCAGGAGTATGTGAAAAATGTGCTTCTGGCATTTGTGAATGATATAATGCACCATGACCTACAGCTCCACATGGTGCTCTAATTGTAAGCGATCCACAATTAAACAAGTTTCCAGATCGATATCGAAACTTTGCAGCTTCATTAACAATCTAAGTATTTAGATATTATAAATAATATAAAAAAGTAAAGAAAGTTTTTTTATTAAAATAAAAATTAAAAAGCTTAAAAAAACATTACAAAAATTAAAAAAAATTAAAAAGCTATTTAGAAAAAGTTAAAAAAAAAAATTAAAGAAAAAGCAAAAAATTAAATATAAAAATAAAAACAAAACAACTATTTATGTTTAATGTTTATTATTTTTAATATTTAATAACTATTATGTTTAATAATTTATTTTTTTTGTTTTAACTTTTAAATTAATTATGCTTAATGATGTCACAACCATACCTGCTCAAACATACCTGGTCAAATGCAGGATATATATAGTCAGCAAATTGAATTTCAGCAATAGCTGTAGAACCAGCCACAGCAACACCAATTCCAAATCCCACAATACCTTGTTCACAAAGGGGAGTATTAAAAACTCTGCTTGTACCTACATAAAACAGTTCAAAAACTAGATGTGATCATATTTTCTAATTTTCTTAAAAACCAAAAGTGATTTTTTGTATTTAAATAACAATAAACAAAAAAAGTTCATATTTTTGATAATTATTTTGGTGGTCTTTTAAAAGTTCAACTCCCATGGTTCCACACATTTATTGTTTGAATAAGTTTCCATACTTTTTTATTTAAATATGACATGAAAGAGTTGAAACAGTTTAAAAACTAGATACCCTGGCTCAACCTGTTTGTGATATCACCACTAGAAAGATTCAAAGCTAATAAACTCCTACTACTTGAAACCTCTAAATGATTTTTTAATGCTTTTTTTAGTTTATTTATTTTTTTAGTTTAACAATTATTTAATATGGTTTACTATTAAAATTCAAATATTTTAATAGTAAACCATATTTTACTATTAAAGTCTAATGAATTTTTGAAGATTTTAAATAAAAAAGCATCAAAATATTGCCATTTTTAAGTCTGTTTTTTTAAGATAATATCAAATAATTTATTATTTAATACAGCAAAGGACTATTTGATAAAACCAAAATCTTAACACTTAAAAGAATATTTATTTTACTACTTTTACAACAACAAACTTAAAATGCATTTGAAATATATATATACACACACTCAGATATATATATATATATATATATATATATATATATATATATATATATATATATATATATATATATATATATATATATATATATATATATATATATATATATATATATATATATATATATATATATATATATATATATTCTGAACATTAGTTCAACATTGAACAACTACAATTTATGGGAATGAAATAGAAAATTATTACACATTACTCATAGTGTGTATCAAGTAACACAAATGCTACATAGACTGAAAAAACAGAACCATTCCCCAAAACCTTGAAAATAGTTCTTTTTAGAACCATTCCCCAATGGTTCTAAAAAGAGCCATTCCCCCAAACCTTGGGGAATGGTTCTTTTTAGAACCATTCCTTAAGGTTTTGGGGAATGGTTCTAAAAAGAATGGTTCTAAAAAGTTGATACTCTATGGAAAAATATCTCAACAACTAAAAACACAATTTTAATCAACACATGACATCACATCATTATTATGGTGTTAAGCGGTATCATTATCAAGGCGTTAAGCATTATAAAAATGCTCTTGTGAAACTGAGGTTTTTAACTTTGGTGAATACAACTCACCTAAAAGATGAAAAAATCTGAGACAAAAACCCCAACTGAATTGTGGGTGAGAGTAGGAGCAGTTAGTTAACCTCAGACGGTAACCTCCTTAGTGATCACAATAAAAATATTGAGTTAACTGTATAAAATAAGATAATGCTTAGAAGAGCATCCGGATGTAAAAATCTGCTCCAAAACCACATAATGTAAAGTTTCAAAAATAAAATACTGCATTGCCTGTAATGCAAATTAACAAGTTTGCCTAATGACTGTGGGCCTCAGACAAATCAATGGTCAAAAATAAATATTTGGCAAGTATAATATAGTAACCAGGGTTAATCCTAACACTATTTTAAGTGTTGGTCTTACAATCTTTTTAGTAGCTAGTGAGAGTGTCAGTATGACAAAAATTGTAAGGTTAAAGGTTGTTTCAGCCCAATGTAGGCTCTATAAAAGAAAAGGTGAAATGAGAGATGAAATGGCAAGCAAGTTATATGCTGCCTGAAAAAAACTTGCTGGAAAGGTGGCAGGGCTAAGACTACTGCAGACCTTGTGATGAATAAAAAAATGTTTAGCGCATTCGCCTAACAGAATATTTGGTATCATAAAATTGTTTATTGGTTGCTTTTTTTTCATATTTATCAACTTTTTTAAACTAATTTACTAAATTACAACAGAACTAGTTTACTTGAATAATTGACTCAAAAGAATTTAAAATTATTATCAAATAATAATGCAATCAATAATTTTTTTTTCTTTTTCTGTTTATTTGACATGTGAAAGTAACTACCTAGTGTTTAAAAAATCATTAGATAAAAAAATAAATTTTTGTAAATATAAATCCAGACATTGCATTGAGTTATATTATTATTATATATATATGTTTTATATAGGTTAGCTTATTTCAAACATTCATATTTATAATGCCTATCAAGTGATAAGTTCAGTAATTATGTTGAAACCAAACAACAATCAAACTTTTAAGCAAAGCTAAGTTATTTATAATTAACGTTTTTTAAATTAACCGTTTAATTGCCAGTCGTCGCTATATTTCTAATACAATTATAACTCTCAAAACTAACATTGTCTATAAAAATACTCACATACTTGCTAGCTTATATCAAAATATTTTTTAAAAATTTGTTTACACTTTGTTTATTTATGCTGTATTATAACAATTGACAAGTTTTTTTTACTGCTCCTGAATATTTTGATTAAAAAAGCTAGTTATATAAAAACTTTATAAAAATTTAAACTTCATTTTTCAATTTTATCTGAATTTGTAAATAGCTTTATGTATTTGCAGTTCAAAAAAATTCATTAAATATTTTTTAAAATTAGGATTAAAAAAAGAAGATGACTTTGACTTCGGTGTTGAACTTGAAATAGATTTTGGGCTTTCAGTTAAATTCAGTAACAATTGCAAAACTTCATTTAACTTTCAGTTAAATTTGAAAGTTGTTAAGTTTTATCAAATTAAAGAATAGTAGAGGTGTCTGACTGAAATGAAATTTATTTATCATTTATAAAATCTTCTTTATTGCTTTCAAAAAATTTTAAAAGTAAGAGCAGGTAAATATTTAGCATAATATTCTTCACAGACTTTTTCCTTTATAAAATAAAGGTTCGAAATTTTTCAATGAAAGTTGTTTTCATACTTTTAGTTAATGTTCTTTTAAAAACGTTTTTAGATTGCATAACTTGATCTCTCATTATTGCTGCATTTCTACATATTAGATTTTTGTTTTAGACAAAAATTGTTCTTGTTTTTTGTCATGTTTTGAAAGCTAATTATGAGTTTTTATTTTAAAATTAATAATTTTAATTTATAAAAAATGATAATTTGAAAATGTACTTTCATTTTTCTTAAGAAAGTAATAAACTTATATATGATGTAATGCAGGTTTTCAACAAAAAAGTTACTCACCCATGTGGGTTTTTTTTTTTTTAAATTTTTGTTAATTTATGAAAATTTCAATTAATAATATTGTAAATATAATGATAATATACAAATAGTATAAACATTAATTCATACACGTAATATTAACATTAGTTTTTACGCATAATATAAACTAATGTTTATATTATGTAAATATTACACAGCTCAACAAAAAAACTTTTTTTTTTGGTGCCAAGCAAACTATTTGTTTTTTGTATAGCATTTCTCGTTTTGATTTCAAATATGCAACTCATTTTTCATCATCACGTCAAGTTGTAAAGGTATTTGGGTTCAAATCTTCAGTATTTGGGGTAAAATCCCTAATATTGTCAAAATAAAAAAAAATAAAAATTATTTAAAAGTCAACCTGGGTCTCAAAAGAAGCGCACTTTAATAGAGATTTTAGAAAAACCAAAAAAATTTTCTTTGTTGTTGTTGATCTGTGTTATCACTTATAATACCTGTTAAGTTAATTAAATTATATTCTAAAGTTCAAACTTGACTTTCAGGTAAATGCAGTTTTAAAGTCCTAATTTGATTTTCAGTTAAAATTGTTTTAAAAGTCCAGAAAATGTCATTTAGTTAAATTCAGAGTACACATGTGGTTAAAATTTGCTTAACTTCATTTGTCTAACCTTACATAAAATTACTCTTCGCGTATGTGAAAAGCACTACATCTTACGCTTTATCACAAGGCCTGTTATTGCATGACAATTGTTGGTTTTTGTAAGTAAAATTGTACATAAAGCATCAAATCACCGGTTTGAAACTTCCCCCTAATGGACAAGTACTGAGAGTTTTGTTCTATAATACTTGTAAAGTGAATTTAAATGTTAATTAAAGTGCAAATTTTACTATTCTTGAATGTATCATTTACAGGAAAAAGGCACGTATACTATTTAAATTGTTATCTAACTGTGTTAAGAAACTAGTTTCATTAAAACAAGTTTAGAGATAAGCAAAAAAAAAGCAAAAAAAAAAAAGAGTTTCTTTCCAATTTGTTTGACATTGGTCATGTTGATATAGTTCAGCTAATTAAAATAAATGAAGATCTTCTTAGAGCGCCAAAGAGACATAGGTCAGCCTAGTCACATAGCTGTAGTGGACAAAAAACTTACAGAAAAAGAAGAAAAAGAGCGCTTTAGAAACATTGAAGAGGAAAAGTGGCAAGCTAAATATTATCATTCGTTAGCTCCATCAACATCATCTTATGAACCAACACAAGAAAACTCATCTTCTGATTCTGAAATAATAAAGTTGATAGACCCAGCCTAAGTGGTGCTTCTTATCAGCCCAATAAAACTTAAATGCCAAAAAATTTCATAACTCCGAAGTTAATTGCCGCGTTAGATGTCAGCTAAGTGTAAGAGATTCTGTATTTATAATTGAACTATTGGTTATTATTACTGAAATTTTTAAAATCTGTTGGATTTTAGAGTATGTAGATACTTTATTTTTGTATTTATTATTTTTATATGGGCCAAGAAACCTTTTCGTCAATATTTACCCTAAAAAATTGTATTGATTTAGTTCTTTTGATGTTTATGTTATAATTTTAAGTAATGATAGCAGGGTATGGATGACTATTCTATAAGCAAGTCCTTAAAATCTAATTTTTACAAACATGTGAAGAGAGCAGGCTGAAACTATAAAAGTTAATTTTTAAAGCAAAATCCACTATCCACTGGGATGGCTAATGCAGACTCAAGATTCATGTAAATCTAAAGAAGATGATAATGAACAACTTCTTGCTGTGCCAAAATTGGACAGATCATCAGGATGCAAACAGGCACAGGCTGTTTAGAATGCCATTATCAAATGAAATCTTGAGTGCAGATTCTCTGTTGTGACACTATTGCTTCAAATACAGACCGTATTAATGATGCATGAGTGCTTCTCAAACAAAAACTGGATAAAGATATTATTGCTTACCATCATTACGTCTACGAAATAGTATTGAAAAGTGTGTTTGAAGTGAAAATCAGCCAAGTAACTACAAGCCCAGACATTCTGTTGTTTAAAAAGTTTTTTTATATAGAGATGTGAAGCTTTTGAGCATTTTTTTAAGCTCCACAATCCAAATAAAAATAATGAAATTTGACTTAAAACTCTAAAATTATTTTTTTATACTTTCCATCCTGGATTTTATCTCATCCTATCATTAGCCTTTCAAAATGTATTACTTCTTGTTTGTTATTAGGGATGTTTTTTCTATTAGATTTACACCCTACCCCCTTCCTTTATTATCTCTCTAATTCCCAATTCACTCTTAAAATGTTAATTTGAATTTATACATCTTTAAAATCTGAGTTACACATCTTAAAAATCTGTTTTCAAATTTCAATAAAATAAAAATCATACCATACTTATCCGCAAGACCCATTGTACATCTAAAAACACCACCAAATTTCACATCTTCCCCAAAAATCACTATGAATTATAAATAAGCCTTTTATGCATTTATTAATTAGTTCAAAAAAAAAAAAAAAAAAAAAAAATTACATGCTGTTTTATCTGTTTCCAGCGCAAGATCTAATGCATTTGTAACTGCCTGAAATAAATTCATTTTCTTTGTTTCACCTAATGTAAAAAAAAAGATTTTTAAGTAACAACTACTTAAACTGTTATATGCATAAAAACACCTGTACAAAAAAAATTACCTGCAATTGGAATTTTTTCCGGAACAAATGAAAAAGCTGAGGAGTTTCTTTTCTGCAAGTTTAACAGCATTTTATAATTGATTTTTTTAAACTTATTCATTTTTTCTAAAACTTTTTCAAAAACATTTAAATATTTATCTAATTTTAAATAACAACGCTTTTATAGTAATGAAAATATTTTATATTTTATTTGTTTATATTTCATATTATAACATTATTTTAGCTTATGATTGATAGTGATGCTGTAAAAAAACACCAATTTTTTTAAGCCTTTATAATAAATCTAAATTTCTTTATAAGAGCACCATGCACATATTTTCAAAAAGAAAATCCTTTTATTTAAGATTTGTTCAAAAGAAAATACTTATTTTCAATTTTTGTTAAAAAAAATACTTATTTTCAAGATAGATAGTTTTAGATACAAATAATCTGGAAATAAATGTCTTGTTGTAAAGTCGTTAATTTTTTTGTCGTTAATTTTTTTAATTAAAAAAAATACTTATTTTCAAGATAGATAGTTTTAAATACAAATAATCTGGAAATAAATGTCTTGTTGTAACTTGATAAATTTTTTGAATTAAATATATTGTGTTGATTTATGAATGCTGCTAGGTTATCTCTATAAATTGTTTGAAAAAGGGAAAGAACAAAAATAAAGCAAAAAAATAAAACTTATAAAACAATAAATCAGATGTAAAAATATAGAAACTACTTTTCTTTATTTTAGATAATTTTATCAAAAAAAAAAAGTTATTTAGATAAAAAGACAATAAAATAACTTTAAAATATATTCACGATTTATTCACTAAAACAATCCAACATAAGTTTTACTACTTTTGCATTTTGGTAGAATGTACTTTTGAAAAAGTTCTAGAAAGTTATCTTTTACTCCATGCATATTCCATATACTCCTATTTTTATCATCTTTCCAAGTCCAATCAATAACAATATAACTCAGGTATTTTATTGAAAGATTTCCTAAAGAAGAAGAATAAATGCAAGTTTCAAATATGATTTGACATTTGAAATTATTTTTGTTCCTGAATTTTTTTTAAATTTTTCTTTGTTCTGGTTTTTGTAAATGTTAAAAAACTACTAAAATATCAGGCTTTGTTTCAGAACATTATTCATAATACTAAAAATTTATCGTTAACTTTGTTGTGTCAGTCTGTCAGACACAACAAAGTTAACAATAGATTTTTTAGTATTATGATAGAACTAGCCAAATATATCGGTATAGACATTTGGCTACCTTTACAATTAGTAGCATTTGTAACTGCAACTTAGACGTATTTTAAAATATATAAAAACAGGTAGTTATAGTAATAAACATACCTAACTCAATAAGTTTTGCAACTCTGTTTGGTGTCCCAACACCAAGATGGATAACATTTTTATTTAAAAAATCTGCCTGTTCATTAATCTAAACAAGAAAATAATTTCACCTGATCATTATTATAAGCAATTAATGTATTTTGTAAAAAAATTATAAAATTAATGATTTAATAATTTAACAATTTAGATCGAAACCAAGTTATAATAATTTTAACAACCTGCTAATCAAACCAGGTTGATTTGCAAAGGCTGCATTAAAGCTATTAACATAAACAAAGAATTAAAAAAAAAAAAAAATCACGTCATAATTAAGGTGGCAAACAATTAAAGAAAAAACTATTAATAAAATTGCAGATGACATTGATAGAAAATTGCTCAAACTGAACTAACCATGAATTCATCACACAAAAATATTATAATAGGCAAAATCACAAATAAAAATAAAAATTATTCAATTTTCATTACACATATCTGAAATATAGAAAGCTAATCTAGTTGTAAAAAAATTATGGAAAAAAAAAAAAAGGTGGAGGAGGTACTTTAGATACTTTATACAACCCAAAAGCTTTGTTTGTGGCACAGAATCCCAATTTAAAAACATCTTTAAATATATATGCTAATATAAATTTTAATAAAGTTAAATTTTAAATTTGTCAATGTGTTAGCTTGGCCAAGAGGTTAATGCTGTGGACTGCGGAATCGAAGACCCATGTTGGAATCGAAGACCCATGTTCGATTCCTGTTCGAGTCATATAGTACTTTTTTTTGTTTTAATGATGAATCAAACAAAAATAAACTATATAAAAGGCGGACGTTTTTTTCAAAATAGTGTGAAAGTGTCCTATCTGGAATAACAAAAAATCTTGCGGGCCCCCATGCATGTGTGTGCATTGAGGGCAACTATACCCTCTACTTGCTATACCAAACATCTTTTTATGTTGGCAAACTAGGATCTTTAGTCAGAATTTCAACTTTTCTATTGATTACCTGGTTAATTGTGATAAATTAGAAAATTAATGTATGTACTTTTATATTGAACCCTCTCCTCCCCCCAATACGCTTTCGTATGCTTTTTGAAGACCTCCCCCTCCCCCCTATGAGCGTACGCACTTTATGGACAACCCCTAATCTGTTTAACTGTCAGGAAGAGTATGGTCATTATATTTAAGGGTCAAATTAGAGTAAGATTTCTTTACAAATAACTCTGGGGAGAAATAAAAAGATCAGAACCATGAATTAGAGATTCAATGTTAGACTTACTTTAGTTAATGACACTGTCAAAGACTAACCAAAGGTCTCTAGAACCTAACACCTGAGATAAGATACAAGATTTAGTAAACTAAGAATAACAGAGCTTAACATCAGACAGTAATAAAATTTGAAGAGAATGACGATGATAATGATGATGATAATAATAATGATGATTATGATGATCATGTTGATCATAATGATGTTTATATATACATATATATATACAAAATATAACATGAATTTTGAATAAAAAAATATACTTTAGGATGTATAAATGTTTATGCAGCCCCGGTCACAAACCTGCCCCGGCTCCGGTTATAATTTATTAAACCCGGCCTCAGTCAAATATCAACTTTCCTCAAGCAAAACCCAAACATCGTTTGTGTGAACTTTTGATATAAACCATAATTTGCAATAACTTGGGTTTTGCATCTCCCTTCAAGTTCCCAACTTTTCTACTAATTGGTACAATTAAAACAAACACAATCTCAAAAAGACTTGAGAAGTATTATAAAACAAATAAAATTTAAACAAAAAAAACTATATGCAAATAAAAGAGTCTATTTTCCTCCTACTGTAGTGAAGAAATAAAAATATTTCTCCTGTTTTATACAATAATAAAGTTCTCTTTTTTTATTATTTTACATATTACCATATTCTGAAAAGAATCTTTCAGAAAAAATGATGGATGATGCTGGAGTGCTTAGAAGCACTTCAGCATCATCTATAGAAGTTTCATAGCAAGTTTTGAGGGCATGTAATATACATAGACATGAATATTACCTTAAAGGTGTAATGAAATTTATGATTGTGATTATGAAAATTGAAAAGCTTTAACATCAATTCTTAAAACTTTAGATGTAACTATGGCAATATGATCATCAACACAAAATATTACTAAACATAAAAACTACAATAAAATTCTTAATCAATATTGCTCACAAATTACACATTAAATTAAAAAAAACTGCCAGCCTTGTCATTATTTTTTATTAATCTCATTGTTTCTAAATGGAACAACCTAGCCAAACAGACAGAAAATGTCCAAGACATCATTTTTACATCATCTACTGTAAACACACTATTTAAAATATTTATTTAAAGGTACTACAGCTTTTGATAATACTTAATAATAACAAATTAAAATTTCATAACAATAAATAAAAAAAATTTACTATTTATATTTTAACATTTTAATATATAGAACACATTTTTATATACATATTTCTTATTTACATAAAATATATAAGTACATTTTAAGTAGACATGTTGAGTGGTGTATTATTATTAATTCAAAGAAAATTTTTTAGTTGACAGAGAGTGAGATCTGTTGCAAGCTCACACTCTTACAAGTGACATTAGTGCAGGTCTTGGTATATATAAAAGGTCTTTTTTATATATGTTGTAACTTTTTTTTCTGTTGCACAAGTAGTATATTACTATTTAAATTTTATACTAGCCTAGTTAATGTTTAAACCGTGACAAGTATTAAAGTATATTACAGTATATTACTATTTCTAAACTGTAAACACTTTAGCAAAGTTGACTTTCACATTGCATCATAAAGATGTGGGTAGTTGGTAAAATGCGAACTGCGAACCGGTTAAATGCGAACTTTTTTGAGAAACATACTTCTATTGGTTGTTAATGATGTAATATTTTTTATTCTCTGTTTACTGTTAAACTGTTTATTTTACTATATATTTTATGGACTTTAAGCAGAAACATAAATAATATTTAATTTAAAAGAAATCTAATTTAAATAAAATATATCAAATTACACTATATTTAATTCAAATTAAAAAATTGACAAAAAAAAGTTTTTTTAAATATCATAACTGTTGTGGTCATTAAAATATAGTGTCTTGGTTTGCAAAAAAGTTCGCATTTTACCAGTTCGCAGTTTGCATTTCACGGACTACCAAAGATGTGGTCTTAAGATCGAAGAGTGTATTGATTTTTTTATTATATACATTTTTATTTTCATTAATTTTTTGTTGTTTTATACGTCCACTATTCTCTGACTTTAATTCAATAATGCAAGCGCTTATAATTTCATGACTAATAATACACTATATAATACATTTCTTTCTCAGTACTTTCACTGTAACGGTAGCACAGTGTTTTAATGTGCCGCTTAGCATGTCAGCAATTCAAGGTTCTCATCAGATCGAATTTCTATTTTTATATCAGCATCTTTTTTCTATTAACCATGCTAGCAATCATTATGCCATTTAGCATTTTTTAACATAGAGATAATTTTTCAACTCAAGTCTCACTACTTCTTTAGATATCTATCTTTTTGCATTTTCACTTAATAAACCTACAATTTACAACCTGTTCTTAAAATCACTACTTTGACGTTTACCTAAATAGATGGTTTGTTGGTAACCTGTGTGTGATCTTTGCATTGCAAAAATAATACACAACAAAACAATACATGTACTAAGCATGTAAGTTGTATCATTCAAAAGATACGTAATTTTATAAAACAAATCCAAAGTCAACAAAAACTATAGTCTATGAGGCTGTTTAACTAAACCTTTTTTATCAATGTTAAACCATTAAATCATGTTTGGATTTCAAAATCAAAAAAAAATTAAAAAAAATAAAAATAAAGAAATACCTTAAAATGTTTGGCAAATAATTTCATACTTTTGCAATTTTTACCACGAAAATCAGATGCTTTTCTGAAAGAAAAAAAAAAAAAAAAGGATAAAAAACGAGTTGCAGTTTGATTACATAATTATAAAAAGATTAAATATATATTTGATTTGATTGATGACTTCCGCCATGACAGCGTGAAGACGTATTCTATTTGCTACACTTAAATTCGTACAAAAATTTAAAATAATTTAATAATCGTTAATGTTCAATTTTGTGATTTTAACATTTATAAAGAACTTCAAGACAAAAAATTTAAAACACTTGAAATCTTAATACACGATTTACTTAAGCAGAATGAACTTCTTGGAAAGCGTGTTGCTGAACTAGAAAATGGAAAAATAAATAGCTAAAGTTCTAAAGTTTTGTTTAGCAGACTTTTTACTGCTGATAAACCTAAAATAAATGACCAAGAGGCAAGTATTCTAAATGCTTTCTCTACAGAAATCTTGGCAAGAATGAAGAGAGAAAAAATGTAATAATATATGACGTTAATGAAGTTAAAGAAATTGATGTAAACAAAAAAATAGATGACGATAAAAACGCATTAAACAAAATTTGCAGCATTGAAACTTGATAATGAAAAAATTAGGCATCATCAACGATTTAATTCAAAAAGTGAAAAGCTGGGAATAATTATGGTTGAAATGATTAACAAGCATTCTGCTCAGGAAGTAATAAAAGAAGCCAACAAATTGAGTAAAATTGACAAATATAAAAACAAAGCTTATATCAACCCTGACCTTACCTTAAATACATGCATTCTTAGTAGTAATCAGGGGTGTGGAGTTGTAAAAAAAAAGTAATGACTCCGACTCCAGTTGTTGAAACTTTTTGAGTACAACTCCGACTCCAAAGCAAAATTTTTGAAAAATTCTTTGAATTCTTTAAAATATATTACGCGATAAGTTAAAAAATATTTTTTTGCCAAATTTATGAAACATTCTTTGAGGTTTAGTATGAACATAAGGTTAATTGAATGTTTTATACATGCACGTGCAATACCGAGAAGTTTTACTATTGGAGTCGTGATTTTGTTTAGCAACTCTGACTCCGCTAAAAATATCGCAACTTTAACTCCACAGCCCTAGTAGTAATTTTGAATTATTAAAAGTATTTATCTATGAAAATAACAACATTGACGTAATTATTTTGCAATAAGTATGAAAAATTAAAGATTTTATGCTGGACTATAAGCTGGATAACTTTACTGGTCCTTTAATATACCAAAGGATTTCAAACTGGTGCTTACATTAGAAATGGAATTACTTCTAAAGTAATTAATACTGGCTTTTACGAAAATATGGTAGAATCTATGGTAACTGAGTTACAAGGAAATAGTAAATGGAAAATTGTAAACATTTATAAGCTTCCAGGTGGTAATTAGAAAGAGAAACTGAAATTTATTAAATTATTTATGAAAACAATTAAACTATTTATGAAAACAATAGGACCAATGCAATATTTTGTGATAATTTTAACAACTTTCTTAACTCAATAACCTCTCTAGATTATATTAATATCTTGAAAGAGTATAACCTCATTAATATAATTAATGACCTGACTAGATTAGTGTTTAGTACATGTCTTGACCATGTTTTAATTAGTAGGAGTCAATCTAATGTTACAGCTGAAATTTATGACTACGGTATCACTGATCATCAAATTGTTTTATTCACAATATATGACTACTTTGATAGGAAATTTAGAAAACTAAACAGAGAATCTTATTACACAATAAAATCAAAAGTGGACAATAACTTCACAAATGATAGCCTTGATATAATTTACAAAAAATTTATTAACAAAATTAAGATTGAATTAGACATTGCAGCGCCAGAAAAAAAAGTTGTGAGTAACTAGCAATTTTTAGCCAAATTTAGTGAGTAACCAGCAATTTTTACCCAAAAACCAATGGAGGACAAGAGAATTAGACAATTTAAAAAAGCTCATAACGAATTTAGGCTCAAAGGTTATTAGAGGAAGAGATGATTTAAAGCTTCTTTTAATTAAAAAAAAAAAAGTATATAAAAAAACTATCCATAGCCAAAAAAATAACTTTTTTAGGCAATAGCTGATACATTGTAAAGGGGACAGTAAGAAAACTTGTTTTGTTCTAAACAATGCCATTCATAGATCTAATAAAGGCGATTATTTGATAGATATTGAAAAAAATTCATGTTTGAATTGGATGTTACTTGGGATTTAAAGTTAGTGTCTAATCTAATGAATCAATCTAATGAATCAATAACAAAAATTGTTAATAGTTTTGCTCCAAAAAGTAGTTGTTATTTTAATCTAATAAGTAATAAGTTAATGAAACATTGCTTATCAGAGTGCAGTCATTTTTTAACAAAAATGATTAATGATTCTATAACTACTGGGTGTTTCTCACAAGAATTAAAACTAGCTATGATAAAACTTGTTTATAAAAAGGGAAATAAAACCATTATGGAGAATTACAGGCCAATTAGTATATTGCCAGCATTATCAAAAATATTTGAAAAAGTTGTTATATATTAAATTGAGAAAAACTTTGATGATAATGGAATTATTCCAATTAATCAATTTGGCTTTAAAAAGAGATGCAATGCAATACATACTAATTTTAAAATTTTCAATATGATAACGGACTATAGAAACCAAAATATAATTGTTACAGTCATTTTACTTGATGTAAAAAAAGCTTTAAATAGCTGTGCCCATAGCATTATTTAAAACAAGCTTAAAAACATTGGTGTCAGTGAAAAAAACTTTAAAATGGATCTCTTCATATTTAACAAACAGAAGGCAGTCAGTTGTTATTGGAAGTTATATATCAAAAGAAAGAGTAGTAAAGTTGGTTGTTGGTCAAGGAACATGTATGAGTCCATTACTTTTCAAAATTTTATATTTATGACCTACCAGGTGCAACAGAATTAGACACTATCTTCTTTGTTAATGATACAAAAAAGATTGCGAAGGCTGACTCTATTGAACAGTTACAGGAAATATGTTGCAGGGAATTAGAAAAAATTAGTAATTATTTTTTAGCAAATAGATTATCACTTAATCATGAAAAAACAAAAATTATGACATTTAGTAGCGCAAAAAATATTGCAATAATGTTACAAGGGCATAAGTTTACCTAATGTGGAGAAAATTATAAAGAAAAAAGTGTTAGCATTCTTGGTATTTTTTGGGACGACAAAATGAAATGGCATCACCATATAGTACAAACACCAAAAAAGATAAGTAAAGACATCTACCTACTTAGAATGAACAATGCTTTAATTAGAAGCCATTTAATGTATGGTGTTGAAATTTGAGAAAACAGTAAATCAAAAAAATTATGCAACTCAAATATTTACAAAAGAAAGCTCTACGGATTATTGGTCCCAGCAAGGTATACTTGTATACTTGTAAATTATAAATTTATTAACTTATAAATTTATAATTTACAAGTTAATAAATTTATAAAAAAATAAAAACAAAATAAAAAAGTTTGAGAATTTTCCTTCAAACTTGTTTTTATTAAAAATTAAAAGGAATATAATTTTCAACAAATAATACACACAAAAACTGAGGATCTTGATGATTACCATGTACAGAAGGATGTGAGTATTTATGTGTGTGTGTGTGTGTATATATATATATATATATATATATATATATATATATATATATATATATATATATATATATATATATATATATATATATATATATATATATATATTAGGGTGTCCCAAAAAAAAACAACATTTTTGAATATAATTTGCTCTCACCCCCTAAATGTGTTTTATCTAATACAAAAACACTTGGTTTAAATTTTTTTTGAATAAAAAATATTATAAGGGGTCCCTCAAATGAAGCGAAATTATATAAATATTTCAAAAATAATATTCATTTTGAAATATTTTCAACTTATTTATCAAAATTATCATAAAAAAACATTAGAAATGCATTTTTTTCATTTTTTCTTAAAAAACGCAATTTTTTATGTAATAAAACCAAAAATAACAATTTTGTTTTGAAATGAATATTATTTTTAAAATTTTTATATAATTTTGCTTCATTTGAGTACCAGGGTTGACATATTTTTGAAAAACTTTTTCTTCGAAAATATTAGGGACCCATTAAATATTCGAGGGTCTTGAGGGACCCCTTAAAATATTTTTTATTCAAAAAAAATTTAAACCTAGTGTTTTTGCATTAGATAGAACACATTTAGGGGGTGAGAGCAGATTATTTTCAAAAATGTTGTTTTTTGGGACACCCTAATATATATATATATATATATATATATATATATATATATATATATATATATATATATATATATATATATATATATATATATATATATATAAACCCGCCAAATTAACGAACAAACTAATTCTATTGGTTCAAAAAATACGCTGACTAAGCGAAATAAAGTTCTAGAGTATTCTCTTGAAATGTTTTAGCAATTGTATTATTAACGATTTGTTACGTTTAGCATAAATTGTTTTAAGAATAAATATTATTTGTTGACAAAAATAAATGTTTTAAATATATATTAAGTTTATTATAAATTATAGATTTTATTAGTATATTCTTATTTTTTATTTAAAAAGTATGTATTTTTTATGTAAATGTAATTTTGTGTATTTGTTTTTTATCGTAATGTATTTTTTAAAGCAATTTTCATGATTTAAACAAAGACTTACAAAAATAATTGCGTTTTTAATGAAGTTATAATCATTAAAGTTAATAAAACTAATTATGTAACAAACATATAAGAATTTTCTGGTTACTAAATACAAACAATGCATACAAAGTAACTTGCGGATAAACAAGCACCGCGCCTGAGGTCACGACAGAACACAAATATAAATAGCAAATAATTAAATATAGAGAAAAGTTTCTAGATATTCGTTTACTAACTCTAATTATTTTCGCTTAAGTTGCCATTCTTTAAACTCATTATACTTTTTTCTGCTTTAAATACTAATTAAAATTAAAAAGCCCACTCACTAAACATCGTCAGCGATATTGTGAAGCAGTTTCGCTTCCTCGTCAAAGTATTTTTAACCTTTTTAGTTGATTTCTATCTTGTTAATTTAATTTCTATAGTAATTCAATGATTTAACTGTGTTATTTGTTTATCTTACTAAGAAGAATTGCTTCAAATATGTTAAACTTTTCAAACTACGCGAAACATAAAATAGGTATTAAAAAAATTAACTTTTTTTATTTATAAAATAATTTAGCTTAAAGAAAACTAAAACTTGCAAACTTTGTTAAATAAAGAATATTTGTTTCCTTTTTTAAACAATCGTAAGATGTTACTTCATATAAAAAACATCGCTTAATTTCATGAAAAAAATTATAAAAGAGCGATGTTTCGAAAATATTTGTTCTAAAAGTAATTTATTTAGCTTTAAGTTTTTTCGCGTTTAAAGATATTTTATTTGCCTAATTTTTTTTTGTAATTGTCTCTCATTGGTCCAATTAATCTTAATTAATATTATATATATATATATATATATATATATATATATATATATATATATATATATATATATATATATATATATATATATATATATATATATATATATATATATATATATGTATATATATATATATATATATATATATATATATATATATATATATATATATATAATATATATATATATATATATATATATATATATATATATATATATATATATATATATATATATATATATATATATATATATGTATATATATATATATATATATACTCATATAGTGTCGCTTTAAGAGCATTTTAATGTAAAAAAAGTCTCTTACGACTACAATTTTAATTACCTCGTCTCTTAAGCTGTTTTTGATTGTCATCGAAATGTCAAAGCAATTAATTTATGCGGAAGTACATTAAATTTAATTGTTTTTTAAAAAATTTTTAAAAAACCGCAATTATAACGACTAGAAAGTTTTTTTTAATTAGTGGTGTTTTTGTTATTGATTTAATAAAAAACATTTTTTAAACATGCGTAAATGTTGCTACATCGACTATCTTATAGCCTGACTCGCAACAGAGTGCTGCTACATCGACTGACAAATAGCCTGACTCGCAACAGAGTGCTGCTACATCGACTGACAAATAGCCTGACTCGCAAGGGAATGCTGCTACATCGACTGACAAATAGCCTGACTCGCAAGGGAGTGCTGCTACAACGACTGACAAATAGCCTGACTCGCAAGAGAGTGCTGCTACATCGACTGAGGGTTTGGTTTGGCCAGGCAGTCTATCAATTAAAAAAAAAAATTTAATTTTTAAAACTTTTTCTGGTCTGGTTTATTAACGCGCTCTTTAAAACTACAGTTTATGGGAAATATTTTTTGATGCTACGCAAGAGACATGCAAGACTATATATATATACATATATATATATATATATATATATATATATATATATATATATATATATATATATATATATATATATATATATATACATATATATATATTTATATATATACATGTAATACAAACTTTGTTGCTTATCAAGATAACACAGCTAGAAGATAGTGTCTCAATAAAAACACTCATCTTGGTCAGATGTTAACTGTATACAGCTACTGTCTATTAAAAGACGTCCTAGGCAAAGACTTTATTCTGTTACATTGTTTCCTGCCAAGGATAATGAATGCTGGACCTTCTAGACTCAGGATTTTACTTCTAGACTCATAGATTTTACTTATACCTCTGTGATAGAAGCAACTCTTCCTGTTATCTCCTGATTAGGGTACAACTCTAAAACTCAAAGTATTGGTTCTGAGGTAGTAAGGTTTCCCAAACTCTACGATAGCTCTTAGAGAGGTTGATTCCATCAACAGCTGTAAATTATTAGAGTATTAACAGTGCCATACTGCGCATTATGGTGTCCCTAATTGGGTTTTTATTGTTCATTGTCAAAGCCACATAAGAAGCCTTTTGATAGAATTTCCGATTAATTAAAGGGTCCAATGAAACTGCATAACTTACTGCTTGAGATGTCATGCACTATGAATGAGTCTCTAATAACTTAAAACAGGACTAAAGAACTATTATTATAACAAAAATAGCTATTACCAACACTTAATGCAGGCTTGGACAGGAATGGCATGCGATCAAATGTTATTGCTGACCACAAAAATGTTTTTTTTTTTTTTACAACTTGTTTACACGACTGTTAAGATAATTTGATGATTTAA
Organism: Hydra vulgaris; assembly: GCF_022113875.1. Classification (NCBI taxonomy): domain Eukaryota; kingdom Metazoa; phylum Cnidaria; class Hydrozoa; order Anthoathecata; family Hydridae; genus Hydra; species Hydra vulgaris. The sequence goes on along the minus strand of NC_061158.1, from coordinate 52,357,859 downwards.
ACATTTCAAAAATGCGCTAAAAAATAAACGCTGAGCTAAACATAAACAAGAAAGAAAATTATATATATATAAAAAAAACATTCCTTACCAAAAAAAAATATATATATATATACTAAAATAAAACATCTTTTGCGCACAAATAAGAATACGTTATACGTTACATTATTTGTATACTCGCATACAAATATTGACTTTTTTACCTAATTTCACATTTAAAAAAATCAACTTAATTTATTTCTTGTTGTGTGTACTAATTATGTTTCCTACGTGTCTAGCGTAAAACTTTAACTCTGAGCCTGATATAGGTTATTTTCACTATAATCTTTTGAACCTTTAGAAATTTTAAACCAATTGGGAATTCTGTATTATATACGGTACCATCAGGTTGGCTAACACCCTGTATGTGTGCGTTCATAAGAATATTTAAATGCTAAAAATGATAATAAATTATTTTTCTCATACTATCTTTCTGGCTTTATGCCGTTGTTCTTTTTTATTTTGCATATTAGAAAAAAGGAAAAGTTTCAGTCATAACATAAAATCATGAAGTTTTTTTTTCATAAATACTTTAAAAAGTGTTTACCTCAATAAATCTGCTGCACGTTGTCCACCTGATGTGATTATTAACATGACTGGCGAACCAGGTTTATCCTGGACTTTTTTGCAAATTTTTTCCCAATTAGGTACAACTGAATAATTAGAAATACAAATATAGCATTAAAAAATAACCAAAAGTTGATATATAATATATGAACTACATTTTAGGTTTAAACAATTTAAGGTTTTGCACAACATTAAAAATAATTGTTAAGAAAATAGCTTTTATAGAAAAAATAATAATTTACAAAATCAGAGAATTGCAGACTCTCTTTCTCACTTGTTTTTAAATAAGAAGAAAGTTGAAAGTTTTCATCAATAACTTTTGGAGAATCTTCTCCAATTACCCACGAATCTATGATAATCAAAAGATAGGTTCATAAAACTTTGTAATAACTTTTTTAATACTTTAATGCTAATGTAAAAAAATGTTAAAATAAAAATTAAAAAATTCAAATTAAAAGTAAAACAAATCGTATCAAATTATAATACCATGATTAGGTTTAATATCCTCTAGCTCTATGCATGATAATGTTTTTCCAAGCTCTTTTTCAAAGTATGCCCATAAACTTTCTACATTAGGTACAAGTGTATTTTCCTAAAATAGCACTTTGATATGTCTATATTAGTAAAAATATTTTATTTTCTATCATTTTCCCCTTAAATCACAATGTACTAAAAAGTATAAATTACTTGTACTACTTGAATTGAAAGCTTCTTTTTCTTTTGCTTTTTTTTAGCCAAGGGCACAATATTATTTGATTTTTTCTTTTTAGCTTCTTTTTCAGGTGCACAATTCTGTTCATTGATTAATTTTCTTTTTCTTTTTTTTATTTTAGGATCACCATCATTTTTATCTATTGATACTTTTCTTTTCATTTTCTTTAACTTTGTAGCTTTTACACTCTCTGTAAATGTTTACAATTTCAAATTATAGAATCAAATACTTAATTAAAAAAATGTTATTAATAAAAAATTTTTTATTCAAAAACAAGGTTTTCACTTGCAAAAGAAGTTATCAAACTCACAATCAAAGTTTCCACTCAATAATGAGATTTTCAAACCAAAAAAGGTTTTTTTTAATCACAAACATGAGAAAAAATTTATAACAGATTTTTCCTGTAGAGTAATTACAATTTAGAGATATCTTTATTTTTCTCTTTTTGAATTTTTCTAACCTATTTATAGAACTTTTACCAGGGCTTTAAAAAACCATTATCCCCGCTTAAAAAAACACAGTCGTTCATAAACATGGCAAAGTTTTATAGGATATAAATAGAATTTTAGAAACATAAATTTGACATAATTAATATAAATAACATTCCAAAAACAACTATGAACGTTAATGCATATAAAATTAGACTCTAGAAACATGGTAGTATGTTAAAAAAAGTTTTCAAACTTTTTCCAACAAACAAAAGTGTTTTTATCTAATTTTGCTCTAATATGTTTAGTCTTGATAAAGTTTTTGAAAATTAGTTGATGTAGTGTACTTTTCATAAAAATTAGTTGATGTGGAGTACTTTAAAGCTGCAACAACTAGCAGGTCTTTCAATAAAGATAATCTAAGGAAAAAATGAAATGATTTAGTATATACTTCTACTTAAAACTGAAAAATGCCTTGAATGAAATGGAGAGTATTATTTTTCTTATTAATGTTGATCCTAATGTTAATATTTTTTTAAAAATTTAAGTTGTTAATTTATTTTTGTAACTTACTAGTTTCCTGATGTTTGTTTGATGTTTTTGTAACTTTACTAGTTTCCCTGATGTTTGTTTGATGATTTTGTAACTTACTAGTTTCCCTGATGTTTGTTTGATGATTTTGTAACTTACTAGTTTCCTGATGTTTGTTTGATGATTTTGTAACTTACTAGTTTCCCTGATGTTTGTTTGATGATTTTGTAACTTACTAGTTTCCTGATGTTTGTTTGATGATTTTGTAACTTACTAGTTTCCTGATGTTTGTTTGATGATTTTGTAACTTACTAGTTTCCTGATGTTTGTTTGATATTTTTGTAACTTACTAGTTTCCCTGATGTTTGTTTGATGATTTTGTAACTTACTAGTTTCCTGATGTTTGTTTGATGTTTTTGTAACTTACTAGTTTCCCTGATGTTTGTTTGATGATTTTGTAACTTACTAGTTTCCTTGATGTTTGTTTGATGATTTTGTAACTTACTAGTTTCCATATGTTTGTTTGATGTTTTTGTAACTAACTAGTTTCCCTGATGTTTGTTTGATGATTTTGTAACTTACTAATTTCCTTGATGTTTGTTTGATGATTTTGTAACTTACTAGTTTCCTGATGTTTGTTTTTAATTATATAATTTTTTTGTATTTTAATTATATAATTTTTCAAACATTACAACAAACAAAACTCCTGTAATTTTTGTTTGTAATAAGTTTTCTATAACTTTGAAATAAAATTGACACATTTGTGAATACAAACACAAGCATAAAGTAGAAAAAAATACAAAAAATAGGTGCAAAAAAAAAATAAAAAATGTAATAAATCCTCGCATATAGAAGTTTTTTTGATTTAGAGGAACATATTTTTTGTGATGAGCAAACTATACACTTCAGAAAAATACTTAAACTTAAAAAGTCAATTTGAATTGGTAAAAGCAAATTGTGCAAATTGTAGTTCCACGTCGAATCACACAGTCTATTGAACAATGTGTTTTCTTTTTTTTTATAATTTGACTTTTGATACCTATATATATATATAAAAAAATGAATACAAAATTTTTCTCAAAAATGTTGAGCTGTTCCTGAGATGTGGCAAATCTAATATTTCATGATTTCAAAAAAAGGCCCAACCTTTATAAAAAAGAACTTCAAACATTTTAACTCAATAAAACAAAAATAAACATTTAGAATGCTTTTTTGACTTCAAATAATAAAGTTAGAATGCTAAAATAAACTTATACATCTTATATAACCCAACTTCTGAATTATACAATATTTCAAAATGCTTCCATCAAATGTGGTGAGGAATGGAGTGCAATTGCATGAGCACACCTAAACTCAGTATCACATGTTCACTCACACACATTAAAGTACTTTAGACATGTGCCATTCATATGACTTAAAACTTAAAATAAAAGCTTTTAAAAATATAAACAAAAAAAAAATTATTTTTATTTTATTCAACAACATAATTTGCAACAAAATACACAGTCAAATAATAGCACAGTTAATAAATGATCATTTTCTAAAACATAATTTCTTAACTTTTTTTTTTTTTTTTTCAACATCTTCACTTCCAACAAGGCTGTAATAAACCACTATTGAAGTTGGAAGTTACTTTATGATTAACAGACAACTTAAAAGAATGCAAACTATATGAATCAGGAAAACAAGATGAAGGAAGCCAATTCCGTAGGACTGATGTTTGAGGAAAAAAACTAGATGAATAAGAATTTTCGAAGCACTTAGGAACAGCCACAATAAAAGGATGAGACTTGATTAAATGACGAGTAACATGAAAATGAATTTTAGTAGATGGCATAAGAGACACTAGCTCTTTAGAGTGCCCATTTTAGTATTTAAAGAAAAGAGAAAGAGAAGCAACATTACAACGTGATAATGGAAGTTGACTGCAAGAGCAGGTCTATCTGTTTACAATGCACCTTGTTTTTGCACCTTGTCTAAAAGAGAAAGATATGGCAATAGTATTCCATACAAGGACAGATTTGAGATTTATAAAGATAAAGAATAGAATCCTGAGTAAGAAAGTGGCGAACACGATAAAGTGATGCAACTTTAGCAGATGCTAATTTTGCAATGGATTTGATATATTGTCAGCAAGAACTGAGGCTGTATCTCCACTTTTTTGTAATTCGGAGTAACATGATTTTCAAATTTTAGGGTAGAAATACTGACAGTTGATCTTTTCGTAAAATTTTTATATTTTTAAATCTAATATTAAATTAAGTATTACTTTTATTAGAAGTAATAAAAAAAAAAATGTAGCAAACTGAACCTAATTGTGGACATGCAGCCTGCTGGTTTGCATTTCTACAAACTTAAGGAAACAGTGTTTTTTCAGAAAGCGGTTAATAGGATTACTCTCAGGTGATTAATACAAAGGGGGAAGAAGTGTAAAAGTTTTATTCCAGATTTAATAAACAGGAAGAGGGGGAGGGGGCTTGTCTTAATAAAAATATGAATTGGAATTTTTAACATTAAAACAAATAAACAATTTTAATTCTAAAGTGGCTTCCCATCTAATGTGCATTTTTAAACAGCTGTTTTATTATAAGTCAATAGGAATTTTTTGGATGCATAGGGAAAATTTCCAAAAATTAATAAACAGATTGGAAATAATTGGAAGCATGGGAAAAATTTCCAAAAATTAAAAAACGTCTCCTTGCATGTTTTAAGCACCTTAGAGTAAATTCGATGAAGTAATTTTTCAAAATTAGAATTAAAGTTATAAAACTTTCTAAGCAAAATATAAATAAATAGCTTTTCCAGTATTGGTGAGACCTGGACTCTATTTTTACCTTGTTTTCTAGTTGTTAGCATTTCATGGTAAACTATGTATTTATATATTTCAATGCAGTTTTGAAAAGCATAAAACCAAATAAGATTGCAAAACATAATTTTTTGTTCATAAGAGTTGGTTATGTTGATGCAAACATTATACAAATAATATATAATACAAAATTAGTTTCAGAATTAATATATATATATATATATATATATATATATATATATATATATATATATATATATATATATAAATATATATATATATATATATATATATATATATATATAATAATGCGGTAGTGGTGTAGTGGTAGAGCGCTCGCTTCATAAACGAGTGGTTCCGAGTTCGATCCCCACCACGTCCCTGGTAGTACCGCGCTCAACTCGTTTCTCCGCGCAGCGGCCTTGTTCGTCAAGGTTCGTGTTTCGGAGTTATAGAGTTGAGAGAGGGTTATAGCCACAAATAAGTAGCCTCCTCGTCTGTAGTGGCCTTCTCGGCCTTGAGGAGGTGAATTAAAATAAAAATAAAAAAAAAAAAAAAAAAAATATATATATATATATATATATATATATATATATATACATATATATATATATGTATATATATATATACTTAACTATGTTGGTTACAATAAGCTAGTTGCAATAGTAAATATAAATTAAAGACTAATCCAAACATTCTGTTTTACTTGATAATGAAATACAACAAGCCAGCAAAATAAAATTTATAAAATAATTTTATTTTTTTATTTTATCAAGTTCACAAAAAAGTTTAAAAAAAATTGATGCAGAACCAAGTTGTCAATAGAGCTGAAAGTTACAGAAAACAACAATTAATAACAGTTAACATTAAATGCCAGAACCGAATTTGTGAAAATGTTCTGGAACCAAAATGTCTAAAAACTGTTTAGAATCAAAAAATATTTAATTAATTTCTAGAATCAAATTTATTGAACATAGAATGAGATGATTGAATATCATTAAAAGTCTAATGAAACTAAAAACTGAACTTCTTTTCACAGCCGATTAATTCAGCATCAATTTTTTTTTTACAATCGAATTTGTAATTTTAAAACTTAATTACTTTTCACATTTGTAATTTTAAAACTTAATTACTTTTCACAGCTGATTAATTTAGCATCAAATTTTTTTACAATTGTAATTTTAATACATGTGTAGTGTTGTTGCAGTTAAAAGACGGCATAATTTTTTCAAACTGGTTTTTGTGTTAAAGATTAACATGTACATGATCCTGACAAAAAAAGGTTTTTATTATTTTCAAAACTAATATATTTTATTTGTCGCAAAATTTTATGTAAATACAAAAAATCCAACAAATGCATGTGAAAATATATCAAGCTTTGTTTAAATTTAAAATAGCAAAATGGAATATAGAAAAATTGAAGGTGACAAGCGGAAAACATTTGTGTATGTTGCAGGAGACTTTGGTAACAATAAAAAATAAGGAAAACAATGGTTTAGTTTATCTCAAGTGTAAGCACCATCAACTTTGTGATGGAAGTGCAAAAATAGTTATGTCAACTAATTTACTTGAGGCAATACATGGTCACACTTGTGGAACTAGGCCCCAAAATTTTGACCACCCTCCAGCTCTTGAGAAAATGCAAGACATGGCTTCTCAAACTAAACCCTTCCAGTCCTCAACTGAAGGTGGCAAGGCCGCAGTTACTTTCAGAAAGTGTGAACAAATTCTACGGAGTGCACAAAGAAGTCGCTACAGCACAAACCCTAAATCTCCAAATAAGGCAGTTCTAAACATGTTGCAATCCAATCCATTTTCTAACATCTACAAAGGCCTTGTAGAGTTTAAGGATCAACTAGTTTTGTTCTTTTGTTCTTCAACACTACTGACATATTTGTCAGGTAAATAAATTTAAAGTTATAATTCATTTCAATATCAAAATAGGGAAACCAAACCTAAAATAATTTTTTTATTAGTTTAGATCCCTGTTATTTTTAAATGGTAATAACTTGTCTTTTTCAGAAACCACTATGCTGTTTGTTGATGCTACATTTTGTGTGGTTCCTGCCATCTTCCATGGTGGTCAGCTATTCAATATTTCACTGAAGTTCGGAACAATGATCCTGCCTTTTCTTGCATGTCTTAATGACTGGACGAACAGAAAGTCTCTACCTATGTATTTTTAAAAAGCTTCACAAACTTTCTCCAAATTTAGTGCCGCAGGTTGTGATGGCTGACTATGAAACTGCAATCGTAAACTCTGCTAAAGCTGTTTTTTCAAACATAAGAGTAACTGTTTGCAGATTTCATTATGCCCAGGCAATTCTCAAAAAGAATACACCAGGAATAATGACCAAATCATCAGAAAATGGTGTCATAAGTTTATTTTCATGTGCTTGCTACCACCCAATTTAGTAAGGTCTGAAGTTGACAAACTAAAAGCTAAAGCTAACCATCACAGTGTCATTGCTGTTAAAAAAAAAATGAAAAAGTTTGTTCAGTATTACGAAAGGTATTGGATGCTCCAAAAATCTCTTGAGATGCTTTCTGTTCATGGTCTGCGTTATTGTACTAATGTGTCTGAATCTTTTCACTCCAAGATGAATAGTTCAATGATAGCACACCCTGGGTTTTGGCGTTTCTTGAACGAGCTTCAACAAAATGTAAGTCTTTATATAATAGCACTTATGTGTTATTATCCAATAGATGCAGCAGCTGAGACCCTATTCTGTACAATTTTAAAATAGAAATTTTATATTTTGCATGCTCATTATCTACAAGGACCTGCTTATGTTAGCATTAATAAATTATATTTGTAGCATGGAACAAAATTTTCATTTTGTTCCATGCTACTATGTGATTATTTAACCAGCCAATAAAATAGTACAGATAAAATGCAATCAATCAAAAAAAAATTATCTTTAAAATATCAATTTTAATCTAGGTTGTCCATCCAAGGAAGTTCAGATGCTCCAGATCCAAAATGTCTTCTTGGGTATGAAGAAAAGCTTGCAAGTGGTGAATGGACTGCAACCAAATTTCTTGTAACTGCATTATTCCTCTGCAACAATAAGAAAATGCCAAGTGATCAGGAAGTTCAAATTCATCAAACAGATTAGATAATTACAATTTTTTTAAAATAAAAAAAAAGTATTTTCTGCATTGTATTCATGTTAGGGGCTTGTTGTTGTTTTTGACAGGTGGCAACCTCCCTTTGTTGGAAGAGTGACAAGGAATTCTACTAGTTAGATGTTTTATATTTATACTTTTTTTAGGAACAAACTGTCAATGAAGAACCTCAATAAAATGGACAAGTTGCTGTGGTGGACAGACCAATCAAAAATGTCTGCAAAGTTTGCCTCATCAACAATCTTCAAGTTTTTGTTTTCCTTTGCTAACATCTTTGCCTATGACAGCGATATGCTGAAGCCATTTAAAGTAGTGCTACTAATCACTATCCAGTATGCAGAGGACTAACAGCAGATTTTATAAATGTGTTTATTTAATGTATCATTTAATGTACTATTTAATATACTATTGCATACAATAAAATTTTAATTTATTTAACTGATTCGATTCTAGAAGATTCTGGTCTAGATGGTGGTTCTATATTATTCGACTGAAACAAGTTTTGATAACTTAATTACAAAAATTTGATCCTAAAAAATTCAACTGTAAATGATTCTATCCTAACAAAGAAAGTTCAAATTTGATTCTAAATAGCTTCGATCATAAAAAAATCAATTGTCTCTATTTAAACACTAGGTCAATGTTTGTAAGACCGATGACATATATTCTTATTCTTGAAGTGGCATGAATTTCAACATTGATTTTAGATCTTTTTTTTCTTTCGAGACTTTTTTCTTTTTTTTAAGCACCTTTAAAATTTTAAATTACTTTTAGAATTAAAGGACTTATGATTAAATAAGAATAATGTCAATAGAATATTTTATTTACAAATGTGTTATTCATCTTAAAAAGGTGTTATTATGATTAGGACTGATGCGAGTAGGTGTCCAGTGGGAGGGGGGATGCCGTAAGGTAATTTGCTGACTAAATAAAATATATATTAAAAAAGGTCTTCTAATTCCTTATTTTGCCGAATTCTTATCTAAAAAAAATTTAAATTTACCAACTGAAGCTACAAAAAGGTTGCACTAACTTTATATCATTTGCAATTTTTTTTATTATTTGAATTTTGGTGTCTGGTGTTATAGCTGAAAATAGCAATTAATAATTCTTAGCAACGGTTTGAATCAACTTGATTGGATTCTTTGGAGGTATGTATTTTAGAATTCTGACAAGGCTAATTGGACTGTAAACTTCACCTACTTCCATATTTCTTTCAATAATATTATGTAAACTGTCTATTTCCTGGATAAAATTATGTCCTATCTCAGGATGATTGTTTTAAATTCTGAATGATTGTTTTAATTTGTGAATGATTTTGCATGAAAATTTTTAAAGCAATTGTCATAAAACTATTTTGATTCTGCGGTACACAAGAGTCGCTCCATTAACAAACTTCAGTGAACTAAGATTCATCTACAACTATTTGATCGAGTATAACAAGAAAAGTACTATCATTTCCTGTTTGGCCACTAGTAAGTTCTGACCCAAATGCACAATAATTTTCTTTTGAATACTGAGCATTGTGCAGTCAAATGAAAAACAGTTAGCTTTCATTTGTAAAAAAGGTTCGACACGTTTGCTGTTGGTCTGCTGAAAACATTTTCAAAACAAATAACACACTTGCTTTTATCAAGCCTATCACGCTTACGTTCTTCATTAGTTTCATTTTTTTTTTTTGTGTAAACTTCATGTTCTGTTTTTTCATTTGAGTTAGGTGAAGGATTTATTTTCATACTTTCATATTTGTCATATTTATCTTTTTTTAGTTTATGAACTTCAATGTTTGACTCTGTGTTAAATATTGATCTATACATGCTTTTTTTTGCATGAATAAAATTGTTATTTTTTGCAAGAAACACATTTTCTACAATATTTCTCATAAAAAATGTTCATATTCAGATTTTCTTGAACGTACTCTTTGTTTGTAATTTTGCGACAAAAGTGACTGTTGATTCTAGAAATGCTTTGAATATGCTGACGTACAAAATCTTTAATAAAATTTGGACAGTTAGACTAGGTACTTTACCTCTTTTAAACTGTTGAGGTATTCCTGTTGTTTTGTTTTTTGTTCTTTTTTCATCAATATCTAGAGTACATAGATAAAATTCTTTGCAAACATGAATTAGTTCATCAGAAACAATAAAGTAATATGAATAAGTTTTTTTTTTTAATTCTGAATTTTCAGCTGAACAAAACCTTTTTTTGTTCTCTACACTTGTAGTTTGGGAGTAAAAAAGACGCTTTTCTTGATCATTTAAAATCCAGTGTTGTTTGTGCTAAGTTTCTTGATCAGCAACGCTAATTTTTATTTTACATTTAAAACGACATTGTGTGTGGTTTTATTGATAACAAATAGGGTTTTAGCAGTTGTTTAACATCATAAACAAATTCTGATCAATAATCTGATTGGTCAAAGGACATACAGCATTCTGGTTCTTTTAATAATATTTTTGTGACTAGAACCCCTCAAAACACAGATTTCATCATAGAGAACATTTTTAGTAATAAACACAAAAAAAAGTCTCCCGGAGACTTTTTTTTTAGCAATTTACTGGATGAGTAATCTACCTTTCATCTTCTAGGATTAATACTTCTGATCTTTCTTGGAAACCATATCACCAGCTGAGAACCAGACTCCAGGTTCTCAGCTGGCGATATAACCAATCCTAGAAGATGAAAGGTAGATTAATCATCCAGTAAATTGCTGTTCATAAATATAGAAAGATCTAGATTATTGCAATAACGTATAGCTGAAAAAAATTGAGTTTCACCTGAGTTAAAGTTCACCAGCCACTGAGAGCCCCAGGCTGTAGCAGAAGTGAGATTCTTTTCAAGGTCAAATGCCCCCTCCAAGCAATCAGTGTTGGCTTCTTATCAAGACAAGAATAAATGGTAATACTATCAGCGAACAATGCCACCTTAGATGTGAGAATTTCTGGGAGATTGTTAATGTAAATTAAAAAAGTATAGAGCCAAGGATAGAATTCTGAAGATTTTAATCAACTTTTTGAGTAAAAAAAGAAACAATTATGTCAAGAAAAGAACTTGTATTTCCAATAATAATAATTTTTAGCAATACTAAGGTTTTTTTTTTTTTTTTTTTTTTTGAAAGGCACTGGCACTTTTTGAAAGGCACTTTTTTTTGAAAGACACTGTCTTTGCAAAGTTAGAAATAGTTCAGCGATAGCTAAACCACTGATGACTAGATTCATAAGAATCCTTTTTCAATTTAAATACTTATTTTTTTAATTTCAAGAACATTTGGACTAATGGAGTATTATGTGAAAAATAATTTTAAATTCATGCTTTTAGATTAGCGACTGTAGCTTACATGAACATTTGAATATGAAAAGTCTTAATAATTAAAAGTATTAATTATCAAAAATTTAAAATAAAGATTTCGAATAAGAAGGATTTTGCTTTCTGTGTTGTTCAACAACTTTTAAAATAAATTGTTGTTACTCTTCATTTTGCACACACTCGCAGTATTCACCAATAAACATGATTCATTTTTTGGCACAATCATTTGTTACTTTTAATTGTTTAACAAAACTTTCTGTAAATAAATAATCTTGGAAGAACTTTTACTCTTGTGGAGATATTCTTAATCATTTCTTGATCAAGTTCTAATAAATTGAAAAAGAATAAAAAAATTGGAAAGCCGTGACCATTTATAAAGATAAAATAACAAGCTTTTTGGTTAAATGTCAAAATAGTTGATTAATTGATGAAATCACAGCATTTGCAATAACTTAATCCTATTCTTGATAGCAGTTCATTGCAACTAAAAAGTCATTCAGTGGAGAACATATGGAAATCCTTGAGCGGAGATTGCATTGAATAAAAAAGGCTAGTAAACTTAGCCATGCAGAGGATCATAATTCGCTCACCATCAGCATAAAAAATCTATCAGATAAGAGTTCCACTTTTTAAATATATATGGAATGTGCCATAAATTTCACATTGTGAATTGCATTTGGCTAGTAAATTTTGAACATTTTTGTTCACTGATAGTTTTCCCCAAAAGTAGAAAAGAGTTAAAGAGAGGTCTCTTTAACTCAAAATTTAAATAAAGTTTATTGCTCCTCAAATTATATATCAACAATATTTTTTTAAATTTTCTGGCCTAGCGCGAGTTTCAAGGCTGCATCACATTGAACTTTACCTATTAAATCTTTTATTAAACATACACCAATAAGTTTCCACCTGCAAATGAAAGTAAAGTTAATTTTTTTGTGAAATATACATAAGTATATAAATAAACAAAGAAGTACCGGTTATGTGATTGGCTTGTGAGAACTGCTACACTTTTTTCATTATGATCCATGTCTAAATGAAAATGCTTTGAATCCCAGTGTAAAATGACCATTTTTGATTAGTATATTTCCTAGTTAGCTTTAATCGACAGGACTGTTTTCTCCCGCACATATTATATTTGATGATGTATAGTTGATACATGGACATGATTAAGTTTGCTTTTGCTTTTGTAGATGATAGTGGATCGAAATAGTTTGCTATTAGCAAACTGATAAACAACATCAGTCTGCCACTGATGCTGTAACTTATTATATTTTAAAACATCTTGATATGTCATGTGATATTTTCTGCTACTCTTAAGATCTTCTTTTCATTTTGGTTTTCATAATATCGCAAAGTTTATTACAAATCCTGTTGTTGTTTTTTTTGTTTTTTATTTCAGCTTTAATATTTTGACTTGAGCAGTCAACTTTCTTTATTTTCACTTTTTTATCCAACAATTTTGTAAGCAATTTTGTAAGCTTTCTTAACCTCATTAATAACAAGTTTAAAAATAACTCTTGCAGAAGTTTCAATTTTAGAATAAAAACATAACACATATCTTTTTGTTGGCAGGTGTGACTGAAGCCCAACAAAATATCGGATTCAGGCTGACCAATTAACTAATCATGGTTATTTTTTTGAGAGGTTCATCATTATAATAAAATATTTGTCTATCTATAATATCTAGTAAAATATTTGTCTATCTATAATAAACTAGTTAAGACTATTTTTAAAATTTCATATTTGCTAATTGATAAAACATTCATTTTTTAAAAAAGTTTATGAAACTTTATATACACATATACAGATGTTTATTTTGCAATGCAAACTATTTAGTTGTGGAACAGTTTTTAGTGGTCAATTATGCTCAAAAATATATTTTACGTACAACTTCTTTTAAGGCATTAAATCTATAGGAACAATTTTTTAGTAAGAAATATGTTGAAAAATAAAACCTTATAATACAGCGACACCTCAAAATTAACATTTTTTTTTAAAATTTTTTGCCGAATGTTCATCTGATAACCTCTATTATATACACCAAGTAACATAACATAAAATTGATTATTTCTTAGTTATTAAAATTTAAAGTTGATAAAAGTGTGAAAAACACTATGTTTTGACAATTTAAAATTTTTAAAAAAATACAGGTGTGTTTTTTGCCCATAATGTAACCATTTTTTAAAAATTGTCAGGAATGAAACACCCTACTGTTGCGATTCTGATGAGATAAGAGTTGTTATATGTAAAAAATAAAATAGTGATACTTTAGTAACTTCTTAGAGCTTTCAGAGGCCTAATTTTTCATGGAATATTTATTTTATAAAGTACTTTAAATTGAGACATAATTTGTTGACATCAATAGCATTTGTAATGATTTCTGGATTATTTGATATTAAGAACTTCCCAGTGTTGTTGTTTTTTTATTTTTATTTATTTTTGAAATATAAAAAAAATATTTTAATTACTTTAATGCTTTAGTTTAAACTCCATACTTAAATTATTTCTTTTAGAGGATTAATATGCATATATAGAAACTTGTGGCAATTAACTTAGTGGCTTTTTTAAACTGTTTAAAAAATCAACTTCACAGTTTCGATCAACTTTAACCCCAGTGCAAAATACCTAAAAAGAGTTAGTCAATAATTTTTTATTTATTTATTTTGCTTTAAATATTTAAAGTTATTTTAAAACTTTACTATTTAAAAAAATTTTTTTAATGCTGATCCTTTAAATTTATTTATAAAAAACTTTATTATTTTAAACAATTTTTTTATTCCAAATTTTTTGAATATAGTAGTTATAAGATTTTTTGATTTCAATAAAATTTAAAAATCAATCAAATTTATGGCAGTAACACCATCTTCCCCTTCTATGGCAGTAACACCATCTTCCCCTTCTATGGCAGTAACACTATCTGCCCCTTCTACGCAGATTGTTTATTAAATGACATTGTGTGATGTCAAGATTTGCTAATAAGACAAGTTGATAAAATACCTTTGAAACATATTAGATAAAAGTGTAAAAAAAATTTCTGAAAGAACTATTTTTGAAACTATAAATAATAAATAAAAAATTACAGTTTAGTACCTTGATTATTTTTTTCATCTTCAGAAACAATTTCTGCATTTTCCCACCAATCATCACCAAGATCATCAGCCATTTATATATACTTTACAGTTATTCTGAACAAATTAATTTTTACAAATTAGACAGAAAATTTTTTTTTTTTGAATTGTATTGATTGCTTTGCATTGTATTAATATTAAGTATTGCATTTTACCTTTTGGTATAAATTTTTTCATATCTTAGAACAATTAGATTTTATAAAAACAAAAAACAAAATATTTTTCAAAAAAAAAAATTATTAATTGCATAATTGCAATGAATTTCTCACTAATATAAACATGCAGTAATAAATACAAATATCTCATTTAAAAAGTTTAATGTTTAAAAATGATAACGTAATTAATATGTTAGCAAAACATCAAACACATGTTTTGTACTAAGAATTAAAAAAATCACAAGATATATATATATATATATATATATATATATTAAACTTTAAAATAAAAGTTAGCGTATAAATTCTAATAAAAAAAAAATTGCCACCACAAATCACAACTAATAATTTTGAACAAAAGCTAAATATAACTTAAATTCTAAAACTAGATAAAAACAATCTTTCAGCATTTAAAAACTTTTTTTTAAAAAAGAAAAATGTCATAAAAAGGAAAACCATTTTTTCAATTTATAAATGTCATGTGCAGAAAATCTGTAAAAAATTCTTAAACCAAATTGAATTTAAAAATAATTTATAAAAAAATAAAGAAAATAGTAAATATAATTAAATTAATAAATACTATAAAGATGTATAAAACTATATTAAAATTATAAAATAGTTAACAAAGAGTGCAAAAATGTCAAGTGAAAAAAATATAAGTATTTTTAAAATGCTTTAAAAAATATATATACACATATAAAACTTATAACAAATTTAAATATATTCTTCCAAGGATATATAGCAACATAAATGTTAATTGAATATTAATAACTTAATCTTGAAATATTTATTTTGTGTCATTGTGCTTTAAACATCACTACTTATTTTTTGAGTTGGATGTTTTTGTGCTTAACAAAGGTTCAGTAGACACTCTTGTCCTAAAATAGAAAAAGATTGACAAAAAAGAAATCTACAAAAATACCTAAATGCATTATATTTAGACAAAATAATATATATATAATGTTCGAAATTAACCTCGGAGCTCGGCATATGCCGAGGGCTTTGTAGTATTTTGATAATTTACTTCAGCAAAAAAGTGCTGAGGCAAAAAGTGTTTCAATAATTTTTTGTCAATGATATTAACTTCTTTTTCAATTTTTTATAATTAAGGCGGGTTGAACAAGGGATATCGTGCAAAATTTTATGCCCCAATAAGTCCGCAAGGCTTTCGAGTAGCTAAAAAAATGAAAAAATAAAATTTTGCCAAAGAAATGCCAAGGTAAACAATACTTTTCAAGTCAAGCCCTCGGCATTTGTTTGCCGAGGCCAAAAAAGCTGAATTTGGAACGCTGTATATATCAACTCTCGGAATTAGGAAAAATGAGGTTGGCAATAATTTGTAGACCTCCATCTTTTTAAGGTCAGCATCAGGTTGGCAAAAATTATTTGATACAAAGGTCTGACCATAAACCATAGAAATGAGGTCTGCAATTTTTTGCCGACCTCAAACACTTTCAGGCCAGCAGTTAGGTCTGCATTGCCGAATGTCGACCTTAACTCAGAGGGTCGTATATATATATATATATATATATATATATATATATATATATATATATATATATATATATATATATATATATATATATATATATATATATATATATATTATATATATATATATATATATATATATATATATATATATATATATATATATATATATATATATATACATATATATATATATATATATATATATATATATATATATATATATATATATATATATATATATATATATATATATATATAGATATATATATATATATATATATATATATATATATATATATATATATATATATATATATATATATATATATATATATATATATATATATATATATATATATATAGATATAGATATAGATAGATAAATAGATATATTAGGGTGTTACCCAGGAAAAAAATTCATACAGCGTTTTTGCAAAATTGGGAATTTAGGTGCGGCTAATATAGTATACTTCCATTGAGTGAGTATACTTCCATTTTTTAGATATAATTAAATTTTAATCAAAATAAATGTTCTTTTTTTGCTGGGTGTTATAGTTATAGCAGGATTATTTTTCTACTTTATAAATGTTTAATTCTAATTATTTAGTTTGTTTCATTATGGGATATCTTCTAAAGTTTTCATTTTTAAATCGTTTCTCCTCTTTGTTTGATATACTGTAGTCGTTTTTCAAAATGCCTTAATAGGCTTATTACGTATTTTGAGAAAAACGTAATTAAAAAAAATCATTTGGAGAAACTCTTTGTAAAACGCTTTTTGAAACTAATAATTTTTATGAATTTTTTTAAAAACTCTTTAAAAATATGTATTCAAAAATGTTTGTAGACATCTAAACTAGCTTAATTGGTAAAAAAAGCCAAATTGATTTTTTTTTTACATAAGACTCTTTGAAAAACAGCTGCAGTAAAGAAGAGAGAAAACAAGAACTAAAGAAAATTGTTTGCTGTTTTAATGAATGTATTAGAAAATATGTATTTGACTATATAACTATTTAAATGCTTTAGTATTTTAAAATACTTAAAAAACTTTTTTACAAATGTCAAATTTTTATCATTAGATAAATTTAACAGTTTAAAAACTTATTTAAATCAATAGCTTTTAAATGAAAATTAAATGAAAGTTTTTAAAATCTTAATAACTTTTAATTGAAAAACTTGGTCGGCTTGCCGATTTCCGTCAAATATAATGTTTGTTAAAAGAACTTTTCTTTTTTGAATCTGATTTATTTAAATTAAAAGTTTTATAAAAAAATTAAGAAAAATTTTTATTTATATTATTTAACACTTTTATTTATATTATTTATATTATTTTTTTTTTGCATTTTTTTAAAAAGATTTTAGAATTCAGAATAGAACTGTATTCTAATATTTAAACAAGTTTAAATATTAGAATACAGTTCTAATATTTAAACTTGTTTGCATTTCATATTAAAGATCTTTACTTTATACAACCTTTATGTTTAATGAAGGATTTTCTATTTACGGATCTTCAAATATTTATTTTAAAATTATTTCTTACAGAACTAAAAAGTAATATAAAAATATTAATGATTAAGAAAGATGTTCAAATGGATTAATAAATAAAGAAAATTGTCACAAACAAACATCCAATGATATCAAAAATGATGTGAAAATCAAAATATCAAAAATGAAGTAAAATCCGTATCAATATCAAGAAAAGTTCAAGTTTCAATGATGTAGAAAAAGAATTTAACAATTAGTCATTCTGGCATTGAAAGAAATGAAAATGCAATGGTTTGCTTCCATGAATATGAAAAACTTTACTTACAACAATAATTACGTTACATTACATCATTACATTAATTACATTACAACCCACATAACATGCTGTGATCCATTAAATTCATATAATGGAAAAAGAAGAAAAGTTACTTAACCATGAAACTTTTTTTTAATTTTGTTTTTATTATATATATTAGATTTTTTTGCAAAAACACTCACTAACTGAAGTTGTAATTATCACTCATGTTTTTAGGAGGATGTAAAGATATTAATAAACAACTTGCTGGGAAATTGAAAAACATTGGTTGTTTGGTTGTTCTCCAGGAATAACAATAACATTAATGCTATTCCTGGAGAAAAGATTTGTCCATAATGTATAACTAAATTGCTGTCATTTAAAGATGATGGACCAGGAGAACTGACTTGCAGCCAGATTTATGAAGATGAAGATAATGAACTTCTCAAATCTCAATTATTTTTTGACAGCTATTAACCTCTCTTGCTGATCCTTCGCTTAACCTTCTCAGCTAATCCTCTCTAAAAGACATGCTGTGAATAGTCACTCAAGAGTTGCTCTTGGTAAAAAAAAATCATTACATGTTGAAAAAACAGTAAAGTTAGGTATTTTCATTTAAGGACTTTAAAAAAAGATCCTGATCAGTTAAGCTTTCTTTTTAATAAATTAAGCTTCCTTTAATAAATTATCTAAGGAAATTAAATGTAAAGAAAATGATATGGATATACTTATAGAAAAAATTAAAGAAAAAATGTTAACTTTCAAATGGAATCAGAAAATTCAATTACTACTGGTTCCAATACCTTGATCTAACAAATGTATAGAAAAAGAATCTAATGTTACTAATTATATATTGCAGACATCACACAAACTGCAACTGAAAAATGATATTTTATCTTTCCATGAGAAAAAAAAAAGGAAAGGGAATATCTCATTTGTACGTATGTGTATTTACTGTATGCTAAGTTTAACCTGTTATCCTGATATAAAGACTTGTTTTCTCACTTTTGCTCAAATCGCCCAAAATGATGCATTACAGCGTGAGCATCTCGTACGCATACAGTATGTGTGTGATCACACTCATACTGTATGTAGACCTACCATCAAAATGTTAAATTAGTTAATGATTAGTGCAGTTGAATTATCAAAGGTTTATCATGAACTTATTGATATGCTTGTTTGTAGTAGGGCTAGCAAGAATTGCATGATACATTGTTACCCTTTGTGTCCAGAAGATTCTATATTAAGATATTATCTTGAAAATGAGTTCTACTCTCAAAAAGATATTGATGAAGATCATGGTTATTATATAGATTACAAACAATAGACAATAAAAGACAACAGACCGATCTGATCTAGTAAGTCTAACAGAAATTACAAGTAGCTTCATTAATACTCTAATAAATAAGTTACAAAAACTTACTGTTCAAATATTACCAGTTTTTTATTTTTGCAGTTTTTTTGTTTTAAGGCATTTGTTACATATAACATAAGGAAACATTTGTTACATAGAACATAAGGAAAAAATTTCATAATCATATCTTTCAGGCATCTCAAGATAATCATTTTTTGTACAGGGCATCAAAAAACTTACAAAAAGTATTACATTGTTTTCCTATCATTTTTGAGTTCCTCACCCTAAAATAAAGTCATAAATAAAAAAATCTTCATTAAACATAAAGGTTGTATAAAGTGAAGATCCTTAATGTGAAATGCAAACAAGTTTATATATTAGAATTGTACCTGAGGTTCTAAAATCTATTTTAAAAAACAAAAAATGCAAAAAAAAAAATAGCAAAAAAAAAAATATATGTAATTTTTTTTCATTATTAAATAACAATTTTTTTATAAAACTTTCAATCCAAATAAATCAGATTCAAAAAAACAAAACCCCTGCAGTTTTTTGTATAAGGAGTTTGTTATATAAAACCATAGAAAAATTTTTTAGAATCATATCTTTAAGGCATCTCAAGATATACTTCTTTTTGTACGGGGCATCAAAAAACTTATAAAAAGGATTACACCATTTTGAAATTGAATTTTCATAGAGAATTTTTTAGTGTTTTAGATACCATTTTTAAGATCCTATCCCTAAAAAATAGTTAGGTACAAAATCTCAACACTATTGAACAAGTATTTTATAAGTTAATCTAATTGTGATATGTAATTAGCTTAAAAAACAAATGGCGCTGAAAAAAATAATCAAAAATGAGATTGAGACTGAGTATCGATTTCTCTGAAATCGTAAGGAGTTAGACATTAAAATTTGGAGTGAAGTTTTCTTTTGTTAATATAACCTTGTATTCCGAAAATCATCAAAATCTAAAATTTTTTTTAAATATAGATTTGACACGGAATGACAGTAAAGTATTAAATAAATTGATAGATAGTGTAAAAACCCAACGAAAACAATCGTCTAAGGAATGTAGTTAATATCAAGTTGTTGTTTTTTTATGAAAACTGTTCAACAGGTGATAAAGATTTTTTACAATAAAATTCATAAGTTTTCAAATTGTTTTGGATCTCTGAAACTTCTATATTACACTATAATTACTAAAAAGGTAATAGTTCTTTTTAAAAATCGCTTCATTGTTCCCACAATACAAATGCCACCATAAAAATTCTTAACACCAAGGTTATTATTCTGATTTTGACTGAAAAAAGGTTTAGTGGTAAAAATAACTTAAAAAAATAAATAAATAAATAATCATCAAAAACAAACAATTAAAAAACAAACAACAAACAAACACTTGATATACTAAAGACACAAAAAAGTTATCAACAAATCAAACTTTTTTTTGGTACCATGACACTATTAATACTTAACCCTGCAAATTTGATATTGACAAGAACCATAGCTTATACTTTATTGCTAATAAAATAAAATAATGGCATATAATAGAATACAACATTATCATGTAACTAACCTTGTTGCATTGGTTCTTTGAGGAATTCCACCATTTTTGGGTGAAGTCTAAATAAAAACTTGAAAATATAAAAAAAGAATTTTTTATTTCCTAGGTCTTTAATTGTTATTGATGAAGTAAAGATGCTGTAAAATTAAAATGTCACAATATATTTTGACTTACTGGTTTTGCATAAACAGATGATGATTGAAATCTTGGAGATGATGATTTTACAACATCATTGCTAAAAGCAAATAATTTTACCTATATATAAACATATTGAATGTGTATATATTCCTATAGTTTGATATTTAAACTTATTTGTTAAAAAAAACACTAGGAGAGCTTTATTTTTACAAATTATTAATTTGTGATATGGCGCATTCCAGAAAAAAAACATGGTCTTTTTAATTTAGTATATGATGAGTTTTAATTTTATGTATATTAAATTTGCTTTCTTTTTAGAGGTAAATAATTAGAATTAAAGAATATAGTTTTTAAGTGTTGTGTCACTGGATGTAGAGGTAACTACAATTTGTTACAAAGTCTGTGAAAGTTTTTGCCTTCTAAATAAAAAAATTGTGGATGAATGAAATAGATTTACAGGAAGTTAAGACCAAAACATCCACTATTTGCATTTTCTTGTGTAAACCCAAGTCAAATTCCAACTTCACTGGCACCACCAAGACTAACTACTAAATCAATGCCATTTTTAAAAAGTACTGTGTCTGATGAATATGTGCCAGAAAATATTTTATCCTTCGAAGATTTGTGTAATAAAATAATGTCTGAAACTAGGGTAAGGTTGCCGATATTGTAATGGCGCCTAAATTGTACTTTTGCTGTATCTCGTTATTTTTACAACCCAAAAAATATCTTTTGACTAAAATTTTATCTTTTCTATGTTGAAATAATAAATCAATTGTTATTTTTTGAGATGAAACTAGATTCTGGCAACATTTACCTCGAGTTGATATGATGCTAAAGTTTTCTTAATTTTGGGGTTCAATATTTAGAGTATTACTTTGAACATGTTGAACATGTCTTTTTTATCATATTTATGAGAAATCACAATTTATGTGAATTCAAAATAACTTCCAAGAAAATAAAATACAGTAGCATTTGTTGTCTAATTTGGTTATAAACTCAAAGGCTGCCATTTTGAATTTTGAATATTGGTCACTTTTGTCATAAATAAAAATTTTCTATTTTGTATTACTAATATAATGTGTAGTAATACCCATCATTTTTCTACCAATATTCTAGCTACCACATTACTAAGTTACACATTTAATTTAAAAGTTTTACCTTATTGATATTTGTTTTCAGGCTATTCCAGGAAAGATTTACAACTTCACAGTTTATTAAATTCAAAACTTTTTTGCATTGCTTTGCACAGAAAAAGATCTTTACAAAAATCATTCAAAATTTACTGCAAATTAATATAGTATTTGTAAAATCAAGATTGGATTATAATGGTACGATTTAGGATCTTGTTTCCTTAATTGTGCCGATAGCATGTTTTTTAAAATTCAATTCCCTATCAAACACCAGCGTTTAAACTTTTAATTATTTTAACTTTTTTAGAACATTTTATCCCCAAATTATAAAATACAATAATGTCTCATTGTTTCTACTTTGTATTTTTTCTCGATTTTTGACTTCATTCTTAGAGGGTACAATATTGGCAACTTTACCCTATATCTTTTTCTTTTTCAATAATACCAAATATCTATGAAAACTGTTTTCATCTTTAAGGTGGTTCCCCCAGAAAAAAAACACGATTTTGAAAAAAAAATCAAAATTGTGAATACATATACTTTTTTAAATGTCATTCTATACTCTTTCCAATGATTTATTATTTGATGGGTCTTTTAAAGTATAAAGATGAAAAATTAGGGTTTAAGCATATGGGTACATTAAAAATGTCCGTAACAATGCCTTAGCAACACATTTTGTCTGTGTAAATATTTGACAAGTTGACAAAAATAGGTGGTCTATTTTTTGTTTTTTTACTCTGATTCTAGAAAGCACTTTATGTTCTGTAAATTACTCAAATGTGCACGGAATTAAGTAATGGAACAGAAAAAAGTTAATGAAAGTGATGTTAGTGTGGTTGACAGAAATATATTTTGCTTGTTTGCAAATGATATGTTTGCTATGCTTTATCAATATTTTTTTTTTTTAATAAATATTGTTTCTAGATAATAACAGTTTCAAGAATAATTTTAAGTGAGTGTATTTTGTTCTGTTTTAAAATATTTTGGAATTTCAAACAGTTACTGTTTTGACCAATTATCTGTTAAGAGAGATAAAGAATGTTATTGATAAGAGCACTAAAAAGACAAATGAAAAAGGAAAAATCAAAAGAAAAAAAATAAGGGCTGCTAAATAGGGTTATATTGACCTAGAAAAAGCCAAGGAAAGTTAAATTAGTATTATTTTTTTTGTATTTAAGTTTTTAAATTGCATTTTTTGGAAAATATGATTTTCATGCAATTTTAAGTTTTTCAAACCTCATATTTTAATAAATATTAAACTTAATCACTTGAAATTTTCAGGAAACCTTTTTCAAACATATATCTAGAAACATATATGAATATATATATATATATATATATATATATATATATATATATATATATATATATATATATATATATATATATATATATATATATTCATATATAAACCTTTTTCAAACATATACCTAGAATATATATTCATATATATATATATATATATATATATATATATATATATATATAATATATATATATATATATATATATATATATATATATATATATATTCATATATAAACCTTTTTCAAACATATACCTAGAATATATATTCATATATATATATATATATATATATATATATATATATATATATATATATATATATATATATATATATACATATATATATATATACATATATATATATATATATATATATATATATATAAATATATATATATATATATATATATATATATATATATATATATATATATATATATTCATATATATATATATATATATATATTCATATATATATATATATATATATATATATATATATATATATATATATATATATATATATATATATATATATTGTCAAAAATGATTATTTTTTAATTTAATCAAGTCTTAAAAATATAATATTATTTTAAATAAAATAAAATTTTTTGAATAAAAACAAAAATTTGCAAACATTTATAAATAAAAATGTTTCAAAATATCATTATACATATACATTTAATGAAGTACCTTGAAGATTTAGGAATATTCTCTACTGAGTTTGAAAAGTCTAAGTTACCATAAAGGCTTACAACTGATGTTGATGTAAGGTTTTCCTGAAATTAAAGTTTACAATCAAGCTTTCCTAAGGCTGTGTAGCATTACAAGACTTAAGATTTAGTTTCTTATAAAATCATATTTTATAATTTTTAAAATATTTAAAATAAATAAAAAATATAAAATATATAAAGCATAAATTTGTGTGTACTATACTACCTTTTTCACTGCTTCTCTCTTTGACTCTACTTCTATAAAATGCTTTATTGCTTCATATATAAATTTATACTGCAGCTAAAAATTAAAAAATAACTATTTGTATTGAACAGTTATTAAGATTGGAATTTGCAAATCAAATATGAATATAAATAGTTTTTCAGTATAAAATATTTTGTGATTTTTGTACAAATTTTTTTAATATAAATTGAAATATTGATGTAGAATATGTTTATGTTTTATGTTTTACCAGAGTCAAAAAAAGATGTGAGTAAAGATTGTTTCATTATGTAACTATTACACTATATTATGTACTTAACAGATTAGTGTGTATCTTACATAAAATGAAATATATGTATAAGAAATTAGTAAAATTGCTCTAACGATGTAATTAGCTTGTTCTAAATTGTTTTTATGGTGTAAGTAGCTTGTTATATTTTAAAGATGAATAGATTTTGTCATTAGATAATGAATAATCTTATAATTATTAGAACTATTTACTGCTTTTACTTTTTATGTCTACTTATGTCTACTTAAGACTTTTTTTAACTAAATTTTATAATTATCCTATGTTTACTCATGTAATTCTCAGACATATTTAGAATTCAAAAAAGTGATATATGCACTTCTTGATCCAGAAACTAACAGTTTCTGCTAGTCTCCTTTATTTTTATAATTTATGGTCCAAAAAAGTCAATTTAACAGAAAAGTATATGGGCACTTTATTTACAAAACCACAGATACTTACATATTGATTTATTATAAATTATATCAATAAATGCATATATATGGTTGGGTCTTTAAATCATAATTTTCCATTACCACTCAAAAGTTTCCTTTTGGTGTCAATTAACACTGGCATAAATTTAAGAATTTTTGGATGAGCTTTAGCCAACCCGCAGGAGGCGGAGGAGGAGGCCTTAAGGTTTGAAGATCTTATTATAATCATAACTATATAAATAAACAAATATTTTTCAGTTCTTTTATTAGTTTTATTGAACTTGTTTTCTTCATTCCAAATTCACACTTAATCATTTCAACTAGTTTTGTATAGAAAGCACTTAAGGTATATAGATTTATGAAATTTATGAAAAATGAATTAAAATCATTAATAGATGATGATTTAAAAATAAGATGCAATCGACAAGAACTTGAAGTACATGATATTTTTAGTCAAATTTAAATTTAAAATTCAATTCTGTGATTATGTTTGATTCAAAATTCAATAGTTTATGGCTTAGTTAATGTTATACAACTATAATTAATTTCAAATTAATTTGTAACACAGTAACTTATGTTACAATTCTTAACTTGTTACACAGTTACTTATGTTACACAAGTTAACTTGTTACACAGTAACTTATGTTGCAAAAGTTAACTTGTTACACAGTAACTTATGTTACACAAGTTAACTTGTTACACGGTAACTTTGTTGCAAAAGTTAAGTAAATAAAAAAAATTGTTACAAAAATTAACTAAATGAAAAATGATTTATAAAAATACCTCAGTTTGCACCATGCCAGCTCTCTGTGTTCGTAAAAGTTGTGTTGTTCTCTGAATGTCAATTTCTGCATCTAAACCTGTCAAAAATATAATTTTGAAATAATTTGATAAAATTATGAATAAATTTACTCTATAAATTCTCAAAAATAAACAAAAAGTAAAAGTCTTTTATCAGTTGTATATTATTCTTTTAGCTGTGAATGTTATGAAGTAGTATTTTTATCACTTCTAGACACTGTTTTCTTCTTGTTTAACAAAAATGATACTTTAACTACCCAACTTCTTATTGTTTGGAATTGATCATGTTTTTTTTACATCAAGTTTAAAATGATCTTGCGAAAAGCAAAAAAAAGGTTTTATTTAAATTCTGAACGAAGTAATTAGAAAAACTCATCAGCAAAACGAACATTTTATTTAAATAAAATGTTCCTTCAAAACAATAAAAATAAAAGCAAAAAGACGAAAGTTTCATCAACAAAGTTATAATAAAAACAAAATTGACAAAATTAATGTTTTATTCAAATTTCTAATAAAATGGTAAAATGAGGGTAATTTCGCATTAAATCACCTAAAATTTAGAAAATTTTGAACGATGGTTCCTCAAATTTTTTAAAAACTTTTTGGCTGTTGCATCTTAAAAAAGAAAAGTTAACACATAAAATTTCAGCTGAAAATGTTGAGCGGTTGACAAGATACTGCAATTTTAATATTGATCTGGTTTCCCAAAATGACCCAGTTTTCATAACATTCTAAAAATACATTATTCTTGAAAAATGTATTTTTAAAAAAATTAGAAATAAAAATGGAAAAAATATGAAAATAAGCATATATAATATTTTTTTTGATGCTGAATTCAATAAATGTACTTAAAATGCTGAAATATAAAAGGAACATGCTTAAAAGTTAATAAAATAACTAGTTTCTATAAACCAACTTTGGGGCCTGATATCTCAAAAAAACCCCGGAAATTTTTTTTTCTTTTGCTGTTAATATTTTCAGTTGCTTATAATCTAACTTGGCACAAAAAAAGAGGAAAGAGCAGCCGTGGCGCAGTGGTAGCGCACTTGCCTCAGAAACGTAAGATCCGTGGTTCAAACCCCACCTCTGGGCAAGTTTCGCGACATTGGTTGGGAAGGAGGCGTGAACTTCCTATTAAATGCTCTTCCGCGGTGCTCTGTGATAAGACCGTAAGGACTTCTTGGGGCACCAACTTAAAATTTTAAAAAAAAAAAATCTAACTGGAAAAACAACTGAAAGATATAGAACTTTAATTTTAAAGATATATCAAATTTTCAATAAATTAGTTGAAAACTTGCAAATAGAATTCTGTAAAATATTAAATTTAGTTTATAAACTTCTTAGAAGAAAAAAACAAAACAATTTTGTTATATTTAAGGAAGTCTTATTTATATAACTTAGTTAATTGATCTTAACAACTGAAAAAAACATCCTGTTTTGTTTTTAAAAACTGACTAAGTGTGATATTGAAGTGCATTTGTTTTTAAAATTTTGACAACTATATTTTGTAAATGTTCAGTTATAGAACAACATTTATTAGTAAAATTTTATTTAAATTTTAAAAATTTGATATATATATATATATATATATATATATATATATATATATATATATATATATATATATATATATATATATATATATAATATATATATATATATAAATATATATATATATATATATATATATATATATATATATTTATATATATATATAATATATATATATATATATATATATATATATATATATATATATATATATATATATATATATATATATATATATATATATATATATATATAAAGAAAATTAACAATATCTATCAGTGCAAAAAATTATACAACAGAAGGATTCTGAAAAGGTTTGAATTATTTCTATATTAATTTTTTTTTTAAACTCAAGTGGAAAAGAAGAATTCATTTTTTTTTAGGAAATATATTCATACTAAGTTATTTATTATAAGATGTGTTCTATTGGCTTATATTTGAAAATGTATCCTATATGGCAGAAAGCATGTTGTGATCCATTCAATAAACATACAAAGAAAACCACAAGTAGATGTAGAATTAAAATATTTTAATATATATACTTTTTTAATTTGTATTTTCCAAAACATAAACAATGTTTTAACAATTGCGTAGATAAGCTTTTAGAAAATCTTAGAGTAGTTACGATAAATGAGTCACAAGAAGTAGTTTGGACATTGTTCCTGGAAAGAAACTTTGCAAACCTTGTAAGCAAAAGATTGCCAGAAAAGAAGATCTTAAAGAAGAGAAGCAAAGTAAGGGTGAACAAGATGAGGATTTTCTAATATTATCATTCAAATCAAAAAGACAGGAGATCAATGGATAACTCAAAAATTTTAATATATCTCATCTAAAATCTCATTTAAAGTCATCAAAACATATACTATAAGAAGGAAAGCGAAAAGTTGCGCGCATCAACATAATGGTAAGTAACGTTACTAGAAAAACTGAAAGTCAAGTCAATGTTTCCTCCAAACTGTGTTATGAAACAAATAACATGAAAAAGAAGGCTGAAACTTTGATGAAATTATGAGCTTGATAAAAGAAAAAATTCTATGTTCTGACAAAAGGACTATTGTTCAACTTCTAACACTGGCACGCCCAAGTTGGTTGATATTAGAAGTACAATATAACTTTGCAGTTACAGAATACCAAGCAAAGATGGCTAGACAAATTTTTTATAAAAAAGGATTGTTAGCTATCTCTTACACAAAGAAATAGAAGATTCTTTGAAATTATTTTATGACTCAAGTGGTTTATGTAGAACTATGCCTGGAAAAAAAGATTATATTAGCATTTAAAAGAACGTCAATAAATGAAAAAACTGCTTTTTTGTGATTTAAAGGAACTATATGTATTATACAAAGAAAAAAATCCAGAAATACAAATAAGTTACTCAAAATTTGCTTCACTTAGACCAAAGTAGTGCATTTTGCCAGGTGCAAGTGGTGCATTTTGCCAGGTGCAAGTGGTACACATTCTGTTTGTGTTTGTTCTTATCACCAAAATGCCATATTGCTAGTAGATGCCTTAAATATTGGACTAAAGTATAAGGATTTATGTTCAAAATCTGTTTGCTCAGTAGAAAACAAAGAATGCATGCTTGCACAGTGTGATGATTGTCCTGGTAAAGAACTCTCACCAAATATTTGTATGAGACTTTTGGAAAACACGAAGATGATTTTGACACTACAAGCAATGGCAAACTTCTGATCGTGCAACACTATTGAATTTAACAGCAGATGTTCCAACATTTGTTGAACTATTAGTAACTTGCTTTGAAAAGCTACAAGCTCATTCTTTTATTGCTCACTCTCAATCACAGTACCTTAACCAACTAAAACAAAATATGGATCAATTAAACATTATCATTATTGGCGACTTTGGAACACCAACAATGTTCTTTACATCCATTAGTGATATACTATAAAGATGATAAAGGTGTACTGAAACATATTTCTTACTGTTTTATATCAGACGATATTACACATGATATAACTTATGTGTACAAAATATTTCAACTAATCATACCAATCTTAAAAACAAAATTTTCCAATTTGTCCAAATTACATTTATTCACTGATGCTTGTGCAGGACAGTACAAAAATTGTAAAAACATTTACAATTTATGCCAGCTAGAGAGCGAATTTGCCCTAAAAGTTGAATGCCACACCCCACGGAAAGTCACCATGCAATGAGATTGGCAGTACTGTAAAAAGGTTAACAGTGCAAGAAAGTTTAAAACGACTATACAGAAACCAAAATCTCACATCAGAAGCTATGTATGAATTTTGTATTGAGAAAATCAAGGTTGGTAACTTCATTTACATAAAGGGAATGGAATTGCAATTGCAACTTGAAGAGCAAAAAGAAAGGTACACTGGTGTAACAACTCTACCTGGTACTCGTAGCTTTCATCAATTTATACATCTTAGAGATAACAGGGTTGGGGCAAAAAGGTAGAAACTATGTGTTTGAAAATGCTGAAATAGAAGAAATACAAGTAAAATGGGAACAATATTGTGAACTATTACACAGTCAAAATAACTTACATATTCGATACCTTTAAAAAATCTTGTATATTTAAGTAGCTTTTTAAATTACGATTCACTTATTTTTATTTTATTTACAAATATTTTTGGGGAATTTCTTGAAAAAAGTAATACATTTTTGAAATTAAAGTTCCATATGTTTCAGTTGTTTTTCCAGTTAGATATTTTGTGCCTAGTAAGATTATAAGCAGCTGAAAATATTAACAGCAGAAAAAAAAAAAATTTCACGGGGGTGTTTTGAGATATTAGGCCCCAAAGTTGGTTTACAGAAACTAGTTGTTTTATTAACTTTTAAGCATGTTCCTTTTATATTTCAGCATTTTAAGTACATTTATTGAATTCAGCATCAAAAAAACATTATATATGTTTATTTTCATATTTTTTTCATTTTTATTTCTTATTATTTTAAGAAAAATGTTTTTTTTAAATGTTATGAAAATCGGGTCATTTTGGGAAACCAGGTCAAAATATAAAACAAAAAGAAGACACATGGTTCAATGGACTGGGTGATTTGATGTGGAATTACCCATGATGCATTCATTT
>NC_061158.1:52294717-52322217 GCF_022113875.1 Hydra vulgaris | reverse complement strand
TAATCTTACAGACTCTAAAATATTTAAGAACTCTTTAAAGATTTATAGGATTCCCTCATATCCTATAAAATCGCAAAAAAAGAACAAACTAGAACTTTTCAAAGATTTATAGGATTCCTTCAAACCATATAAATTTTCAAAAAAAGAACAAACTAGAAATTTCAAAGGCCAAAAAATGTTAAAGTAACCTGAGAGAAAACTATCTAATTTCATACTTAATTTTACTAGCTTATAACTTTTAGATGCAATATATTTCACACAAAATAAATTATACTATAATACTAAAAATAAAGAGGATCTAAATGAAAAACCTAATTGAAATACAAGCAGTTTATATTTTTTTCAGTATCAATAATCCATAATTAAAAAAAAAAACTGAATGAAAAGTTACAGAACACTTTCCAAAATAGAAACTTTTTGCATCACTACTTTGATTAATCATTTGAAGCTACAAAACAACATATTGATAAATCAGGATCAAATGAAAGTTATGAAGAAAACAATATTCCTTGGGGAAAAAAAATGAAAAAAGTACTATTTTGCAATTTGTTGAAAAAGAATCTTTATAAGATATATTGTAAATGTTGCGGCTGTTGGTAGAATAGTGATTACATCAATGAGTAAATCTCAGGCTATTGCTTATTAAATGCAACAAATCGATATGATTGCAATAAATGTCATAAAAAAGGCAACTGCCATGTTAATGCCAAAAAAGCTAACTATTTCAAAGTACATCAACAGGGCAAATGGACAGATTGCACTATTTTAGGTTATTTCAATATAAGAGCTCTTGGGCTTGGAATAGACACAAATATAATTGAATGCAATGCTCTAGGTTTGATGGCAGGCAAATGCAGAAACAGTTAAACATTTAGTTGAAAGTAATTTGACAGATTTTGGAATTTTCTTAAAAATAGATGTTATTGCATCAACTAACAAAACAGCAGCCATAATGAAAAATTATGGTAATATTTAAAGTATTTTAAAGCAACTTTGCCATAATCATGCGCTGCATATAGTCTGGATGAATTTTGTTTATATACCAAAAAATTATATTCTTAGTGTATGACAGTATCAAAGATTTGGTTTGTGATGTATGTAAGAAGAAATAGAAGAAGATTCCACAGAAGTTCAGTACTCTGATTACAGTTTAGATTTTGGCTGATTTAATGACATAATGAGATAAACCAAGTTCTAATAACCGTTTTCAATATTTATAATACTATTATTTATAACCATTTTCAAATTGATTAGTATATTGAACTGAGAAAGAATTTTGCTTATTATATTTTTTGGTTGACAATCCAGGATGTTTAGTATATATATATATATATATATATATATATATATATATATATATATATATATATATATATATATATATATATATATATATATATATATATATATATATATATATATTAGGGTGGGTCAAAAAAAATTTTTTTTTTGTAACAGGCTCTAAACATTGCTAATAGTTATTAATATTGATACTATCAAATATGAGAATGATTGTGATAGATTTAAAGGGCGCAACTTTATTGGGAAAATTACCGGTACCCTAATATTTTGGGGAAAAAAAGTTTTTCAAAAGTAGGTCAACCTGGTACTCAAAAGAAGCGAAATTTTATAAAAAATTTGAAATTAATAATCGTTTTATAAAAATTATATTGCCGAAAAAAATTGTTTTAAAAAAACATGTAGAAATGCACCTTTTTCACTTTTAGTTAAAAAGCTATAGTTATTATGCAATAAAATCTAAAATAATAATTTTTATATGGAAAAATTATTATTTTTGAAATTTTCATTAAATTTGGCTTTATTTGAGTACCTACATCACATAATTTTGAAAAACTTTTTTTTTAATAATAATAGGGCCTGCTAATTTTTGTAATTATAGTTGCGGGTGGAAGACATTGTTCAATCCATAAAAGTAAATACTTTCCTAAATTAGTACATAAAAAAACAACTTTCTAGACCATAGCCAGGTTAGCAACCACCATTAATGTTGGAAGTTACTGGAAGAGAAAAGATGAACTTTGTAGAGCAAGATAACAATTAATAGACTACTTTAAAGATTGCAAATTATATGAATCAGGAAAACATGATGAAGGAAGCAAAGGAATGATGTTTGAGGAAAAAAACTAGAGGAATAAGATTTTCACAAAAAGTCACAGTAAAAGAATGAGACTTAATTGAATGACAAGTAACAATAGAATGATTTTTAGAAGATAGCACAAGAAACGCTAGCTCTTTAGAGCAGTACCCATTATAGTATTTATAGAAAAGAGAAAGAGACGCAACATTATGACGATGTGATAATGTGATATAACGACAATGTGATACTGTGATAAAAGTTGTGAGTTTTCTTGATGTCGCATTTAACCTCTATGAAAATAAAAAACCAAATGATGAATTATTGTATATTAACATTAACTCAAACCATCCACCTTAAAGTCTAAAACAAATCACAATTTCAATTAATCACAGGCTAATCAAAAACTCCTCTGATGAAAATGTATATAATTCCTTTTAAATGCATTTACATTACTTTATTTAGGTGCCCCTTAAAAAAAAAACTTCAACAGAAATTTGACACTGAAAATAAGAGTGCAATAAAAATGCATAAAAATGTATTGTTTTCTCTAAGAAGGTACCTGATAAATAATATAATGGCTTAACAGAGGGTGAATGGAAAATTTAGCCAATCATAAGCAACCCTTAAAAAAAAATCTGTCAAAATATATATGACAATTAAAAGATAAAAGAATTAATGATTTTATTTTATTTTATTTATTTTTTATTTTATTTAGGTGTCCCCAAAAAGTCCTTACAGTCTTATCACAGAGCACCGAGGATGAGCATTTAATTGGAAGTTCACGCCTCCTTCCTAACCAATGTCACAAAGCTTGCCCAGAGGAGGGGTTTGAACCACGAATCCTATGTTTCTGAGGCAAGTGCTCTACCACTGCAACAATGGCTGCTCATATATATTGAATTAGTTAATCTTTAAAAACAGTACCTGCATATAACAATATTTCTAAAAAATGCATATAATGTCTTCAAGAAAAATTTGAATTAAATTATTTGAACTACACATGCAAACCAAAAATATTTATTAAATATTGGAATTGATTCCTAAATGTAGGCATGAAAAACATTATTTTTTGTTTCTCATCAAATTAATTAAGTAATTTAAGATTATTAAGTTTCTTTCAAAAGCTATAAAAATTAGTGAGCTCAAAAAATAGTGATAATAATAATAATTTTTTTTATAAATTTTTATTTAAATAATAAATATACATGTTAGGGTTTATTATACTTCATTTTTTATTATACTTCATTTTTTTTTCAAAAAAACCAGAAGGATTTACGTCACCAAAAAAGTCGGTGTATATCTATATACACCGATATACACTATAGTACCATTGACTACAGGTTTGATACTAAATTGAAATATTTTCTATAAAATTTTTGAGAGATTAAAAAGACAGATTGACTATTAGATTTGAGAAACCTAAAATTTTCTTTTATCTAATGCATTTTAAATTAGTTAAAAAAATATTACTTTATCTGTATGATAAACTCTTAATTCGCGCATAACAAAGTGTTTATTTTGATGTTCCAACATATTATCAACTACAATTTTTCCATACTCTGATGATAAACCTAATAACAAAAAAAAAAAGGATAAAAATGTAAATTTTTAAAGATTAGTAATGAAAACAAGCCTCTGAATTAAATTTTTTAAAACTATTTATTAAAATGTAACAAAATTAAATTTATTTAATAAATAAACTATTAAAATACTGGTAAACAATCAACTCGAAAATGTGGCTAACCTAAATCAGGCCAGTACTTTGCACATTTGTTTTTGTCTCCTTCCATTTCATTTGTCAGCATGACAATTATATAGCTGTTGTGTTGGTAAACCATATCCCAAAAACTGTTCATTGTTGAATTTAGACAACCTTGTGCAGCAATGTATTTTACTTTCCAAGTTTTTAGTTCGACCTAAAAAAACATATTGAGTATTCAGCAAATTTTAGCAAAAATGAAATCATATACTTTGTTATTAGGTTTAAATTTTTTAAACTGTTTATGGATTATATACTTAATATAATCCAAGATATTTACTTACAAAAGTTAGTTGTGTCAATTTTTCTCTTAATGAGGTTAAAAAAAAAATTGAATTAAAGTGAATTGAATTGAAAAATAAGTTGTTTATTATTGGATTTTTATTAGCAATCCTTTGAAATGAAATCTTTTTCAGGGAGAGAAGTTTAGTAGAATAAAGCTTTTTTTTTCAAAACTTTTTAACATTCTCTTACATTAAATGTAAAATAATTTTTTTTAAACAAAAGATAAAAAAAAAAAAAAAAAAGAAGTTGATGAATTGATTTCTCAAACCAAATTCGCAAGAAATTCGTACAATACTGCAAGAATTTTAATACCATAGTATTTTTTTAATTTTAATAATTTAATAATATAAAGTTTAATAATATAAAGTTTAATAATATAAAATTTAATAATATAAAGTTTAAATTAAATCATTGAATGAATATAAATAAAGAGCATAAATGTTCACAAGAAGTAAGAGCAAGATTTAAATGCAAATTAGAATTTAAATGTGTTTAAAATACTGTTGTATGCAAGCAACTCAAACAATGGATCAATCAAACAAAAAAATTTACTATCAATACCAATAAAAAAACTCAGTGACATCACACTTAAGTAATACCAATAAAATGATATCACACTTAAGTAATACCAATAAAGTTATGCGGTAGTGGTGTAGTGGTAGAGCGCTTGCTCCATAAACGAGTGGTTCCGAGTTCGATCCCCACCACGTCCCTGGTAGTACCGCGCTCAACTCGTTTCTCTGCGCAGCAGCCTTGTTCGTCAAGGTTCGTGTTTCGGAGTTATAGAGTTGAGAGAGGGTTATAGCCACAAAATAAGTAGCCTCCTCGTCTGTAGTGGCCTTCTCGGCCTTGAGGAGGTGAAGTAAAATTAAAAAAAAAAAAAAAAAAAAAAAGTGACATCACACTTAAGTAATACCAATAAAGTGACATCACACTTAGGCAGAACGTAAAGGCCACTCAAAAAAAAGTTTGC
The DNA here is from genome assembly GCF_022113875.1 of Hydra vulgaris. Lineage (NCBI taxonomy): Eukaryota > Metazoa > Cnidaria > Hydrozoa > Anthoathecata > Hydridae > Hydra > Hydra vulgaris. The sequence goes on along the minus strand of NC_061158.1, from coordinate 52,317,102 downwards.
TAAAAAAAGGCCACTAAACAACATTAAGTTTTGATTTAATAAAACATTTACATTAAAATACTATTGTTGTATTTATCATTATTTATTATTTGCATATGCCATTATGTATGTTAATGAGTTTCTATGTATAAATTTATTACTGAATATATAACAAATAATTTTATAAATTAAATATTAAAAATACATTTACAATTGGTAATAGATTTAGAAGATAGTGATATAAAAGGGAAAAAAACTTTTTATTTCATTTGAGTACATTGTAGACCTTTTTAGATAAAAATTTATCTAAAATATTTAATTTTTAGAAAAGTTTTCAAAACTTTGTAATGTTTTGTAAAAGTAAAAAAACTTTGTGCTTTTTTTAAAATATTCTTTTAAAACTTTGTAATGGTTTTGTAAAAGTAAAAAAACTTTGTGCTTTTTTTAAAATATTCTTTTAAAACTTTGTAATGGTTTTGTAAAAGTAAAAAAACTGTGCTTTTTTTAAAATATTCTTTTAATAGTTTGATTTAAATTTAACAAACTTATTGAACAAAAATAAAATTAAAATTGATAATTTACATTTTGTTCTGAATTCTTCTTTTTATTCATTAAGTAATCTAAAATTTTATTCAAATGCAAAACAAACTGATAATCTTTGTGAGATTGTTTATTTTACATTTGAATACAATCAAATTTATTTCTCTCGCAAAGTTTTATTAAAAATAACGTATTGAATGAAAAAACTCAAGCTAAATGAACTAAAAATTTTTTGGTAAAAATTTTTTGATTGTTGGTTATATTTTAAATAAAGTTTTATTATATAATTAAGTGGTTATAGAATAGGTTCAGCGATTAATTGATAGGAGTATGGAATAGATGGAATATATAAACTTTCAATAATAGATAAACAGGAAGATGGAATAGATAATCTATTCCATCTTAATATCAAAAATTGCTGGATCTATTCTATAACCACTTAACTATAAAAAAAAACTCAAAAAAAAAAAAAAAAAAATCTCAAGTTAAAAGTAGCTATCTTATTTTTTAAAAATTTGAAAAATCAACATAAGTTAACAATTTTAAAACCCCATTTTTTGTAGAATTACAAAGACATGCGTCATTAAAAATAAGTAAATGTAAACAAAATCAAAACTATCCAGGGATTTATTTTTACTGCATTAAGTTTTAAGCTAAAAAGATAAAAAAAAATTATTTTAACTTTAAAACAAAAGTATCTGAAAAATCTTTTTTTGTTAACTGCCAACCCAAATCAGTTGCAACATAAAAAAACATATTTTTCATAAATGTTTTTTTACATAAGTTCATCTAATTATATTAAAGACTGGTAAGTTTTTCTAATGACTTATGTAGGTCATTTTTTCTCTAATATTTTTCAAACAGATATTTTCTGCTTGTCCCTCTGATAGCTTTCATAGTAATGGAAAACAAATTCTAAAAAAAACCTTTTTTTAAACTAACAGATTTTTAATTTATTCACTTTTTCTTCTTTTCACTTTCCTCTACTTTGTAGCATTCATTACAGCTTTCGCTAATGTTTATCAGTTATTATTGCTACAAACCTATTTGAACTTAGAAAAATCAAAACATGTAAAATAAATTATATATATTTAATAGACAAATAGATAATATTTGGTCATTATAACTTTTAAATGTAAAAAATGAATCTGAAGTTAAAATAAAAAAAAAAATGTTTACGTCAATGTAACTAGCATTAATGTAATCTCTACATGGATCACTTAGATCACTTCCCTTTATTCTCACTCGTGAATGATCATCTAAAAAAGATTTTGATATATATTTTAATTTTAAGATTATTAAACATGCAACACAAAAACTCACAGAAACACCTAGCACTCAAAAAATCTTTAAAAAAAATAAAAATGGTGAAACAAAAAGTAAAATCAAGAAAATCTTTTTTTAAAAATTCTCAATGAAAATTTGTAAACAAATAATCATACATGGTAATATATTTTTATATCTATTTTTCCATCGATTCCCCTCCAAAAGACCATCATTAGTTGTGTACACTCCATCATTTTGATCAAAACGTTGAAGTTGCTATGAAAAAAATACATATTTTCATGCTATTAAAAAAAAATTAAAACTTTTACTTTCAAACTAATAAAAAATATTTTTAAAAGCATCAGCAATGCAAAGGTGAGAAAATTCGTGATCAGCGCAATATAAAAATCTAAACGTTAAAAATGATATATCAGCTGGACTAAACTAGATATTAAAATGGTAAACAGTTTTACATATGAAAGATATTAAATTGATAAACAGAAATAAACATACAAAATACAAAAAAATTAATAAAACTGCAATAAAAAGGGGAACCCCTAAACTACTAAACTTATTCTTCAGAGTAAAAAAGTTTGATTTATTCAAATTGATATAATCGAATTGATACATATAAACACATACACAGACTTGGTCAGGAAGACATACTTTCTTCAAAAAAGGTACATCGTCATATACCAAAAGTCAACTTTTATGAAAATTAGAAAGAGCAAGCAAAAAAGTCTGGTGATCTTTGCAAGAGATAAGATTCAACAAAAGAAAAGTGACTTTGAATATTAGTGAATGATAGAGTTAGAGAACTTATGATGATGATGGTTTTTTATGTTTTATAGTTTTTAGTACTTTAGTCATTTTTAAATTTGGTAAAAAACTTGACTCAAAGCACAGAATACTTAGTACACTATTTAATAGTCCAAACAATTGCCTCAATACGACTAATAAACCCTTAGCCGTAACAAAGGGCTCCAAATACAGCCTTGACAATGTATACCAAAAGAACAAACAGGGACACCACATATGTGCAACATGGCACTGTTAGTACTTTGATATTTTACAGCTGTTGATAGAATCAGCCTCTCTGAGAGCTACTACAGAGTTCGGGAATCCTGATTACCAGCTGGTCTCAAAACCATAAAACTGAGTTTTAGAGCTGTACCCTCATTAGAAAATATTAGAATGAGTTGCCTAGTTATAAAAACAGAGACACAAGCAAAACCCATGCATTGAGTCAAGAAGATACAGCAACCAACACCCTAAACTGGAAACAATGTATTAAGATATATAAACAATGTATATAGATGACAGCTGACACTGCATCTAAAAAAAATTTGATTTTTTTGTTTATTTAATCAACATAATGATTTTATTTTTCTTATTTCCGCTTCACACCTATAAAATCTTATTTTGATTGCGCAGAACACTCTTATGTTAAAAGATTTGGATGTTTCTTTGATTAAATCCCTCATTTAATAATCTTATTTTCATTATCTGTTACCACTGCAAATACTTCTTTGATGTATTTTCCTTCAGGTCTTTAATGATATTACAGAAGAGTTTGGTACAATACTTGGCTATTTTTTTATTTGATGCTCAATCAGTAATGCAATAAAGTTTAGACTTAAAGGGATCCCAAACTCCCAACACATGTTGTGTTCATATTAAAGATAATGTTAAAAAAAAAGGTTTGAACCAAATTTTTTTGATTAAAAATAAATAATGAATGCATACCGTGAAAAACAAATGTTGTTGTTTTTGCCGAAGCTCGTCTTCTCCATTTTTTTCAACTAATTGGAGTCTTCAAATTATGCGTCGCAATCTACAGACTTTGGCAATTCCTCTGAAGCGCGTTTAATTCATAAAAGTTTTAGTATTTGACGTCACGGTAGACTTTTAATAAATTAAACTCTAGAAATATTTTTATTTATTTTTAGTCGAAGTTTTTTTGATTATTTGTATATTTTTTTTTTTTTTTTTTTTCTACTTTTAATATTTAAAAAGATATTAAAAACCTTAAATATTTTATGCTGGTTCGTTGCTATAAATTGTTATTGCGCCATATATTTAATGTTTATAAATTATGAATATTTATTATCTCAAAAATTATTTTACATTAATTACCCGTATAAAATTAGTAACAGCTTTTTTATTTGGTTAGACGATATTTCGTTTCAATTTGCTTTGCATGAAGTTCGGAAAGTCAAACGAAAAAAATTAGTTTGAATAATCACGTAAATCAATATATATTTAAAACAAATTATTTAATGACGGGGGTTCTAAAGTTTTTTATAACAAATGTAGGTAAAAAAATAAATAACTAAATAAAAAGTTCAGTATTAAACACCATTTCTTTATTCTATTGCAACTGTAAATATTGAATTATTAACTTGAATTAAAATTACTTATTATTTAGAACGACTAAGCAATAAAAATAAAATGCCCCTAAAATTATGCGAGATTGTGTTGTTTATTTGATAATTGTTGTTGGCAATGTTGTTTATGTTGATTATTTTCATAAATATCAAAATAGTTCCAGATTAATTTGTTCGTTGCTTTGCTCATTGTTGATTTATTTCTAATTTAATTTTATCTCAAACTATAATTATATGTTAAAAAAGAAAAGTTTTTATTTCATCGGGCGCTCTTTTTATAAAAGAGTAGAACAAAAGAGAAAGAAACGTTTCGCGCAATTAAACTTTAAATGAGTAAGAGTTGTATAGAATATATATATTTTTTTGCTTCACTGATTCTTTTTTTAGATGAGAGAAATAAAAGTTTAATAGTAAATTTTCTTTGAATAAGTGAGAATTGGAAGAGAAAATTGCTTGAAAATTTGTATTTGTTAATTGTGTTTTTAAAAATTTTTAATTTTTCATGTTAAGAGACAAATGCCAATTACGACACAAATTTGGAAATACCAAATATAATATGTTTTTTAATTCGCGTTATGACATTTTAACAATTTAAATTACCATCTATCTTGAATTATTGCCTTTAATTAATGTGTTAATTATTGCGTTATTTAATAATAATTTGTCTGTATTTTTGTTAAATATTAGTTGTATAAAACGGGCGAAAATATACAAACTTTATGTTTTTTATTTGATGGTTATAAAATATTGAACAGTAAACTTATAATCATAATTTCTAATGCCGACTTGTGTTGCAATTAATTGTACTTTTAATGCAAAATCAGGATCTCACAAATCCTTTCACGAATTTTCATATCTGATACTACTGTCAACTGTATTGTTTAGTGTATTCTTGCACTTTTTTTTCATAATCTTAACAGGTTCTAATTGGTATAGAGTTGTTGACACTTTAAAAATTTCATTATCAAAAATCAAATGTAAAATAAAATGGTATTTCCTTTTTATCTGTATCCAATTCAGCAAATTTAGCAATTTAAATTAAATCAGCCTGATCAAAAAAATTTTATAATAAAAAAAGTTAACAATTCATTAAATATCTCTAATTAATACTGTCAGTTTATGAAAGTAATTGTTAATAAATACTTTTTTTCGACGGGAAAACAAAAAATTGTCATAGCGTAAAAATAACCAGAAAAGTTAGAAAATAGTTCCCTTTGTTTAAATAAAAATAATTAAGAATCAGAATATATAATACTGCGCTCTCTTGCGCAAAAACAAGAGACCGTATATAAAACGTTCTATATAAAGTAAAATACTCGTATGAAAATCATGAGATTGGTAAAGCTTTAATATTTGTTTTAACTAAAATAATTAAAGAAATATAAGTAAGATATATAAATCTAAAAATTATTAAGATATCTGTAAAAAATAAGTTGCTCCTATAAAATAAAAATAATTTATTGTTTTTACTTTTTCAAAATTTTTTTTGCGATGTTTGGAAAAATAATACAAATAAATTTGTTTTGCTGTATGTTAAAAAAATACTACAGTAGAAAAACGCAGCTTAGTTTAATTACACTTTTCTTTTGTTAAAAGTCTACCGTGACGTCAAATACTAAAACTTTTATGAATTAAACGCGCTTCAAAGGAATTGCCAAAGTCTGTAGATTGCGACGCATAATTTGAAGACTCCGATTAGTTGAAAAAAATGGAGAAGACGAGCTTCGGCAAAAACAACAACATTTGTTTTTCACGGTATGCATTCATTATTTATTTTTAATCAAAAAAATTTGGTTCAAATCTTTTTTTTTAACATTATCTTTAATATGAACACAACATGTGTTGGGAGTTTGGGATCCCTTTAAGTCTGTCATATGCTCTGTGTGCAATAACTGGATCATTAATAACACTACTCCCTCTATCTTGTATAATTTTTATTCTTGGGTAATTTGATCCATCATTTTGTTGTTTACTTCATTGTAAACTTTTAAAAAAAGGACTCCTCTAAGCATTTTATGATGTGGTGGATTTTATCTTGGTCTCAATGCAGGCCTTGCGATGAATAAGAACTGCGCGACGCATAAGCACGACGTGATTTTTGACATCATTAAATTCTTTTTATTTGCTTTTCATATTTATCGACATTAACTGCACCAATTTACTTAATTACCGCAAAACTACTTTAAATCGTTTATGTAGAAATGTTATTATTTAAAAATGTTTTGGAATGTTTCGTTTTTTAAAATGTAAAACATTTGTTTATTTTCTCGACGTTTGTCACGTTTTGTCTTTACTAAACAAATAAAAAACATTATAACTTAAATTTAAAATAGATTATAAAATATGCTAATATTTGATTTTTTTTTTCTTAAATATGTAATTTAAAGTTTTTCAAATAATTATTTTTTCTTTTTTAAAAGTCAGCGAGTAATAAACTGGAAATTTTAATATTGTACGAATAAAAACTGTGCAATAGCTAATATTTTTACAAGCGATTTTATATAATTTTTATTTATTTATTTTTATTTATTTTTATTTATTTTCATAAAGCGGTTGATAAGCACAATCACTCGTATTAATAAAAAACTTAAACAAACGTTTTGAATAGATTTTTAATGTTAACAAGAAATTTTATTTCTAGTAAAATAAAATAAAATGTTAGAATAAAAATCTTATAGGTATAAAAGAAATATTTTAGCAAAAAAATTATTCTTAAAAATTATTATAAAAAATTATTCGAAAAACTATTGACGTTCTATTTTTCTGCAGCTGTTCTTGAGCACGCTTCCATGAGTTTCGGTAACTTTTAAAATAAAAGCGATCGTTATTATTTAAGTAATTTTTTTGAGTTACTTTTTACAAAAATTTTAATAACTGTACTTTTTTTATTGAATCAAGTAGAATACGTTTTAATATTAATCCTTTTTTTTTATTTTATTTGCGCTCACCAATTTTTAAAATGTTTCCTCAAAATTACTCTTACATACTTTAAATACGTCTAACAGTTAATAAATATTTTTAAATCTATGGAATAATTTTAAAACCTAACAAACCCCCGTAAAATAATTATTTAAGTTTAAAATCTAAAACTAAAAGAAAGTATTTTTGTTCAATTTTGCTATTGCTGAATAATTTTATTAAAATGTTAGCTTAAAAGGTTTAAACTTTTTTTTTAATCTGAACTTTTTCTACTTGTAAATATTCCATTTTTTTTAATTCAAACTTTTATTTCAACTGCGTGCGGTTTTTGAAATACTTTATTAAATGTTAAAATAATCGTAAATTACTTCATTAAAATTCCGCTCAAAAATATCTTTAAATATACTCAAACAAAAAATTTTTTGCTCGACGCAAATAGCCCTAGCTACACGCAAAATCGCTCTTGGACGACGTAAAATTCACATCGCCCGACGCTTTATCGCAAGGCCTGCAATGAAATGATCATGTCAATTCTTGATTTTTAGAAGTTTTAAATGATACATTTGCACTTAAGATAAATTTTGCAATTTATATACTAATATTTTCTAACTGTTCCATTAGTTGATATTGTGTATGACATTATCCATTGGTTCTTACAAGGTATTGGAAAACTTATAGAACTAACAGGTACCAAAGGACTTGTTCAAACTTGAGATGATGGCCCAGCTATAACAGCAGATATACTAATATTTAAGTCATTATTTGGAAATACATTATCACAATTTTTATTCAAATATTTTGATAGATTGAGATGCCACTTTCTGATTAAAATATTGAAAACTAAAATTTGTTAGACTTTAATTTTCGTTACTTTGTTTATTTACATTATTTATTTCCTCGCATATAATAATTATAATTAGTGCTAAATTTTTATCTCCAGTTAATAATATAAATACTTTATCACTACTTCAAGATTATGTTTATCTTTTTCCTTATTTACAAGTGTAATTCAAAATTATGGAGCTTATATCTGAGTATGATAAAAAAAAGAACAATACAGTTTGTAAATGAACTCGATAACAAAAAAAAGTAAGCCTAGATCTGAAAAACCTTAAAAAAAAGAGTTTACCTAATTATTATTACATTAAGATAAATAGTGTTAGAAAAAAAGTGTGCAAGAAAGCTTTTTGCAGTATGAACTGAATTTCGTTGAAGCAAATTAGATGTTTATGTATTTTCTTTAAAAAAAAAGAGCATCCCATAGCTCACAGAGGTAAGCCTAAGGGATCACCGTGCAACGCATTATCTGGTAATACATTAATTAAGAAGTATACTGAATAATTTCCTGTTAAATATGTGCACTGCTATAATAAAGACACATCATATTATTTAGATGAAAAACTCATGTAAAAATTATGCACACATACGAACAAAAATATCCGCATCATCCTGTTAAATAAGCTTTAAAATATTTCCACAAATATTTTAGCTCAACATTTGTTAGAAAGCAAAATGTCTGTGGACTGTGTGAAGAGTTAAAGATTAGACTAAAAAATTCACACATAAATGACAACTCAAAAAAATCTAGCAGATATTCACAAAATTTAAACAAATAAATTTTACAAAAAAATACAAGAAATCAAAACTAGACACAAGAACAATTCAAAGGTGTATAGGATTGCATTTGATTTTATGAAAAATTTGTCACTTCCAAATATCCCTTACCAGGAGATATGCATTAACTATGGCTATATAAGTTTTGCCTATATGAACTGTAAGTTGTTCTTTTGAGCTGAATTATATTTAAAAATATATTGGCAATAATACCAAAGAATTTGCACCTATTTTTAAATGGTTGTGTCAGCCAGAATCAAAACCAGAATGCCATGGTCCAAATTCTTTTATCACTGGTAGCTGAGCTAGGTATAAATATTAATGAGATGCAATACTACATACCCAAAAGAGGTCACTTATTTCTGCCAAATAATGTAAGATGTTATTAACATGAAGAAATGCCCAAATCATCAAAAGAAAATGGTGCTATCAGTGGATTTATATGGCAAAAAAATAGCCAAGGACAAAAGAGTCATTTTTGGTATTTCCAAAGTTTCATACTTCACATTTTCTAAAAACCACACCTTGTCTTACAACAACACATAAATCTATAGATTGTTTAGTCAGTCATAAATTCCAGCTCTTACAACGGATGGGTACCAGGCTACCCTTACTATCAAGTAATACTCCTGCATATGCTGGCAAAGTAGCAATCAATGAAAAAATATCTGATTTGAAAAAAGTAGAAAAATATATTCAATATTCAATAGCAGAGTATAAAAACTTCTATACAGAGTTTTTTGCATTGCCAACAACTTCAACAAACTATGAATACCAAGAAATAAAAGATGATCAACTAACAATTTTTCTTTGGACTTGTATGTAAAAATAAGATTTTTTTTTTTTGAAAAAGACTTTAAATATTTAGTTTTACAAGCAACCAAGCACTTCAAATAAGACTTTAAATTGAACATTTTTTTAAACATTTAAAAATTTAAAAAAATATATAGTTAGAGAAACTAAAAGTTTTTCAAATTTATAAGAAACTTAAGGAAAGTTCATGCCTCCCTCAATAAAAACAAAGAAATAAAGGACAATTAACTAACAACTTTCTGATATTCTTTGGATTTGTATGTACAAAAAAGAATTATTTTAAAAAAGGAATTAGCCATGAAATTTAAATGATAAATATCTATATATAAATATTTTTTTTTATAAAAATGTTATAATTAATTTTTTTATGAAAATTTTTTTTATACTCCAATACTCATTTTCATAAGAACCCTAGACACTTTTTGTAAAAAATATTTTTTCTGGCCAGTAAAGTTTTAATGTAACTGTGTCCATCAATTAAAACTTTTGTGTTGTTTTTATAACATTAGTTACTTCTTTTAACTTAGGGATCGTCCAGAAATTACGCAACGCTAAATTTATTTTGAAAAAAGGAGGAGATCTTAGGCTCTTTTACAGAGTGATTTTTATTTAATTTAATTATATTTAATATAAAACAATGTCAATTTAACTTAACAGGCTGTTTTGATAACTTATATGACTTGAGGCTCTGCAAGGGAAAACTTATAATCTATTTTGTTTGTTTTGTTTACAGGTGAAATTTAGGGTTGTGTAATTTATGGGCGATTCCTTATTGTTTAAAATCCTAATCTTTAGACTTATTTAAATATTAAAATATTAAAAAAAAGAAAAAAGTGACTATATTAAAAATTTACTTGAACTGTACACTGCTTAACATTTTAAACTTTATATAATCAAATTTTAATATAAAAAAGAACAAAAGTGAATATATGTAAAATTAGAAATATACTTCAAACTCTTCTCGAAAACCAGAAACTCCATTCTTATACTGTTTGTGAAGAACTGCTATTCTGTCATTTATTGAAGAAGCAACAAAACTTGTACTTTGAAAAGGCTTTAAATGAATATTTAAACTTTTATAAATATAAAAAAAATATAGTTAAGAGAAACTAAAAGCTTTTGAAATTTATAAAAAACTTAAAGTTTATACCTCCCTCAATTTGATTGGTGATTGATCCTTAACATCATGCAACTTTGGATTCATTACATAATACTCAATAAGTTCTTGAAGGGATGCAAATGATGGACCAGACTTTATCTCATATTTTTTATTTCTACAACTTATTATTACTTGCTGTACACCATTTGCGCACTTGACAACAAGGACAAACTGACCAGGTTGACTTTGACTCTCACGAACTAGATAACTGCCAAGTCTACCTTTCGACAGTAACATTCTTTCTGCTTCTTTAGCACCAATACTTCCGTGATACCATCTATAAAAGAATAAATTCTCAAACTTGAATTTTCAAACTGACATACAGAAGGTTATTTTTCATAAAATTAAAAATATCAAAAATATTGAAAATTCGTTCATTTAAAGTGTGGGGAATACTTACTAATGACTCCTTAAACATTAAAAAAGCATGCAAACTAATACACATGCCTGATCAGCAACACGATGGCTTCAAATAGCTCCTTTAAAAAAATGTATAATTTTATGTGGACATCTTTCTAAGGGAGCTTATAAATGAATGACAAAAATAAATTTTTTTCAGCAGGGATATGAAGTCCCAAAAAGAACTCCTAAACTCCCAAAAAGATTATTTCTTCCTAATTATTGGTATCCAGGAACTTTAAAAATATAAAAAAACCTATGGACTACTAATGGTATAAAAAATTAAGACTTTTAAGTTAAAGGAACAACCAATTTTTGAACCTGGAGTCCTTTGGTATATTGGCAACAAGGACTCCAGGACTTTAGACTTATAAACAATAAGTTTGAAGTTATTAAACCTCTTGAATTTTTCTCTTATAGCAAATCACAAGTCAACCAACACATTTAGAGCTTCTAAACACCGGGGACCAAGGAAAAATAGTGAAATAAAGCTGGATTACTATTATTCTTCATTGAGCTGCATACCAAAAACAAAAATACTAAAATTTTCAATGTTTAAAACCTATGTTTCAAGAAAAAAATCAACAAGTTTATGACTTTATTTCATTCAGCACTTTAATTTATGATCAAGTGATCAAAACATGCATTATTGAATGCATAAACTCAATAAATATACTAGAAGATAATAATAAGCAAACTTGTATACATTAAATGGTAAACTACAACTGCATGCCTTTATTTGGCTCACCAATTGAAAACATATGTTAATAAATGTATAAATTTTAAGTAGATAGATACACTTTAAAATTTATGTTGATTAAATCTACTTAACGTTTATAGATTGATTAGAAAAAATAAAAATTCTAACATTATGTTGTTTTTACAAAACATTACTGATAAAAAAGTTTTTTATTTGATTTTTATAAATACTTGCATCATGTATAAAATTTAAGCAACAAAATACAGTCTTATAATATAGTTTTTTTTTTTTTTATAAAACAAAAGATAAGAGCTTTAAAATCTTTTAATCAGTTTTATCACACTTCCATAGCTAAACTGATAAATGATTGAAATTTGGTTCACAGAACCATATTTAAATTTACCTTATGTATAGTAAAGCGTAAGACCAAAAAATATATATATAAAAAATTGAATTAGAACTTATTTAAAACTTTCTTAAAACACCTATAAAAACCAAAACCCAAAAGGTATAAAAGATAGACCCATACTATGCAAAAATCTGCAAGATTCTCCTATAATATGGGTCGATATTTCCATGCACATAAGTCACATTTAAACTATTGATAACAAACAGGAAAAGAAGTAGAAAAAATACATGCAAGATGCTTTAAAGTTTGGAAAGCTATGCAAAAAACTTGAAGAAATTTTCTGTTCTGAAAAATTAAAAATAAACATCCAAGTCATTACTCATAAAAACAACTAAAATGCTTAATAACTCATTATTTTCTTCTTTGTCAATTAATCTTAACTCTAATAACTTGCATTTTTATAACATTTGTTTTTCAGCTAAGAGTAATTCTTTGTGAAAACAATTTTTCTAAAATTCCACCCTTATTCTTTGATTTTGCTGATTTTTACACCACTCAAAGATTTTATTAAATTATGAACACCAAAATTTCATCACTTCATTTCAACCGCTTCCTATGATATATCTATTTTGATTTTGCCTTGAACCCATTATTTTAAAATAAAGTTTTGGGTCTTGTTTCTGCTAAGTGCAATGAAAAGCTGAAATATGCACACATAATTTGGTCCAAGGAATCCAATAAAACAACTTAAAACATTTAAAAACAAACATAACACATAACACCTTTATTTTATTTTTACTAGGGAAAGTTTAACTCTACAAATTAAAATTTATTAGATAAAGTAATAGAACCATTTACTTCAATGCTATATACACGCCTTGATCTTGTTGTAGAGACATAGATTACTACAATTAAATTTGACAAAGGTACCTATCAGACATCATTTTTTGGGAAACATAAAGTTTTGAGATGGACAAAAAGGTAGCATAAATTTAATTTGGATATTGTTTCTAGTAATATCTATCATTGTAACCATGCCTACATGCCAAAATGAACGATACCTACAGGCAACAAAAGCATTTAGATTTGGTACAACCCCAACATCAGGTACTGCTGCTTTTGACAGTATAAATCTGCACATTAATGCTCACTTATTCTTTTATAACCAATATCAAAATTTGAAATAAGTATGTATTGGTGGTATTTTTTCAGAGTTTAAATTTTCTAACGCAGGGGTCTTAGTTTTGTTCATTTGCTTCTAAAACACTTAAAAATAAAATTTTACCTTATTTGGAGTACAACAACTCATGCCAACTTGCATCAAATCATGTTCATACAAGTTACACAATAGTTGCACTTACTCGCGCTATTTGTTAAAGAGATCGATATGTTCAGAGCGGTTTTTACAATGATGCAATATTGATAATTGAAAATTGATAGTTATTATCAATTTTGCGAGATTGTAAAAACCGCTTTAAGCAAATTCCCAATTTTAGAAAACCCTGATTCAGTTATTCTTGTGATTAACACATATTGCTTTACATTTAAGAAACGGTAGAGTAGTTGTGAACCAATGAAAAAAAAAATTCTTAGTTGGTGACGTGAATTATCAAATAACAAGCGCTAAGTCAGTCTAACCAACAAGTTCTTGCAGTACTTTTTTTTAATATTTTCAAAATTGACTATTAGTGAAAGCCCAAATCTTGTCATTCAAGAATGTATTGAATCTTGGAAAAAGGCTAGAATACCAGACTACCAGAGCTATAATTGTGTAAAAAAACTTGTAGATCTTTACCATGGTTAGAGAGAGTTGCAAAAAAATTCAAAAATAAAACAAGATGTTTTCAAGCACCCTGAGGAGGATTTTCAAAACAATTTTGATAATTTATTTGATATAGCATAATACAACATGGATAAAAATACAAAAGTAAAGAGAATATAAAGAATAAAAAAATAATATAATATAAAGAATAAAAAAAAAAAAAAAAAATAGGGCAACCAGGATGTTTAGCTTCTTTTTTTGCAGAAAAAAAATCAGCAAAAAAAGAAGAAAGGGCAAGTCAGAGAAAATTAAAAGAAGAAAAAAAAGACATTAGCAAATGAGTTTCGGGAGTTAATCGTCATCTTTTATTCTTTATATAAGCTTTTATACAAACAAACTTTGATACAAGAACATCACTAATAACTTACAAATGGTTCTAAAACTATAATAAAAAGAGGAAGAAAAAAGATTATCACATTTTAACCTTAAGAGATTCTGTCTATATACTTCAGGATATAGTAGAAGCACTAGAAGCTGAGATGATTTCTTAATACACAAATCATACATTCAATACATTTGCACATAAAGTAGAAAATATAGAGCAGAATCTTTAAATCAGATTTTAAGAATAATATGCCTGAAACAGCGACCGTTTACTGGGATGGGAAGTTATTACCTAAAATAGATGTAAGAAACTCTAAAGAAGAAAATCTGGCAACTCTAAATTCATTTAGAGAAAAGGAATAACTGCTGGGTGTACCCAAACTGGAGAGCTCTTCTGGCCAAGAGTAAGCTAAAGCTGTGTTAAACGCACTCTATGACTGGAACTTTAATAACAAATAATAATGTGCTGTGACACATTTCTTTTAATGATCCTGTATTAGACAGTGTCTAATACAGGACCATTAAAAGGATCTTGTGTACTTTTGGAACAAAAACTAGACTGGGAATTACTAGTTTTTGCTTGCCGCCATCACGTTTACAAATTGTGTGATTGAAACAAAAATCCACTAAGTCACAAGTAGCCCTATTATCTCAATGTTTAAAAAGTTTGACAACTGGAAAACTATTAATCTGACTGCTATTGAAACATACACTGATATCTTCAAACAACATTTTTTTAAAACAACATTAGAAGAATTAATGACATTTTGTAATCAAATGTAATCGAGAACTGCAAAATATTATTGTACTTAACTGATTGAACTATCTGTTTAGGAGATGATAATGAGAAAAAAAATTAAAAGCAGACCTCCTGGAGCATTGCACCAAACAAGGTGGATGGCTAGAGCTATTTCCTTTTTAAAGATATGTTTGTTGCAATCCCAGATTAAAATTAGCACCGAGGATAAACGAGCACTTTGACTTTGTGTCTGTCAAGAGCACAAATTAATTTTCTTGATTAAAAATTAATGAGAACATTCTCCAGAGATCCGTTTCAACGTGGAATGAAGATGTTGTCTATATAGAAACAAAAAAAAAATTCTTTCCTTAAGTACAGTTATTGATGCAGCTAAAAGAGCAGTAAAACTTATTAAAGATTTTCATGGTTTAATAACTGCAAAGGAAGAACAAAAGCAATTTTTGCTAAGCTGTGTGCAAGAGCATAGAAATATGTATTCAGACTGTAAAAAAAAGACCCTTAAAAGGAAAATATTCTGCTTGATCTGTAATTTTATATTCTTTTAATAAATATTTTATAAAATGTAAGTGTTTCAACTGATTTAGCTACATAATAGGAAGGGTTAAAAACAGCATTTTTCAAAATCTTCAGAGCCAACATGCGTTATTTTTTCTATTGTGATTAAAAAAAAAGAAAATATTTTTTTTAACATTTATTTCTATATTAAATTTTAACAAATAATTAAATTATGTTTTTGTTAATTATGTTAAAATTATGTTAAACAGTGTAAGGGGCAGATAAAAAGGTAAGGGGTGGGGGTGGGGAGTGGTATTCTGGGTAACTACCCCCTACCTGAGAAATGTCAAACTTCAAAATATTATTAATAAAATTAAAACAGTAAGAAAAAATACAAAAAATTGTAATTCAACATTTTATTATTTTTCTCAACAAAAAAAAGTATTTATTTAACCATTCAATTTAATTAATTGTGTGGTATCGCATCCATATTTTAATTTCTCATCTCATCTCATCAGGTATCGTTATTTTAAATAAATCTCTCATGGTATCATAATTCTCGCCTGGTCTTTTGTTCTGTGTTCAACATTCAACAACTAAACTTTAGTTTTAAACAATTAAACATAAGTATACTTTTGTTTTTAAAAACTAATCCAGCACATGCCCCATCCCTCTAACTTTTTTTCTAAAGGACATTTTTTTTTTTAAAGGAAATCTAGATACAGAGAACTTTCTTTAAAATTTGACAATTGTGGCACTCCACTTTGAAACCTGTTTTGTCAACCCTGTTATCTTCACTCGTTATGCCTTTCACAACATCTTTAATCTAGGATTATTTCAAGAAAAATATAGGTAAGCACTACTTACTAAGTATTGCTTATACTTTATCTCAAAAAATAATTGCCAGCAATGCTGGGAAATAATCCTGACATTAACTATATAATAATTGTTATTATATATAATAACTTAACTTTCTAATGCAGAAGTTTAAGTGGCCAAGCGGATAGAGTTATGGCCTACAAGTCCGGAGCTCTAGGTTCAGGTCTTTTAGAAGAATTTAATTTTTTAAATTCTTCTTTAAAGACTTTTTGGTATCTCCAGTTTCCTATATAAAAACAGATGATTTTCGGTTTGAAAGTAACTGAAAAGTCATTGGTTCTCATTATTGTTTAAAAAGGTCACCCACCATGACTCTTAGTTACACACTGGCTACCATATATCAGTGAATTTTTTTTTTCTTCAAAAGTATATCACCCTTGGCCTCAAAAGAACCAGAATTTCTTAGAGATTTCAGACATATATATATAAAAAAAAACATTTTTTAATGACATTTTGTTTGTAATTTTTTTTTAAGTTTCAGTAAAAAAGATTATAAACTTTGAAATCACTATAAAACTCTGGTTCTTTTGAGACCCAGGTTGATACTTTTGAGGAAAAAAAACTCACTGATATATGGAAGCCAGTGTGTAATCAAGAACCATGGTGGGTGACCTTGTTCATCTGTTTTTTATACAGGAAACTGAAGATACCAAAAATTTATTAAAAAGTCAACACCCAAATTTATATATATATATATATATATATATATATATATATATATATATATATATATATATATATATATATATATATATATATATATATATATATATATATTTGCTTTCTTTTTAGAGCTAAATGATTAAATTTGAAGATTTGAAGAATTCCACTTGCACCACCAAGACCAACAACTAAATCATTGCCATTTTTAAGAAGTGCTTTGCCTGATGAAATGGAGGTTTTTGTGAGAGCTGATAATATATCTTCTTTCGAAGATTTGTGTAATAAAATAATGTCTATATCTTTTTCCTACTCAATAATACCAAGTTTCAATGAAAACTGTTTACATCTTCAATCTGCTGATATATTGGACAACTTGGGTGTTCCAAAATTTATTTTGAAAATAAAAAATGATTTATCCTTTGATATCTATGACTGTGGTGTTAAGTGCACCATAAAACCTTTTTCTTACGATCATATGAATATTATTGACTGTATTAGCCCTCTCCATGCTGCAATACACTATCTGAATTCTTTACCAATCGATCATAAGAAAAATATTATTATTAAACAGATGTTAAGTATGAACTCATTAATGTTTATTGGTGAAAAAAAATTATTCTCCTGATATGGTTGCTAGGGCATTTGAGTACTTTTCATTGTCAAGAACTCTTTACTCTTGATTGCGTGATGACTATGAACTACCAAGTATATCTTTGATGACAAGGTTGACATCTAAAGTTAGAAATGTTGGAGATGATGATTTTTTAAAGTTGTATTTTGAAAAATGTTCTATATCTCAAAGACAAGTTATTCTACTAATTGATAAAATTTATGTTAAACCACAGTTAACATATCAAGGAGGTAACATTTTTGGAAAACAATTGAAGTGATAAAAAAATGGGGTGGTTCTGTTGTTGCTATTCTTTGCGACAATAACAAAATAAATAAAAGGTTTTTTGAAATGTTCAATCTCTGTAATACTTGGTGCACTAATGATAACATTTTCCTTCTGTATGACTTTTGGCTTAACAATTGGCTCACAGAAAAATCCCAAGAACTATGCTTTACTTACAAAGGTATTTCAAGAACTGCAAAATGGTCAGATCTTAAAAAACTTTTTCTATTTGAAAAAGATGCTATTGTGAAACTGTCTAAGCTAAATGAAACAGCAGTTTTTCCTAAACCAATTAAATGTCAAAATGTGTCAGCTATATATCTTATACTGCTGAGTTAGGTGAGCATGATGTCATACTCACCTAATGTCAAATAGCCTGCTGCCGGGGGCTTCAGTACATACATCGACTGACAAATAGCATGACTCGCCGTGGAGTGCTGCTACATCGACTGAGGGTTTGGTATGGGTCAGCAACATTTTCATTCATTATTCTTCGTTTTCCCTCATCGTTTTCTAAAAATGCTCACTTAATTTAGGCTAGCAAAAAAAGTGAGCAATTGCGCATATAAATATGCTATATATATATATATATATATATATATATATATATATATATATATATATATATATATATATATATATATATATATATATATATATATATATATATATATATATATATATATATATATATATATATATATATATATATATATATATATATATATATATATTCCTCAAAAAGTAATTCCTCAAAAAGTCAAAAACCTGAGGAATTACTAAATAAAAGAACCAAAATTATATCAAAGTGCCGCCACGAAAATAAATTCTTATACAATTTCCCTACTGTAACAATCCATAATACAAATATAAACCAAAATATCCACTAAACAAATCGTAGCAAAATTAAACTTTTATTACTTGCCTGATGATTGTGGTAACACATGAAACTCAGAGTTGCAATATTAAACTATATTATAAACATTAGCATTTAGCTAATTCCTGAAACTGCAGGTAACAGTAACATTTACACTATATAGCTCTAGTTTATTGTCTAGTTTATATCTATTGAGCACTCTTTTAAGTTTACAATATTATACATGATAATATAAAGATCTTTTTCTTTGTTCATATATATACACTTACGTATAAGTATATATATATATATATATATATATATATATATATATATATATATATATATATATATATATATATATATATATATATATATATATATATATATATATATATATATATATTTATATATATATATATATATATATATATATATATATATATATATATTTACATATATTTAAATATATATATATATATTTATATATATATATATATTAAGCCTTCCCGGAAAGCAGGTGCGATCGCACGCCTTGTTTGTTCATACTTAAAGTAATTTTTTTAGACAACTTGACCACATTTTTATTTAGTAAGTGTTTTAAGAATTTGCAGCAAAATAAAGCTATAAAAAACTAGAGAATAACACAGTAATACTCAAAGAAAAGAACCAAAGACTATACGAAATAGAAAATCTAAATAAAATAAGCTAAAAAAAATGAATATTAAAAACATAAAATTGTTGTCAAAAAAAATATATACCTAAATATTTTACTCTTTTTGTTTTCTTATTTTTAGGGCATTTATTTTCCACTACCAAAATTGATATATGTTGAGGAAAAAAGAAGATAAGAATATAAGGAAAAAATTTTTTTTTTATATACATTTTTTTCGCAACTTTTTTCAGCCAGTATATTAAGGAAATACTTTATAATTTGCGCTAGAAACATGGACAATTTTTAAATGTTTTTTAAATGTTTTTGCTAAACTTTACTGTTTTTATCAATGCACAGTAAAGTGAGAAAAATAATTGCTATTTATTTGCAAAAAAAAATTTTTTTTAACTATTTATTCATGTAAAAAAATGAAACAATCCTCTAAAATTTTGTGGGTAGTGCATTGTTAACTTACTAAAAATTTTTAATGAAACTTTTAAGAGCCTATTTAAAACTTTTTTTAAGTTTTTAAATATATTTTTTCAAACAGAGCAATCATTATGTTTATTATCTCTAGTGATTTGTTTTAATATAGGATATTGGGCAATATAAAAAAAATATATATATCAGATATCAATCAGAATATCAAATGTGGTAAATACATTTATTAAAGAAATTATGTTATTCATTTTATTTAACTTATTCCGTCATTAAAAATTTATTATTCAAATAATATTTTTTACAAATAAATAACAATTTATTTTCTTGTTTTCCTATTAAATAAGTATTGAGAAAAAACGCCAAATATAGAAAAACATTTTTAAAAACAAAAAGACATAAAACCGAATAAACAAATAAACATAATAAAGGAATAAACATCAGAAAAAAATTAACAAAATATCTTATAGCTCTAGCATATATAGCAAATTAGTTTCATAAATATATGGACTGATAAAAATCATTAATAAATTGCATATTAAAACTTTCAATTGTGGTTAAATCGTTATAAAAGATGTTTTTTTCATTAACTATTCTCTATTAATTTATTAGGATATGTATGTTTGAAAAAATAAACAAAAAAACTTTAATACATTACAACAGTTATAATGATTAATTGATGAACTTTTACAAAAACACTTAAACTACTTTATAAAAATGTACAATAAGAGGTTTTTATTGGTTGATTTTAAAATTATCGTGCATTTTTATGGACTATTAGTAACGTTTTTCATAATGCTAAACTTTTTACACAGTGCTTTATAAAAGTAATAACGCTATTATAGCTTTATTATTTTTATAACACAGTTAGTGACTAGAGTGTTATTACTTTTGTAGTTGTAAGTTTATTGTTTTGTTTTTTATAACTTTTTTGCTAACAAACTTATAATAATTTGCTCCTTGAAAACAAAGTACATGGCTTTGCATAAACTAAAATTTTGAAGACCAGATATTTTTCCAGATTTTGAAAATCGCAATCGCTTTATTTAATCCTTGAATTTTCTATAACCACAAATAACATTAAACAAAATTTTCTGTGACTCAGAAAATTTTGTTTAATGTTATTTGTGTCACAGAAAATTTGTGCATCAAACACTTAATTGTAAAAAAACATATATTAAAATATGAATATGAGAGACTTAAAGGCAAAACAAATTTTCTTGCAAAACTGCCAGGCAGTAATAAATTGCTAATAACTAATCTGTTACAAGTTTTTACTATAATAAATATTTGTGCTTCATAAACTTTAAAAAAAGGTAATATAAAAAATAAATCAGCTAATATTTTGCTGCTCTCCTATTATCTGAGTTATTATTTACTACTTGTTGGATTTATGATTGTCAGTATTTGTTTTTAATTTATTCATTAATATAAATCATACATTTATTTTTAAAGCACTATAAATTACCTTTCTGTTGTTGGATCAGTAGAACGCACAGGGTAAAGCAGCTCAATAAAAACGCCGCTTTTTTCTTTTATCGAATTAGGAGTATTTCTATAATGAGATACTAAACTTTCTAGTGTAGGAAATGGATCTGGACTTCCTATCAGCAAAAAAGAGTCACCATCATTCTGAATCTTAATATGAGTTACTTTACCATTGCATCTACAAATAAAAATTAATGTTAACATAAAAGACTTTAATTTTATTATTTATAACATAAATGTATTTTTTATGATAAATTTAAACGTTTGGAACTATTTTTCCATGTCTTCCTAAAAATATTTTAAACAATTATTTATAGAAAAATAACAAATAATTATAGAAAGTATTTTTTTAAGTTACTTTAATTTATAAATAAGTTTAAAACCTTTTGTGACTACAAGCTTTTACACATTTTATGTGAATTATACAAGAATATAAAATAACTTTTTTTACTTATATAAGCATTTAATATAACTTTATTTATTTATTTAAACTCAGGTCAGGTTGACCCTGCAACTGGTATCATGTAACCCAGTACAATCTAATTCATATCCTGCTGCCTTGTAGGGTATGCCTTATTAGGCAAAGGCTAGGAGACTCCGAATAAAATACATCCTGCCTTGGGGCTCTTGGTTGAGTAAAAGCCAGATATGGTATCAGCCTTGATAAAAATACTCATCTTGGGCAGATGTTAAACGCATCCGGCTACTGTCTTGAAGAAAGCCTCCTAGGCAAAGACATAAGGGGTAAACAGATTCTATCTGTTGACCAGCCTTGCACTTCTTCTTCATCTATTAGGCTGGCGCAGATTTTTAATACATTGTTTCCAGTTTAGGATGTTGAATGCTGGATCTTTTTGACTCGATGCATGGGTTTTACTGGTATCTCTGTTTTTATGACTAGGCAACTCATTCTATTATCTCCTAATGAGGAAACAGCTCTTGTGAACTCAGTTTTATGGTTCTGAGGCTGGCTGGTAGTTAGGTT
>NC_061158.1:52087217-52289717 GCF_022113875.1 Hydra vulgaris | reverse complement strand
ATCATATAGAATCATTAAATTATCTTAATAACTCTCATATATATCATTAAGTTATCTCAATAACTATTTATTATCATACTACAAAACTATAGGATATATTCATACTATAATACCTTATGGTATTATATAAAAAACTATAAACTATAGATATATTCATACTATAATACCTTATGTATTATAACACAACTATATTATATACAAACTAAAACATATATACTAAACTATATAAATACTTTAATTGTATACATATAGAACATAATAAAACTATATTTAAAAAAAAACTAAAACAGGGAGAGCGATCATAGTATGGTCGTTCTCCCTTTTTAGCCAGGTTATAAGAGCTCTCATATCTATATAATATCTATATTTTCATTCTATATCTATATTGTCATATTATCATTCTATATAATGGATGCTTCGCTCTAGAGTGAACCATCTAATACCATAAAAGAGAGATCTCCAGAGAGCTCTCCACATATATATAATACCAAATAAAAGAGCTAGCTCTCTTATATGGTATTCAATTTAAAGTGAACCATTGATTACATAAAATGTATATATATATATATATATATATATATATATATATATATATATATATATATATATATATATATTTTCACCTTAAAACAAGCTTATGTAGTACTTCTATATTTTTGGTAAATATAATAATATATTTTCCATATACTAACATACGTCAAGTTATTTTTTAAACAATATAACTATAACCTTTTTTTATACAACAACAATGTCAATATATTATATTTCTATTGTTCAACAATAACAACGATTTGTTGTTATTGTTAAAAAAAAAATGGTTATAGCTGCATTTTTTAAGTAAATAACTTACGTATAGCAGTATAATATAAGTATATATAAGTATATAATTTATTGGCAATATAAGTATATAACTTAATGGCAGTAACAAACAAAATCTGAAACCTTTTACAATAATTAAAACCCCATTTTTTAATATTAGATGAATTGAATTTACGCAAAAACGTAAGTCAGAAAATAGCAGACGTAACTTTTCTTGCATAAAGTTGCGTAAGTAAAAACTTACGCAAAAACTTAAGAATATCGTAAGTTTTTGCTTTGTGAATATGACTTGCATAACTTTGAACTTACGCTAAAACTTACGCAAATTTTTGACTTACGAAAGAGTTGTGAATAAGCTCCCTGTAGTTTAAGGGATTGAGCAATCCTCAAAATATATTTTTATTCAAAAATTTTATAAATTTAGTATTAATTTATTAAATAGAACATAATTAGGTGGTGCAAGAAGACAATTTCAAGAAAAGTTGTTCCTAATATATATATATATATATATATATATATATATATATATATATATATATATATATAATATATATATATATATATATATATATATATATATATATATATATATATATATATATATATTATATATATATATATATATATATATATATATATATATATATATATATATATATATATATATATATATATATATATATATATATATATATATATATATATATATATATATATATATAAAATATATATATATATATTTTAGGCAACTGTGTAGCGTTATTTAATCAGCAATGAAAAAAATGGCAGTTTAAGGTTTTTTATCTTTTAAAGCTTTAAAAATGGCAGTTTATCTTTTTGGAAAGTATGACATTTATTAAACAAAAAGTTATCAATTATGCCTCAAAAACATTGTGTTCTATGCTGTAATAGTAATTATGCGTCATCAATTACAAAGGTGTCCGCTTATCAATTTCCGTGTGATGAATACGAAAAGAAAAGTGGTTAAAGTTTACCTTCTAAACTCAGAACAACAAAATTATCATCGTCCAGTATAAGAAATACCACATCAGATGAACTAGATAGCTTTAGAAAACATGATTTTTTTTATTTAATAGCATAAAAGAGAGACTCTTGCATAGTAATGATATTATTGTATACAACATAAATGATAATAATAGTGTAGTTTACATTCAGTCAAAAGAATTTGTATGTGGTATTCCAAAGTTTTTAGTTATCATTAATAAGGATTTAACATTAACTTTGTTTCATCTTAGGTCATCTTTCAGTATTCCCATTTTAATGTCAAGTAAGACATCATCATGTTGTAAGTATTGGTCATTTTTTGATAAGATCATATATTAAAAAAGAAAGATATTTGCCATAAAAAAAGTTACTTAAACATACGGACTGTGTGTCTCAAAAGAAAGTTGGTGAATTTACTCTCCTGATGTAATTCAGGTCTTTGTACAGCCACATTTCTAATAACCATATCTCTCCGAGCAACAAAAAGTTGACACCTGTTTATAGTTTTCTGTGATGAAACAGTTGCTGCACTTAAAAATCATCTATCCATTAAAAAAGATGAAGTTGTTGGCACCATCAAATTTATTTCTATATTTGCGAAATTTTGGAAAATTTGTAACGTGAAAGGTGTAGAGCAGATATTTGTTATAAATATGAGTGCTGTGCAGTTATAAGATCACACACAGAAAAAAGTGTGCTATTCTTATTAGATGTGGCAGATGCGGTTGAAAGAATAAAAAAGTCAGGCGCAAAACGTTTTAAGCAGCTTACAAAAGATACCTCGTGTTGTAAGGGGTTAGTCAACATTGCAAGATATCTTTTGGATAATGGAAATGATTATGTTATCCTGGGGTTGTTCACAACTGATCCATTAGAAAAACCTTTTATCAAGCTTCACCAGGGTTCTGGAGGAACCTATTTTATTACTGCTCAATCATAGTCATAGAAAAAGTTCAAACAGAAAAATCAAACATGCAAAACTTTCTTTACAGTTAGAAATGGATAGTTTTGACGATTGTACCAATGGTCATTTCTATAAAAACTGTTTTCAAAGTTTAAATAAGCAGGAGTGCAAAATTTTTTATAACTTGCCATAACTCGAGGATAACATTCAAGGAGAATCATTACTTTCAATTTTATATATTGCTGGATATGTTCAAAGATAAAATGGCTATGATTATACTGATACACAATTTTATTATAAAAAATGATGCGTGTATATTGATGACTTGAATAGAGGAGGTCTTGTTATTCCCTTTGACAATATTGTCCAATGGTGCATATTTTGTTTGAGCAGTTATATCAAACAAGTTTTAATTTGGTATTTATAACCAACATTGCTGCACTTTAGCAAATATATTTCTAAAAAATCTAGCAATAATAAAATCTCCAAGATGCTCCAAGGAGTCCAGGCAAAAAGTTTTAAAACTGTCTTAAAATTGAGTCTTTATTTAAATTTTACCTTATATAAGAAGTATATTATAGTTTATTAACTTTATTGTAGTTTTACTTTCAAGACAGCTCTTATATATTGTTATTGTTATAGTTTTTTGCTCCACTTGTCCGCATCCACTTAACTTATTAGCGCTTCGCTCGGCCTCCAGTCAATAAAAATTTTGGCGCATTGTCAAGGCCTGTATTTCTAGAAGGCCCTGCGTCAGTTTAATATTTTAAAGTACAGCATTGTAATTAAAATTAATTTGAAAACAATCTAATAATCATGGTAAGTCTTTATCTTTATAAAATATCTTTAACTTAAATATTGTTATAAAAAAAATTATAATTAAATGTAAATATGTTATTTTAAAAAAAAAATTCTTTATTTTAAAAATCTTAAATTTATTTAAACTAATTTTTTTTCTTTAAAACATTCGTCTTAAGTTTTTTTGTTTTGTTTTGTTTTGTTTTTTTTTGTTTTTTATGAAGGAGCAATTGTTCATTGATGAATTTCTTATAGAGATTTCCTAGTGACAAAACAAGTTATGTTTATTTTGTAAGTAAACATTAGAAAATAAGTTTTGAGTTTACCAAAACAATTTATTTATTGAGATAATAACAAAAACATTTGTTGTTTTGCCATTATACTTCTGGTTGAGAGGTTATTATTAACTCTATGAATCTGTGTAGCTTTTTCCATTGTAAAAATATCTGGTTTGAATAATAAATCTAATTACTGCAGAGTTTTTAAACGATTTACACAATTACACACAGATTGGCTTTTCCCTTTTTATAAAAAAAAAAAAGAGGTTATTATTAACTCCATGAATCTGTGTAGCTTTTCTATTTTGTTTGTTTTTAAAAAAAAGTCTTTTAGAAAAAAGTGGGAGGCATATGCCCTCCCCCTCCCCTATGTCACCAGCCCTGATTAGCAGAACTTGTTTTTAAGTAAAATTTTAAAATTTACATATCTTATATGTATTGCACTAATACTAGTTTGGTTTTCAAAATAAAACAAATATAAGTGGGGCTTTCAAAGCTTTTACGTTTGTGTTATTTTTAGTGGGTTATAAAAGTTTGGTTTATTTTATAAAATATATAAAGACATTCTTATACATAAAAATTAGGGATACAAAGGGGAAAACCCAAACATAACATTTATAACTTAAGTTTAAGTTATTTGAACATCATTTATTAAGGGATCGTCCATAAATTACACAAGGCGAACTTTTACTCATAAACAAAATAAAAAAAATCTTAGATTAAATAAAAAATCAAAAAAGCACATTAAGTTTAATGAAAATTGCAGCGTAAAAGAGCTTAAATTCTCTTACTTTTTTTTTTAAATATATTTTGAATTGCGCAATTTATGGATGATCCCTAACAACTAAACAGCGCATTAATCAGACCAGTATTTTTTATTAAAAAAAAAATCAGAGAGCCAGATCTTTACCTTTAAGAAAAATAAAATGGCATTAAAAATTATAAATTTTTTCACTAATATCTTTATAAATAAATTCAATATTCAAAAACTCTGGAGAATATTCTGACCCCTCCAATTATCGTCCGATCAGTCTTCTTTCTGTTATTAGCAAGGTCTTTGAGTCTTTGATCAACAAATTCCTCACATCTCATTTTGAGTCAAATAAACTACTGTCAGACAATCAATATGGTTTTCGATCCTCTCACTCTACGGCTGACTTGCTAACTGCTGTAACTGAAAGATTTTATCGTGGCTATTGCTCTCGACATATCTAAAGCTTTCGACAAAGTTTGGCATGCTGTTCTTCTCCATAAGCTCAGGTCAGGTCAGGTTTTCCTGCTACTGGTAACATGTAACCCAGTACAACCTGCTCCATGTCCTGCTGCCTTGTAGGATACGCTTTTTTAGGCAAAGGCTAGGAGAAGTTAACTCCGAATTAAAACACCCCCTGCCTTGGGGCTCTTGGTTGAGTAAAGGCTAGAGATGGTGTCTCGATAAAAATACTCATCTTGGGCAGATGTTACATGCATCCAGCTGCTGTCTTGTAGAAGGCCTCCTAGGCAAAGACTTAAGGGGTAAACAGATTCTATCTGTTGACCAGCCTCGCACCCCTTCCTCATCTATTAGGCTGGCGCAGATGTATTTTTAATACATTGTTTCCAGTTTAGGATGTTGAACGTTGGATCTTCTTGACTCAATGCGTGGGTATTGCTTGTGTCTCTATTTTTATGACTGGGCAACTCATTCTATTATCTCCTTATGAGGGTACAGCTCTAAAACTCAGTTTTATGGTTCTGAGGCCGGCTGGTAGTCAGGTTTCCCGAACTCTGTGGTAGCTCTCAGAGAGGCTGATTCCATCAACAGCCGAAAAATATCAGAGTACTAACAGTGCCATGTTGCGCATGGATGGTGTCCCTGTTTGTACTTTTGGTGTGCATTGCAGAGGCCACATTTGGAGCCCTTTGTTACGGCTTAGGGTTTATTAATAGTAATGAGGCTATTGCTTAGTTGTTAAATAGTGTACTGAGTACTATCTATACTTGAGTCAAGTTCTTTATAAATTTAAAATGACTAAAGTACCTAAAACTAAAAAATACAAAAAACCATCGTCATCACCAAGTTCTCTAAACCTATCATTTACTAATATTCGTGGTCTTCGAAGTAACTTTTCTTCTGTTGAGTCTTATCTCTTGCAAAGTTCACCAGACCTACTTGCTCTTTGTGAGACTAATTTGAGTTCGGCTGTCCCATCTTGTGATCTTAGTGTTGATGGTTATCTTCCTTTAATTCGTAAAGACTCCAATAATCACATGCTTGGTCTGGGCATCTACATTCGTAAGAACTCACCCATTTGTCGTGAAACTAGGTTTGAATCTACAGACTATTCATTTATGTGCTTTCGTTTAGCACAACTTCACTCTATCGCCTTTCTCTTTGTTCTATATCGCTCTCCTTCATCCCAAGATTGAACTATTCTTGATGTTATTTCTGATCAAATTGACCAAGCCCTCTCTCTTTATCCATCGGCCAATATCGTCGTTGTTGGTGACTTTAATGCCCACCACACCGATTGGCTTGGCTCTTGTGTCAGTGACTCTGCTGGCGTTAAGGCCCTCAACTTTTGCCTTTCTCAATCTCTAACTCAAATAGTCAACTTTCCAACTCGTTTTCCAGACAACCCTAATCATTTACCTTCTCTACTCGACTTATGTCTTGTTTTGGATCCTAGTCAGTGCTCAATTTCTCCACATTCACCCTTAGGTACTTCTGATCACGGTTTGATCTCTCTAAAACTATTATCAAATTCTTCTACTTCATCAGAATCCCCCTATCATCGTACCACATACAACTACCTTAAAGCTGACTGGGACTCTTTCCGTGATTTTCTTCGTGATGGCCCTTGGGTAGAAATCTTTCGTCTTCCTGCTGACAAATGTGTTTCTTACATAACTTCGTGGATTCAGGCTGGCATGGAATCTTTTATTCCCTCTCGACGATTCCAGGTCAAGCCTCACTCTTCTCCTTGGTTTTCCTCACATTGCGCTGCAGCAATTTCTAATCGAAACTGTTACTTCCATATCTATCAGCAAAACAATTCTCCAGAAAACAGACATCTGTTCACTATCGCCAGAAACCATTGTAAAAAGGTTTTGTCTGACGCCAAAGCTCGCTATTCCCAGGTCATTAAATCTCGTATCTCATCACAAAAATTAGGCTCTCGAGACTTCTGGAGAATCTTTAACAGTATCAATAATAAGGGCAAATCTGTTATTCCTTCTCTCTTGTATGGTTCAGACTTTGTCACCTCACCTAAAGACAAAGCTGAATTGTTTGCTAAGAACTTTTCATCAATATCATCTCTTGATTCCACTAGTTGCGTTTTACCTGACATAGCCGTCAAACAGGTTGATCCCTTGCTTGACATTCGCATCACTTCAGCTTCTGTATCTAAAGTAATTTCCTGCTTAGACTCTTCAACAGCTTGTGGTCCTGACAACATTCCTGTTGTAGTCTTGCAGAGGTGTTCTCCTGAGCTTTCATCCATACTCTCTAAACTATTTAACAAGTGCTTATCAGAGTCTTGTTTTCCATCATGCTGGAAAGCAGCATCTGTTATCCCTATTTTCAAAAATTCCGGAGAGCGATCTGATTCATCTAACTACCGTCCCATTAGTCTTCTTCCTGTCATAAGCAAGGTTTTTGAATCTTTAATCAACAAACACTTAATCTCTCATCTTGAATCAAATAACTTACTTTCTGATCATCAATATGGATTTCGGTCTTCTCGTTCTACAGCTGATGTGCTAACAGTAATAACCGATAGGTTTTACCGTGCATTAGATAGAGGTGGAGAGGTTAAGGCTATCGCACTTGACATTTCTAAAGCTTTTGATAAAGTTTGGCATGCTGGTCTTCTCCATAAGCTTTCTTCTTATGGTGTAGCTGGTAACGTCTTTAAGATTATTGAGTCCTTTATTTCCAATCGTAGTATAAAAGTTGTCCTCGATGGACAACACTCTTCTTCACATCCTGTAACTTCAGGGGTTCCTCAAGGTTCAATCCTTGGCCCTATACTCTTTTTAATTTACATTAACGATCTTCCAGATATTCTCACATCTAAGGTGGCATTATTCGCCGACGACACTACCATTTACTCTTGTCATGATAAGAAGCCTACACTCTCTGATTGCTTGGAGGGGGTATCTGAGCTTGAAAAGGATCTCACTTCTGCTACAGCATGGGGCTCACAGTGGCTGGTGAACTTTAATTCAGATAAAACTCAATTTTATTCGGCCAATCGTTATCGTAATAATTTAGATCTTCCTATATTTATGAATGGTAATGTACTAGATGAGTCATCTACCATTCATCTTCTAGGATTAACTCTTACTTCTGATCTTTCTTTTAAGCCGTATATCAAATCCATTGCAAAATTAGCATCTGCTAAGGTTGCATCTCTTTATCGAGCTCGACACTTTCTTACTCCAGATTCTATTCTCTATCTCTATAAATCTCAAATCCGTCCCTGTATGGAATACTGTTGCCACATCTGGGGAGGATCTTCTAATGATGCTCTTTCTCTTTTAGACAAGGTGCAAAAACGAATTGTAAACATAGTTGGACCTGCTCTGGCAGCCAATCTCCAACCTTTGTCACATCGTCGTAATGTTGCTTCTCTTTCTCTTTTCTACAAATACTATAATAGGCACTGCTCTAAAGAGCTAGCGTCCCTTGTGCCATCTACTAAAATTCATTCTCGTGTTACTCGCCATTCAATTAAGTCTCATCCTTTTTCTGTGACTGTTCCTAAGTGCTTCAAAAACTCTTATTCTTCTAGTTTTTTTCCTCGAACATCAGTTCTTTGGAATTCGCTTCCTTCATCTTGCTTTCCTGATTCATATAATTTGCAATCTTTTAAGTCATCAGTCAATCGTTATCTTGCTCTACAGATTTAGTCTTTTCTCTTCCAGTAACTTCCAACTCTTATAGTGGTTGCTTGCAGCCTTGTTGGAAGTAAAGATGTTAAAAAAAAAAAAAAAAAAAAAAAAAAAAGCTTGCTTCATATGGTGTTTCTGGGAAAGTTTTTGAGATTATCAAATTATTTCTTTCTAACCGGTTAATTAAAGTCATCATTGAAGGCCAACACTCTTCTTTATTTCCAGTAACTTCTGGGGTTCCCCAAGGTTCCATCCTGGGCCCTGTTTTGTTTCTTATCTACATAAACGATCTTCCTGACAACCTTTCATCTAAAGTAGCTCTTTTTGCTGATGACTCAACTTTATACTCCTGTCTTGACAAAAAGTCTTCTCTTTTCGATCGCCTAGAACAAGCAGCTGATCTTGAATCCGATCTCACTTCAGTAATAGATTGGGGTTCACAGTAGCTTGTGAATTTCAACTCTAACAAAACCCAGTTGTTTACTGCAAACAACTACCGTAATATGGTCAACATTCCTATATTAATGAATGGCAATCCTCTTACTGAGTCCTCCTCTTTACGTCTTCTTGGATTATCGCTTACTACTGACCTTTCATAGAAACCATATATACAATCAATTGCTAAATTAGCTTTTGCTAAGGTTGCTTCTCTTTATCGTGCTCGCCATTTCCTTACTTCTGATTCCATTCTCTACCTCTACAAATCTCTTATTCGTCCCTGTATGGAATACTGTTGTCATATTTGGGCTGGTTCTTCTAACGATTCACTTTCTCTTCTTGACAAGGTCCAAAAACGCATTGGAAATGTTGTTGGACCTGGACTATCTGCTAAGCTTGAACATCTTTCCCATTGTCGTAAAGTTGCATTTCTTTCCCTTTTCTACAAATACTATCATGGTCACTGCTCAAAGGAGTTATCATCTCTAGTTCCATCAACTAAAAATCATTCTCGTTTTACTCGTCATTCAGCTAAGTCTCATTCGTTTACTGTATCTGTCCCTGCATGCTCTAAAAACTTTTATTCATCTAGTTTTTTTCCCCGCACTTCAATCCTTTGGAACTCTCTCCCATCTTCATGTTTTCCTGACTCATACAACTTCAACTTTTTAAGTCTTCTGTCAACCGTTTCCTTGCTCTATAATTCTGTTCTTTTTTTTCCTAGTAACTCCCAACTTAATAGTGGTTGCTTGCAGCCTTGTTGGGAGTGAATGCAAATAAAAAAAAATTAAAAAAAAAAAAATCATTCTAGAAACTTTAGTTAACATGAAACTTATTTTTTTTATACGATATGAACACAACTTGTATTGAGTCAAAACTTGTCTTGACACTTTAATAGTCAAAAAATAAATAAAAACTATTAACATTTTTTTTAACATTTTGGTTTTAACAAAATCTTTGCATACTACTCATAAGCTAGTTAATCAATTTTAACAATTTAATTTCAAAAAAAATTGAGAAATTTTTTTTGATAAAAAGCAGTTTAAAAACTGAAAAAATCATCTTTTCGTAAATTTGTTATATAAAATTTACTAATAAAATTCTCTAAAATATTTTTAAAAAATCTTATAATTTTGTCAACAGGGTTGTTTATGGTTTATCCAGCAATGCATATACAGTTATATGTGCTTTAAACACTTTGGTATATTACTACTTTTATAACCAAATGAAAAAAAAATTATTGATTCAAAACTATAAATAAGTAAAAAAATAGCAGTAAAAAAATTATAAAAATAGAGCATTTTAAAATTTTTAAAAGATTTTAGAATTAAATTTAATAAATAAATTTATTTTTATTAATATTTATTAAACAATGTGTCCAGTTTGTCAAAACCATTAGGCATTCTGCTTAATGTGTTGTTTAATAATTCAAAACTGCCTGATATTTGGAAAGCTGCAAATGTAACCCATTATTTAAAAAGGGTAGTTGATTGATTGCAGAGAATTATAGACTCATATCTTTAATCTCTATTGTATGTAAGGTCATATAGTCCATTATAAAAGGCTGCATACTTAACTTATTATATGCTGAAAAGTTATTGAACAGAATCAACATGGATTTTTGAAACATAAATCATATGTCACAAATTCAGTATGATCTATAAATTTGATTATATGTGATTTATCTAAAAAATCATCTATGGATATTATTTTTTAAAATTTCATCAAGGTCTTTGACTCAGTACCACATCTGAAATTATTGTTATAATCATCAGCTTATGGTATAAAAAGCAAATTATTAAAATGGATAACAATTTTTTTATATTCATGTAAACAAGAAAGTTTTTATGAATGATTTTATACCAGTTTAGGTGATAGTGTTCCACATAGTTCTGTGTAAAGACTGGTTAATCTATTTAAACAACAACAAATGTGCAAAGTTATGCACATTGGCAAACAGAATTTAATGTACAATTATAGTATACATAAAGTAGATGGTAGACAACTGTCTTAGAATCATCGAATGAAGAAAGATTTAGGAATCACAATAAGATCAGATTTGAAATGGGTAGCTCAAGTGTTAAACACGCATAATAAAGCAAATTCCACAATTGTCTGACTTTTTGCATAATAAAAACACAAATTATTTAAATTTTGTATATATCAAAAAAAACAAAATTTTTAAAAATACAACCTCATTTAAAATATTCAAATGTAACATGGTGTCTGTATCTAAAGGGAGATATAGAAAGGCTAAAAAAAATTTAAAACAAAGTTGTAAGAATCCCTTCAGAATTAAATGATTGATTGTACAAAAATGCCTTAAAAATTTCAATTTTACCAGTTTGGATTTAAGATGACAGAGTGGCAACTTAATCCAAATGCATAAAATTATTTGTGGGTAAGAGAACATTCAATGGTCAAAATTCATGTTTCCAGTATTTTATAAACCTGGGATTCATATATGTAGGCAAGGACATAAATTAATTTGTATTATTATTTCAAGTATATACCCTGGGTGTCAGGTCAAAATTATGCATTAACTGTTTAAATCAAAATTATATATTAATAATTTGTGTGAGCTATAGACAGCACAGTTTTTTTTTAAATTGCAATTAATTGAAATTTAGATAGTAATAAAATAATTATAGTTTTTAGTTACAAACATACTTGACAGAAATAGTAAAATCCCCGTGTTTACTTTCACTTGGTCTTACAAGAAAGCTTCCATCAGCAAGTGGAGTGAGAAGTTCTTCTGCTTGAGAGCCATTTAAACTACTGTGAAACCATCTAAAATGAAAAACATATACGTATCATAATATTTTAATTTTTTTACTTTTTTTTATGCAAAATTAATTAACTGTAAATTATCATTAAAAAAATATCATTAAAAAAACATAAATTAAAAAAAAACAGATTGCAAAAAATTAATTACTTTAAGGACATTTTATCAAATGGATTTTTTTATTGTTCATAACTTTTCGCAAATATATTTGTTTAAAACGATATAATATATGCATTCACAAAAAAACTTTCTACAAACAGGATATTATATTATACGTTTACATGTTGCCTTTAATAAAATCTAAGGCTCGGTATCTTGCATTTGTAGTTAACCGCTTGTTTATAAACCATGGTACATTAGTTTATAAACCGGTACAATGGTTTATAAACCATTATATTTAGTTAATAAACCGGTATAATGATCAATTAAATATTCGTAAAAAATAGTCTTACTTAAATTATAGTCAAAAGAAAAAATTATTATAATAATAAATACGAGTTATAGTAATAAAATATATAATAAAATATGAGTGGGTCTTAAAACTAAATAGAACGTTTGAATGACGTCTTTCATACATTAGTATATTACTATTACATTTTCCGTAGTCATAAGAAATAGATTTACTTGTTATGACTATGCATTTTTTTACTGAAACAAAAAATTTCTTACTGGATCAAAAAATTTATATCTAATTCTCGCTACTCGTGTCTCTCAGTTTAGATTAACTGAAAATTTCCTAATTTTCAGTACTTAGTGGCCAATTAAAATAAACCGTCTCTCTTTGACCAATTTTAATTCGAGATTTTAATTTATTTTTTTATGAGATATCCTCAAGATCTCCAAATATATCGTAAAAATTTGGATGACTGCAAAACACTTCAAAACCCGTGTCGTCGGCCCTGCGCAAAGCAGTTTTTTGATGAGCTCTTAAGAGAACTCATAAAATACCATGATGTTTTTTTTTATCATTTTCTATATGTGGAGAAAAATTAAATTGCCAATCGAGGGTTATTGCCAGTAATTTCATAAACTTGACTGATTTAATTACACCATTTTTTATCACTATCAGTAGTAGTGTTCGGCAAAATCAAATATACGTCAAACCTTTAAAGATTTGAATTTGAACTGTTCTTTGAGGGGATAGATTTGAATTTGATTTGACAAATATCTGGAGGATTTGGATTTGATTTTCAAATATTCACTTTGTTCTCAATTTTTGCGTTTGAAAAAAAAACGCCAAATTTTACAGGCCCGCAAACATATATATCACTTTATTCCGGGGTCTTTGCAGTGGTTTCCGGAATGGCGGTCGCCTTTCAATAACGGAAAAAAAAAAAAAAAAAAGAGTTTTTAATTAAAGTTTGTTAATATTAAAGAGAAAGTAAAGAGCATAGAGAAAAAAAAAAAGAAAAGAAATGTAAACAAAGTACAAGATTAAAAGAAAAAACGTAGAAAAAAATATATGTAAAAATGAAAAGAAAAAATTGCAAATACAATTTAACCACAATAAAAATGGAAAAAGTTTAACAATAACGAATCGAAAAACATTCAGAGAAAGAAACAATCATTCGAAAAAAGAAAATAATAAAAAAATATAATAATGGCTTGCTTGAAAGCAAAGAATTTTTTTTTTTTAATTTTACTATAACTTATTTTTATATTTCCAGGTTTCAGGTATATTTCCTAATTTATCTATTTGTTAATCTTTTTTTTGTCGGTTTAAGTTTGCCGTTTTGTTTGTAGTATGTTTGTGAAAACTTGTGTTGTTGTTGCTATTGTGTTTGTATTGTTTGCTATTGCTATTGTGTTTGTATTGTTTGAATTGAATTTACTGTTGCTTCTATTCCCTGGTCAATAATTTTTCAATGAAACAAACTTATTACTTTTGGACGAAGATTTTCTTTAAGTTATAAAATCACTCCACCACCTAAAGAGTTTCTTGCAAGAGTTGTTTGCAAATAAGCCTTTAAGTACAAGAGTTCCACATGTGATTATTTCATCCAACTTTGTTTCCTGTAAACTGACTGTGTTCATCTTAGAGATTTAATCTTTTTCTATAAACCATTTATCTCTTAATCCATAAATATTCCATGACACCAGCCAAAATGAATTATTAGTTTTGGTTTTAGACAACACTTTTTTTTTAACCAAATACTTATTAATATTTTTAACGTCTTAAACGGAATCAGAATAAAAACACGTGTTTTTTGAGGTCAAATTTAAGTGTCGCGAGCTTTTAACACTATTTTAATGAGCAGTTTCACATTCTATACGGAATTTTAGTATAATCAAGGACGTTTTAATAGTTGGATCTTTAACACATTGTTTCAAATCAAAGGCGCCACCAATTACAGAAATTCTATGCGAGTTTGAATTCTTAGCATCATTTTTAGAAATAATTTTATAAAATAAACCAACATTTAACCGACATTTTTAGTTGGCTAACCTTTTTCGGTAAATTTTCTACTACGCGTAAAATACTAACTTTTGCAAAATTTAAATGCATTTTATTTAATTAAGGTGGTATCCAGCCATTATTTTGGTAAAAAATGAAAAAAAACATAAATAACTTGAAAAAATGTTATTTAGACAATTAAACCTTCTAGAATTCAATAGTAAAAATATCTTTTCCAAAATAATTTTAGAATATCAATAATATTCATTTCAAACATCGATGATTTATGTCGTCTACATGATTTATATTTTAAAACTGATTTTTCTCAATTTTTGTTTTTTTTTTATGAGTAGCTCTAGGAAAACAATAAATCTCAATAAAAAAACATTGTTTTAGCTTCAAATTTTCAAGATATGCTCATTAGTAATATTTTTAGTGCCTGAACCTTATTAATTTTATTATTAAGCCTGTTTTTAGTGTAAAATATAAGAAATAAGAAAATAGAAATAATGGCTGAGTACCACCTTAAGAATGTCTCATATATTTAAAAACATTTTTATCAATAAGCAAGCTTTGTTTAATAATAATTTATTTGTAACTTTGACGTCAAAACTAATGTTTTTGTAAAAATGCAATATATATACTAATATGAATATTATAAAGTAAAAAGAATTTTTTAAGTGTTGCAGGTCATACCATATATCATTTAATGATTTTACCAGAGATTGTTAGCAACACTACCTACACTTTGAATTTACTATTTTCTTAAAGATTTAATCTTCTAATTTTTGACGAAAATCAAATTGTTATGTATATATATATATATATATATATATATATATATATATATATATATATATATATATATATATATATATATATATATATTCAATTTCAATTCAATTCAATTCAATATATTCTGAAATAAGTTGTAAAATTTCAAGGACTTTTACAAATAGTACAAGTACTAATCTAAAGTAAAAACCTACAACATTACAATAAAAGTGATTATAATAACAATAATAGTAGTATTGATAATAATTATAGAAATAATATTAACAATAATAATAAGATGACGATGAAAAGGAATATTATTAGTAATGATACTAACAATAATAATAAAGATATTATACAATCAATATTAGATAATAGCAATAATAGTGGTAATAACAATTACATAGTATAAGTAGTAAATAAACTTAAGAAAAAATTAAAAAAGCAATAATAATACTTATTATGTTATAAATAAAAATAACAATTTACTAATAAAGATAGAAGAATATTATTAATATCAATACTAATAATAACAATAAAAATATGAGAACAAAAAGTTAATAATAAAACTAGTAGGTATCAAGAAAGTAGTAATAATAAAAGCATAACAACATATGCTTTTATTATTACTACTTTCTTGATACCTACTAGTTTATATATATATATATATATATATATATATATATATTATATATATATATATATATATATATATATATATATATATATATATATATATATATATATATATATATATATATATATATATATATATATATATAAATAATTGTATACTACAGTTATTTTAATACTAAAAATTTTGAATTGTTTATTTAATTATTTGAATAGTTAAAATATCAATTATTTTTAGCCTCTGGTTTTTCCTTATTTTTTCTTAGCAGTGATGAACCTAGAGTCTATTTTTGAGATACCGTTTTGATGTGGCGAGTTATAAAACCTTTATATATATATATATATATATATATATATATATATATATATATATATATATATATATATATATATATATATATATATATATATATATATATATATATAAAGGTTTTATAACTCGCCACACCAAAACGGTATCTCAAAAATAAACTCTAGGTTCATCACTGCTAAGAAAGAATAAGGAAAAACCAGAGGCTAAAAATAATTGATATTTTAACTATTCAAATAATTAAATAAACAATTCAAAATTTTTAGTATTAAAATAACTGTAGTATACAATTATTTGTATGATTAAATAAAACCAATGGGCATTCACTGATGGCATCATACAGAAAGCCAAATAGTTATCTTATATAAGCTCAGGATAATACAATTTATATTAACCATTTGGGTTTGAGTAAATATGCCCCAATAAGTTCTTATTGAGTCCTTGTAATGTTTATATTTATAATAATAGATGTGAAACATTTTCTTAATAATTAATATCTTATTTAAAAAACCAAACGCCTCTTTAGTAAATTTTTCTAATTTTCGATTATTGATTATTTTTCTAAGGATATTCAAAATAGATTGAAAGACTGTTTACGCTATGTATGCTATTACTTTTAAAAATAACTGCACGTATATGCTATATGGGCCTAATCAAATACTTCGGGAGTTTTTAGACTAAACTCCCCCCCCCCCCCTCTCTTTTTATATGTGACATTTTAAACAATCTCTTGCCTCCCACTTCGTGACGTGACATTTTTAAACAAATATATCTTTGAATTAGTTACTTTTTTGTTTAAAGGTTAATAATCTGCTGTAATTAAAATTTATGTTTTAAAACTATTGCCATGTCACACTGTGGCAAACCCATCCCTCTCCCACGTGATATTTAGTGACACTCTCAAACACCTCCCCCCTCCCCCCCCCCCCCACACACACACACACTACCACCACCACCTCTTTAAGAATGTCAAGTATTATTTGAATAGCCCCTATATGCTTTTGCTATATTTTTAAATTAGCAACAACAACAAAAAATAATTCAAGTCTAAGTAAATGTAAGCCCTACTTCTAAAAAACATATTTACTGTTCGGTCACTTTGCTCCGTATGTCTTAATAAAAAAGATTTAGTAATACCAACTACTTTTTTTTACACATATAGTTATAAAATATTTGCCTCAAATTTTGCGTAAGTTATTGCCTAAGTTTTGCGTAACTCATGCGCAACCTTAACTTTACGCAAATGCTACGAATAAGTTGTGAATACCAAATAGTTACGCAAAAAATAATTTGCGTAAGTTTTTCGTAATTTTTGCTCAGCTACGCAAAAGTTATGCAAAAGTTATGAATCCGTACCCAGGAGACGGTGTCACGTGACTTATTTAAAGCCAGTTTATATAACGGCCGCCATCTTGGTTAACCCAAAACATTTCACGGAACTTAAGAGTTTACTCAAAAATTATTAAATTCTAGGCACCAAATGAATGAATTATTTGTCAGTTTATGTTTGGCAGCTTTTACTATCTTATAAAGAATTATTTACTAACTGATTGCATTTTTCAGTTTATTCTCATGATATTCTGAATACTAAAATAGACATTCAGATAGCTATACTTCATCACGATACTAGAAGATAATGTATTTCAAATAGTATAAAAGATTCTTGAGAAAATATAACCAAATGTTTGTGAGTTTTTATCTATATATAAACAATTAAAAATAAATATATATTTACAAGCGTGTGTATGTTTATATAAGTATGTAAATATATATATATATATATATATATATATATATATATATATATATATATATATATATATATATATACACACATATATATATATATATATATATATATATATATATATATATATATATATATATATATATATACACACATATATATATATATATATATATATATATATATATATATATATATATATATATATATATATATATATATATATATATATATATATATATATATATATATATATATATATATATATGCTTTTCTGCAAGCTTTTTTGCATAAAAACATTTGCGTATTTGCAATATGTTAAGTTTAATATATAACTTTGATCAAAAACTGACAGTTTAATTACACACAATTACTTTTTACAAAATGATTTTTTTGTGTGACATGGAATGAAATTTTTAACTTTTGTTTTGAATATAAAACTACTATTTTATTTGATAGTTTTGGAGAAAAAAAAATACAATTACTACAAAATTAAAGTTTTTTAAAAATATTTATTGTCTAAATTTCCTTGGCTCCAATATTTATTCTAGTGACGGCCACCAATGGCTTTTGTCTTCTTATGAGCGGTGGCCTCTAAAACATTCTGCGTTCATAATATAATTCTGTCCAATCAGGAGGCGGAAGCCAAAACATTCTGCCGTTAAAAATTTTGGGAGGCGGCCGCGAGTAGTTTCTTCCGACTAAAAAGTTACTTTTTTACCAAAAAGTATAAATATTACTTTGCTGCCAAATTATGGTCTTTTTTTCTAAACCGATGAAATGAATTAGGATCATGGCATAATCCTAATTCATTGCATAGGTTTAAAAAGGTTTTTTAGTATTCTTTCTGAATAGCTTCTACATAAGGAAAGCAATAAAATCCGTTTGGTTTCTGATTTTTCACATTATAACTGTATTTATTAAAACACAAATCTGCACACGTTCTATTTCACCACTACAAAACCTTGTTTATATATAAAGCTACTGATACACATTTTTTAATTAAAATATTCAAACAAAAATTCGCCTTTTAGCAATGCTAAATAATTTACTAGTAGACGTGCAGCAAGGTATTTTTGTTGTTATAAAGTATTGTTATAAAATCTATTTGTGAAAATGAAACTCAAAGGATGACCTTTTATTATCTTTTGCTGACTTTACTTACAATGACCCTTAAGTATTTTTAGAAATGCGTATTTTTTTTGTGGAGGCCGCGGCTAGTTGCCTCTGTTTTTACTCTTTGAGCTCTATAGCCCTAACGGCAAAATATTTTGAAAATAAAAAAGCGCAGTCTTAAAGAGTATGAATATATGAAACATTTTAAACTTGCATTCCTTATAAAAAAAAATTTCATAAAACCCTTCGAGGGCCTTTAAAAAAAAAAAAAAAAAGTTAGCCAACTTACTCCACCCCGAAGCAAACTATGAAAATGATTAATAATGTACTATTATAAGCAAAATTTATAAAAAATTTTTTACTATTTATTTTGAAAATTTTGCCAACTTACCCCAAAAGCCTTTTTTTTAATAAACAGTCTATTGATCCTTGAAAACGGC
The DNA here is from genome assembly GCF_022113875.1 of Hydra vulgaris. NCBI lineage: Eukaryota > Metazoa > Cnidaria > Hydrozoa > Anthoathecata > Hydridae > Hydra > Hydra vulgaris. Next base: position 52,270,397 of record NC_061158.1, on the reverse strand, counting down.
AACTATTGAAATAAAAGTCTGACTGGAAATTGTAAAACAATTGTGAATAAAATTTATATAATAATTTTTTTTCATACTAATAACTATTTTCTTTGTAAATTAAAAAGTTACGTTTTAGTCCAAAAAACACATAAATCCTAATATCTCCCATGCGCACGAGCAAATCCTAACAATACTAAAGTGAAAGATGAAGTGATCAATTAGGAAGGTTCAAAGTATTTTTCTACAATTTAATTCTATATATTAATATATATATATATATATATATATATATATATATATATATATATATATATATATATATATATATATATATATATATATATATATATATATATATATATATATATATATATATAATTAGACTTGAGTGTTTACACGTCGACTGATAGCTTAAGATGTTGGCAGTTAGCAGAAGTGTCAGAAAAGTCTAGAGTGCCACTGAGTCGTTAAAAGGATGAGATTTGTCTACGAGCCACCGTAGACGAACTCGTGTCGCGACGTCATTGAGATATAGTGATGATCTACTTTCTTTTTCAATATCTGTTATATGTTTTGTCATAATACAATTATTAAATTCTTTTATATAAATAATACACTTTGATATGGTTTCAATAGTTTAAATTTAATCTGATTTTTTTTAGTTTTAACGCATGCGCGATGATTAAACAAATACTTACAAATATATAACCATTACAATAATCCTTTTGCTGATGACAAATTGTTTAGTTTTATGGAGTTTTTGATTCACACAATGTTAAGTTTTGATCAATGATGCAATAAATATTTTCTACTAGTTTATTCTGTTAAAATAAAATTATCGAATTAACTTTATAGTACAATGTTCAATGAATTAAACGCATCTGACAATTATTCAACCACTTATATTTAACGACTTATGTTTTTACTTAACTACGTGCAGTTTGAAAATATAATCACATTTAATTATACCATTATATTAATAAACAACATTAAAATTATTATTTGCAAACTTTTGTACTCAAGCACATGTCAGCCAAAAATTAAAAAAAAAATTAAATTAATTATTGTAAAAGTACATTACAAAAATAAATTTCAAGTGTTCTTGACATTATATTATTCCGGATTTCCGAAGCTAACCTTTTTTTAAAAAAAAAATAACAAATAAATATAAAATATAACCGAAAGTAATTTTAAGGGCACTAAAAAAATGAACCGTAAAAACAAACAACTTTTTTTTAATCTTAATTTCCGCATTTTTATTAAATTGAACCTGTCATTTCGAAAAGGGCACAAGTCCATTTATTAAAATTTTTCAAAATCAACAAAAATATGATTTTAAATAAAATAATGTCTTCGCGGCTAAAGAAGTTAAATATAGAAGTGGATAAATAAAGAAAGTATGTAACTTATGCAACTTTTATTTAAAAAAAAACAACATAAACCATACATAAATTTTTAAATTTAAATTTATACACTAACTGTTAAACGTTTTGGACTTGTGTTCTTTTCGAAATGACAGGTTCAATTGGTTATTATTGTAAATCAAACGTTATTTAGTTATACATTGCAATGAGAGCATAAACCTTATAGAAAAGGTAAAATAAAATAGAAAAAATTAAGAAAAAAGTAAATACTATTTTTTCTTTAATTCACAGTTGTACTATTTTTTATTATTAGTATTAATAACTTAAAATATATCCGCTGTCATAACCATATGCACTTTTTTTGAAACTCAGAAAATTAACACTTTTAAGTAAATATTATTGTTAAATGTTATTGTTAAGCATTATTGTTAAAACAACTTTTTAAGAATTGGTTCCAATTTTTCATGAAATAAAATTAAGTATATCAAAACCATTTTTTTTTAAATGGGATGACTTTACCCAAGAAGCACACTATATTAAGCCAACGTCAGAACAACCTTGTTGCCCCAACGTTGTTCATATCTTGGCCCGACGTCTTGCACTACTTAGGTAGGCATAGGAAAACTACCCTAGTAGCAAACAATATTGGGGCAATATTGGGGCGATATTGTTTACAATATTGGCGCAATATTGTAAACTATATCGGGCCAATGTTGCAATGTGAACATTTTACCAATATTGGCCAATATTGTAAAGTCAATATTGGCGATACAATATTGCACCAATGCTGTAAAGTCAATATTGGCCAATATTGGCAAAATGTTCACACTGTAACATTGGCCCGATATTGTTAATAATATTGCACCAATATTGTAAATAGTATCGCGCCAATAATAGGGATATTACCCTAGTAGCAAACAATATTGGCGCAATATTGGGGCGATATTGTTTACAATATTGGCGCAATATTGTAAACTATATCGGACCAATGTTGAAATGTGAACATTTTGCCAATATTGGCGCTACAATATTGCACCAATATTGTAAAGTCAATATTGGCCAATAATGGCGATAACGAGTGATGCATAATTAGTGACACAAAAATCAAAGCCTTATATTTTTAAAGAAATAAAAGAAAATTTTTTTTTCATTTTTAAAAAATAATAACACAATATTTATTTTTTAAAAATTATTTTTTGTAAATCGATTGAACGCCTTGATCGGCTATTAATCTCAATTTAGTTTTGATAGCCTTCATAAGGAATTGTAAAAATGTCAAATCAATTTTTTTCACACAGGCTTCGCTACGCCGAATCAGTTGTTGTTTACTTTTGGCCTCCCATCCACACTCATAGACATTCTGAGCCAATACTCCTTAAAAGTGTTCGATTGGCCTGGCTTTGGGGACATTAGGAGGGTTCATATCGACCGGCACGAAGTTAATCATTTCATTCATCCACGATATTGCCTCTTTAGCTCTATGGGCACTAGCTAAATCCGGCCAAAATATGTAATTTAAATCATCGTGATACTTATCTATGAATGGCAACAATCGTTCCTCTAAGCATTCTTTGATATAAATTTCGAGCTTTCTTTGACTTACACCTTTTCGATTGTTGGTCAACCTTTTAAGTTTCGCTTTTTTTTCTTGAGTCCACGATGACGGGCGACCAGAATTTTTTTTTATTTTTAAACATTGTCCATCAAGCTGTCGATTGATGTATCTATATGCTGTTTTGCGAGCGATTCCTTCTTTAATAAAATGGTTAGCGGCTTCCCTTTGGTCGCTTTTGGGTTTTTTACAAAAAAATTTTTGACGCTTTTTTGAAGAGCTGCTCTTTCTTGGCCGTTTAACATTTTTTTTGGATAACTTTTTTTTTCAATAAAACTAGAATATTCAATTTATCAAAATAAATTTATATGGTTTAATGAAAAAGATTATATTACGAGCAAAACTAAGTTAACTTTTGTGTCACTAATTACGCATCACCAGTTACAATATTGCACTAATACTGTAAAGTCAATATTGGCAAAATGTTCACACTGCAACATTGGTCCGATATAGTTTATAATATTGCGCCAACATTGTAAATAATATCGCACCAATAATGGGGATATTATACTGGCCAATATCGGCTTATTATAGTTTACAATATTATCCTGATATATATAATATATATAACTAAAATAAGGCAATATATTGAGTTATTTCGATTAAATTTTTATTATTAAAAAATAATAAAAAATATTGCCTTCTACAAATTTGTGATAATTAAAATTACTAACAGTTTTCTTGTTTAAGTAATGCTATAGTACGGCTGCATTATTCTTTTGAGTCAAACAGGTTATAGTCTAGGAGATGACAATAATCATAGTACACGCTTTAAGAAAAAAAAAAAATCGAAATCATTAAATATATTTGAAGTTATATAAAACAGATACAAATGAAAAAAGAGGTATAGAGTTTTCTAAAACCAAAATACAACAAAATAAAATCAATGTTATTTAAATGTACAAAAAATGCTATTTACACGTACAAAAAATATGCATATATATATATATATATATATATATATATATATATATATATATATATATATATATATATATATATATATATATATACATATACATATATATATATATATATATATATATATATATATATATATATATATATATATATATATATATATATATATATACATATATATATATATATATATATATATATATATATATATATATGTATATATATATATACATATATATATATGTATATATATATATACATATATATATATATATATATATATCAGGCGCGGATCCAGCATTTTTTGATGTTTGAGATAACTAACTTCCAGACATGGTACAAACCCCAAAAATTTATATGTTTATACTTATGTCAAATAAAGATGATTTGCAAAAAATTGCGATGATTGGAGTCTGGGAACAAAAAAGCCCCAAAATTTTGGCCACACAAACCCCAAACAAGAGAGCAACAAGTTGATAAAATATTTTTTGTACAATTCTCAAGTAAATTTATATTCATCGATAAATTCTAAATTTCATGCAATAATCTCTTAGTGTTCAAAAATTATAATTGCACAAAGCTTTAACCCCCCTCAATTTGAGGGGGTTACAAATTTTGTAAGGTCATGTTTTTTGAACACTAAGAGATTATTGTATGAAATTTAGAATTTATCGATGAATATAAATTTACTTAAGAATTGTACAAAAAATATTTTATCAACTTGTTGCTCTCTTGTTTGGGGTTTGTGTGGCCAAAATTATGGGGCTTTTTTGTTCCCAGACTCCAATCATCGCAATTTTTTGCAAATCATCTTTATTTGACACAAGTATAAACATATAAATTTTTGGGGTTTGTACCATGTCTGGAAGTTAGTTATCTCAAACATCAAAAAATGCTGGATCCGCGCCTGTATATATATATATATATATATATATATATATATATATATATATATATATATATATATTATATATATATATATATATATATATATATTATATTTTATATATATATAAACTACTGTATTATACTCTCACTATAAGATAGTGGGCATCGACTTTAATTATATTGGCGATACTTATTTCATTGCTCAATATTGGGTGTTGCTCAGTTACGGTTCTATTTTCTTATATAATCTCTATTAATGGCCGTCGCCAGAAAGCTGCCAATTTTTTCTTTAATACTTTTGTCAGTAGCGATTTCGAAATGAACGAATACAACGATAAACGACTAAACGCAACTCTATAAAATGTTTTTTAAATATCATCACAATATAATTTGAAATATATAACTTTTCACGTATAAATATTGAAAAGTAATTAGCTTTTATTAAAATATTTATTTAATAAAAGGAAATGGGATGTAGAATACAAATATTGTGCTTCACCTATAACGACCTTGCAGGTCGTTTCTGTTTCATTCCATACACTGAGTATAAAAAACATACTTCTTTGGCCATTAGTAGTATTAAGATTGCCGCTGTAAGTTGTTTCTCATCTCCTCCAACCGAAGTAAGCAAGTTCATCTAAAATAAGAAAATAAATGTAATATAATTGGTTGTACTAAAAGTATAATGGTTCCTCATGTGTATGTATTAGACGGTTTTCCATAATGTGATTCTTATTAAAATATGACATTATGGAAGAGTAAAAGCAATTGGTTATAAATAGATTATGACATCTGTAGCGGTGGATACACCCTACAGATGTCATAGATATCTGAGATTAGTAGTCATTGCTACACAAAATACATTGCTAACTGGACATAAAAGATAATAATCATTATAAAATGTAATAAGCATTTATATAAAACATTCTGATATACAACATAATTATAGTCAATCACGTATCATATTGTATCATTTGTTTGTATGTTTTATATAAATGTATATATTTTAACAATTAGAAACTTTAATAGTATATGGTACTGTTTCCAAAAACTATTAACTAATATCAATTCACTGATATATACTATTGATTCATAAGGTGTCTTTGTTCCATAATTCTTCTTCTAGGTTTAAAAGATCTTTTTTCATCTATAACCGGCAAATAAACTCAATAAATCGAAAGAGATAGTCAAGCAAAGCTCAGTATGGCAGTTTAAGGGCAAGATGCTTACAAGTGATTTGGCCAATACACCAAACTTTCATTGATACGCCATGAAAAACAGATTACATTCATAGCACACATATTGTTTTTTCATTGAAAAATTCAGCCAGAGCAATTTTTGTAAACTTTATTACCACCTTCCGTTTAACGGTGCATCAGCTGAAAAATAATCACAAATAAATTTATGATAAAAAAAACTTCAGATTAACTTTCTTTTTTGAGACAATTTTTTTTTAACTGAAAATATTAGTCTAAAAATTATTGAGATTCATTTCTTAATGTTTAATGTAATCGCTTTTTATTGCAAGTAGAGTTTAATTATTGGTGAGTAAAAAAAAGTGAATTTTAAAGTTTGCACGATTTGGAAAGGTTTCTATGATAACATTTTCTTATTTAAATATGACATTAAGGAATATAAACAACTTGAGGCTCTAAGTAAATATTTACCCCAAGATTACGAGATTCAAATTAGCATGAGATTAAGATCTCATGCTAATTTGCTCAAATGAATGAGTTAGCCAGGCATAGAATATTTTTCTCAGTTATGGAACATTGAAGAAAAGTGTTTTTAATATACAACACTAAAAAAATAAACATAAAACTTATTCAGTGTTTAATTAATTTTAATTATTTGGTGTTTAATTATAAGAGTTTTGATATAACATATTGTCATTATTATTAATGTTGTTAATATTATTATTTTCTAAGGTTATAATTTTCTAAGGTTATAATGCTATATAAGAAAAAAGACATAAAAAAAATTTTTTTATTGCAAAATTATTATCTTGTAATAAATTTATATGCGAGTGTGTGTGTGTGTGTGTGCGCGTGCATATGTGTGTGTGAAGGTCAATAATATATAGATATATATATATATATATATATATATATATATATATATATATATATATATATATATATATATATATATATATATATATATATATATATATAATGTAATTGTATTTATTAGAACAGATAATATACATGTTCTAAAGGACACGCAGGTCCAATATTGATGGACACTAACAGCGTGCCCACCCAAAAAAATAAAAAATAAATAAATAATGTAACAGCATACAACATTGAATAAATAATTTATCAACGCCAACAAAACTTATCAAAATTGATTGAGTTAATTTTCCTCTTAAAGATGTTGATTTTATTGGCATTAACAACATCGAAAGGCAACTGATTCCAAATGTTGACAACTCGGTAAGAGAAACTAAATTTGCGAATATCTAGTAGACAATGTTGTTTGTGCAATTTATACTTATGCCCCCGAATGTTGTTTTTGTTGTCAAAAAGAAAGAACATAGATTTATCAATTAAGACCAAGTTATGCAGAATTTTGTAGCAAATTGATAAATCATGCTTTACTCGCCTTAACTCAAGCGACTCCAAATCAAGCAACTGAAGTCGGTTATCGTAGGTTAAATTGCCTAAGTGCAGGATTTTTTTTGTGAAACATTTTTGCACGTTCTCAACAACCTTTATTAGTTCAACATGATATGGTGACAAAACTGGGGAGCAATATTCTAGAATCGCGAGACTTGAAGCATTTTAAAATAAGATATGGTCTAGTATTAGCTGCATGTACAATGTTTGAGATATGCTTTTTATAGTTTAGTTGAGAGTCCAGAGTTACACCGAGATCTTTCGGAATAGAAGACCAAGCTAAAATATGATCTCCTAACTTATAGTTAAAGTTAACAAATTTTCTTGATGAAGCAGGTGCAATCCTATGAACAAAGCGCTTACTGGTAGAAATAGGTAGTTGCCATGTTTCTGACCAAAGTACTACGTTATTAAGAGCAATAGCTAAATAATGGCTATGGTCCATATTGCAAAATGAACTGTATAACTTGATGTCATTGTCATAAAGTTTTAAAGAGCAATCAAGATTGTTGACTATAGCGGTTATATCATTGATATATAGTAAAAATAATGTTGGGCCTAACACGCTGTCCTGAGGAACTCCACTAACGATGCAAGTTGGGTTTGATAATGAAGTTCCAAGCTTAACTTGTTGACTCCTATTGTTAAGAAATGCAGCAATACAATTTTTTAAATAACCTCTTATGTTGAATAAAGCTAGTTTGGCTAACAATTTAGCATGTGATACAGAATCGAATGCCTTTTGAAAGTCGATATATACAACATCTGTTGTTAGATTATTGTCTAGTACAGTACTCCAATCATTAACAGATTCTAAAAGATTAGTGCATGTAGAGCGTTTCTTGAGGAAACCATGTTGATTATTGGCTATTAAGTTATGGAGAGTTAAGTATTTAATAATATCCGAGTTAATAATTCTTTCCATTGCACGACAACAGGTGCATGTGAGTGAAATTGGTCTATAATTATTAGGGTCTTGTTGCTCCTTTTTTAAAAATTGGAGAAAAAAAAGCTTGAAGCCACTGTTGTGGTAGACTATTTGACTTAAAGCTGGCATCAAATATAAACGAAAGTGGGATACATAAAACAAGAGCTAGCTTTTTCAGAAGAATGTTCAGTATTCCGTCAGGACCATAAGATGTACTCGGTTTGAGATTGATTAAAGTTGCATAAACCGTCTTAACAGAAAAATTAATGTCTTCAATGTTTATCGAGTCGTTAACAAAACTAGTAATATTTGGTGAATAGTTGTTATCGTCCGTAAATACACTTCCAAAGTGTTTATTAAAAACTTCAGCAGTTTCTTTATTGCTAGAAGTTAACTTGAAAATATTGTCTTTGTTCTTTATATGGTAGTTCCCTTTATGATTATTTAATTTATTATTAACATAGTTAAAGAACTTACTGAGTTTATAGTCATCAACTAATTTGAATTCGATTCTTTTGAGATAAGCAACTTCTTTTTTCATAAATTAAAATTTTTGTTTTGAACTATTATTTGTTTTTGTAAAAAAATTAATAACATAAGGATACCTGTTTATGTAAAAAGATGCTATTGTTTACATTTAAACACATTCAACAAAACTAAAGGACATTATGAATATTCCTTAATGTTACGCATGCGTACCAATATGTAAAATTTAATATAAAGCCACAATATTTCGCCATGGATAATAGTGGCGCCAATATTGGTAAAACAATATTGGCGTAATATTGCTTGACAAAATTGGCGCAATATCAAGATTAGCTAAGATACCCAATATCGTGCCAATATTACGCCAATATTGTTTGCTAATTGGGTAGGCAATCATCCGATTGGTGGGGTCTCTCCACAATAGTTGCACAAGAGTTTTCGGAGGTTTTTAAGATTTTTTGACTACTAAAGAAAAAATCAGAAGGGGTAGATACCATTCGCACTATTACATCTTTTTATGCAAAAACTGTTGTCTTATTAACTTCATTTAGTTACCTCTACTGTTGACAATACATCTTTTGCTAGAGTTACAAGTACTGCTTCTAATGCACTTTTATTAGATACTACTTCAACTTCTAGTGGTTTGACTTTTATAACTTGTTTTTGATTTTGTAACTACTGCTTCTGATTCTTCTTCTGTTAGCTCTGCATCTACTGTAACTTCGGAAATCTTGAGTTTGCTATAATGTTTTATAAAGGTCTTATATAAAACTTGTTTTTCAGTTATATAAAACTTGTTTTTAAAAACCAAACTTTGTTTACCGTTTCTTATTTTATTTAACTTTTCCATCACGTACTGATTTGAAAATAATTTATTTAAAGGTAATATTTTACTTCATATCATAAAAACACCTCAGAAACTTTACGTGAGATTACAAAAAAGTAACTGAGAAAATAAAAACTACCAATCCATTGAGTAACTTCACTTAAATATAAAGATTTTGAAAACTATTTAATTTGTGTTATCGTATTTATAATATTTAAGTGATTTGCATCCTATGTCTAGCGTACCCATGCATATGGCTGTAGATACACAGATCCCACATATAATTGTTTGAATCTCCTGTTGTTTAAAGTTTATTTTATTTTTTACTTCAAATGATTTATGACAGCTACGAATACATAATTTTCACAATTAAAAGTAAATATTTTCTAATAAATATTAAAATAAAAAGTATAGTGTTCTATACATAAAATATAGGTATTACTAAAGAATCTGGAAAAGTTTTGTTGTTAAGAGACAGATTGATCGGCCCTTCCTCTTCATTGCCTAACCAATCTACGTCCATGATATTAATAGAAATGAGAAATTGAACTAATTTAAAATATTTAGAATTAAACCTTTTTTATTTTTTTTGGTGAAAACTTGAAAACGTTCTTTTGAGTCGGGGCACAGAAACGCAAAATAAAAGCGGAGAAGATGGCGTTTCTTGCAACAAAAAGAGGTGCTTTATTAAATTTTGTTACTCATGAGCCTCCACCGTATTCGGCAAAATCAACTTCGATGAGGTACAAATAAGATGTTGCACAAAAACCTATACTTGACCTCAATCCAAAATCATTTTTGTGACATGCGGATGTCACAGTTTCAATTTAATTCTTGGAGACATGATCGAGACATGATGAGAAATGAAAAATTAACCTTCGTTACAATGACACTTTTTGGAATTTTTCATCAAAATTTTCATTTGTTTAGCACTTTAGCACAGTAATGATAGCTCTTTAAAACTCATATACAAAATCTGACATTTAAGCCTATTTCTGATATGCTGGGAATTCAGAACCAATATAGTGAAAGCTTTTTGTTATTAAATAGCAACAATGTACGATGCATTGGTGGAAGTGGCTAAAAATGCTAAAAGCAAGGGTCAAAGTAACTGGATTGACAAAATAAATCAAAACTTTCCTTTTTTGGTTACTTTACCTATCTTACCTAATTTATAACTAAAAATCAATATCATCAACAAATAATTAAAAAAAAAAAAGGATTTGTATTTGTCAAATTTAAGTCAGAGATTTGATTTAAGAATTGAAAATAGAGCCAGATGAAATCAAATTTATAGCTACCATAAGCTTGAGAAGAAACAGAATGTGAAAACAGTTCGGTTATGAAAGCATTAATGGATCATTGTCAGATCCAAAAGAAAAAAATCTAGTAGAATTTTTTAATGTTTTATTAGGTCAAGCAGTTATGTTGTTAACTACACGTTTAAACCAAATAAAACCTCATTTTGGTTGGTTTGGATTTCTGTCCAATATCAAAAAAGATTTAGAGTTACACCAAAATAATTTGATGAAATGTTGCGAGGATTTAAATATTGCGCTCATACATCTTGTTTAGATATTGATCCGAAGAATTTAAGAAATGAATTGCAAATATTTTCAAACATAGTTTTAGTTTTTTGTCTTCTCTAAATGATTTACTTTTTGTTTATGATCATGGTTTGAATACTGCTATTTCAAATGTCGCTATATTCTTTTGTATAGCTTTGACTAATCACTGTTGCATTGGGTGAAAAAAGTTTTTCCAAGTTAAAATTAATCATAATCTATTTGAGAACGACTATGACGCAGGAACGCCTAGTTCTTGCGTCATACTTTGCCAACACTCTGGCAGTGATATCTTTTGAGCGAGATATCGTCCATTTTTTGCATAATTGAAGCTGTAAAAGTATTAAAAGTTGTTTTTTTATTGAGCGTTTATGAAATCTGCATGAATGTGAATTCTGCTAATGTGAATAACTAGATTTCTGCAAAATCTTGGACATACAATGTACATAAAATATATAATGAATCACAACTAAATAATTAACTTTCTGGTTTGATTTCTAGAATTTTTTGCCTCCGGCGTAGTGAGGGTTAAAGCTTTGCCCAAGAAACTTTATGGAAACTTTTTTTCTTTGATGCGCCATTTTTGCACATTAGGGTGTCGCAAAAAAACAACAACAACAACAAAAAAACAACTATAGACTCAGATGTGTGGGATTTGGTCCATGGAAAAAGAAAATTTTTTAGGGTTTATCTAGTCGACAATTGCAAGATGTATATTTGGATATAGCATTATTTTTCCGTATTTTTATTACTTTTGCATTTTTGTAATAATTGTTGTGAAAAATTGTTTTTAAAATCACACAGAAAGATTTATTAGATAATATTTTTTTATGAAAAATTATACTATATTATAAAAGTTGTTACATATATTACGTTAGAATAGTTATAATAAACATAAACAAAACGTCTTTTGATCTATTGATGCTCTGTCCACTCAAGCGCTAGTTCGTTTACGAAACTCGAAACTTTAAGGTGAGGTCCGACTGCTTTTTTACCAGATTTTCTTTTCAATTTAATTTCATTTTTCACGATTCATTTTCGCGATACATCTAAATAATAACAATTAGGTCAGAATAATAAATCATTATTTACAGTAAAAAAAAAAAGAAAAGAAAGTAATGTTAAAAAATTGTATGTAGAGTGAGCATGTAGAGAAGAAAGTATAGGTCAAAAGTAGATAAAGTTAAAGAATACATTGCAGGTAATATGAAAAAGCTATGGATTTTTATAGATTTTTTGTAAACAAGTATGAAAGTATATCATCACAAATGACCCTTATCATTGTACTTTCATGTTTTTCATGGCAAAAGAGGAGCATTCTTGCGAAGTAAATCGAAGCCGAAGTAAACCAAAGCCGGCAGCTTTTCCAGGGAACTTTGAAAATATCTATATAATCGTCTAGCATAGCAATGGAAGATTTAGATGCAGGTACATTTAAAATTCAAGGTTGGGTTGAAACTGAAACTAAGGCATGAACCTAAGAAAAATTTCAATATAGTATTTCAGTTTAAAAGTTACAATCAAAATTAATCAATGTATCTAAATTTAATAAGTAATTAAATAATAATTTAACAATTTTTAACATCAAAATTTCGATTCTATAGACAACTTTGTCAAAAACTACAATTTTAAATAATTTAAATATAGATTTTTTTTAGGCTGCACTACAAAAAAGTAAATATAAAAGTATATCTAACATACTTTTTTATTTATTATATACATTCTTTCCATGCGTTTATCCTCCATGTGGTTTATCCTCCTCCAAAAAACTACCTTATATAGAGGCTGCATACCTAGGCCCATAAAAACCAGTTCAGCTCATTAAATAGCATCATAAACCCTTTGCAGACCAACGGTAAGTGATTTTTAGAAGTATGAAGGATGTTAGAGAGAAAGTTAGAAGTCCAGTTAGAAGGTTGGTAAAGAGACAGAGGACAGTATTACACTAGGTGTTAGAATGTGCAATTTATGTTTAATATCAAGTTCACTTGATAGGAACCCATGTTATGGATAAAGTTTTATATAATTTACGTAAATTTGATTATATATATATATATATATATATATATATATATATATATATATATATATATATATATATGTATATATATTCATACATATATATATATATATATATATATATATATATATATATATATATATATATATATATATATATATATATATATATATATATATATATATTATCCTTTTTTTCAAAATGGAAGCCGTCGAAAATGAAAAACATTTTAACAAAAGTGCTATTTCATAATCATGCCATAGATGTGATTTACACAGACTTTGCTAGAGTTTTTGATAAAGTACCTCACCAACTTTTTGTTTTAAAACTTGATGCGTATGGCATACATGGAACACTACTGGAGTGGATAACTCACTGGTTAAAAAATCGCAAACAGAGAGTGGTCATCAGCAATAGCAAGTCTGAATGGGTAGATGTTGCTAGTGGTGTTCCACAAGGTTCAGTGTTAGGTCCACTTTTGTTTTTGATTTATATAAACGACCTTCCAGACAACATGGTGCATCATATAAAGATCTACGCAGATGATTGTAAGATTTTAGGGGTAATCAAAGCAGAATATGATGCAATAAAACTACAACAACACATAGATCATACAGTCAAATGGTCTAAAAAGTGGCTCATGTATTTCTAGACAAATCTAGACAAATGTAAAGTCATGTATGTTGGTCACTCAAATAGATCAGTACGTCTTTACTCAATGCTTGACATATATGGTAATCAAATAGAACTTGGAACAACAATTATTGAACATGATTTAGGTGTTTTAACATAAAACGACCTCAAAGTTAAGCATCAAGTAGAAGCTGCAGCAGCTAGAGCAAACCAAATACTTGGCAAACTAAAAAAATCTTTTCGCACAAGAGAGCTGATGTTATGGAGGGTACTCTACACAACATACATTAGACCTTATCTCGAGTATGCCATCCAAGCCTGGTCTCCTCACCTAAAAAGTGACAAAAAATCACTTGAATACAGCGAGTAACAAAGGTGATAACTGAGATTATCACCTTTGTTATTACTTTGCTTTTAGTTGTTCTGTTTATTTAATATTTTTCTTCAAATAATATTCTTTAAAAATTTTCATTGTTTTCATTTTATTAGTTTTTTGTAAATCTTCTATTCTAAAATCTAAACAATTTTTTTATTTTCTTTCTTTTTTTCTTTGTTCTAGTTATTAGATTTTCACCATTAAAAAAATATTTCCTTCATTTGGGATGTCTTTGCCATATATATATATATATATATATATATATATATATATATATATATATATATATATATATATATATATATATATATATATATATATATATATATATATATATATATATATATATATATATATATATATATATATATATATATATATATATATATATATATATATATATATATATATATATATATATAAATATATATATATATATATATATATATATGTATATATATATATATATATATATATATATATATATATATATATATATAGTATATATATATATATATATATATATATATATATATATATATATATATATATATATATATATATAAAACTGACAAGAGGAGACTCAGATTTCTAAATATAGAAAAACGAAAACAAAAAGAGATTGGGTTCAAGAAAGCACGGATTGCAGTTTATTATTAAGGTAAGTGTGAACTACTACGTTATTAAAAATGATTTTTATTTATAATCAAGTATTTATTTTATTTTTAGAACAAATTTAATATAAATAGGTGGCATATTAACTTAATAATAAATATAAATGAAATATATATTTATTAAACGCTTTGAGAATTAAGAAAATGGCTTAAAAATCTTAGAGTTTACTCCTGATGAGCTTATTGATTACTCCTGATCAAATATGGTAAGTTTTCCATAAAACAACAATGTATTTCTTAATGGAATCAGTGTATTCCTGCATTAATTAAAAAGTCTAAGAAAAAACATCCACTTGTTACGAATTTTTTACTGCTCAACAGAATTCAATTAAAAAATATATTGTTGGAGTGTATTTCTTTATAATTTCTCTCTGTACTGTAGTTGTCTTCAATATATAATCTCTTTAACGAACAAGTGGTTTGATTTTTACTTTATTTATTATTTACCTATCTTATATTTATTTATTATTGTGTTATTAATGTTACATTTTATGTTATTATTATATCTAATTATCATCTATGATTTGCACATACAATTTATATTGTATTATAATATTCTTAATATTATTGGTACTTTATTATTATTATTATTATTTTGTATTATTACTATTATTATTACATATATCATTATTATTTGCTTAACAATCTTTTCTTCTTTTCTCTCTTATTTATATATACAGATGTTGAGTTTTTCCTTTTGTTTTGTTTCTTTTTTTTTTTTTTTTTTTTTTTTCTATTTATCTATTTATTTTTTCGTGAAATTTTTATGTTTTTTAGGTTTATAAACTCTATTGACTAGTTTGTAACTATATGAGTGACACCAACCAATTTATATTAAATTACGATGAAATTTGTAAATTTTATTTTATTTAGGTGTCACACCATTGACTAGTTTGTATTCATAATAAGTCTCGCTTCATTTTTATATTATGGAAAAGAAAGTAACTATATGAGTGATATCTAACCAATTTATATTAAATTACGATGAAATTTGAAAACTTTATTGACATGGTTGAATAAAAAAAAAAAGAAAAAAAAGAAAAAAAAATAATTATTTGCCATCCATCAGCAAGTCAAGTAAGAATAATAATAACTAAAGAAGTTTAAGAATTTACGGTTATATTTGAAGTTGTATTAACTTTTTTTTTTTTTTCACTGTTTTTTCTTTTCTTTTTTTTAGCTTATTCACTTTATTTTCTTTTTTACATATCTATTTTATCATTTTATCATATCTATTATTAATTACATTATTATTAGCGATATAATTGTATATTTTATTATTAAGCGTTTGTCATATTTAAAGTATTTATATTTTTATTATACATTGCTACTACTACTTTTGTTATTACTGCCACTATTAATATTACTGTTGCTCTTTTGGTGATTATTATTATTGTTGTTGTTATTATTATCCGTTATTATTGTTATATTGTTAGTATTTTTATCATAGACTTCATCATTGTTATATTTATTGTATAGTTACTACTATTGTTAAATTGCTTCTGTTGTAATAATCTTATTAATATAAATATCTTTATTTCTAAAAAAATTTCTACTTATTTACTTATTATGTCTAATCTCTGCAAAGTTTGTGATAAAAGTAATCGTGCTAATCATCATTCACTTCAATGCAACCACTGTCTAAGGTCAATTCACAAGAAATGTAGTTCTTTAAAAAATAATGATTTTAGTTTATTAAAAAACTCTTCTATGAATTATTGGCTCTGTATTACATGCCTCAACAGTATTTTTCCTTTTAGTTCTATATCGGATAATGAGCTACTTCTTCAAACTTCAATTGAAAATATATTAAATCTCAATGATCTGCCAAATAAATAATTTTCTACTTCATTGCTCCCAAGAATCTGATAATTTTAATCAACTTAATAGTTACTTTACTTATCAGCTAAGTAACAACGACGATGATGATACGAACATAGTTGTAGAACATAGTTTACAGTCATCAACATTAATTGTTTTTTCTTTATTTCAATTAAATCTCACTTCGTTAGTTAAACATTTTGACGAATTAACCTCGTTTTTATCTCTAATAAATCATGAATTTAGTATAATTGTAATTACAGAAACTAACCCGAAATCTGGTTTACTCTCAACAAATCTAATAAATCTTAGTGGATATGTTTATGAACATACTCCAACAAAAACTTCATTTGCAAGTGCTCTGCTTTATATTTTCCATAAACTAGTTTAAAAATATAGAAATAATTTACTTATGCATAAACCCCAATTTTCAGAGACTCAGATAATTCAATTTTGGAATATTTGTAGACCATTGCCTCAAACAACTTTCTTCCATTTATATCTTTACCGGAAAGAATTACCAATCACTCAAGTATTTTAATTGATATTATATTTTCTAATTCAAATTCAAAAAAAATATATGATTAAAAATTGATATTTTTAATGATATTTTTTTCGGCAATCTAACTATTTGAATATCGGATCATTTGCCACAGTTTCTAATTTGTTCATCTTTTAAAAAAAAATAATATTAATTCTCGTAAAAGCAATATTCTTCTTCGAAACTTCAAAAAATTAAATAGTGAAGAATTCAGGAATGATTACTTGAAAATCGACTCGAATAAAGTAATCAATGTTTCCAATAGTAATACAAACAAATCATATGAAGATTTCTTCACTAGCTTTAACTCTATTCTGGACAAACACGCACCGTTGAGAAAACTAAGTAATCGTGGCTTAACTCGGAGCATTAAACCATGGATTACTTCAGTAATTTTGACCTTGATAAAAAAACGAAACAATATATTTAAGTAGTTCCTTAAAACAAAAAAATCTTCATGACAAACCAATTCTTGAAAAAAACTTACAAAACCTATTTACTTGTAACACTTATTTGAAGAAGCAAAAAGAACCACTTTTCTAACTGCTTTACTATCGATAGCAATAGTTTCAATAGTTTTTCCACCTACGTGGAAGCGTATTAGAATTTTTTTGAATATACGTTCAAATCAGTGGTGTAGGAAGGTTTTCAAATGTTTGAAATAACCAACTTATAAACAACAAGAATATTCCATATTTTTTTAAGGTTATATGAATGACGAAAAGATTCTTAAAAAAAAAAGTTACTGTGATAATGGGAACAAGAGACCCCCTGCCCCAAACGTGAGAGCAACAAGTCGATAAAATATTTTTTGTAATATTTTCAACTAGACTTATATTCATCCAGAAAATTTAAATTTCATAGTAAAATATTTTGGTGTTCAAAATTATGACCATATAAAGTTTCCACCCCGTCAATTTAAGGGGGTAGCAGAATTTAAATAAGTTTCTGTCAAATTTTTATTCACGTCAAGTTGAGCAATATACTCAGTAAGTGCTCAGCTTTACATCAGTAGAAACTTAAGCAAAATTGCTAAAGTTTTTATTCACGTAAATCTGACCAATTACTGAGTAAAAGTAATTGCTCATTTTTATTCACATGGCCTTATAACTAAATAAATTCGCATGTGAAAAACGTAGAAATAAGTGGAATGTTAAAATTGAGTGAAGTTTTAACCTCATAACGTATCAATAAAAAAAAGTTGAATAAGAACCATTATTTAAACTTTAATTAAATTTGGTGAAAAGTAGTCTATTGCCACTGAAATATTAGATATCATTGAACTACTATTTATCACGATTTTGTATAAAGACCATAAAACCGTGGGGTTTTTTGAGCAAATAAATTTGCAATGAATTTCACAATTATCCCTTAAATCGTATAAAAATTAAAACAATATTTTTGCACCCAGTTCAGAATTATTTTTCTAAAAAACAAACTACCATCTTTTAATTTATTGCTATAAAAAATAACATAATAAAATAATATATGCGTATATAAATACATAAATATATAAAGTATATGTAAATGTAATATATTTAATAATAATTTATGTGGTTTATAATTTTAATAGGAGGAAGTTCCCAGCAAACAAAAAGATATCTAAAATGCATCTAATATGCATCTAAAAACTGATCTAAAAGATGTCGAAATTCAGGTCTAGAACGGGACATAAATAGACGTCTATCTTATAGACGTCTTTTAGATGCATTTTATTCGACACAAATAATTGCCTTAGATGCATAAAAGATGTGAAATATACATCTTACAGATGCATATTAGATGTGTAAAATACGTCTCTTAAATAGATGTCTAAGGCGCGTTTAAAAAAGATAGATAATAGATAATTTTTTAGTTAATAATAGCTCTTTTATGCATCTAATATACATCTAATATACATCTTTAAATGTATATTTTACATCTTTTATGCATCTAAGGCATTTATTTGTGTCGAATAAAATGCATCTAAAAGACATCTATAAGATAGACATCTATTTATGTCCCATTCACGACGTGAATTTAGACGTCTTTTAGACCAGTTTTTAGATGCATATTAGATGCATTTTAGATATCTCCTTCTTTGCTGGGACTTGTTTGATACAAAGGTGTTACAGCGGTTAAATTAGTCATAAAAAAGGATTAAATTAAATAAGTAAAGAAACATTTTAACTAACATTACTTAATTTTTATGTCACAAAAATATACATAAGAAACTATATTTCTGCATTGCCGTCAACATTTTCTTCCACGTCGCCGATATCTAAAATATATACATTAATGACATTTAAATGACTTTAAAAGACATGTAGAATTCTGAATCTATTTTTATGAAATATTATATATATATATATATATATATATATATATATATATATATATATATATATATATATATATATATATATATATATATATATATATATATATACACACACACACACACATACTGTATCGGACAAAACCAGTGCAACCAAATGATGCTAATTTAGTTTCTATGTATAAAAGTGCTGTATTTTTTCAATTTAGAGAAATAACTATGTAACTGTTAAGAGACAACGTTCTTCAAAATTTATTCATCACGAAGTTCATTATTTGTACACGAAAATTAATAAATTAATCAAAAGTATTAAAATGTCTACAAAACAAGTGCAACTCCACAAAATGTTGACCAAGCTGTATTCATATCAATATTTTGTGGTGAATCCTTTGTTGTCGATCATAGCCTTGCATCTTTAAGGCATAGATTCGATCAGGTGATCAATAAAACTTTGTGGAATCGTTGCCTAGGCCTTTTGGATTTGTTCAAACAGTTGATCCTTATTACGAACACATTCATGATTAACTCTGCGGTTGACAATCTCCCACAGGTTCTCGATAGGGTTGAGATCCGGAGATTGAGGCGGCCAATCCAACACCAATAGATGGTTGTCTTGAAACCACTGCTTGACTACTTTTACAGTGAGTTTGGGATCGTTGTCTTGCTGAAAAACCCATTTTATTGGTATATTCCATTCAGCATGAGGTAACATAACATCTTTCAGGATATTTTTATACATGAAACGGTCCATTATTCCATCGATTCGATGTATTGGACCTAGACCATTAGCAGAAAAACACCCCCAGACCATTACATTGCCTCCACCATGCTTCACAGTATATATATGTATGCTGCAAAATGGCACTTGTCAACGAAATTCTGCCTGTGTGCTGTCACCTGTCAGCTGATTGCACATATCATGGCATGCTATGACTCCAGACTCCTGAACTATTTGCTGTGGTAGTATAGTTCGTTTTATTTTTAAGACATATAAAATTAGGAACACTTTTTACCATTGATCGATGTTGGTTGCAAATGTTTTGTCCAATACTGTATATACACATATATACATGTATATATATATATATATATATATATATATATATATATATATATATATATACATATATATATATATATATATATATATATATATATATATATATATATATATATATATATATATATATATATATATATATATATAAACAAGAAGATTTGTATCTCAACCAGATACAATAAACAAAAATTTTTTTATAAAAAAACTAAAGGAACTTGTATTATGGACACAAAAATTCTAGCATGACACAAAAAAGTCGAAGAATATCTTTTTAATACAGATATCAGTTTTGTAAATACTATTAAAACTATACCTTGTATAACACTCCATATATTTACTAGATTTTCTATGCTTATCTTTTCCCCATTTCCTTTTCGATTAAATTTGGACTGTAACTGATTCGAAAATAACCTGATAAATATTTTAACAATAAACTGAAATATATTTATAAAGATTTTTACTTTAATATAGGTAATAAATTAAAATATATTTTAATATATGAATGCTTAAAATTATGAAAAGTAAAAGCATTAAATTTGAAAATAAAATGCTAAACAAGGTTTAGCATTACACTTACTTTAGCACACAAACAAACTTAAACACCTACAGTGAAGCTCCCGAGTTTATCAAATTGTCATGTTAAAAGTAAATCCATAACAAATAACGCTCAAAAAGAATATGATTAAAAGGGACCAAAAGCATTTGGTCCCTTTTAATCATATTTCTAATAATTAATAAAAACATAATCATTTACCTTTTCATGATCAAAAAAACATGTTCTCTTGGCTTTCCACCACCAATCTTTTTTAAACTATCAAGCTGAAATAAATGTAATAAAAACTAGTGTAACTTAAATTTCTTTACAACATATTGAGTCTAACACAAGCTAGTTATTTTAGTTCATTTACAAATACTTTTCATTTAGATTCTAAACTAGTAAACCAAAATTAAACAAACTTATTAAAAATTAAGATAACTAGGTATTACCAAATTAGTATACTCGGTTTTATCTTTTAGTTTATTATCCAGTGTAACCACTTCGTCCACTGATTCTAGCAACTTCACCCCAGTAGCCTGAAACTTAATTTCTATAACTTCTTTTAAAAGAACTTTTATTTCTGCAAGCTCGTTGAGAATAACATCTCTACAAACAAGAATAAAATTAATTGATTAACATATTTAGCTCATAAAACCAAATAGCAAAACAATGAAATAAGAACTTTACAATTCAAATTATGCTTGAGTAACTCAAACTAAAATTCCAAAAATACATGTAAGTTTTTTAATTACTTCATCGCAAAAGTTGCCATAATATTTTGGAAAACCTACTTTTTAAATTAGCTAAAACTTTATCCTGTAAAAAGTTACGATATTAAAGAATTTTGTTTAACTACTAAAGGTAAAATGCTACACACATGATTTATTGGATCACAATATTATAAATAATCCATTTCTATTCTTTTATACCTATCTTTTACAATTATTTTAATACAAAAACAAATTAATAAAAAAGACCTCCACATTAACATTCAGTGGTGTAAAAACCAAAAATACTCATATTAAAACTTGAAACTCATTGACAATGTGAACTTTGCTTAATTTTATTCTGCTCATCAATAAAATGTGAAGAAAAATTATCTTCTTCAATCTTTAAATCTGATAACAACTCTATTCAAAAGAAATAATTATAATTAGAACTATAAATAATCCCTCAACCATACCTGCTACTTAATTTAATTTTTCAACCAATTAAATTGGTTGAAAAATTAAATTAATGACAACATTCTATTGTATTAAATAATCCTTTAATCAACTTGATATGAAAATTGAAAATTGATTGAAAGCATGCTGAAATTGTTTAAATTCAGAAATTGAAAGTACAAAATTGGCAATTTTGTACTTTCAATTTCTGAATTTAAACAATTTCAGCATGCTTTCAATCAATTTTCAATTTTCATATCAAGTTGATTAAAGGATTATTTAATACAATAGAATGTTGTCAATCATATAAATATATGTAACCAATTTAACATTACATATAATAGGACACCCAAATAGTTAAAATAAAAGAAAAATCTTAGTAATACATAAAAAAGACTAATAGCTAGATAGATATTATTCAGATCAAATTAAACAAGAATCTATTTCAGTTTATAAACTATTAAGAAAAAAATATGATATTTGTGTTATACTTTTATCATTGGGCTTATTCATAATAGGTGGCGGAGGTTCTGGCAATGAAGAGCAGTATGATTTGCTATTCTTATTTTTAATGCTTTCTTTAACATATATCTCATCTGATGTAGAAAGTTGTATTCTTTACAACATGAAAATGAATACAATTATAAAATATTTTGCTACAAAAAAGTAATTAAGTTACCTTTAAAAAAAACACAAAATAAGTTAGATACTGACTATCTGTTATCTTATACTTTATCAATGGAAATTTGTGCCATTCTTTAGTTGACGAAAGGTTATTTTTCAGTGCATGATTATAGTTTTTTTTGGGACAATAAATTTGTTGCTATTCTGTTATTACAATAAACTTGTTGCTATTCTTATTTTTCAATCCACTTGTTTAGTGCATAAGAAAAACATACAGAAAAACTTTCCTTTAAAGTTGGGTTATGCTCATACTCATTAGGCTTTTGGTTATAAGAGTATTTATTTTACAAAATCAATGACTCATGATGGTCAAAATATTCTTTTAGATTTTCGCAAGATAAGAAATCATTTCTTTTAGAAGTTCCAACATTCGATTTTTTTTTCTATATGTACTGATGAAAATTCTAGTATTTTTTAATATTCTTTTTGGACACGTCTACTGCGTCTCTTTTCGTATGCCCTTTTTGTAAAAGACATAAATGAATCTTGGTTCATCGATAAAAACGATAAGTGCACAACCAATAAAACAATCTTTTGTGTTATTGAACAACACTTTTGTAATATTTCTGCAAAATAAATTTCAAATCACAAGGATTTTAGCAAACATTCTAAGCATCAAATCATCGAAATATTAGTGAACTATAATAGCATGTTATTTTATTATTTAAAATTTATCAAAAGAAATAATCATAAATGTCTTCCTTAGGTTAAAATCTTCATGCTTTTTTCGAAATAAGTTTTCGAAGGGTTTTTTAAATGGCGGTCATTTATAATTATCGCTCCGTAAAATTAGTTAAAATTTTTTTCTTGATGTAAAACAAATCTATAAAAGACATCTTATAGACATCTAAGTTTAGATGAAAAAAAAATTATCTATGCACGATCTATTTTATGCATCTAATATGCATCTAAAACAGAGCAAAAATAGTATCTCTAGAATCAGACGTCTTTTCGATCTCTAATATACGTCTAAAATATACGCATCGGCAATAGATACTAATTAGACCAATTTTAGACGGTCTAAAAGACGTCTATTGTTTGCTGGGTTATTACTACTTGTAAATATCTTAAGCCGCTTTTTTGAATAATTAATTGAGTTGTTTTTCAATATAATTTCAAGGTAAAATTTGTAAAAAGGGTTTGATTAGGCGGAGATCATCTTAATTCATTGTTTCTTTTACTGAGAGAAACAATAAAGCCTTTCATTCCAGTAATGAACTTTACTGAGAGAACAACAATAAAGCCTTTCATTCCAGTAAAAAACTTTACTGAGAGAACAACAATAAAGCCTTTCATTCCAGTAAAGAACTTTACTGATAGAACAACAACAAAGCCTTTCATTCCAGTAAAGAACTTTACTGAGAGAACTACAATAAAGCCTTTCATTCCAGTAAAGAACTTTACTGAGAGAATAACAATAAAGCCTTTCATTTCAGTAAAGAACTTTACTGAGAGAACAACAATAAAGCATTTCATTCCATAAAGAACTTTACTGGGAGAACAACAATAAAGTTTTCAAGTTAACTTTTTATAATAATACTGTCAGGTTTATGAAACCTTAAAAACAAATTTACTAAAAACTACAAATTTACTACTGTAAATTAGTGAAGCAATTATTTGAATTGCTAATACAATCGTCGGACCTTCACTTACAATTTTTAACTATTAATTAAAGAAATGTTTTGACTCTTAAGATATGGTCTAGATATATTTTAAGAAGTATATTGTTAAATAGTTTTTAACTTCTTAAAAATAAATACATTTAAGATCTAAGATTTACTCAAAATTTCTGACAAAAGTTAATTATAAATATGACATGAATTATGCATTGAATTCAGATCAAAGTAGTTCCGAGCCACCTTTAATCACTTCTAAAATAAACACTTAAACTCTTGTAAATATTAAAACCATTACTGGGCTGTCAAACAACGGGTTGAAAAAACTGGTCAAACACAGTTAAACAAGTATCAAGGTATTTATTCATGTTTTGATAGTCTTCCTTATTAATCAAATCATTCACTGAAATATGAAAGAAATTCAAATCCAAAGGCTGCAATTTTTTGTAAAGCACCCACATTTGACACCATATATATACACAAGTTTTCACTATGTCTGGTTGTAGTCTCAAATCCAAAAAATATTTAACTAGAAAAAAATTTAAAGAATATAAAAACACCAATAAGTGTATACAGGGCCAACGCAAGTAGGTGTCACGTAGTGAGAGGGGTGGGTGGTGGATGTGTGGGAATTGCCATTAAAATTGTTGCTGGTTAAAAAAAAAACAAAAGGTCCTCATTTTTTAAAGTTTGCTGACTGACTTGTATAAAATGTCTACATTTACCGACTGACTTGTTTAAAAGGGTCAAATTAAACAACCAAATGAATGAAAAACTCATTGAGAGTGGGGGTGGGTGGGTGGAGGTGTGGCGCTTTGCGCCGGCCTTGAATATATACACAAATCCTAAATGTGTTAATTGTTTCCAAAAAACAGAGTGATTGTAAATTTCACACAGTGTGAGCCACAAAATTGATTGACTTCCTGTTAAATGCTCAAACATTCTGTGTCAGGACTGTACCGACTTTATAGAACACCTTAAAACCACATTAAAAAAATAAGTTTGAGTATGAACTTCACATGGTGTGAGTCACAAAAAAATATGTTGAATTAAAATATACATTTTTTTTTAGTATAAAAAAAATTGCTTTTAAAATAATAACAGTAACTCAACAAAAATTATGATCGATATTATGTAGATTTTTACATTAAATTAAAGACTATATATTAATTATATGCAATATAAAACTTAATGACTTTGCAACAATCATAATTTTTTAATCTTTGTATTCTATTTGTTTATAAACATAACCACACAATCGTAGAGTTTCTATAATTGTTAAGCCTATACCGTGATCATTTTTTAATGTTTTGATATAATCATTTTTAATAAGATCTTCAAGCAAATCTCCGTCAACTTGATTTTTAACAGCAAAAGCTCCTAGGCGATCTAACTTTAATTTTTTCATAACTTTCTTTACGTCGTTCACTGACCAATTTGTAACTGACGCATCTTCTAGGTTTTCACAGCAATTTAATATGTTTACTCTCCACCCGTGTACGTATTTGTGTAATTTTCGTGCTTCAAAGTGCGAGAAACCGATTTCTATTAGTGCATTTTCAGGTAAATTAGCTAATATTCTACCAGTAATCATCTCCTTCTTAAATTTATTAACAAATTTACTGAGTTGCAAATCATGTAGTATTTTTGATAAATCTTCTTCAGAGCATGCGCTTATTTCCTCTAAACTTTCAATCTCTCTATTTTGAGTAACACTTGAGAGTCGTCTCCGTTGAACTTGTAAATCATTTATACTCATGTAGCCTGAATAAACTTCTTCAGGTAATCTTGAAGTGTTTACATTTTTGTCTAAATAATATATTTTTGTATCCCTTTTTGAATGCTTTATTTTCAAAGCTTTTTTTAATTTATCACCTTTCGGTTTCTTTAAAACGTTTTCATGGAAGTTTAAATTATGATGATCTCTTGCGTCGTTTGTGTCGTTGCAGTTGGAGCTAGCTGATTCTTGTTCAAAAACTTCATTACCATTAGGTGAATCAATGCCAGAATCGCCAATGGAATTTTTTCTTTCGATTGTTTGTTCCCTCATTCCATATTGATTTATTGTAACATTGTTGCATGGCAACGTTTCTTCAATTTCATTAGATAAACTGATTGACTGTTTGTTTAAATAATTGTTTGCTTCCGAAGACGAAAAAAGAGTCGTTGGTCGACTAATTTTTTTAAGTTTATTTTTTACTTTTTTTTTTAAATCATCAGGTATTTTTAAATTACTGTTATTCTCAGCCCTTCTCTCAGGATTTTCCTCCTCTTTTTTAACCTCATTTCTAAATGAAATGTCCACAATAAGTTGTCCGTAATATAAAGGGGAGTAAACATCAAAAAAAATGGAAAACATAATCTCCTTTATTCTGGAAATATATGTAGCTGAACCATAATTTCCAAACTCAACAACTTCCAATGGTAAAGGTTTCTCGGAAAAAAAAACTTTGATAACTGAATCAAGTAAGAAAATTTGATAAAGGAGTTTATTATGATTACCTAAAAGCTCGCTTACAATTAAGATAGAGTCGTGCGCGTAGACACCATTCATAACAACGGTCCCAGTAGGAACCTGACAATCAAAACCATTAATAAACCTTATTACTGTTCCATTTTCAATATTGTTTGATAAAAGCTCTATAAAACTCATGGTTTTTTTACAATGAACAAATACAAAGCGGTCTTTGTTCAATAATGAATCTAGAGATTGATGAATGGTGTGACCACTAGAAGTTATCAAAACTATTTTTTTGAGATCTGAAAATGTTTCATGTTCATCTAATCTAAAAAATTCTATGCTTTTGGTTGTTTTACACAGAATGTAACTTATGTTTGGAATGATTTCCTGGATTTCTTTTAAATTTGTTGGATAAAATTCATCTACAATATCAACGTAAAGATCGGTCAACATTGCTGTGTTTAATCGAAATCTTTTTCCGTGCCAGTCCGTTCCAAATAAGAGCCATACGTTTTTTCGTTGTAAAACTGTAAATTCAAATCCAGCTTCAAACACAATACTTTCACTTAGTAGACATGTTTGACTCGTTGTTAGCGATATTGGAAAAATATTTATATCCAGAGCGTCCGCAAGCGAAATTTCAACTCTTTTCATTTCTGCGTCTTTGTTTCAGTTTTTTTGTAATCATTTTTTACATATATATAAATAAAAAAGACATTTAATAATAAGCTGATATTCTGCATATCATCTCTGAATACATTTGTTGTTAAAACATGCGCCAAAACGCTTATTGAGTTTGGTTAAAGAAAAAAATGTTTTTAAATAAATGGTGAGATCTGACTAATCTTTTATTATATTGAATATTATTATATCCAATTATATTTCAGACAATAGTTCTAAAATGAATAAAATTTTATCTTGACGTAAAATAACAAAAGATATTTTAATTAGTAAACTAATGTATAAAATTTGACTAAAATACAATTTAAAAAAAAATTTGTTAATTTCCTTTTTTTTTAAGAATTTTTAAAGATTTTTGGTTACAAAATAGTATATAATATAATTATCAATTATATTATTTAACGGTATTTTAGACATTTTTATTATCACTTTGTACAATTTCTCTGATTTTCTTTGGATTACTTTTTTAAAAAAATTAAATAAACTTACAGGTTTCGATTGTTATAAAAAAAATTAAGTCATCAACGACAAAAAGTTAAATAAACCTTTTGGTTTCGATTGTTTTATATAAAAAAAAAGCCATCAATGAAAGGTTAGTGAAAAGAAATTTAGAAACATGTTATAAATAAAACCGAGGAAACCTTGGTATGAAGATCTATGACGCAATCTCTAGTATAATCAAAGAAGAAAAAAGTGTAAATATTAAGAAATGCATTTACTTTATTATAATTAAGTTAATCCATTTGAGAATTTATTTTTTCATTGAATTTCCGGTCTGCATTTTTAGTACAATGAAAATTATTGCTGAATTACTCATCAATTTTTTAATTTGATCAAAGTCCAAAATAAATTTCATAGATTAATTTTTGAAGGAGTTTAACAAAGTTAGGGGTTGTCTATATAGTACCTACTTTTTTTTCGATCACCTTCCTCCCCCGCATTTTTGCCATATACTTTTTTGAGTACCCTCTACTTCCCTAAAAGTACCTACACCTTTAACCTACCAACCCAAAATTTTATGAATTTTTTTTAATTTAGTGTCTCCATCCTTTTAAATTGACCTCCTACCCCCCACCCCCATCTCGTATATGACATTTGCAGACCCCCTCTTCCTCTCCGAGCGTACATACTTTATAGACGATTCTTTAGCAGTAAGTTATCCTGATAAATACTTCAAAAAAAAAAAAATTAAATTGATTTGTGAAATAGTTTAGTATGTGCTTTATACTACGTGCTTTATGTGTCATGAATCAATAGATTTTACTGGGCAAATAATTTAAATTCAAAATGGTTCAACCAAATGTCATCAGTAACTAAATTTACAAAGAGGCGACTTGAAACGTCTAAGCACGTGCTAGAGAAATCATCATTAATTCACCGGTACTACTTGGTTCAATAGGAAAAGAAGCTGGAAATCTGGACGTAAAATAAAGAAGAGTAAATATTCTGGAAAGATATCTATTGAATTAAAGTTTCCAAACTGAAAAAAATTTAAAAGTTTATTGGAAAGTAAAAGCTAACTTATTGTATATTTTCATTTAAGCTTTATGTACTTTTGATCCTTTAATTAGTTCAATCTCATCAACTAGAAGATTAAAATAAGAAACTTTTTTTACAGAAAAAGTTAAAAGTTTGTCACCAGTTTATAGCGGCGATAAAGAAATTTTATCAGAAAGAAATATTAATTATACAAGTTCTGAACAGTGCATAATGTATAACTTTTGTTTGTCTACTACGAAAATTTATTAAATATATATTAAAATATTAAATAAAATATAAAAATTCTTTGCAGTGAGTGAGCTCCGATCATTTTAGCCTGAAAAAAAAAATACCCCAAAAAGTTACTCTTTTCATAAATGTGAGGTGAAACAAAAGATTATTTTTAATATTTGTGGTTAACTTAAATTTATTGGCAGGCTTTAATTTTTATTTATTAATCTGTTTAAGTTCGAAAGATAAAAAAACTGTTTAAAATTCGAAAGATACAGCTGTATAAAATTTCATCTTTCCTAAAATGATTTAAAAACTTTGGCATATAAAATTCGTCGAATTGTCACACAAGAGCAGTGAACGCCTCAGGGAAGAAATGAAGTACATTAGAATAAAGGAGAATTATTTATTAGACAAAGTATATTTTGACAGTTGTCAAGACAAAAATAAAGATTAATAGAGGAATATTTAAAAATAAATAAGACAGGCTATACACCCACAAAAATAATAACAATAAAAATAAATTTGAAAAAAATTGTTTTTTTAACACCAATATGAACGAAGATATACATCACCAGACAAAAACTTATAAAACAAAAAACCGATCGCAAAATAAAAAATATGATAACAACAATGAAAGGCATTTAATAACGGAAAAAAAAACTTTAATGCTAATGTGTAAACATAATTTGTGTATTGATTAAGTAATAAACATCATAAAATATAATTTTCATTTATTAATTTTCGTTTATTAATTTTCATTTATTAGTCTAAGTTCGAAAGATAAAAAAACTGTATAAAATTTCATCCTTCCTAAAATGAGGGAATGGTATACTTTACATGGCCATAACTTTTAAACAATAAAAATCATTCGATTAAAGTTAAAACTTAAAGATAAATTTATATTTAGTAAAAAAAAAATATACTTTCTCATTTTCATTCACCTCACATTTAGGGGAGCGATTTTTGAGGTAATTTAGATCCTAGACTCTAATCTTAAGAATTTTTTTTGCAAAACATTCTTATTTGACTTAAGAAAAAAATTAAGTTTGGACAAATTCTAAATGTGTCATATCTAAAACTTCAAAAAATCTAGTTGGTGCTCGAGTTGCCCCTCTGAACGAAAGTCACCCTCGCTTCGTCCATAAGCTGGTTTAAATACAAAAATAAAAAATATCTTATTTAAGCTTCTTTTTACTCACTTTAGTTGAGTCACTATTTTAATCTCATAATATCAAAATAAATACAAGAGTTATATTTTTTTCCACCTATTTCATTGAAAGGTTCTCACTGTGCAACAGGGCAGGTCGCTTTATTTGTTTAACAATCTTCAAAAAATGACCTAATAAATAATTTTATTTTACGTCGACCCTTGCCTTAGTCTAAACGTCTAAACATAGGCTGATACATATCTAATAAGTATGTCTGATGCGACGCACACTTCCACAGATAAACACAAACAAACGTTTATTTTAGGGTCAGGCTTAAGGTTTAGGGTTTATTATCAAATAAGAATAACCTTACCCTTGTCTTAAATTTATTCGGATCAGCTATGACCTTAAATCTAACCTTAAAAATGACCCTCATTATTACCCCATCTTTGCTCTCACTTAACCTATTTTTTATTTATGGTTTATGGTTATATAAGTTTTTTCAGACATATAACTTTAATAAACGCTGATTATATTTCTGAAGGATTTAAATTACGCCGAATATATTTCTAAAGGATTACCGGTTTGTTTATTAAGTGAAAAAAGGTGTTTAGTTAAATCTGTTTCATTTTAATGATATAGAAATAAATTAATTTTATGTATATTGATAAATATATTTAAAAGCTCTTTGTAACGCAATCTTTACCGTTTCCATTTTCATACAAGTGTTAAATTTTTATAGAAAAAGATCAGGCTTTGAAAAAGTAAAAAAAAAAAAAAACTAATGTAAATTACTTAATAACACAAAAATGATTTAATGATGTCTGATTTAAGTTCAAAAATGATTAAATGATGTTTGATTTAAGTTCAAACGCACTTTTAAATAGAGAACCATTCACCCACCCACAATCAGTTATTTAACACCTTTTTTTTCTGAACAATTGTTATACAAGTTTTTTTTTTTTTAATTTGTAATTTAGGTGCCCGAAGAAGTCCTAACAATCTTGTCACAGAGCACCGCGGAAATACATTTAACCAGAAAGTTCACGCCTCCTTCCTTACCGTGACGCGAAATATGTCCAAAGCTCGTTTCGAACCTGGATCTCCTGCTTATAAAGCAAGCGCTGTAACCACTGCGCCACAGCCGCACGAAGTTATAGTTTCAGCATAACTGTAAAACATATGGCTGAAAAAAAAGGTTTTGATATGTAAAAAGGTAAATTCTCGGTTATCTTTAATGTCCGCTAATTGCAAAGAAAAAAACCCCGCATACTACTTAAAATATACAGACTAAAAAGCCAAAATAATGTAAAGTAACGACTGAAACAGACATTCCGATTTCAGATATCAATGATGATCTAAAAACGAAGTGTAAAAAAAAAATTATTCTGATGCTCATATTTAGTCATACTCAGTTGTCCAGAAAAAAAGATGCAAGGTTTTTTTTTAATTATTCATTAAATAAAGAAATAATAATAAAAAAAAAAATTTAATGAGATGAAAATTAGTATCCCAGTGGGCACGGGGCGTGAAAAAGTTGTTTTTTACACGTCTTTAAAACGTTTTGGGCGTCTTTAGAACGTCTTTTGAACGTGGGGGGTGTCGGGGTGTCCCACCCCCTAAAGCTGTCATATAAGCATTTGAGTTGGCACATTGAGCAAGTTTTGAACTATAGTTAGCAAATTGCAAATATTAGGATTTTTTTTTTTTTTTAGTGTTACTAGTTGGCAAAAAAACACTTATACCTGCCGCCCCCCTTCCCCCTCCTCCCCACATTGTAGGGCTCATCGGGACGGCCCTGCATACTAGTAGTGTGATAAAATAAACTTTTCTAAAACTTTTATGAAGTTGCTTGGTATTATAATTTAATATTCAGATTTCTGTAGAATACATATCATATTTAAAAGAAAGAGAAAAGTTTGGTTCAAAAAAGTAATTTCAACTTGCTTTAATTGATCTAGTATGTTCTAGAAACAAATGATATTTTAAACAATTACTGCATAGTAAAATATATTGGTGTTTAAAATTATGACAATATAAAGTTTCCACCCCGTCAATTTGAAGGGGTAGCAAAATTTAAATAAGTTTTTGTCAAATTTTTATTCACGTTAATATACTCAGTAAGAGCTCAGCTTTACATCAGTTGAAACTTAAGCAAAATTTCTGAAGTTTTTATTCACGTAAATCTGACCAATTACTAAGTAAAAGTAATTGCTCATTTTTATTCACATGGCCTTATAACTAAATAAATTCGCATGTGAAAAACGTAGAAATAAGTGGAATGTTAAAATTGAGTGAAGTTTTAACCTCATAATGTATCAATAAAAAAAAGTTGAATTAGTAACATTATTTAAACTTTAATTAAGTTTGGTGAAAAGTAGTCTATTGCCACTGAAATATTAGATATCATTGAACTATTATTTATCACGATTTTGTATAAAGATCATAAAACCGTGGGGTTTTTTGATCAAACAAATTTGCAATGAATTTCACATTTATCCTTTAAAAGGTATAAAAATTAAAACATTATTTTTGCAACCATTTCAGAATTATTTTTCCAAAAATCAAACTACCATCTTCTTTCATTTTAATTTATTGCTATAAAAAATAACAAAATAAAATAATATGTGAATATATAAATATATAAAGTATATGTAAATGTAATCTATTTAATAATAATTTACGTGGTTTATAATTTTAATAGTAGGAAGTTATTATTACTTGTAAATATCTTAAGCCGTTTTTTTGAATAATAAATCGAGTTGTTGTTTAATATATTATTTCAAGGTAAAATTTGTAAAAAGGGTTTGATTTAGCGGAGATCATCTTAATTCATCGTTTCTTTTACTGAGAGAACAACAATAAAGCTTTTCATTCCAGTAATGAACTTTACTGAGAGAAACAACAATAAAGCCTTTCATTCCAGTAATGAACTTTACTGAGAGAACAACAACAAAGTTTTCAAGTTAACTTTTTATAATAATACTGTCAGGAAACCTTAAAAACAAGTTTACTAAAATTTACTACTGTAAATTAGCATTATTTTAAGCAGAATGTTTACTACTTACTTATGTTAACTTCTTAAACAATTAAAAAAAAAAGAATTAAAATAATCGTGCATTGAGTTTTATTTCAGCTCTTTCTCATAACATAAACTTATTGCGTTTAATCGCTAATAATATATTTCATATTCTACTGCACATTTATTCATTTATATAGCATACTTTTATTTATATTAAGTATACATTTAAATATATTTATTTTCTCTATTCCCAGGGCATAAACAATAAAAACATCATGTCATTAGTTTTCTCTTTTTACAGTAGAATTTAACTACCAAAACTTCAAATCAAGAAAAGAAATTATGATGAAAATCGAAATTGTTTGCGCTTGCTCTGTCTCAGAAAATGTGTAGTTTACTGCTTTCCAAACAGAACATGCCAGCTGTATAAGAGCTTTACCTAGACGTGATTCTGGGATGCCACAAGGACTTTGTGAATCTTGCAGAACTACTTTGCACAGGAAACAAAAGAAGAAAGATGTTGCATTGTTCAATTTTAAGTTAATATAATTGAGAGACTAGAAACAAGAGGCGCAATTTGTGATTGTTTCAAATGCCAAAACAGCCGTTCAAAACTGCATGAAAAGCCACTAGAGTACATGTTTTAATTGCCATTAATATTTTTGCTGGTTAAAAAAAGAAAAAAAAAGGCCCTAATTTTTTAAAATTTGCTGACTGACTTGTATAAAATGTCTACATTTACCGACTGACTTGTTTAAAAGGGTCAAATTAAACAACCAAATGAATGAAAAACTCATTGAGAGTGGGGGTGGGTGGGTTAAAGGGTGGTGCTTTGCGCCAGCCTTGAAATATGTTAATTGTTTCCATAAAACAGAGTGATTGTGAATTTCTCACAGTGTGAGGCACAAAATTGATTGAATCCCTAGTTAAATGCTCAACCGTTCTGTGTTATATATTCTGTGTACCGACTTTAAAGAACACCTTAAAACCACATTAAAAAAATAAGTTTGAGTATGAATTTCACATGGTGTAAGTCACAAAAAAATATGTTGAATTAAAATATACATTTTTTTTAGTATAAAAAAAATTGCTTTTAAAATAATTACAGTAACTCAACAAAATTTATGATCGATATCTTGTAGATTTTTACATTAAATTAAAGACTTTGATTATATGCAATATAAAACTTAATGACTTTGCAACAATCATAATTTTTTAATCTTTGTATTCTATTTATTTATAAACATAACCACGTAATCGTTCAGTTTCTACAATTGTTAAGCCTATACCGTGATCATTTTTTAATGTTTTGATATAATCATTTTTAATAAGATCTTCAAGCAAATCTCCGTCAACTTGATTTTTAACAGCAAAAGCTCCTAGGCGATGTAACTTTAATTTTTTCATAACTTTTTTTACGTCGCACACTGACCAATTTGTTACTGACGCATCTTCTAGGTTTTCACAGCAATTTAATATGTTTACTCTCCACCCGTGTACGTATTTGTGTAATTTTCGTGCTTCAAAATGCGAGAAACCGATTTCTATTAGTGCATTTTCAGGTAAATTAGCTAATATTCTACCAGTAATCATCTCCTTCTTAAATTTATTAACAAATTTACTGAGTTGCAAATCATGTAGTATTTTTGATAAATCTTCTTCAGAGCATGCGCTTATTTCCTCTAAACTTTCAATCTCTCTATTTTGAGTAACACTTGAGAGTCGTCTCCGTTGAACTTGTAAATCATTTATACTCATGTAGCCTGAATAAACTTCTTCAGGTAATCTTGAAGTGTTTACATTTTTGTCTAAATAATATATTTTTGTATCACTTGAATACATATGTTGTTAAAACATGCGCCAAAACACTTTTTGAGTTAAAAAAACTTATTGAGTTAAAGCTTAAAGAAAAAAATGTTTTTAAATAAATGGTGAGATCTGACTAATCTTTTATTATATTGAATATCATTATATCCAATTATATTTTAGACAATAGTTCTAAAATAAATAAAATTTTATTTTGACGTAGAATAACAAAAGATATTTTAATTAGTAAACTAATGTATAAAATTTGACTAAAATACAATTTAAAAAAAAATTTGTTAATTTCCTTTTTTTAAAGAATTTTTAAAGATTTTTGGTTACAAAATAGTATATAATATAATTATCAATTATATTATTTAACGGTATTTTAGACATTTTTATTATCACTTTGTACAATTTCTCTGATTTTCTTCGGATAACTTTTTTGAAAAAATTAAATAAACTTACAGGTTTCGATTGTTATAAAAAAAAAATTAAGTCATCACAGACAAAAAAATAAATAAACCATGGAAGTAAAAAACATGGAAGTTCAACCGCATTAAAATTTTTCTGGACTATCCCAGCAGGCACAATGATGTTGAAATAACGTTGAAAAACGTCGCAAACCGACCATATGCAAAGTTGAAACAACGTTGAAATTTGGTTGAATTGGAAATAAAATCCGACGTCGAAAATTACGACGTTGAAACAACGTCGATGATTACGTCTTTTCAACGTTGATCTAACGTCTTATCGACTACATATCAACCATATTTCAACTTTGAATAGGTGATATATTCGATTGATACGTAGTTGATAAGACGTTAGAACAACGTTAAAACAACGTAAATTCAACGTTGGTTTTTGTTTTTTATTTTGGTTAAATCCAATTAACTAAAAATTTATCTCAACTTTAATTGCAATAAATTAACACAATAAAAAAGCAACAATTTGCGCGAAGAATATTATATTTCATGTCAATTAATCAGATACAACTAAATTGCTTCAACGGATTTGTATACAATGCAAATAAAGCAAAATGTTTGAAAAATAAAAGTTTTATTTATCAATAATATATTTAAAAACTTATCAATAATAACTATTATCAATAGTTCCAGAACAACTAGGAAAATGTATGAATGTTATGCGTCGGGTGAATCGCCTTTTACGAGCCAACCACCACCATTTGATCTGTCGAGTGCGTGTTTTAATAAAGTCATTATTCCTTTTCTTATTTCGGCAACTGTAGCAGTCACTTTAATTGACAAAACCCTCTCTATAAAAAAAGGTATTACCTGAGTAATTTGCATAAAATACATAAAAAAGTTAAAAATTAAATAGCATTAAAAAAATGAAGTGTGATTTTTAAAAACTTTATAACTTTACACTTAACTTACAAGTAAATACCTAATGTTTGTTCCTTTAAACTTCTCTTTACCTTTACCGCCAGCCATATTAAATTTTGATTATAAACCATTGGTCAACAACCTGCATTATACATTGTTATTATTATTATAGTTACATTAAAAATTGATAAACATGTCTTTTACAAAATACAAATTATTCTCAATGAAAATTGCACAAACCGCAAAGGTTTCTTACCAAACCGTAATGCAAGTATAAAAAAGAATTGATACAGGGGAAGAGTTTGGTCCAAGTAGATCACTTTCTAAACGCAAGAAAACACCAAGAGCGGACAGTATAACCAGAAATATCTGCCTGGAAAACAGAAAAAAAGCTACTAAGCTTATCCATGAAGCTGTAATTGTTGTATCAGACCGGACCATTTGTAGAAGGCTAAAAGAAGAGGGATTGATGTCCAGCCAAAAAAGTCGAAAAATTGACAAAAAAAATTTAAAATATTAAAAATAATGTCAAAAATCTTATATTTATGCAAGATGGTGCAACTTCCCACACAAAAAAAACTGTTATGGCTTAGTTGATGTATTGCTATGGCCAGACAACTCGCATGATCTTAACCCCATAGAAAACATTTGGGAAATACTAAAGCAAGAGATTGGAAAAAAAAAATCTTACTAATAAGCAAGATCTTATGGAAAAGATTATCAAGATCCGGCATAATAACCCAGAGTTGACAGAAACTATAAAAAATAAATTGCAAGCATGCCACAATGCAATGAAGCAGTTATTGCAAATAAAAATGTTTTTGCAAAATATTTATACATTTTATATTATTTATATAATTTATCATAATAATCAATAAATATTCAAAATGTTCAACTTTATTTATTTATTTTTATCAAGTACAACTATATATATATATATATATATATATATGTATATATATATATATATATATATATATATATATATATATATATATATATATATATATAAAATATATATTATGTATTATATATATATATTATATATATATAATATATAATATATATATATTTTATATATATATATATATATATATTATATATATATATACATATATATATATATATATATATATATATATATATATATATATATATATATATATATATATATATATATATATATATATATATATATATATATATATATATGTATATATATATATATAATATATATATATATATATAATATATATATATGTATTATATATTATATATATATAATATATAATATATAATATATATATATATTTTATATATATATATATATATAATATATATATATATATATATATATATATATATATATATATATATATATATATATATATATATATATATATATATATATATATATATATATATATATATATGTATATATATATATATATATATATATATATATATATATATATATATATATATATATATATATATATATATATATATATATATATATATATATATATATATAATATTTACTGATATATTTATATATATCAGGCTTGGTCGGGAAGCGGTTGCGATTGCACTCGATAATTGACCACGGAAATAATATTTAGTTGCGAAAAGCCGGCCAGATTTTTAAGTCGTTTTGAGAACATTTCAAAAACAAACGAAAAAGCGCAATAAGATTAACTGGACCGATTAGAGACAGTTAAAAAATGACGCGAAAAAACTTTAGGCAAACTAAATGAAGAGCACAATCGAAAAAACAGCAGAGTTTTTTCGATTGAGATTTTCACATTTTGAGAAAACCTAAATTAAAGGTTTGAAACCTTTTTATTACAAATTATGTGAGAAACTGTCAATTCTTTTAATTTTTAAGGGAAGGTCATCCATTTAAGCATCAAATTTTAACAAATAAATATTCTGAAAATCATGTTAGCTCATGGAAAATTTTGTTTTTTCAAAATGTGTTCAGATTGGACTCTGCTGTTTTTTCTGTTGATTAGGACTTTGCCTGTTTTTCTATTGTAACACATAAGAAATAACTATATAAAACCATTGAATTTTAAAATTTTTTTATTTTAAACAAGTAAAAAAATAAAAAATGCATGAACATTCACTTGACCCTCATCTTCAACTTTACCGTCATACGGCAGAGCATCATAGAATGCCTCATTGGTGGTAAATTTTTTGAGGATATATATATATATATATATATATATATATATATATATATATATATATATATATATATATATATATATATATATATATATATATATATATATATGGCAATGCTGTGCATACTGAAAAATTGTTTTTTCTCGTTGGAACAATGATGTTTGTTTCCAAGAAAATACCGTTCCATGAGTCTCTGTGACAAACGATCCCTGGACCTTCATCCTTGTTAAAAACCATTTCCCGAATGGGGCGCGTGGGGAACGGGCAGCCTTTCTTATACAATGGCCTTAGAAAGCCGGAGAAGTTTTTGACCAGATCCTGTTTAACATCAGTCACGTTAAATGGTGTAGGATGTTTTCGTGTTTCACTAAATATTTTTATCCAGTCTTCTGGAACACTAGCACTAGACTTTGTATTTACTGGACCCATGTTCCTGTCACACTCCATATAAGAATGTCCGCGCTCAGGGAATGTCACTGTCACTGAGGTAAACCTTTTTTTTTATGGTGCACCATATAATCTAAAAACCGAATCAGGGCAAAGTTCTTATTCTGTCCTGAGCAGGAATCGCAGAATAGTTCAAGGTGAGTAACCTCTTCGCTGACCTTGGTTGTGATGTGGTCATACAGGAAAGAAGCCACCTCATCTGAACCTTTCCTAGCGACAGTCTCATCATAGCAGTAAAGAAAAACATCATCAGTTGATAGTTGGTGAATGTTAAATGATTGGTATGTGAGCTTTCTGTTGTAGTAAAAGTCATTGGTGGACTTGTTGGGTAGGTTGAGATTTTTTTGGTAGTCAAACGTAAAGGCCTCAAGATGAGGTGTAATCTTGGCCCTTCGCTTAGCGTCTCTTTTTCTCCGGTAGAATGTGTCAGCCTTTCGCTGGTGGAGATCTTTTTGAAATTTTAACTGCTTCAGGTCCCTTATGAAGACTTCATTTGAATTTAAAATCAAAAAAGATTTAAATTTACTTTCTATATTACACTTAAACGTAAGAAGCATGCGGCAAAATTTTGAAAAGTTTAAAGAATTTCTATCTATTATAAATTACACGTTCAACGTCATATCTCTGTCAGAGACTTGGCAAGATTCAGAATGTCCTCTAGAGTTGCATTCTAATTATAGTTTGGCAAATTACAAACTAATTAGCCAACCACGAGAAAGCAATAAAAAAGGCGGAGGCATAGGTGTTTACGTGCTCAAAAAGTATTAATTTAAAATAAAAAAGCTATTAAGTGTAGCAAATAATAATTATGAAATTTCTTTTTATTGAAGTAATTAATGCTAAAAACAAAAATAGTATAATTGGATGCGTGTACCGACCACCTAGTGGTAAAATTAGATCATTTCAAGATTTTATCGAAAAAAGTATTTTAAAAACAAACAACGAGAAAAAAAATTTATTTATCTTTGGTGATATAAATTTGAACGCACTAACATACCAGAAATTTCCAAAAACAAAATCTTTTTTTGACATGTTATATAAGTACAATGTTTTGTCAGGGTTTATTAATTAACAAAGGTTTATTAATTAACCGTCAGGGTTTATTAATTAACAAAGTATACATTATTTTATAAAAAGTTGCAAGAAGTAAACCTTCCCCTCAAATTACCAGATATTTTTTTAAATAATAAAGAAATAAAACAGGAAGACTCTATAAAGTTCTTAGGGATACTTGTTGACAAGCACTTATCTTGGCTTCCCCATATTAAATATTTACAATCAAAAGTAAAACGATCGGCATGAAGTACCGAGTTCGTCCTTACGTTAATAGTATATGTCTTCAATTAATTTATTTCTCCTTAACTCATTGTTTTATTAGTTATGCCAATATTACATGGGGCAAAACGCAAACTACAAAACTTAAAAAAATACTTAGTGTTCAAAAACATGCGTGTAGAATTATATACGGAAAAAAAAAGAAGGGAGCACACTAAACCATTAATGCGTGACATGAAATGATGAATATTTATTAAATAAATATTTATCAACACATAATTTTCATGTATAAGTTTACAAATAACCTAACTCCAGTAAATTTTAATTGTAAGTTTAAAAAAAATGTAAATGAAAAGTATTTCCTTAGAACAAACCAATCAAAATTCTTTAAATTGCCTAAGAAACTAAATAAGTATACAGAGTTTTCAATAGCATTTCGGGGACCAAAGATATGGAACTATTTTCAAAAAAAAGAAGCTAAAAAAGATAATATGGTAAAATCATTAAACTTATTTAAGTTGCAAGCAAAAAAACACATTTTTAATTCTGAGGAATAACAAAAATTCTTTTAAGTTTTATCAAAATAGTTTTACTTTTTTATTCTTTGAAATATTAATTGTACATTTATTTTTTGTAGTTATTTTATGCATTGGTTTTTATATGTTAAACCCTTGAGTATTTAAATTTGAATTTTTACATCATACTTTTATCTGCAGTTTATTATAACTTTTCGACGACTTTTTATTTTTCTAGGGGCTCTATGAAAAGATTGTGGTGGTATTGTGTCACCCATATCTTCCTTGAGTCCCGGTCTATTTTTTTAAATTGTCTTATTTATATATATATTTTATTACGTGAAAATCTTATGTAATTGATTTTATTAAACAGCAAAATATATTCAAAACTTAAAAAAAAAAAAAAGGTTACAGCTTACTGATTGGTCCAAAGGGTCACGCAACCCTAAAGGTCATGTGACCTATATGGACCCTTTTTTAAACCCAAATAATTAAATATATGAATTCACAATGGAAATCAAAACGGCAGAGTCACATATAACGTTATTATATGGACCCTGCCTTTTCTTTCCTTGTCACTGATGGACACTGCTGTTTTTTCCATTGTATACCATATTTTATTATTCCATTTTACCATAGACTATGTCGGTTTTTTCATTTGAAACTTAGCTTAAAAGAAGCATTTTTCAATGCTTTATTACCCAAGGGCCATAACTGAAAAATTATAAAAATGTGACTCTGCCGTTTTTTCCATTGTGGTCTTCAAATATGATTAGAGCAAATATTTTTAAAACGTTGCTCTTTTATAATTTTTTTTATAAAATTAAGTGACATTTTTTGTATAAGGCAACAATATACTATTAATGATTGTTTAATTAGGAAACAAATGTTTTTCGATTTATCAAAGAGTATATATAATTTTTATTTATACACTTATGTCTTATTTTCAGTGCTGGATTGAGGAGGTAGGGAGGGACTTTTTTTTTAGTCACTTTTACGCTGTGGCACTTAAAAAAGGCTGCCAAAATAATGCAGTCCCCGGCCCTGAAAAGTCAAACAAGATTCAACCCATAAAACTAACGCTAGATGATTTATTTATAAATAAAAAAGTTTTTTCAATAACTGTTTTATGATTCGCGTAGTTTGAAAAGTTTAACACATTTGAAACAATTTTTCTTAGTAAGATGAACAAATGAAATAATTAAATCATTGAGTTACTGCAGAAATTTAATTAGATAAATAGAAATTAACTAAAAACGTTAAATTACTATGTGAGGAGGAAGCAGAACTATTTCACAATAACGCTGAAGATGTTTAATAAGTTAGCTTTATAATTTTAATTAGTATTTAAAACAGGAAAAAGTAACTTTAAGTTTAAGTATAACGAGTTTGTAAGAATGGCTGAAGCAAAAATAAGCAAAGTTAGTAAATCAATTTCTAAGAACTTAAAAACTTTTTTTTCTTGGGGGAAAGAATCAGTTATCGGATACACTGAGGAAAATTGATTAGTGGTTAAAATTATTTGTATTAACTTTGATGATTATTAATAATTTCATTAAAAACGCAGTTATTATTGAAAGTATTTTTGATTACAAAATCAATCGCACAAACTGATTTTTTTTTTTTTTTTTTTTTTTTTTTTTTTAACATCTTCACTTCCAACAAGGCTGCAAGCAACCACTATAAGAGTTGGAAGTTACTGGAAGAGAAAAGACTAAATCTGTAGAGCAAGATAACGATTGACTGATGACTTAAAAGATTGCAAATTATATGAATCAGGAAAGCAAGATGAAGGAAGCGAATTCCAAAGAACTGATGTTCGAGGAAAAAAACTAGAAGAATAAGAGTTTTTGAAGCACTTAGGAACAGTCACAGAAAAAGGATGAGACTTAATTGAATGGCGAGTAACACGAGAATGAATTTTAGTAGATGGCACAAGGGACGCTAGCTCTTTAGAGCAGTGCCTATTATAGTATTTGTAGAAAAGAGAAAGAGAAGCAACATTACGACGATGTGACAAAGGTTGGAGATTGGCTGCCAGAGCAGGTCCAACTATGTTTACAATTCGTTTTTGCACCTTGTCTAAAAGAGAAAGAGCATCATTAGAAGATCCGCCCCAGATGTGGCAACAGTATTCCATACAGGGACGGATTTGAGATTTATAGAGATAGAGAATAGAATCTGGAGTAAGAAAGTGTCGAGCTCGATAAAGAGATGCAACCTTAGCAGATGCTAATTTTGCAATGGATTTGATATACGGCTTAAAAGAAAGATCAGAAGTAAGAGTTAATCCTAGAAGATGAATGGTAGATGACTCATCTAGTACATTACCATTCATAAATATAGGAAGATCTAAATTATTACGATAACGATTGGCCGAATAAAATTGAGTTTTATCTGAATTAAAGTTCACCAGCCACTGTGAGCCCCATGCTGTAGCAGAAGTGAGATCCTTTTCAAGCTCAGATACCCCCTCCAAGCAATCAGAGAGTGTAGGCTTCTTATCATGACAAGAGTAAATGGTAGTGTCGTCGGC
Source organism: Hydra vulgaris (assembly GCF_022113875.1). Lineage (NCBI taxonomy): Eukaryota > Metazoa > Cnidaria > Hydrozoa > Anthoathecata > Hydridae > Hydra > Hydra vulgaris. The sequence goes on along the minus strand of NC_061158.1, from coordinate 52,226,627 downwards.
GAATAATGCCACCTTAGATGTGAGAATATCTGGAAGATCGTTAATGTAAATTAAAAAGAGTATAGGGCCAAGGATTGAACCTTGAGGAACCCCTGAAGTTACAGGATGTGAAGAAGAGTGTTGTCCATCGAGGACAACTTTTATACTACGATTGGAAATAAAGGACTCAATAATCTTAAAGACGTTACCAGCTACACCATAAGAAGAAAGCTTATGGAGAAGACCAGCATGCCAAACTTTATCAAAAGCTTTAGAAATGTCAAGTGCGATAGCCTTAACCTCTCCACCTCTATCTAATGCACGGTAAAACCTATCGGTTATTACTGTTAGCACATCAGCTGTAGAACGAGAAGACCGAAATCCATATTGATGATCAGAAAGTAAGTTATTTGATTCAAGATGAGAGATTAAGTGTTTGTTGATTAAAGATTCAAAAACCTTGCTTATGACAGGAAGAAGACTAATGGGACGGTAGTTAGATGAATCAGATCGCTCTCCGGAATTTTTGAAAATAGGGATAACAGATGCTGCTTTCCAGCATGATGGAAAACAAGACTCTGATAAGCACTTGTTAAATAGTTTGGAAAGTATGGATGAAAGCTCCGGAGAACACCTCTGCAAAACTACAACAGGAATGTTGTCAGGACCACAAGCTGTTGAAGAGTCTAAGCAGGAAATTACTTTAGATACAGAAGCTGAAGTGATGCGAATGTCAAGCAAGGGATCAACCTGTTTGACGGCTATGTCAGGTAAAACGCAACTAGTGGAATCAAGAGATGATATTGATGAAAAGTTCTTAGCAAACAATTCAGCTTTGTCTTTAGGTGAGGTGACAAAGTCTGAACCATACAAGAGAGAAGGAATAACAGATTTGCCCTTATTATTGATACTGTTAAAGATTCTCCAGAAGTCTCGAGAGCCTAATTTTTGTGATGAGATACGAGATTTAATGACCTGGGAATAGCGAGTTTTGGCGTCAGACAAAACCTTTTTACAATGGTTTCTGGCGATAGTGAACAGATGTCTGTTTTCTGGAGAATTGTTTTGCTGATAGATATGGAAGTAACGGTTTCGATTAGAAATTGCTGCAGCGCAATGTGAGGAAAACCAAGGAGAAGAGTGAGGCTTGACCTGGAATCGTCGAGAGGGAATAAAAGATTCCATGCCAGCCTGAATCCACGAAGTTATGTAAGAAGCACATTTGTCAGCAGGAAGACGAAAGATTTCTACCCAAGGGCCATCACGAAGAAAATCACGGAAAGAGTCCCAGTCAGCTTTAAGGTAGTTGTATGTGGTACGATGATAGGGGGATTTAAAAGATTACATATGAATAAAATACAAATACATAAAATTAAATGCAAAAAAACACATTTATAAAAATACATTTCATAAAAAATACATTACATACATAAAAAAAACATCCTTTATATAAAAATAAGAATATACTAATAAAACCTATAATATATTTACAAAACGTTGACAAGTTAAAAAAGATAAATTTAAAACATTTATTTTTGTAAACAAATGTTAGTTTATAACATTTAAAGCTTTGTAGATGTGGCTCCGAGAATTAAAATACTACTTCGTTTGATATTCTTAAAACAATTTATGCTAGAAATCTCAATGAAAACATGACAAAACATCTCAATGTAAACATAACAAAACATAACAAAAATCTCATGTAAACATAACAAAACGTGACAAAAAATCTCAATGAAAACATAACAAAACTCAAATAATACAATTTGTTAAAATATTTCAACAGAATACTCTAGAAATTTCGCTTAGTATTTTTGGAACCAATAGCATTAGTTGTTCGTAGATTTGGCGGCATTTTTGTGTTCGCTAATATTCTTTTTTTATTTTCCGCATAAAGATGTTTGAGAATATTCGAGTTTATGTATGTTTCGATGTATGTCCGTAAAATAAAATATTTTAAAATTTACGATAAAATAATGAAATTAATTAAGGCAACCAACATAAATTTAAATGTTCTCAAAACGACATAAAAATCTGGCCGGTTTTTCGCCATTAAATATTATTTCTGTGGTCAGTTATCAAGTGTGATCGCACCCGCTTCCCGACCAAGTATATATATATATATATATATATATATATATATATAATATATATATATATATATATATATATATATATATATATATATATATATATATATATATATATATATATATATATATATATATATATATAGATATATATATATATATATATATATAGATATATATATATATATATATATAAATATATATATATATATATATATATATATATATATATATATATATATATATATATATATATATATATATATATAAAAAATCACTGTATATATAATCACAATATATATATATATATATATATATATATATATATATATATATATTATATATGTATATATATATATATATCCCAGCCGGCAAATAACGTTAAAATAACGTTGAAATATCGTTGAAACCTAACGTTGAATTAACGTTGGTTTATCGTTTAGAATGAAAGTTTTTTTCAACGTTAATTTATCAACGTTAAATCAACGTTAGGTTCAAACGTTATATCAACGTTGATTCGACACGAAAAAACGTTACAATAACGTTGAATTTACGTTGATTTAACGTTTAGAATGAAAGTTTTTTTCAACGTTGATTTATCAACGTTAAATCAAGGTTAGATTCAAACGTTATATCAACGTTAATTCGACGCAAAAAAACGTTACAACAACGTTGAATTTACGTTGATACAGCCTTTAAAATGATAGTTTTTTTAACGTTGATTTATCAACGTTAAACGACTGTAAAATACTTTTCCGCCATCAAAACGTGCTATGTATGTCAAAATGTATATATGTATGTTAACGTGCTATGTGCGTCAATATATGATCACCATCAAAACGTACTATGCATGTACATTAGTGTTGCTGTACATTATCAAGGAATATTATGGATATTAAACCTATTCACAGTCTATACTTAGACTATTTAGAACTTTTTCAGTTTAGTTTAGTTAAAATAGCTAGGTATGATTAAAAAAAGAGATAAAACTTGTTTTATTCAAAAATACATATTCAAATATTACATATATTTACAAGTAATTGAATAAAATCTACACAAATTTCTTCTCGTTTCCACCACCTTTTTGAAATAAAGCGTAATTTAGAAAGTCAAACAATGTTCCATTAACCGAGGGTTCTTTTGGTCCATTGAGTACAATATAAGAAGCTGTAAATAAAAAAATATACTAAAAAAAAACAAAAAGGGAAGATTTAAAAAATAAATAATGAATGGAAAAGTATTACAACTTATGAAGGTATATCTTTTTCAACGCCATATAGATTAGTGTTCTTAAAAGATATTTTTCCACTTTGCCCTTCATATCCATGGAGGCCATATAACTTTTCGAAAATAAGTTTTTAAAAAATAATATAACTGTTAGTTGGTTATTAATAACTTTTTCAAATATTTAATTTAAATAAAACAACCTTTTTAATATATTAAAAATAAATTAATAATCAAAATATAAAACATTTCTAGCATTGAAAAATATTTTTCGGGGTGGCCACATTAAAATTTTTATAAAAATTTTATGTGGCTATTTATTAATGGTTTAACGTCCATGTTTATACACTTATGGGGGTTGGACAGGGATCAAATAATGTCATTTGTTATATGAAATAGCATGCATTTTCTAAAGCAATTTTTTACAACTCCATGTACTTTAAGGCGTTAACCAGTTTTGCAGACCGAGAATGGATATTTTGAACATTATACATCAATCAAAAATTAAAAAAGAAAGAATTAATGAGGAGCTTTGATCAAATTTTTACCTCTTTAGAGGATAAAAGAGGATTTTAGAAGTGGTTTTAAAAAAAGAGGACTTTAGAGGATTTTAGAGGAGCTGCAGACACCCTTATTATAAATGAGGTAACTCCACTAATTAAATGTAATTGATTTATCTGTAAAAAAACATGAAGTAAATCTAATATTATGCTTGTGGAGATATATTATATTGTGGAGAACCATCCAAACCACACAAAAGGAGAATTTGCATCCAAGTTTCCACTTGTGTGCAAATCTTGCATCCACTTGTCAACATTCTCATTATAACATTTTTCTTTTGTAGTTGTGAATTTAAAATTTTCACAATACTGTTTGCTTTCTTTTAGAATTGAAATAGTTATACAAATAGTTATATATTTTGTATCAACAAAATAACTCTTCTTACCACATTATTTAAAAAATAATAATTGTAATATATAGATGTAATACCTGAAGAGAATTTAGTTTTTATTTGTATAAACTTAAGCCAATTCTTCTCTGCATTTTAGAGCAGTCAATGCTTTGGTACCTGGAAGCCGACAAACAGTTTTATCACTAATCCAATCAAATGGAATTACTTCTTCTTGTAAATCTTCATTCCAAACAGCTCCTTTCCGCATATTCGATTTTGAAAAAATTACATGAACTAATATAAAATGAAGAAACCATAATATAAGTATACTAACAGGCCTAATTAAACTAGCTAAATTTGAACATTTTATAACCATGATACTTGCTAAACAATAATATTAGTAGACATTATAAGCAAAGATAAGATTTTCTTTATTTTATAAATTTATTGAATTTTAAACTCATTTTTATTAATTTATTTATTACTCTATTATTCAGCAGAGTTCTGAATATATTATGTTCAAATAACTTAAGGCTCAATAACAAAAACAAATAAAGAAAGAATACTAGTTTGCTAAAACATAAACATCTACATAAGATAATTATGGAATATTGAAAAAAAATAGAAATACAAAAAAACAAAAATACTCATTATTAATATAAAATATAATAGTATAATATAAGGTATATTATAATATATGACACAATAATATCTACTTTTAATTAAAATATAAAAACAACAAAAATTAAAAAAGAAAATATTTTGATAAATAATAAATTATCATTCAAACAATTTTCAAGACTAAAAAATAACTTATTTTTTTACTTATCTTTATCTAATAAACATTACTTATTTTTTATTCATCTTCATCTAATAAACATTAATATTAATACCAATTTTAAACATTATTATAATTTTTTTTTTTTTTATTAAAAAATAAAAATATTAAATCAGTTACTTTTTGGGCTTTTCTTATTTTACTTAAAACATCAACTCAATTCTAGGCTTTTTTCATTATTGAGTTTTAATTTGTAATGTTGAATTAACACTGAAAAAAAAAATATTAGCAGACAAAAAGAAAATATTTCTTTATTGAAATATATATAAATATTTCAATAAAAAAATTTTAGATCGATTTTTATAAATATAAATTTATATCAATCAATCTAAATTTTTTTCTTTTCCGCCACCTTTTCGAAATGAAGAGCATTTTTAGAAGTTAGACAAAATGCCATCAATTAAAATTTCAGTCGCTCCATCGTATTTAATAGAAGAAGCTGTTAATAAAAAAGAATTAGACAAAAAAAAAAAAAAAAAAAAAAAACACAAGGAGAAATTTTTGAATATATAAAAAATGGGAATAAAAAAGTTTTACATATCTTATAAAGGTATACCTTTCACTACACCATATAAATTAGTGCTCTTAAAGCACATTTCCACCTTTCCCCTTTATATTCATGGAGGTCACAAAATTGTTGGAAAATATTCTGAATTTTAATAGATAAGAGAACTGATATTAATTGTGCGAGAACTAATATTAATTTTTTTTTTTAATTTAAATTGAACTCATTATCAAACAATTTTTTTTCTAAATAATTTAATCCTTAAAATTCCTGAATAATTAAAAATTATTTTGATTACCTCAGCATTTTAAAGATATTCCATCAATTGCAATTGATTCACCTAAAAAAAAACAACAAGTAAAGCTAATATTATTGTTTGAAATTTTAATTATCTTTATACAAAAACTCATCATATTTTTAAAGTGACTGATAAAAATGGATTTAATTAAAATCACTTTATTTGTATTAAAAAATTAATATTAAAGCCTTAATCATACATTATACAAGAGTATTTTGTTATACAATCTAAATAGTGGTTGCGATATGTAATTTTTTTATCCAAAATTTAGCTTCTGTAAGCTTTAGAAATTTTTTTAAGAAACTATTGATGAATTTGGATCTACGGGTACTAATGTTTTTATATTGTTGTAATGTTTGTATTCATTCCCTGTTAGTTTCTGTAAGTCAAAATTTTAAAGTGTTTCCATAATAAATTCTGTTATATCTGAAATTTAGTGTTAGCCTGAATAATTTAATTTCTAAAATCTGTTTTGCATTCCCTGTCTTATAACATCTTTACTTGGAACAAAAACCATGTGGTTTAAAAGTGAGCTAGAAGCTTTCAACAATGAAGAAAATATTGCATTCACTAATCCTAAAAATATATTAAACCTGTCAGCAAAATCAGCTGTCAATAATCCAAGTATTAGCATTATTAAAAATTCATGTTTGGTGCATTGCATTTATTTTGGTCCAAGTAGTTAAGGATTTTTTTAAATTTCAAAAAACAGAAGTAAATGTTTTTTTAATATTACTTTATCTCTTTTGATTAATGGTGATACTGCACTAACTGATAAAACACATTGACAGATGTAAGGCCAGTATAAAAGTCGCAAGATCTATTATTTTTAAAATAAATGTTTGTATACAAGTAAATTGCAATAACACGATTTGTTTGGATTATGTTTATATACAAGTTTGTCTGTTTTCATAGTAATAACTGATGTGGTTGAAGTTAATTTTTCAAATAAATCTTTATTTTTTTATTTCGTGCTGAAGTTCTTTTTTAAAGTTATCAATTTCCTTTTTTAATTCTTGATGCTCTATTAAAAAACAACGTTAGCATTAAATTCAACATAATTTAATGGATCATTTTTTGAAAAGGCTGTATTATATTTACATTCAATAATATCAGTCTTTGAGCATTGTAGCCCAAGTTAAACGAAAAATATCGATTTTTAAACGATAATGTTCTTTCAGGAAAATCGTCTGAACATGTTTTCGATCTCTTGAAAATTCTATATGATATAAGTTCAGTATTTACATTTTTTTTCCATTATAAATCTTTATAACTTTATACGTTGAAATAATGTTTACGATTTTACGTCCATTTCTGCGCGCGCATAAATTTTATATCGTATATTTTGTCAACAATGATTGAAATATTGACGTTAAAATAACGTTAAATAATCAACGTTTAAACTGTAACGTTGATTTAACGTTGAAATAACGTTAAATAATCAACGTTTAAACGGTAACGTTGATTTAACGTTGTGACATGGTTGAACAACGTTAAATCAACGCTTCAACCGAACTTCAACGTTGAAACAACGTAATAATGCCGGCTGGGAATATATATATATATATATATATATATATATATATATATATATATATATATATATATATGTTATATATTTATAATTTATATAATATATATAATATATATATATATATATATATATATATATATATATATATATATATATATATATATATATATATATATATATATATATATATATATATATATATATATATATATAAGATTTGGGGCTTAATGATAAGACTAAACTTGTCTTCTTCTAGCCCCGGTCATGTAAATATTTTTTTTATAAGTTACGACTGTAAATTTTTTTTTATCGACAAAAGTGTAAATAATTAAATAAATAAAAGAAAATAATATATATATATATATATATATATATATATATATATATATATATATATATATATACATATATATATATATATATATATATATATATATATATATATATATATATATATATATATATATATATTATATATATATATATATATATATATATATATATATATATATATATATATATATATATATATATATATATATATATATATATATATATATATATATAAAACAAGTAAAGTCACGCATGCTAATAAATTAGGCCATCTAATGGCCTCATAACTTGTGCTAATTAAAAAAATTTTACGTCACGCATGCGTATTTTAGTTCTCATATTGCAATTACGAACGGTCCAACTCGTAATATAGACGTTGAATTAACGTGGAATTAACGTCGATTTTATTATATAGTTTTAAACAAATTTTAGTAAATCAACGTCGAAATAACGTCGTGTGCCCACTGGGATGCTTGTAACCTTTTGTTTCGTAAACAATAAGAAAACGACATCAAGACTGTACTTAAACGCTTAATCTTTATACGTTGACGCAAATAGATACGTTTATAATAATTTAAAAATATTGTACTTTGAAGGTTCGCTAATAATATTCAAGAAAAACATTAAAAATGGCGCAAGTAACGGCAAACAACAAATTTTTTATAAAATTTATATTAATTGAATGGATTACTTCAAAAATGAATGGAGTTATGATATGCAGCTAATAAAACTTTAAACTTTAGTTATTTAGAAAACATTTTTTTTGATTTTTTAAAAATTGTTTTAGTTGTCTTTTTTATCAAATGTCGTGTTATGACTTGAAGCAAAAAAAGAAGCTTAAACTAACATATGCTTTTAAAATCAAGTGGCTCTATTTAATTACTGAGTTTTAATAAACCTTTTGTTGAATAAATGCAATTACTCATGGTTAAAAATTTGCAGCATATCCCTAGAATAACTCATTTTTTAATGTTTTAATAAAGATTATTTCAGTGAATTTTGTTGTACTTTTATCCAGTGAAACTTGTTTTTTTTTATTGTCGGTTACAAGCATACTCCCGAGACGACTTGAAATTGCTTTGATGTTTGCGGCTTGATGAACTTACATCTGTTTTATACTTCCATGAATAAACCTTTTGGTTTCGATTGTTATATATAAAAAAAAGCCATCAATGAAAGGTTAGTGAAAAGAAATTTAGAAACATGTTATAAATAAAACCGAGGAAACCTTGGTATGAAGATCTATGACGCAATCTCTAGTATAATCAAAGAAGAAAAAAGTGTAAATATTAAGAAATGCATTTACTTTATTATAATTAAGTTAATCCATTTGAGAATTTATTTTTTCATTGAATTTCCGGTCTGCATTTTTAGTACAATGAAAATTATTGCTGAATTACTCATAAATTTTTTAATTTGATCAAAGTCCAAAATAAATTTTATAGATTAATTTTTGAAGGAGTTTAACAAAGTTAGGGGTTGTCCATATAGTACCTACTTTTTTTTCGATCACCTTCCTCCCCCGCATTTTTGCCATATACTTTTTTGAGTACCCTCTACTTCCCTAAAAGTACCTACACCTTTAACCTACCAACCTAAAATTTTATGAATTTTTTTTAATTTAGTGTCTCCATTCTTTTAAATTGACCTCCTACCCCCCACCCCCATCTCGTATATGACATTTGCAGACCCCCTCTTCCTCTCCGAGCGTACATACTTTATAGACGATTCTTTAGCAGTAAGTTATCCTGATAAATACTTCAAAAAAAAAAAAAAATTAAATTGATTTGTGAAATAGTTTAGTATGTGCTTTATACTACGTGCTTTATGTGTCATGAATCAATAGATTTTACTGGGCAAATAATTTAAATTCAAAATGGTTCAACCAAATGTCATCAGTAACTAAATTTACAAAGAGGCGACTTGAAACGTCTAAGCACGTGCTAGAGAAATCATCATTAATTCACCGGTACTACTTGGTTCAATAGGAAAAGAAGCTGGAAATCTGGACGTAAAATAAAGGAGAGTAAATATTCTGGAAAGATATCTGAATTATATTATCTGAAATATAAATATATTGAACTAAAGTTTCCAAACTCAAAAAAATTTAAAAGTATATTGGAAAGTAAAAGCTAACTTATTCTATATTTTCATTTAAGCTTTATGTACTTTTGATCCTTTAATTAGTTCAATCTCATCAACTAGAAGATTAAAATAAAAAACTTTTTTTACAGAAAAAGTTAAAAGTTTGTCACCAGTTTATAGCGGCGATAAAGAAATTTTATCAGAAAGAAATATTCATTATACAAGTTCTGAACAGTGTATAATGTATAACTTTATATTTGTTTGTCTACTACGAAAATTTATTAAATATATATTAAAATATTAAATAAAATATAAAAATTCTTTGCAGTGAGTGAGCTCCGATCATTTTAGCCTGAAAAAAAAATACCCCAAAAAGTTACTCTTTTCATAAATGTGAGGTGAAACAAAAGATAACTTTTTATTTTTTTTTTAATATTTGTGCTTAACTTAAATTTATTGACAGGCTTTAATTTTCATTTATTAATCTGTTTTAGTTCGAAAGATAAAAAAACTGTTTAAAATTCGAAAGATACAACTGAATAAAAACTCATCCTTCCTAAAATGAGGGAATGGTATACTTTACATGGCCATAACTTTTAAACAATAAAAATCATTCGATTAAAGTTAAAACTTTAAGATAAATTTATATTTAGTAAAAAAAATATATACTTTCTTATTTTCATTCACCTCACATTAGGGGAGCGATTTTTGAGGTAATTTAGTTCCTAGACTCTAATCTTAATAATTTTTTTTGCAAAACATTCTTATTTGACTTAGAAAAAAATTAAGTTTGGACAAATTTTAAATGTGTCATGTCAGTTGCCCCTCTGAACGAAAGTCACCCTCGCTTCGTCCATAAGCTGGTTTAAATACAAAAATAAAAAATATCTTATTTAAGCTTCTTTTTACTCACTTTAGTTGAGTCACTATTTTAATCTCATAATATCAAAATAAATACAAGAGTTATATTTTTTTCCACCTATTTCATTGAAAGGTTCTCACTGTGCAACAGGGCAGGTCGCTTTATTTGTTTAACAATCTTCAAAAAATGACCTAATAAATAATTTTATTTTACGTCGACCCTTGCCTTAGTCTAAACGTCTAAACATAGGCTGATACATATCTAATAAGTATGTCTGATGCGACGCACACTTCCACAGATAAACACAAACAAACGTTTATTTTAGGGTCAGGCTTAAGGTTTAGGGTTTATTATCAAATAAGAATAACCTTACCCTTGTCTTAAATTTATTCGGATCAGCTATGACCTTAAATCTAACCTTAAAAATGACCCTCATTATTACCCTATCTTTGCTCTCACTTAACCTATTTTTTATTTATGGTTTATGGTTATATAAGTTTTTTCAGACATATAACTTTAATAAACGCTGATTATATTTCTGAAGGATTTAAATTACGCCGAATATATTTCTAAAGGATTACCGGTTTGTTTATTAAGTGAAAAAAGGTGTTCGGTTAAATCTGTTTCATTTTAATGATTTAGAAATAAATTAATTTTATGTATATTGATAAATATATTTAAAAGCTCTTTGTAACGCAATCTTTACCGTTTCCATTTTCATACAAGTGTTAAACTTTTATAGAAAAAGATCAGGCTTTGAAAAAGTAAAAAAAAAAAAACTAATGTAAATTACTTAATAACACAAAAATCAAGTCTGATTTAAGTCCAAACGCACTTTTTTATAGAGAAACAAAAAAAGTTTTGATATGGAAAAAGGTAAATTCTCGGTTATCTTTAATGTCCGCTAATTGCAAAGAAAAAAAACCTTTATACTACTAAAAATATACAGACTAAAAAGCCAAAATAATGTTAAGTAACGACTGAAACAGACATTTCAAAAATACTAGATAGATTTCAGATATCAGTTTCTGGTCTTGTGAATGTTGTTCTCAATGATGATCTAGAAACAATATGTAAAAAAAATTATTTTGATGCTCATATTTAGTCATACTCAGTTGTCCAGAAAAAAAGATGCAATGTTTTTTTTTTAATTATTCATTAAATAAATGTTTTTTTTTTTAAAATTCATTAAAAAAAAAAAAAATTTAATGAGATAAAAATTAGTATCCAATATGTAAAAAATTAGTATCCAATATGTAAAAAACAACTTTTTACCGGGGCGTGAAAAAGTTGTTTTTTACACGTCTTTAAAACTTTTTGGGCGTCTTTAGAACGTCTTTTGAACGTAGGGGTGTCGGGTTGTCCCACCCCCTAAAGCTGTCATATAAGCTTTTTTTTTTTTTTTTTTTTGCTGCATGGTTCTTATGGTGAACGGACGTGCTTTTTAAAAAAGTAAAAAAAAAAAAAAAAATTTTATAATAAAATGCAAAGATGGCTCCAAGAGAAATTAATGAGATATTCTCAATTTTGAGTTCGAATAATAATATGTGTATTTACCGAATACACTATTTACCAAAATTATAGAACGTTTTGATATGGATCAATTCTCTTCTTTCAATATTACTCTTGACGCTGAAGATCCTGTAAGAAAAAACCTTAGAAAGCGTTATAAAATTGCAACATGTCTAGATGACATATATTTGATGTCGATATCATTAACAGAAAAACAGCTTCACAAAGATTTTAATAAATTGGTATCTAATTGCAAACAAAATAGTCAACAATTACATGATGTAAGTCTGTTGTCGACCTTAAAAGAACTCGTCGATTGTGTTAAAACAATAAAATTAGAAAACAAGAAAATTAGAGACGACCTACATTTATTACAAGGAAAATATGATGAATTGCAGCAAACGTGCAAAAAAATCGAAAAAAATCAAAACACGTTGCTTTCAAACAGCTGCAGTAATTTATCATTTTAAAAACCGCTAAATACTAAAAAATCGTTTGTCTCTGATTCAACAGAAAATCATTCCTCAAATAATGAAAATACTTTAAATAATATACCTTTACATTTCCTTCATGATGAGACTACCATTATGGAGTCCAGTTTAAAAACATACAAAAACGGAAACCAAAATAGAGTCACTATGCCAAAAAGGTTCAAAAACAGACACCAGTTATTAAAAAAAGAGAGGACTGGAAAAAAAAAAGATTGTTCCTTTATGGTAGTCAAAAAAAACAATGCAACAAATAAAGTCCCAACAGAAAAATCTATAATGAAGCCTATTTTCGGAAAAAAAGTTGCATTTAACAGAAACTCTATTGCAGGCGAACGTACGGTGCGAGAATCTTATATCTTTGTAGAAGGGGTCTGTAACTCAATGTCGGAAAAAGATCTATCTAACCACATCAAAAATGAAATAGGTATTGAGCCTATTAAGGTAAAGCTTAACCGGGAAAATAAATACAATCGTTCATTCAAAGTTATCATAAAAAGTACAGAAAAAGACATAATCCTAAACCCTGATATTTGGGATACTAATATTATCGTTAAACCATTCAGGCTTCATCGTGTTACCTCAAGAAAAAAAACACCACAGCAGAGTGCAGTTAATACGCTACACTCTGTACAACCAACTCAACAAATATTTTCTACATCTAAAGAACAACCATCCTTTGCACAGCAACATTCTTACTCAACTCGAATACTAAATTCTAATTCAAAATGGAAGGAAACATAGAAAGTAAAACCTTTGAAAATATTTCTTTTTGTGCATATAACTGCCAAAGTTTTAAATCGAACTCAATTTATATTTCCGAACTGGTCAAACATTTGATATTATTTTTCTATTGGAACATTGGCTTTTGAATATTGAACTTTTTGTGCTAAAAAACATAGCATTGCCGACACAAAGCATTTTTTCATGCGGCAGAAAAAAGGAATTCCTTTCAAAGTACAAACAACAATTAAACCTAATCACTTCAATCGTAAAAAACTACAAAGATGTAAATGAATGTATTATTGTTGGGGATTTTCAGTCTTATTCCGAAACACTTTACGATTCTGAGATCCGTAATAATAAAAAACGCAATAAGTTCTCTAAATATCAAACTAATTTCATTAAATCAAATAAGCTCTCATTTAACGGTATAATCAGTGGCGCTGGTCCAACATACACCTATCAGCATAAAACTCTATCTAACTCATCCTATATCAATCACATCGCAGCTCTAAAAGAGTCATCCTTATCTTTTATAAATACAAGCGTTATTCCTCCTTCTCCTTTGAATTTTAGTGATCACTTACCAATCGCTACAATTATTGTCGTTACACATACTAATCTATCAACCGTAATAAATAGCATAATGCATAAATATGATTATATTCCAAAATATGCATGGAATAACGAAAAATTCATTAACATATATAATCATAACCTCTCCGTAGCTTTCAACTACTACACCTTCAATGAAGAAGAAATTGAACAAGAATTAAAACAAACATGCGAAAAAATTCAAAATGCTGCTTTGTTAGTAGTTAAGCTGTGCTTTAAACAAAAAATCTGTAAGTATTCCAAATCATGGTGGACAACGGACCTTAAAAAATGCAAAGAAAATTTTTCATTTAACTATAAACAATGGCAAAAATCTAATTATAATAAAACACAAGAATGCATTGAATACAAAAGATAAATCTTTTCACGCAAAAACTTCCGTAAAACAGTTAAAGCAGCTCATAACAAAAAGATCCACGAAAGAACTATAAATATTGAAAATCTTCGAACCACTAATCCTCAGAGGTTCTGGGATAACATCCGTAAAATCAAAACTAAAGCAACAACTCGATTATTTACAACTAACAAATCGCAAAATGTAAAAGATATCGTTCAAGAAATTAGACAACATTTTCAAGCTCTTCTCAATACGCCTCTTATTCCAAATAATAACCATAATCCTTCTCAAATTCCACCTCTAAGTAAAAAGCCTAATTCACTAATCATAACATCAGCTGATATTATAAGTTGCATCTCACAATTAAATAGTAATAAGTCCCCAGATACCTGTGGGTTAAGAACACTTTAAAAACTCTCATAATAATAATCTTCTTTTGTGGCTCGCTAAATTTTATAACAGTATTCTATCGAATGGAAAAGTATCAAATGGTCTATCAACTTCAACAATTATTCCACTTGTTAAGTCATATAAAAAATCTCTTAATAATACAGATAATTATCGAGGAATTAGTATTTTACCTATCTTTACTAATTTTACCTATCTTTACTAACTTCTAGAATATCTAATACTACGAATATGTTCTAGTATAACAGAAAGCCATTCCCATCAATTTGGTTTAAAAAAAAACAGCGCTACACTCCACGCAGAATTTTTACTGAGCGAAACTGTTAAGCACTATAAAAACAATAACACGCCTTTATATATGTGCAGTTTAGATGCTAATAAAGCTTTTGATACTTGCAACTGGTATTTGCTATTTGAGAAGCTGTATTTCCGTTGTCTGTAGTACACACAATATCATCCCTTTATCATTCTAGCTCTGCAAACATAATTAGAACCACTTTATCGCCAACAGAAACATGTTGCACGACTTATTAATTTTAAACATCGATTTTATCATGCTAAGCCTCTTTTAAACGAAATGAATATTCTTAATATATATCAACTTAATATTTTTAATGTATTGTGTTTTATGTTTAAATGTAAGTCTCGCACATCTCCAATTTCTTTTCACAATTTATATTCTTTAAAAGTTAAAAATAAATACAATTTGCGTAATGAAAATTTTATTCTTCAACCAGTTTTCAAAACTAATTTTGGTAAATTTTGTATTTCATTTAGAGGAGCATTTTTATGGAACAAAATAGTGTTAAAACTTTTTGATCTCTCTCTTGAATGGAACTTTTTCTTATTTAAAAGAAAATTAAAAGAAATTCTTTTCTCAGTTGAAAACATTCTGATATATTTTTAAGTTTGTTTTGTTTTTTATTAATACTCTTAAGAAATATTTTATTGTAGTTTATATATACGAAATCTTTTATCTTAACTTATATATATATATGTATGTATATGTATATGTGTGCGTGTGTCTATGTGTATGTATATATGTGTATATGTATGTGTGTATATATATATATATGTATATATGTATATATGGATATATGTATATATATATATATATATGTATGTGTGTGTGTATATTTATGTATGTACGTATATATGTATGTGTATTTGTGCGTATTATATGTATGTGTATATATATATATATATATATATATATATATATATATATATGATGTGTAAGTATATTTATTTACATGTTTGTATGTTTAAATATGTATAAATAATTATATTTGTATTTATGTGTGAATATTTGTCTATGAATTATTAAAGGATTATTTATTATTTAAAAACTGTTTAGGCGGTTCTCGATGACAAGATCTTATGATCTTCTGCGAGTATCCGCGTTCTTGTTGTAACGTTAACAAAATTGTAATTCTGACTATACGTATTTTATTCATTCTTATATTGTAAAACTTATTTTGAATAAATAAAAAGAACAAAAAAAAAAAAAAAAAAAAAAAAAAAAAAAAAAAAATCCTATCAAGGTGTTACCTCAAATCAATTCAGTCTATCACAAGGGGTGCGACAAGGGTCTATTCTGTCGCCGCATTTATATAACATTTATACTGAAAGCATCCTAAATGAAATTGTCTCAGAATGTAAAGTAGGATCGACAATAAATGGAATTTATACTGGTGTAATTGCATACGCAGATGATGTAATTTTGCTAAGCCCCACAATCTCTGGTCTGCAGGAACTGATTAACAGATTTCAAACATATGGAGAAGCAAACTTCATCAAGCTAAACACTGAGAATTTCTGATTTCTAAAACAGAATTTCTGATTTCTGGAAAAAGTTATATTCCTAACAACGTTGCTAAAATTAATGGAATTCCTATATATCTTCAAAATAAATTAAAATATCTGGGTATCCAATGGGATAACGATACCAGCAAAAATAAAATTGCAACACTCCGAAAAAAAAATTTAAATGAGCGTATAATTCAGTTTCAATCAAATACAGGAAACACAGAATAAAAAATCCTTTACAAACGAAGTATTTGATGCATGCAACACACTTGATATAAATTTCATACAGTGCATGTTAAATGGCAAAAAAATTAAATTGACGCAACCCATCGTAGAGCTACAAACTAATGTTATGCTAATATTGAAAGAAACGTTCCAGTTTTAGAATTTGAAGAAAAAGAGAGAGAGTCGTTTAAAATCTTGATGGAGGTGAATGTTCCTAGAACTCTGTCCCAATAATATGTGGAAAACAAACCGGCTGTTTATAAGCATTTATTGCTAACAATTATAAGAGCCGTGTTGTTTTAGCTGATTTTTAATTTATTGTTTGAGAATTTAAATAGTATTTTACCTGTAATTTACTACCGGCTGATAAAGAGAAAATATAATAATATAATATTTGAGTTGGCACATTAAGCAAGTTTTGAACTGTAGTTGGCAAATTGCAAATATTAGGATTTTATCTTTTTAGTGTTTCTAGTTGGCAAAAAAACACTTACACTCTCCCTCCCCCCTTCCCTCATGGAAGACCTCTTCGGGACGGCCCTGCATACTAGTAGTGTAATAAAGTACACTTTTATGAAATTTATATGAAGTTGCTTGATATTATAACTTAACATTCAGATTTTTGTAGAATACATATCATATTTAAAAGAAAGAGAAAGGTTTGGTTTAAAAAAGTAATTTCAACTTGGTTTAATTGATCTAGTATGTTCTAGAAACAAATCTATGATATTTTAAACAATTACTGCAACACAAAACATTTAGTTTATTTATAAAAATATCAGAATCTGGTTAGCCCAAGCTCTAGTAAAGCAACTAAAGCTTGAGTTTTTAATTAAAAAGTAGAAACTCAAGTTTCTATTTTTATGAAACTTGTTAAAATGATGATATTCTGATGGTTATAAAATTATGTTTATGTAAAATATTTGGTATTCGACTCCATTTAATCTCGATTGTCGAAGTTAAACGAAATGTGGAGGCGCTTAAATGTGATTGCTTGATCAAAAAAGAGCATTTCTTTGCGCAGCTCCAATAGAAGTTCCTATTTCATTTTTATTTATTATTTCATTGTTGTTCGTTAAAAAACAATGATCATGAAAGCTGGCAGTCATGCTTTTAGAAGATGACAAAGCCAAAACAATTGTTTCAGCAATGAATAATTTGTTAAATTAACTTGATATATAAGAAGAAAAAAAAGTGATTATTTGTGACAAAACAAACACAAATACTGGAGCAAAATGTGGTGTTGTAAAATATTTTAAAAAAGAGTTTATAGCCAGGAATTTGGAAGTTGCACAATATATTAGTTGCGAGCATTATGTCTTAGATTTTTTATTGAAGCATGTCACGGATAAAATTGTTTGAGGCAAAACATTGTCATAAAATATAAATTATATTTTTGTTGATAAACTGATACAAAGTTATGATGTCCAGGTTAAAAATTTCAAACAGTCAACGTCAATCATCAGCAAACTAGCAGTGGTATGGCGAGATGACATGAAGTTGTGAGCTCGGGCATCATTACAGATACTATGTGGAAAAAAAAGATTTTTCCAGAATTAATTTTAAATCTTTTTCAAATTTTAGTAATGCTAAATGAAATTCAAGAAAAATTATATCATTACTGACATTTATTTTATTACCATATCGGCAGCAACTGCAACCAGCACACATTTTTATTACTGGTGAATGGATAAATCTGGTTTTCCAATCACTATTATAACAGAACAAACTAAAAAGTTTTATTAGTTGCAGGTAACCAGTATGCAAATGCAAAAAAAATCTTTTTTAAGACACTGGACTGTGACCCAGATTAAGTTAAAAGCGGCAAAAGTTACCTAACTATTAACAATATGTAATCTAAGCTTATACTATACATTATATAGAGGTTATTGGGATCAAGGAGTTCAAATTAGTAGTAGAGAGTGGGGAGAAATGGGATGCGGGAGAAGTCGGATAGCCAGAAATTTTTAATTAGGATTGATGTCTAAATACTTTTATTTAATGTAAACAATTAAATTTTTTCCCCTCTATTTACCAGAAATGCACATTATTGGGCTGAAATGGGACAAAAAAAAAAGAAATATTTGTGTCCTACTTCTTCCCGTCGCTATTTGATTATTTCGACTGGTGAAAGCTCTTGAACATTTTTATTTCGATTGGGTGATTTTATGATTTTATCAGTTTCTACTTAATAATTTGTTTTAAAATGTTGCTATAAATTTACTTGTCCTACTTCCACTTCCACTTGTCCAACCTTACCCCAATGCCACGGTTTCTTTAAAAGGAAAAATTTATATACATAGTTATAATTGGCTGGAAATTTAAATGGATTGAATTGGTGCCTAATAAAAAGGTTTATTCATAAAAGCTTGTTGGGTTCAGTTTTTACATCAAATAAAAAAGATATTGCAATTACCCTAAAAATAAATTTACATATCCCCTTCTCCCCACTCTCTCCTAACTTAAAATTATTTTCACATGCACTAATGACCCGTATAACGCACATGTACGCGTCAAAATGCGCGTTAAAGGTCTTTAAAGTTTATAAATAATATTTTTAGTAAAAAAGTTAGCTTCCTTGACCTAAAATAAAATTATTCTAACATTATTTTATTATTGCACAAACGTTCGCGCATGCGTTTAACAAGCACCCTACTTTGGGCTGGTCAATAATGGGACACAACTTTTCTCTGAACTTTGATTTAATAAATTTCTTCTTTAAATTTACAGTAAGCTTCTCTTTTTCAGTTCTGGCTTGAAACTTCTGGATTTCCATTTTATAACTTAAATGTAAGATGAATTAAAAAGATCTTATCCAACAGTCCAAATTTGAAATACCTAGTTAATGGGCGTTCTCGTATACAGGCTTTTTTTTAAACTAAATCTATATCATTCATCTCTTTGGGCTTACAACCACACACGTTACAAGACTGAGTTGACTTTGTGTCAGTCAATGAATTTATTACTTTTCCATCAAAAATGGTCATATCAAATTTAAAAGTAACCTTAATAGTTATTACTCTACCACCAATATTCAAATCTGTTGAGAAGGATTTAAACTGACTCATTTGAGTTTGAAAATCAGTTTCTTCTTCTTTGTACAACTCTAATATCTCTTTTTTATATTGCCGGTGAAGAGGTCTACAATAATGGCAGATAAAGCTTTTAAAATTTTTCTAAAAGTCAATGTTTTCAACTTTAAACAGAAGAGGTTGATGTGCTACACAGGCTGTCTTCTTGCTTTAATTTTTCAGTAAAATTAAGATTATCAAATTTTTGCTTGTAAATACTTTAACTTGAAGTTCTATCAAACCCAATTTTTACATATAAAACTCCATTCATCTTAACTATACGACTTTCCTTTAATTCTATCATATCTATAATTTTTAGTAACTGTCTGATTTAGCATACTTTGTAATAAGCATTTTGCTGACATTTCATTAAATTGGAAACTTTCAGGATAACATTTTGGCTCTTCTTCCCCAAGCTTATTAAGACTAGGATTTGTTTTTGCATTGTGATAAATAAATTTCTCAACATTTCATATTGTAAATTACTTAAGTCAGTTTGCGTTTTCAAAGTAAGAGCCTCTTCTAGTTTCACAGTTGTTTGAGTCAAGAAATACTTCTTCTCATCTGAGCTACATCAACACATTAAGAAGTTCTTTTCAAAATATAAGCTGAATCTTTTTTTTTTGATTCATCAAAGAGTAATACTCTTTAATGCAGCAAGGGATTGAGCTGCATGGTGTTTATTAGCTAAATCTGCAATCTTTGCTCTTTTACTTCTTTCACAAAGATCTTCTCATTCCTTAATTGGTCTTCCTGGTCTAAGATGAAAAGACACACTATAATCAATAAGATTTTTTTCCTAGCCGAATATTTTCGTACTTTAATTGTTCATAGTTTCTACAATATTTTTTAAGCTTATTTTTCAGTTTCGAAATAAAAATCTGTACAATTCTATTTAGTTTATGTATTTTATCTTAATGCATTATTTCGGAATTTTTGATAAATTTGATAAGTATTTCAGGAAGTGCTTCGTTATTTGCTCCAGATTTGCGAATTTTTAAAATAGATCCAAACTTTTCATTTCACTTTATTACCAAATAATATTATGATAAGACTTCTTTGATTTTCAAAATAAAATGCAAATACTAGATTGTATATTATTACACAAACGTCCAAAAACTGTTTTTAAATCAAAAAGGATGGGGCGGGTGTTGCAATTAACAAAACTATGCATGAATCTATTTAAAATACTTCCTTAAGGATCAAGAGTTCAGAAGCCGATATAGGGTATCGCAGCTAAATTCAAGTGTACCTTATTTCCACTTTTTTTTCATAATAAAAAGTTAAAGTAAAAATTGGAATCTGATATTTTCAAAAAAAGTAAAGTTTGTTTTAAACTCAAAAATAATTACAGTATCGTCCACAATTATTTTCGTTTGTCCATAATTATTTTTAAATCAAAACACTTTAAGCCATAATGACTAACAACAACAATACCAGCCTCAATAATCCAAATATCGAAATGGCTGAAAAAAAAAAAAAAAAAAAACAGCAATGGAAGAAAATATTGCTACAATAAAAGAATGTTGATTGGCAACAAATCAAGTCAATCTATTGCAAATGCAACAGATCTTTCAATTAGGACAATACAGAACTGGATACAAAAGCTTGAAGCAGACCAGAATATAATACCAAAAAAACGTGGCAGAGCTGCACGAAATAATATTGAAAGAATGAGAGAAATCGAGTTATTATTTAATGCAAATAATGCATCAACTACTAATGACATTGCAGAGTTAATGCCAGAAGAATATGAATGCTCGACAACTACAATTAAAAGAGAGTTAAAACAAATGGGATATACTTGTAAAAGGCTTAAATCGATCGTTGTTGCAAGAAATTCAGCTCAAGTAATAGTAACGAGGTTTATGTTTTGCAATCATGTTTCTTTTCTGCAAAATTCAGATCTAATCTATATTGATGAAACCGGGTTCAATCTGCATGATTCACGACATTATGGATATGCATTATTAGGAAGCACCCCGTATGTTACAGTGCCCACACAGAGAGGAAGAAATGTTAGCCTAATATGCGCTATTTCAGTTACAGGGTGTATTGGATTTAAACTAAAGATTGGAGCCTTTAATGCTACTAGCATGCACAACTGAATAGAACAAAATTTAAGACCAATTTTAAGTGATCACAGATATGTTGTAGTAATGGATAATGCACGATTCCACCATTAATCAATAGTAGAATTGGAATTTCGAGAAAGTAATTGTACTATCCAGTTTTTACTACCTTACAGTCCTTAACTTAATCCTATCGAGGAGTTTTTTGGCGTGGTTAAAAATTTATTTAAAGGAATACAACCGCGGCCTAAAAATTCACAAAAAATAATTAAAATTATTACTGAGATTTTATCAGGTTTTACCGAATATTCTTTTGAAAAACTGTCTAAACCAATCACTATTTATTAAAATAACAATTGCGACAGTTGCTACAAACTTTCCGCAAAAAATATACAAAAATGTTTGAAATAAGATGGAAAAATATTTTCATTAATCAATCAATTTTTTAGAAAGTTTAGAACAAATGGATAAGTTGCTCAAAATTGTTCAAAATTTACAAAATTCTGATATGCCACCTGATATACGAACTTCGCTCGTAATTTTTGTCGTTGGACTTTGCTAGTATGTTAAAGTTTTGAAACAAAGATGAATTTTTCAGTCTCAAATGCAATTAAGGCTAGATATTTGCCAAATATTCGCAAATGCAAAAATCAGTTAACTGAAGAGTTGAAAAATTTAAATAACAAGTGTCCAGTGCATCCAAACAGTCAGCCTTAAAAATTCTGAAATTGATGATTTTATCTGGAAGCAAGAAGATAGTAAATATTATGTTGCTTTAAAGTAAAACCCCATTACTAAAGTAATGGGGTTATATATTTCTAGCTAGAAAATAATATAAACTGATCTTGTTTTATATACTTTATTCTTTTTATTTTTACTTATCCTTTACACTTTATTAGTCCTAAAACTGAAACAATTAAAAAACAATTTTCTGATGTTTCTTTTACAGAAAAAGTTAATTCTGCAAAACATGTCAAAATCCAATCTAAAATTAACTTTAAAAAAGACAATGCTTTTATAAAGTTACCTTTTAAACTTTCTGTAGATTCTAAAATATTTGAGTGATTGAATTCAAACTCAGTTAATATTCCTTTATATAAAGATTCAAAAAAATTTATATGATGTTTCAACATATCTAACCCATGGTAAACTTTTAACCGCTGGAAAAGACGATGCAATTTTGTTAAATATGGTAGACAAAGTATTTCGTCCTAATTTTATATTTGTTTTTCCAATATCTATTTAATAGATATTGGAAAAACAAATATTTAACAGACTATTAATACAAAAAGCTCATTTAAAATTGAATGGCTCAGCCTTTTTTTTGGTTAGCTTATTCTAGCAAAGAAGATGGAGCTTACTGTTTTTATGTACTTTGCCATGTGCTAGTGTTTCAAATAAGTCTGGAATACTTAATTTATTTTTCAAGCTCTATTAAGAATAGGGTAATGCTGTTCATGATTTAAAAAAAATGAAAAAAAAATGGGTTTTACATAAAAGGTCTATGGTTTCATTTAATGCATTACGTTAACGTTGCAACCCCAAAAGTAATGTTATTGAGGTTGATTTAAACAATTCTCGTTTAAAACTTTTTTCTGATAACTAAAAAAAATTTTGTTTCAATAATTAAAACAGTAATATTTCTTGGTTGAAAGAGGTAACTTTATAAAGCTTTTAAAATTTCACGTTAGTACTGGTTATCAAATATGACTAAGTCTCACAAAGTAAGACCTAGTCACTTTTTTATTTGTAATTTCCAGGTTGTTTTTTTTTTCTAATTTTTGATTGTGTAATTTCTAGGCTTACCAGTATAACTATCCAACAAATACAGTGTGTAACTATTTTAAACATAGCAATACTATTACATTAATTGAACATCTTATTAATGAGCTAGATAATAGGTTTCCAGAAAATGGTATGTTTGTTTATAAAGGTCTAGCAGCAGTTCCATCAACTGTGCTGTCCAGAATACAAGTTAAGAAACCGTGGAAATCTGATTGTTATGAATTTTTTCAATTTCTATTCATCTGATATGCCTCATTTTACTTCAATGCATGCACAAAAATTTTTTGTTAGAGCTATTTTAGAAAAACGAGTCAAACATTTCTTTAACTGTTGCTAGTATTTTAAAGGCCAGTGACATGAAAGGTTTTCCAAATATAAGAAAAGCGTTTATTTATCAACTCCAATAACAACTTGTGAATGTGAAAGAAGTATTTCAGTTATGCATATATATATGTATATATATAAATTTAATAAGTTTAATAAAAAAAATAGTATTTGGTATCAAATGAATCTTTCCTCTACCAATTAGCATATAAATTCTCTGATTATTTTTTGTTTAGATAACAATTTAAAATCCCAAATCAACAAGCCCTAAAAAGTCGTGTGTATAATTTTTATAAAAAAAAACATAAAGAATGAAAACAAGTTGATTAGAACCATTTCAAGATGGAGGGCTACTCAAAAGCTACAATTTATAGATATATGAACAGTTACAATCAAAATAAACCATTGGGTTGCAAAGCTGGAAGTGAAGACCTATTCTTAATAGACAAAACAACCGCATCAAATTAAGGAAAATGTTTAACAATTGAAGAGGTGTGTCACTATCAAAGGCTTCTAGAAGACTTGGTTGTAGCCATCGGACGAATCTTAAAATGCTTTAAAAAGCCTATTTTTTGTTATAAAAGAAAAAAACACCAAGCAGAACTCCTGAACAGAGGCTTTGGGGTCGCCAAAAATGTGGTCGACTTTATTGAAAATATCGCAATTATGATTGACGATGAGTCATACTTTATATTGTCGAATAGCACACTGGCTGGTAATAATACATACTATTCAAATTATCAAAAATTGACACCAGACATTGTTAAGTATTATGATATTGCAAATTTGAAAAATAATATGATAGGAGTCTTGTGATATATATATATATATATATATATATATATATATATATATATATATATATATATATATATATATATATAATATATATATATATATATATATATATATATATATATATATATATATATATATATATGTTATTGAACATCAATAAAAAAAAATATAACAAAAATTAATAATAATAATAAAATATATATATATATATATATATATATATATGTTATTGAACATCAATAAAAAAAAATATAACAAAAAATAATAATAATAATACAAAAATTCCTATCAAGAAAAAAATCTCAAAAATGGAGGGTTAACCTTAGATAAGATTACTGATACTTTGCATAAACTGCTATCAAGAAAAGGATTTCAGAAATAGAGAGCTAATTTTTTTATTTACTTCGTATTTTTCAACATTGGCGGTAAAGATATTTGTATATCTTTACCGCCAATGTTTAATTAATAAATTGTAAATACTTTGTAGTTGTAAAATGACATGTATATATAAAAAAAAAAACATAGGCAATATTATTTCACATTACGTGTCTCTCAAGAAAAGGAAAGAATTCAGAAATGGAGAGCTAACTTTAGGCAAAATGATAGTATACAGATGAGGTATCAAGTCCTATAGCTTACCTTCTCGTTGGTGCACTTTGTTAAGTAAATTAGGCTTAAAATTACATGTCTAATTTATAAAAAGCGGGGTCACTTCTAAAAAAAACCCGTCCGTGGCATGTCCGTCCCACCCTTGCTATGCCTTTTTCTGCCCCTCCACTTTTGAAATTGACCAAAACCCATTTACAATTGACTTAAATCCTTGCTGTTTTCTGTTTTACGTTTTAAAAAAATAACTGTTAACAGCTGTTTTCTGTTTTTTATGGAATTTAAAAAAAAAATAGTCCGATTTCTAGTATTATTTTTTATTATCGTAGAATTTAAGGAACATGAGTGAATTCAAATATTCGTCTGGAAGGCTTGATCGAATTTTTGTGCAAAAAATTGTTGAAATTAAAAAAACATCTGTGGACGTCGGTTCAATTGTAAGGAGAGTCTCATACAATTTTTTCAAAATTTCTGTTATTTTCGATGTGTTCCGAAATAGCAGAAATTCCTGTTTTAGTCATTTGAACTCATTGTTGGCAGTTGAAATACGAGTAACATTTTCCTTTCTCATCAATAAATCCAACTCTTTTTAAATAAATATTGAAGCTGGGCTAATCTGGTGACCTTCAGAATAACCGTAAGCAGAACTTTCTTCATATCCTTGAAAACCAATCAATCTTTTTCCAATTTTCCAGCAAAGAACAAAGTGTCTCTTGATGGAATATTTGTAAAGTCTCTCAGTGATTTTAATAAGATCATTACATTCCCAGCCGGCATTATTACGTTGTTTCAACGTTGAAATTCGGTTGAAGCGTTGTTTCAACGTTGTTCAACTATGTCACAACGTTAAATCAACGTTACCGTTTAAACGTTGATTATTTAACGTTATTTCAACGTTAAATCAACGTTACAGTTTAAACGTTGAATATTTTACGTCATTTCAACGTCATTATTTCAACCGTTGTTGACAAAAAATACGATATAAAATTTATGCGCGCGCAGAAATGGAAGTAAAATCGTAAACATTATCTCAACGGTTAAAGTCAGAGATTTATAATGGAAAAAAAATGTAAATACTGAACTTATATCATATAGAATTTTCAAGAGATCGAAAATATGTTCAGACGATTTTCCTGAAAGAACATTATCGTTTAAAAATCGATATTTTTCGTTTAACTTGGGCTACAATGCTCAAAGACTGATATTATTAAATGTAAATATAATACAGCTTGAAAAAAATGATCTATTAAATTATGTTGAATTTAATGCTAAGCGTTGTTTTTTAAAAGAGCATCAAGAATTAAAAAAAAAAAATGATAACTTTAAAAAAGAACTTCAGCACGAAATAAAAAAATAAAGATTTATTTGAAAAATTAACTTCAACCACATCAGTTATTACTATGAAAACAGACAAACTTGTATATAAACATAATCCAAACAAATCGTGTTATTGCAATTTACTTGTATACAAACATTTGTTTTAAAAATAATAGATCTTGCGACTTTTATACTGGCCTTGCATCTGTCAATGTGTTTCATCAGTAAGTGCAGTATCACCATTAATCAAAAGAGATAAAGTGATATTAAAAAAACATTTACTTCTGTTTTTTGAAATTTAAAAAAATCCTTAACTACTTGGACCAAAATAAATGTAATGCAGCAAAGACGAATTTTTAATGATGCTAATACTTGGATTATTGACAGCTGATTTTGCTGACAAGTTGAATATATTTTTAGGATTAGTGAAGGCAATATTTTCTTCATTGTTGAAAGCTTCTAGCTCACTTTTAAACCACATGGTTTTTGTTCCAAGTAAAGATGTATAATGTATGATTAAGGCTTTAATATTAATTTTTTAATACAAATGAAGTGATTTTAATTAAATCCATTTTTATCAGTCACTTATAAAATATGATGAGTATTTGTATAAAGATAATTAAAATTTCAAACAATAATACTAGCTTTACTTGTTGTTTTTTTTTAGGTGAATCAATTGCAATTAATGGAATATCTTTAAAATGCTGAGGTAATCAAAATAATTTTTAATTATTCAGGAATTTTAAGGATTAAATTATTTAGCAAAAAAATTGTTTGATAATGAGTTCAATTTAAATTAAAAAAAAAAATTAATATTAGTTCTCGCACAATTAATATCAGTTCTCTTATCTATTAAAATTTAGAATATTTTCCAACAATTTTGTGACCTCCATGAATATGAAGGGGGAAAGGTGGAAATATGCTTTAAGAGCACTAATTTATATGGTGTAGTGAAAGGTATACCTTTATAAGATATGTAAAACTTTTTTATTCTCATTTTTTATATATTTAAAAATTTCTCCTTGTGTTTTTTTTTTTTTTTTTCTAATTCTTTTTTATTAACAGCTTCTTTTATTAAATACGATGGAGCGACTGAAACTTTAATTGATGGCATTTTGTCTAACTTCTAAAAATGCGCTTCATTTCGAAAAGGTGGGGAAAAGAAAAAAATTTAGATTGATTGATATAAATTTATATTTATAAAAATCGATCTAAAATTTCTTTATTGAAATATTTACATATATTTCAATAAAGAAATA
This sequence comes from Hydra vulgaris, assembly GCF_022113875.1. Lineage (NCBI taxonomy): Eukaryota > Metazoa > Cnidaria > Hydrozoa > Anthoathecata > Hydridae > Hydra > Hydra vulgaris. The sequence continues at coordinate 52,198,638 of NC_061158.1, read as the reverse complement.
TTTTCTTTTCGTCTGCTAATATTTTTTTTTTCAGTGTTAATTCAACATTACAAATTAAAACTCAATTATGAAAAAAGCCTAGAATTGAGTTGATGTTTTAAGTAAACCCCAAAAAGTAACTGAAGAAAATAAGAAAACCCCAAAAAGTAACTGATGTAATATTTTTATTTTTTGATAAAAAAAAATTCTAATAATGTTTAAAATTGGTATTAATATTAATGTTTATTAGATGAAGATGAGTAAAAAATAAGTAATGTTTATTAGACGAAGATAAGTAAAAAAATAAGTTACAAGTTATTTTTTGGTCTTGAAAATTGTTTGAATGATAATTTATTATTTATCAAAATATTTTCTTTTTTAATTTTTGTTGTTTTGATATTTTAATTAAAAGTAGATGTTATTGTGTCATATATTATAATATACATTATATTATACTATTATATTTTATATTAATAATGAGTATTTTTGTTTTTTTGTATTTCTTTTTTTTTTCAATATTCCATAATTATCTTATGTAGATGTTTATGTTTTAGCAACCTAGTATTCTTTCATTATTTGTCTTTGTTATTGAGCCTTAAGCTATTTGAACATAATATATTCAGAACTCTGCTGAATAATAGAGTAATAAATAAATTAATAAAAATGAGTTCAAAATATAATAAATTTATAAAATAAAGAAAATCTTATCTTTGCTTATAATGTCTACTAATATTATTGTTTAGCAAGTATCATGGTTATAAAATGTTCAAATTTAGCTAGTTTAATTAGGCCTGTTAGTATACTTATATTATGGTTTCTTCATTTTATATTAGTTCATGTAATTTTTTCAAAATCGAATATGCGGAAAGGAGCTGTTTGGAATGAAGATTTACAAGAAGTAATTCCATTTAATTGGATTAGTGATAAAACTGTTTGTCGGCTTCCAGGTACCAAAGCATTGACTGCACTAAAATGCAGAGAAGAATTGGCTTAAGTTTATACAAATAAAAACTAAATTCTCTTCAGGTATTACATCTATATATTACAATTATTATTTTTTAAATAATGTGGTAAGAAGAGTTATTTTGTTGATACAAAATATATAACTATTTGTATAACTATTTCAATTCTAAAAGAAAGCAAACAGTATTGTGAAAATTTTAAATTCACAACTGCAAAAGAAAAATGTGATAATGAGAATGTTGACAAGTGGATGCAAGATTTGCACACAAGTGGAAACTTGGATGCAAATTTTCCACTTGTGTGGTTTGGATGGTTCTCCACAATATAATATATCTCCACAAGCATAATATTAGATTTACTTCATGTTTTTTTACAGATAAATCAATTACAGTCAATTGGTGGAGTTACCTCATTTATAATCAGGGTGTATGCAGCTCCTCTAAATTCCTCTAAAGTCCTCTTTTTTTAGAACCACTTCTAAAATCCTCTCTTATCCTCTAAAAAGGTAAAAATTTGATCAAAGCTCCTCATTAATTCCTTTTTTAATTTTTGATGGACTTCCTTTTTTAATTTTTGATGGATGTATAATGTTCAAAATACCCATTCTCGGTCTGCAAAACTGGTTAACGCCTTAAAGTGCATGGAATTGTAAAAAATTGCTTTAGAAAATGCATGCTATTTAACATAACAAATGACATTATTTGATCCCTGTCCATGCCCCATAAGTGTATAAGCATGGACGTTAAACCATTAATAAATGGCCACATAAAATTTCTTATGAAAATTTTATGTGGCCACCCCAAAATTTATTTTTCAATGCTAGAAATGTTTTATATTTTGATTATTAATTTATTTTTAATATATTAAAAAGGTTGTTTTATTTAAATTAAATATTTGAAAAAGTTATTAATAACCAACTAACAGTTATATTATTTTTTAAAAATTCAGAGTTTTTTCGAAAAGTTATATGGCCTCGATGGATATGAAGGGCAAAGGTGGAAAAATATGTTTTAAGAACACTAATCTATATGGCGTTGAAAAAGATATACCTTCATAAGTTGTAACACTTTTCCCTTGATTATTTATTTTTTAAATCTTCCCTTTTTGTTTTTTTTTTTAATATATTTTTTTATTTACAGCTTCTTATATTGTACTCAATGGACCAAAAGACCCTCGGTTAATGGAATATTGTTTGACTTTCTAAATTACGCTTTATTTCAAAAATGTGGTGGAAAAGAGAAGAAATTTGTGTAGATTTTATTCAATTATATGTAAATATATGTAATATTTGAATATGTATTTTTGAATAAAACAAGTTTTATCTCTTTCTTTAATCATACCTAGCTATTTTAACTAAACTAAACTGAAAAAGTTCTAAATAGTCTAAGTATAGACCATGAATAGATTTAATATCCATAATATACCTTGATAATGTACAGCAACACTAATGTACATGCATAGTACGTTTTGATGGTGATCATATTTTGACGCACATAGCACGTTTACATACATATATACATTTTGACATACATAGCACGTTTTGATAGTGAAAAAGTGTTTTACAGTGATAAATCAACGTTAAAAAAACTATCATTTTAAACGTTGTATCAACGTAAATTCAACGTTGTTGTAACGTTTTTTCGCGTCGAATCAACGTTGACATAACGTTTGAATCTAACGTTGATTTAACGTTGATAAATCAACGTTAAAAAAAACATTCATTCTAAACGTTAAATCAACGTAAATTCAACGTTATTGTAACGTTTTTTTGCGTCGAATCAACGTTGATATAACGTTTGAACCTAACGTTGATAAATCAACGTTGAAAAAAACTTTCATTCTAAACGTTAAACCAACGTTAATTCAACGTTAGGTTTCAACGATATTTCAACGTTATTTCAACGTTATTTGCCGGCTGGGTTGTTATTCCATCTTTCACTCGTTTGCTTCTTGAGATTTTCATATAACTCCTTCCCAATATTATTATTTAAATTCGAATGTTTTACAGCATAAAGCCAATAACAGTCTCAGCTGTCAAAAGCGTTGAACTTTTAAGACTCAGTGTCTCAACATCAATTTTGATTGGCTCTATTGCAGTTTGCAACATTAGTCATATGTTGGGTATTTATATTTTCATGAAAAGCTACTATTCTAGTTTCAATTTAATAATCAATCTAAAGATATATAAGTCATTAAATTGAAAACCATTATATAAAAAGTATATGTACAATACGGAATAAAAAACATAGATATGATTAAAAATGTTGTTTAAAAACAACACAAATATAGTGTCAATACTTGCAAAGAGTAATTAGTTCCTTTATTTTTTAACTGCCTGGAACTGATTTTTTTAGGGAATTATTAAGCGATAACAGATGTTCAAAATATATACTACAAATATAATGTTTTAATAGCTTTGCATTTTACATAGATTTTAAGTTTACCAAAATATGCATTTTTTAAAATATTTTTATCTAGTTAATATACGGAATATTTTATAAAAATAAAATAAAAATGAATATTTGAACTAATTTTAACAATTTAGATAGCAAGTACGATTGTATAAAGATAGCAAGTACGATTGTATAAAGATAAAAAAAATGTTTTTTAACAGGTATTTATAGAAATAAAACTTATAATAAAATTTATAGAAACAAAAATACAACAAGTATTTTTGATAACATAAAAAAGGTATATTTTTGGAATTTTAAATAATTTTATCTGCAGTTGATTTTTTTTGAATATATAATGAATCCTAATATGCACATAATATATGCATATTTGGATTTAATAAAATCATATCGATAAAGTCCAGGACTTTAGTTTTAGGAAGAAGTTGAAATTGAAAAAATATGGTATATAATAATAAAAAAATATTTTTTATTATTGTATATTTGCATAAGTTATTTATGTTTGAAAATAGCTTAAAATAAAAGTTTTTATGCTAGTTTCAAACATTAATAACTTATGCAAATTATTATTTATGTTTGAAATATAAATTTCAAACATAAATAATTATTTGCATAAGTTATTTATGTTTGAAACTAGCATAAAAACTTTTATTTTATGCTAGTTTCAAACATAAATAACTTAAGCAAATATACAATAATAAAAAATTATTACCATTTCAAATTAAACTCTATACAAAAACATTTGTTTAAAAAAAACAAAATCTCTATATATGTGATATAGTTATAAATTTATACACAAATGAAAAAATGTTGTATTTTTGCAAGAAATCATTCATCGGTTTTATTCGCTCTTGGATACGGTTATTGACTTTTCTTTTAAGAAAAATTATGAAACCTATATATTTTTAAATTGCCTAGACAATCTTGTGTTTAAAAATAATACAAATAACAAAAATTACCGATTTTTTTTTTTTAATTTTGGCCAACAAATCAAGTTTTTCAGGCCATTGTGTTGTGTACTAAAATTATAATCTTTAAAAGAAAAATTAAAAAGAACTTGTTTTTTAAATCTAAAGAAAAAAAAAAAATTTTTTTTAAATATCTATGCACTCATTACTTTAACAAAAAAAAAAAAAAAAAAGTTATGGTGGTGGAAAACAAGGTTGCTTACAAGATAAACATAACTTAAATTTTAATAATTTTATGGTGATAAAATTAACTTTTTACACATATTCCCTTTTAAATTTACGCAATAATAATGTCTGTTAAATTATTTAATGTTAATTTTAGGCCAAAAAAGTAGTTTACTTTAACATTTTAGTTCAAAAAACGATAAAACTTTCACTTTTTTTCCCGACTTTTTGTCATTTTTAAGTTTAATCGGGTCACCATGCACTGGTATAATCAAGAAGTAGTTTTAAACACGGCAAGATCCAATATTTGTGCAGAACGTGCTGTAAAAGTAGCGCAAGAAACTATGGTTTTATGCTAAAACTGTTACAACTATAACAAAACTATATAAACTATAGCAAATAAAAACTATAACAAAAACAAAAACAATCAATAAAGAAATAAATTTTTTGAATAAAATTTAAAAGTTATCCTGGTACTAATTTTTTAAGCATCTAGAATTTATTAAAAATACATGGCATTGAAATGGCCTAAAATCAGAGGGAAGCTTTTTATTTTTTTTAAAATTAAAATAAAGGTATCTTTTATTTTTAGTCTAAAACTCATTGTGTCACGGTCATACAAGATTTAAAAATAGTTACCACCCCAGTACGGTGGGAGTATCATACTCTCAAAGTTTTACCTCTTGTTGCAGCAACACGTAAAAGCTTAGAACATCTATGTAGTTCTTCAAGAGCATGACAATACTTTTTTTTTTTTTTTTTTTAACTGTTATTTAGGTGCCTCAAGAAAACCTAACGATCTTGTGACAGAAAATCGAGGAAGCGCATTTAACCAGGAAGTTCACGCCTCTTTCCTTACCGTGACGTGAAAATATGTCCAAGGCTCGTTTCAAACCTGGATCTCCTGCTTTATAAGCAGGAGATCCAGGTTATAAAGCAGGAGATCCAGAGATCAACTAAACACTGCACCACGGCCGCCATATTTCAAAAAACACATGTCATAAAGTAGATATGGTTGCTAAGTTAGAGAAAAAACTTGAACGAAAACTTTACAATGTAACCTGTAATAGACTGTAATCTTTGTAAAAGTGAGATTCCCTTTAGATCTTTGCTTAAAAAAAGTGATGGAGCACCATAGAAAATAAATGTATAATTATTAGTTTTGCAGACAGTTTTGTTTTTCTTTATGTTGCCATAACTGTAAAGTCTTTTTTCTTTTCCTTTATATTTTTTTATATGTTATTTAATTGAGTCTTAAATTTGCAATGCAATGTTGGAAATGTCGCAGTAATTGTTTGCGGAGAAAGCTTTAGGACTCCTCTTCCAAGCTAAAACCGCTCATGAAAGAACTGTTTTAATTTAATTAAAATTTCTAGGATGTCTTTTTAGATAAAACACTTGATTCCGAAAAATGTTGTAAATAAAAATTTCTTACTTACTTTGTCAAACAAATTAGGGGCGCCACCAACATTTTTTGGTCTTTGAGATAGCTAACTTCCAGATATGGCCCTTACAAAAAAACCCAGCGAACTTCCAGTGAAAAAATGTTCCAAAACCCAGCGAACTTCCAGTGATCTCTAAAGTTCACTGGAAATTTCCAGCGAACTTGTTCCAAAACCCAGCGAACGTCCAGCGAACTTTTCCAGTGATCTTTAAAGATCACTGGAAGTTCGCTGGAAATTTCCAGCGAACTTGTTCCAAAACCCAGCGAACTTCCAGTGAACTTTTCTAGCGAATTTTCATGTTTATGTATAAAAATAGATTCGCTGGAAGTTTTTTTAAAAAGGATTTTTTATTTTTGCTATAAAAGTTTCAAAAGTTTATAAACATTTTAAAATTTTTTAACCAATAAACGCGAAATAAGAGAAGTTAAGCGCGATAAAAAAGTAATATATTTATTTTAAAATATCGAGTTTAATAAATTAAAATTCAATGTAGGATTAGATTATCTTAGGTATAATTACAAATTCTCAGAAATAAACTTCAATACAGAATACAATTTTTAACAAGAAACTAAAAAGTTAATTTATTAATTAATGTAAAACATATTTTTTTATAGGCATAAGTAAACTTTATATTACGCATGTTTCTATATTTAAAAAGTTTTTTCTCGTTAGCGTTCTCATACGACAAATTATCACAACGAAACAAAAAGAATTAAGAAATTCGTCAATTCATCTTTTGAAAACCACTTTAGGCATTCTTTTCGGTTTGGGTCTTTAGAGCTAAAAAAAAAAAAAAAAAAAAAAAAAAATGCATACAATAAATAAAGAACAATATTCAAAATGTATTCTACAAAATAGAGTGCTCAATGTTCTTAAAAGAACAGAGCAATTATAAATAAGTAGAAAATTACTTAACAAAACCTTTTTTTCATTTTACACTGTTACATCGAAAACTTTTAGAAAATTTTCTATTAAGTGACTTTCTACTAATATATATATATATATATAAATATATATATATATATATATATATATATATATATATATATATATATATATATATATATATATATATATATATATATATATATATATATATATATATATTCTGGTAAATAAATTTAAAAACTGAAGACAATACAGAGAAAAAATTAATGGACAAATAAACTTGCTACAAATCAATTAAAAATTTTATTACAAATTATGACAAAATAAACCTCCTAATATTAAAATAACAATAATAATGTAGTAAGTTAGTTAGATAAATTTATATTTAGGATTTTCCCATTTAATATGAAGTGCTTCTTTTATTTTTAATTTGTTAATGGTAGAGGCAGTATCCAAAATCTAAAAGCAATCAAAATTAGTTAGTGTTTTACAAACACTAACTAATAATTATATAAAACATAATATTCAAAATAAGACAAAATGTGAAATGATAAGCAAAAATAAAACAGTATAAGATAGATAAAAACATACCAACATATTTTCGCGCAATTCGCGAATCAATCATTTTTTATTAATTTATCAATTTCCAACCAATAGCATTTTATCACTTTTATCCTGCATAAAAATAATAATTATAGATAAAATAATAAAAACTTAATTATATATATATATATATATATATATATATATATATATATATATATATATATATATATATATATATATATATATATATATATATATATATATATATATATATATATATATATATATAATCAATTATTATAATAACTAAATAATTTTAATTTAAAAACCCAGCAAACTTTCACTGGAAGTTTTCTGGGTTTTTTTTTGTAAGGAACTTTACAATTTTTAAACTAATTTTTTTTTAAATTTTCAACTGTTTAAATCAACAAAACAAAAAATCATACAGCTCTACTTTTCTGTACTGATATAGATATTTAAATCTGTAAAAAACATAATAGTCATTATAAAGCAAAACTTAAACCTGTATATTAGTGAAAAAGAAAAATATTGCAGTAAATTTATCTTATAGGCAATATGATGCTTAAGCATGTTTTTTAGCCCATTTCAAAAAAGTCGAGAACCAAATGGCAGTAGTTACATTTTTTATTCTGAATAAGTGTACTTTGTTTACTTTCTCTGATAACTTATATCATCTAATTCAAATTGTATTTATTAGGATATTTTAGTATAATTTTAGATGGAAAAATTATGAAGTCAGTGGTCTGTTGGTTCTCTACTGACAAATTAGCATAACAAAACAAACAGAATTGCGAAAATTGACTTTAAAAGTATTTTCGTTTGGGTCTTTAAAGCTAAAAAAAAAGAAGATGGTTTATACAATATTTAAAGGACATCAATAACAATTTTATAAAAACATATAATAAATACTGTATAAAATTTAAAACTCATAAAAAAATCTATTAACTAATAATGTGGCTTCATTAATTACACTTTCAGATAATACATTATTGTTCAACGTAAAAACAATATTAGATTAAAGAGTAAAATGGTCAAAAAACTGAGGAGGCAAAACATCACATAAAATAACAGGACCATAAAAAACTAAAAAATTAAAAAACTCAATACCTTTCCAATGCTTTATACAACTTAATGATGATCGAGTCTGTCTTATATTGCTTGGCACACTGATTGCAGATAAAAGATTATTTACAACAGTAGAGTGTCTTCTAATAGAAAAAATATAACCAGAATAATAACTATCAAATCAGAAAGAAAACATAGCTTTCATAACACCAAGCTCAATACAGTGCAGATTATTAACAACTGTTCCATTTTCACAATTAAAATTAGGTACTCTTACAAATGTAGAAAAATCTAAAAACCCTTTAATCACATTAATCCAAAAAAAATCTGTATGGTTTCTACAACTCCCATTAACATCAGAAAATGGATAAGTCATACAAGACCTCCTACCTTTTTTTAACTCTTACCCCTTGAGAAGAACACCATTGGCAACCATTATAATCATTAAACTACCTACAACAAAAAACCATAGCTCCTGCAATTGTATCACACAAAAAAATAGATACATGAAAAAAAAAAAACATGAACATTATTAGATTAGAGTATACCAGTAGTGGATAGGTTAGTAAAAAATCAACAAAACAAAAAAACAAAATATTAGTAATTTGCAATGAATATGGAAAATTATGAATGGATGCTAGCAAAGGCCACAAGGTCCACTTTGATAATTTAAAAACAGGAATTCCATCAGTATTAACAACAAGTCTAATTGTTGCTTGCACATTTTCTTCAAGACTTGCTAAATGTATCCAATTGTTATCACACATGTTTTTATGCTGTTTGTTTATGTTTAAAATATGAAAATAACTGCAATTTTTATAAAGATAGGATAATGTAAAATATTTCAAACATTTTGTACATTGCTTATTAGTACTTAAAGCAACTTCACAAATATCTATATATAATATATATATATATATATATATATATATATATATATATATATATATATATATACACATATATATATATATATATAATATATATAATATATATAGATACATATATATATAATATATATATATATATATATATATATATATATATATATATATATATATATATATATATATATATATATATATAAATATATATATTTTATATATATATATATATATATATATATATATATATATATATATATATATATATATATATAAATTAGTAAAAACACTTATCTAATTTTTATTTTCTTCTACAGCTTGTTTCTCCATCAGTTGGATCATCAGAAAGATTCCTTCCTGATGATCCTACTGATGGAGAAACAAGCTGTAGAAGAAAATAAAAATTAGATAAGTGTTTTTACTAATTTATTATTGCTCTGTTCTTTAAGAACGTTGAGCACTCTATTTGTAGAATACACTAACATATTATATACATATATATATATATATATATATATATATATATATATATATATATATATATATATATATATATATATATATATATATATATATATATATATATACTAATTTATTATTGCTCTGTTCTTTAAGAACGTTGAGCACTCTATTTGTAGAATACACTAACATATTATATATATATATATATATATATATATATATATATATATACATATATATATATATATATATATATATATATATATATATATATATATATATATATATATATATATATATATATATATATATACATATACTAATTTATTATTGCTCTGTTCTTTAAGAACGTTGAGCACTCTATTTGTAGAATACACTAACATATTTTATATATATATATATATATATATATATATATATATATATATATATATATATATATATATATATATATATATATATATATATATATATATACTGAGAGAGAGAGGGATATATATTATATATCCCTCTCTTTCAGTGAGAGAGAGAAACAGATTGTTATTTATTATTTTTAATATAAAATACTTAATCATAAAGACATTTATAAAAGTTATTTTTATAAAATAATAAAGTTGAATTTAATAAATAAAATGCATTCGCATAAAGCGAATGCATAATAAACAATACTTAAGAGAAATAAACATTTTGAGCAACATACTAGATTAGATACACGCGGTCGTAAACTTTATGCTATATGTTATATTTGTATGCTATATGCTATATATTTGTATGCTTTATGCTATATATGGTCGTTTGAACTTTATGCTATATGGCGCCAAGAGAAATTGGTGAGTTGTTTTTAACAATACAGTCAAGTAACAATATTTTAGAGAACTATATTATAAATGTAGAGGAAATCTGCTCACATCCAAGGGATGTAATCATCTATGGGTTTTCTCAATTTAAGGAGGCGGAAGTTTTCAAATTAAGAGTGGAATTATTTCAAGAAATATTGGAACGTTTTGACATAGAGCAGTTCTCACTGCTAAACATTATTCTAGACGCGGAAGATCCCGTTAAAAAAAATCTGAGAAAACGGTATAAGATATTAACATGTCTTGATGATATTTATCTGATGTCGATTTCTTTAGCGGAAAATCAACTTCATAAAGACTTTATTAAATTGATTTCTAACTCCAAACAAGCTAGTCAACAAATGTATCAACCGCCAGATATAAATATGGCATTGATTTTAAAAGAAGTTATTGATCGGTTAAAAGCATTACAATTAGAAAATAAAAAAATTATGGCAGATTTGCATTTATTACAGGTAAAATACGACGAACTACAAAAAACAAATAACGAAATCGTGAAAAATCAATGTGCGTCACAATTTAACAACACAAGTAATTGTGAACCTCATAAATCGCAAGAAAATATAAAATCTATTGTTTCAAATTCAATAAAATATCATTCCCCAAATCAAAGAAATACGCTGGAAGAAGTTACTGCACACTCCAGCACAGAGATTTCAAGTTTATATACCGATAGAAAAAATAAAATTAGAGATTCCTACGCTACCGTGGTTAAAATGCAAAACCCGGAACAAAATAACCGGAAACCAGAAAAAGAAAAAGACTGTGTAACAGACTATCAAGAATTCAAAGTGGTAGGAAAAAATAATAAAGTTAATAAGAGCCATATGGATAAGCAAAAAAAAGAACCCGTTTTCGGAAACAAAGTCGCTAGCAACAGAAGCTCGATTGCGGGCAAACGTATTATTCGAGAATCATATATATTTGTAGGCGGAGTTTGTAACTCCATATCCGAAGAAGATCTATCAAACTACATGAATAAAGAAATAGGTATTACTCCTTTAGACATAAAGCTTAATAGAGAAAACATGTACAACCGCTCTTTCAAAGTAAAAATTAATAGTACTGAAAAAGGAATGGTACTTAAACCCGATGTTTGGGATAACAACATTATTGTTAAACCGTTTAGAATGCGGCGAGAAGCACTAACAATCGAAAAACCACATCAAAATACCGAAAATCATTTGCCACAATTCTTACACCACTCTTCAGCATTTATGCAACAATAAAAATTGAAATCATAATGGGAGAAAAAGAATTAAATGTAACTAACACAAATATTACGCTATGTGCATATAACTGTCAAAGCTTTAAATCGAATTCATATTATATTTCTAAGTTGTTAAAGTCTTTCGATATTATTTTTATATCAGAACATTGGCTTTTAAATATTGAGAGTTTTTTGTTAAATAACATTGCATTACTAACACACAAAGTTTTTTTTCATGCGGCAGAAAAAAATACACACGGTAGACCATATGGAGGAAATGCTTTTATGGTACGAAAAAAACTGTCGTCTTTTTACATAATACATGAAGATGAAAACATTCTTGCTATTAAAGGCACACTTAACAATCGTAACTTAATTTTTATTGGTGTTTACCTTTCATCTTGTCGTAATAATAACGAATCATACGCAAAATACTCTTCTCAGTTACAAACAATCACTTCAATAATGAACAACTATGAGGATGAAGGAGAATGTATTATTTCCGGAGACTTTCAGTCATTTCCATATAAAATATATGATTCAGAGCTTCGTAAAAACAAAACTAGGAACAATTTCTCAAAACATCTCACTAATTTTATTGAATCAAATCAGCTCGCTTTTGTCGATATAATCAACGGTGCTGGGCCTACTTATACCTATCAACATAAAACTCTTTCTAATTCTTCTTACATTGACCATATTGCATCCTATAAACAGACAGAACTATGTTTTACAAACTGTCAAGTTATGCAATCTTCACCGCTTAACCTTAGTGATCACCTTCCGGTGTCTACGAATATTAACTTTGAAGGTACCGGCTTATCACACGAAATAAATAATATAATGCAAAAATATAATTCAATACCAAAACATGCATGGAATAACGAAAGGTTTATTGACTTTTATAATCTCAATCTATCAAAAGCATTTACTAGTTACGCATTTAAGGAAGATAAAATAGAAGAAGAAATTCAAAAAACATGCTTATATATAAAAAATGCAGCTCTCTTGGCAGTTAAACAATGTTTCGGACAAAAAGAATTTTATAAGTACTCGAAACCTTGGTGGACACCTGAGCTTAAAAAAATTAAAGATAATCTCTCCTTTCACTTTAGACAATGGCAAAAATCAGGTTATAATAAGTCAACAGAATGTATATCCTACAAAAGATTTATTTATTCCCGAAAAAACTTTCGTAAAGCTGTAAAAGCGGCACATAACAAAAAAATTCACGAAAAAACTAAAAATATAGAACACTTACGCAATACAAATCCTCAAAGGTTTTGGGGTAATATTCGAAAAATCAAAAAAAATACTAACAATCGACTCTTTACAATTAATAAATTGCAGAACAAAAACGAAATCGTCGAAGAATTTAGTCATCATTTCCAAAAACTACTTAATACACCGCAATATACAAATAACGAGTTCAATCCTCTCCAAATTCCACATTTAAGTAAAGAGCCTAATTCAAAAGTTATCTCGACAGCTGATATTGAAAAATGTATTTTAAAGCTTAAAAATAATAAATCTTACGATTGCTATGAAATCAGTGCTGAACATCTTAAAAACTCTCACAACAAGAATCTTCTTATTTTACTTTCGTCGTTTTATAACAATATGTTAACAAATGGAAAGGTTCCACACGGTTTATCAACCGCCAAAATTATCCCATTAGTCAAGTCTTATAAAACATCACTAGAAAATCCAAATAACTATCGAGGAATCAGCATTATACCAATTTTTACAAAACTTCTCGAATATCTTATCATACACATATGTCCAGATATAACAGAAAGTCATTCCCATCAATTCGGTTTTAAAGAAAACAGCTCTACCCTCCACGCAGAATTTCTTCTGAGTGAAACAATAAAGCACTATAATCATAATAACTCACCGCTATATATATGCAGTCTAGACGCCAACAAAGCTTTTGACAGTTGTAATTGGGAATTACTATTCGAGAAACTCTATTACCAGAAAAAAATCCCATTATCTATAGTTCATACAATATTATCACTATATCAAACAGGAACTTCTAATATATCATATCTTGGATGTACATCAAACAAGTTTAGGCTGTCTCAGGGAGTGCGTCAAGGATCCATACTGTCGCCTCATCTCTACAATATCTACACAGAGAACCTTCTAGAGAAAATTGTTTCAGAATCAAAAGTTGGAACTTCAATAAATGGTATATACACAGGTATCATTGCATATGCTGATGATATAGTTTTACAAAGTTCCACTATATCTGGTCTTCAGAGCCTTATTAACATTGTTCAAAAGTATGGACTATCGAACTTTATTAAACTGAATACAGAAAAAACTGAATTTCTAATATCTGGAATAAGTTCGATTTTAATTAACGTTATTTATATTAACGGTGATCCTATCAAGCCTCAAAACAATCTAAAACATCTTGGTTTCCTTTGGGATAATAAGAACAAAAAAATGACAGCAACACTCCAAAAACAAAATATAACTGAACGTGTAACGCAATTTTTATCTGTTGCAAAAGGTCTTATAAGAAATGGACTTCGCTTTTGCCAGCCTGCTACCATAGTTCATTTATTTAATTCTTTAGCTGTTCCAACGTTGTTATACGGATTAGAACTGTGTGGAAGCAGCAATAAGTTTCTAAATAGCATTGATATAGCTGGACGATCTGTCTTAAAATCCTTCTTTAATATTTCAAAGCAAAGTAGAAATTATCTACATTCTTATTTCAAAGTAGACGCTGTGTCAGACATTCTTTTTCGCAACAAGTTAAATCTATTTATCAGGCTTTTAAACAACCCCATATGTTACTCGATTATACGGACTCAGATGCCTTTAATGAATCAACGATCATTTGTGGGTGAGGTAATGATAATGTGTAAGAAAGCTGATATAAACATGCTCCAATTTATGATCGAGGGTAAGAAAATTATAATTGCACGCCCTCAGGAAGCATTGGAGGCCAATGTTGCGGCGATCTTAAAACAATCGTTCCAACACTGGAATTTAAAGGAACAAAGAGAAGTATTTAGAACGCTGATGGAGGAAAACATTCCAAGAACGATGCAAGAAAATACTTAAATGTGCTTTGTTTTTTTTTAATACTTTTACCTATAGTTTATGTAATTATTGGGTGTTTAAAAGAATAAATATAATATACCAGATGATTTTGTTTTGTAACTTGAGTAGAACTAATAATAATTGAAACTCACACTATAGATCATCTATTAGATGCAAAAAATAAAATAAAAAGGATTACTTTTATACAAAAATTTGAAATATTATTTTAAGAAGCTATATTATCAATTTTCCAAGTTTTAACTGCTTGCAGAAGTTGTAACAGCAACGCTTTTTACATCACCGCGAAATATTTCGCAAGAAACCCAGTAAACTTCCAGCGAACTTTAAGATCACTGGAAGTTTTTCGTTGGATTTCCAGCGAACTTCCAGCGAAGTCTTTTGTTTCCATGGAAATCCAGCGAAAACCCAGTGATCTTAGTAAATTTCCAGTGATCTTTTAATTTCCAGCAAACTTTCGCTGGAAGTTCGCTGGGTTTTTTTGTAAGGGGGAGCAAACTCTAAACATTAATATATTTACACTTATGCCAAATAAGAATACTTTGCAAAAAAAATGCGACGATTCGAGCTTGGGAACAAAAACCTTTAAAATTTTGGCCCCCCTGCTCCAAACGTGAAAGCAACAAGTTTATGAAATGTTTTTTGTACTACTTTCAACTAGACTTATATTCATCAATAAATTTTAAGTTTCATAGTATTATCTCTCAGCATTCAAAAATTATGATAATATAAAATTTGCAACCCCCGTAAATTGAGGGGGGGGGGTTAAACTTTTATGGTCATAATTTTTGAACGCTATAATATTTTACTTTACTTGAAAATCTTATACTTATAAATGGATGAAAATTTTAATAAAGATTATTCAGCTATCTCAATTTGTTTTCAAAATTTGTTTTTTCTTTTAGCAAATTCAATAAACGTTTTGGCGCATACTTTAAAAGACAAATGCATTCAAAGCTGACACACAGATTATCTTAAACACAGTTTTCATTTTTTTATAAGATATTCTTAGTAATTATTTTTTATCGTTATTTAGCATACTTGTCTATTTTCTGACCCGCGACGTCATAAAAATAAGTAAGTTTATAACTTAAGGATACATAGTTTAAACCTGATTAAACGACTTAAACAAAATGAAATTATAATTTCATTTTTTTAAAGTGGTTTAATCAGGTTTAAACTATGTATCCTAAAGGCTGCAACAATAGCTAAAACAAGCTTTTTTCTTGTTACTTATTAGTATGAAATATCTAAATTATTATTTGTTCAAATAAATTTTTCAATTGAAATATACTTATATACTTTTAAATTATGCCCGATTTCGTTATAAATAAATATATTATTCCGTTATAAATAAATATTCAATATTAATTTGAAATGTGAAAAACTTTATTTAATTACCATTAGAGTTGCAAAACAACCCAATTATTTCAATTGTGTTTTATTCGGAAAAAAAAAATTTTTTTCGGAAAAAAAAAAAAGTTCATTTTGGAAAAAAAAAATGTTTTTTTTGTTATTTACGTTTCTTTTAATGTTTTTTTTTTTTTTGTTCGAATAAGATTTTCTTCTTGATTATAGTGTCTACAATAATCTTGTCGTCAATATTGTTTGTTTGTTTAGTTTATTCATGATCAAAAAAGTTTACAAGTTATTGACAAAGAGCGGCACACCAGGCCACTCTTTGATAAAAATATAGTTTTTAGATTTCAGATAAAGTCAAGACGCCAAAAGCAAAGAAATATTTAAAATTATTCAGGTTCTTTAAGTCCACCGCATTTTGGGTAGAATCATTCCATGGTTTGACAACACGGTTAGTGAGGAAGTTGTTTCATTTCTGTATAGTTTCGTACAAGTTGTGCTTTCAGTTGTTTTATCTGTCCAAGCGGAAACTATACTTTTAAGACTCAGTGTTTGGTTACAGCCGAAGGACTGAGAAGTTAAATTTGTCAATTTTGCTGATGATTTTGTATTGCTCAATAAGATCTCCTCTTTCTCGTTGTTCGGGGAACTTTGTCAAGTTAATTCTTGATAGTCTCTAAATATAAGACAAGTGTTTGAAGTTAGTAGTATGTTTTGTGACTCGGTTTTGAACTTGTTCGAGTTTAGCTATGCCTTGAGCTAAAAATGGTGGCTTGTGTTGCAAATTCTATATGTGGGCAAACGTATGAACGTATATACAGTGTGGGCCATAAGGCTAAACTTCAATCTTGAAAAACTTTCTTGAGCTTGCCATGCATTCGGTTGCCAGCTGATGCAGCCGCGAAGACTGTTTTTTTAACCTTCAGATTGTTAGTAATAATAACGCCTAGGTCTCGTTCAGATGTTGTGCATGACAGTTGTTGCAGTTGGAATGCCCAGTTGTTCATAGTATAAACTGTATAAAGTTAATTTTTTGGTATTGCTGCCCCTAGGTATATCATAAAACACAAGTCAATATTTTTATCATTAGGTTTTGGAACCCCTAATTTTGCGAGGACCCTTGTACGATGGCACATTTAGCTTTTATCTAAACTCGTCCTGTATTTAAAATCAAAATCTATTTTGATTTTAATGTGGATTAAAGGTTGGCTACTAAATGATTTTTTAACTGCCGTATTTGTTGATGGAAGCGGTAAAGTTTAACTAGCAGTATTCGACAGTGTTGGAGCCTCAAAAATAAAATACAGTAAAACTAGCTTTGAATCATACTTAACCTCTATCAATAATCTTATGGAAAATAATAAATTATTCTGAAAAAGAACTACTTATTGTAAATTTATTTAAATTAAATAATTGTTTTGGCGCATATCTTAAAGGCTTATATTTTAAAAGCATATTTTATTAGCATTTAGAGCTGACACACAGATTATCTTAAACGCAGTTTTCATTGTTTTATAAGATATTTTTTGTTTCGCTTTTTAGCATACTTGTCTATTTTTTTACATGCGTCATCATAAAAAATAATTTTAATACTTAGCGTAAGTTTATAATTTCATTTTTTTTTTTTTTAATAATTTTTGTTGTTATAAAAGATTACATTGAATTTAGTTAGTTCTTATTAAATATATTATTTATTTATATCAAGGTAAAAAGTGACAAAACAAATCACTGAGATAAAAAAAAGTAGCAGAAATGAAACGACATGAGTTTTCGCTTTCAGGCGCTCTAAATACATATATTTTACCGATTTCAGTAACAACAAGTCAAACATGTTTATTAAGTGAAAATATTGTGTTTGAAGCTGGGTTTGAATTTACAGTTTTGCAACGAAAAAATGTAAGGCTCCTATTTGGAACGGACTGGCACGGAAAAACATTTCGATTAAACACAGAAATGTTAAACGATCTTTACGTTGACATTGTAGATGAATTTTATCCAAAGAATTTAAAAGAAATCCAAGAAATCATTCCAAACATAAGTTACATTCTGTGTAAAACAACTAAAAGCATAGAATACTTTAGAATAAGTAAACTTGAAACATTTTCAGATCTTGAAAAAATAGTTTTGATAACTTGCGGGGGTCAAACTATTTATCAATCTCTAGATTCATTGCTAAATAAAGACCGCTTTGTATTTGTTCATTGTAAAAAAACCACAAGTTTTATAGAGCTTTTATCAAACAATATTGAAAATGGAACAGTAATAAGGTTTAATAATTGTTTTGATCGTCAAATTCCTACTGGGACCGTTGTTATAAATGGTGTCTACGCGCACGACTCTATCTTAATTGTAAGCAAGCTTTTAGGTAATCATAATAAGCTCCTTTATCAAATTTTCTTACTTGATTCAGGTATCAAGGTTTTTATTTCTGAGAAACCTTTACCATTAGAAGTTGTTGATTTTGGAAACTTTGATTCAACTACATATATTTCCAGAATAAAGGCAATTATGTTTTCCGTTTCTTATGACATTTATTCTCCTTTATTTTACGGACAACTTATTGTGGACATTTCATTTAGAAATGAGGCTAAAAAAGACGAAGAAGATACCAAGAGAGGAGCAAATAATAATAATGAAGAAGATACTGAGATAAGGGCGAAAAACATTAGTAATTTAAACGGTTTAGAAGAGAAAGTAGAAAACAATGTACAAAATGTTAGTCGTCCAACATCTCTCTTTTCGTCTTTAACAGCAAACAATTGCTTAACTAAACAGTCAATCAATAGTTCATTTTATAAAATTGAAGAAATTTCACCATTTGAAAATATTTTTGAACTTTCAGATAGCAAAAGTAATACAAAAAAATATAAATACAAACTGAGAGAACAAGCAATACAACAAAAAAATTCTAATGATGATTCTGGCATTGATTCACCTGATGCTAATGAAGTTTTTGAACAATTATTGGCTGACTTTACATGTAACGATAAAAGTTTTGAACAACAATGTCATAATTTAAATAAATATGAAAATGATCTAACAAAATCCAAAAGTGATGAAATAAAAGAATATTTGAAAATAAAGCATTCAAAAAGTGATACAAGTTTAAGTGATACGAGTTCAGATGAAAATGTAAACACTTCAAAACTACTTGAAGCAAGTTATACAACCTACAATGTGTATTGTAGTGTAGACTATTCTTCCGTTAAACCAAGACAATTTTCAAGTCTTAGTCAAAAAAAAGAGATAGAAAGTTTAGAGGAAATCAAAGCATGCTCTATTAAAGATATAGAAAAAAGGTTACAAAAATTACAACTGAGTAAATTTGTTAATAAATTTAGACAGCAGATGATTAATGGTAGACTTTTAGTTAATTTAACTGAAAGTGCACTTATAGAAATGGGTTTCTCGCACTTTGAAGCACGAAAGTTACACAACTACGTACACGGGTGGAGAGTAAACATACAAAATTGCTGTGAAAACCTAGAAGATGCGCCAGTAACAAATTGGTCAGTTTACGACGTAAAAAAAAGTATGAAAAAAATAAAGTTAGATCGCCTAGGAGCTTTTGCTATTAAAAACCAAGTTGACGGAAATTTGCTTGAAGATCTTATTAGAAATAACTATATCAAAACATTAAAAAAAGATTACGGCATAAAGTTATCAATTGTAGAAACTGAACGATTGCGTGGTTATGTATACAAGCAATTAAATTATAAAGATTAAAAAAACATGGTTTTTGAATAAAATCACGCGAAGCAAACTATTAAGATATAAATAGCATATAGTCAGTATAAATTCTTTAGTTTAATGTAGAAATATACGAGATATCAATCATATTTTTTTCAAGTTGGTGTTACTATTCTACAAACACCTTTAAAAAAAAAGTATATTTCATTTAATCGATTTAAGTCGCTATTATATATTAATCAAAAATTAATATATAATAGCGACAGCAATACTTAATCTTCTTTCGCGTTTTTCTTTGTTTTTAAATTTTGCAAAACATAATCTCATTCAAAACATGATACTTTGTGAAATAGAACTACAAATCACTTTAAATTTTCAGGAAATGTTTATTATTCAATTTATATGAGAGTGATATTAAAATATCACGGCATAAGAAAAAAAATTGTAGAAGCTGAATGATTGCGTGATTATCTATTCAAGTAAATAAATTATAAAGAATAAGAAACCATGATTTTTGAACAATAAAGATGAGAGGCAAATACATTAAGTTGTAAATAACATATATTTAGTATAAATTCTTGAATAAATTCATAAATGAGTAATAAAATCCGTATTTCCTGTGCACAGTTAATTCTTATTTATTTAAACCATAAAACTAAATTGTTTTGAATCTACTAACATGAGATTATTTTAAAAGACACTTTAGAATTTGTGTTGTTAGTTCGCTCATTCTGTTAATTACCAAGTAATCAGGTCTAAATTATGTATCCTTAAGGCTGCAGCAATATCAATTTTTGCTAGTAAGCAGGCAAAAAAAAAAAAAAAAAAAAATTAAATATTAATTTTAAAATCTGTGTCATTTAATTTAGATTAAATCCAGGTTTAAAAAAAAAATGGATGTAAGATAATAGTATTTGAAATAAAAAGACACTAACTAGTATAATTGTACATGCTTTAATTTTAAAAATATTTTTGCTTATAGGGGCGCCTAATACTACTAATACTACATCTACAATGTTCTGAGTTTCATGAATGCTCCCGGGTGCCCTGATTATCCACGAGCTTTTTCCTCTAACTAATAGTTGACATTGTTTAGAAGTTTTGTTTTTGAAAAGTACTATTTTTAAGATAGATTATTTATAACCTTCATTCAAAAGAATTGATTTAAAATGCATTACAAAAGGTAGCTCTTACAAAGAACAAGTTTTCAAAAATTTTAGTTTTATTTTGGTAATTTCATATAACAGTTTTGTATAATATAGCGGTTTTATTTTTATAACGGTTTTTTGATATAATTGATAAGGGGGAATCATTTTTCCCTCGAAGTATCGTAGTAATAAATTTTATATTTTTAACAAATAGATTTAAATCCATTAAAAAAAGATTTGTTTTAAAATATTTATACAATTAGGGTAACGAGGGGCAAAATGAGACACTTAGGCACTAATTTATCTAATACAGGCCGTCTAGGAACTCTGGAAAAAACAACTTGATATTTTTCAAATCTTCTATCATCCTATCCAGTGGGGACAAGAACGTTTTGCGAACGTTTTTTATTATTATGTATAATTTATTATTATGTATAATGTATTATTTACCAACTTGTTAAAAATACATTCATTTTTAAATATTTCGAAAAACATTTATCTGGTTTTATTTAGCATAAAATGTTGAATAAAAACAAATGAACTTAAACAATATATATATATATATATATATATATTGTTTAAGTTACAATAAAAACAAATGAATAAAAACAATATATATATATGTATATATATATATACATATATATATATATATATATATATATATATATATATATATATATATATATATATATATATATATATATATATATATATATATATATATATATATATATATATATATATATATATATATATATATATATATACATATATATTTACACAAACATTTATATAATTTTTCAAAAAGTTTGTATATATGTGAACTGAATTTTTTTATAAAACTGTTTCTTGGATTTTAGAACATAAAGACTTTAAAGTTTTGAAACAAATGTATTACATATCTCTATTTTAGTTTAGTCAAGATAAAGTTTTGTCAATATATATTATACTTACTTTTATAATTTATGTTGACAAAATAAAATACTAATAAATAATTTCTACCTAATATACAGTCATGTTCTTCATATAGTCATGTTCTTCTTATCATGCTTGTATAACCAATTAATATTACTACAGAATAAAATAGTAACAATCATTGGTTATAAAAAGTTTAGTTTTTATCTCAACCATACCAAATAATATGTATACATATTACTTAGTACGGTTGAGATAAAAAGATGACCAAGTTTCAGGTTGCTCCTAAAAAACATTTTTTTAAAATTTCAAAGTGTTATATAATAATTATAATAATTATTTTAGTGTTTTTTCAGTAAGTAATTTTCTTTTTTATACAAAATTTACAGTTAAAGAATATAGGTTATGGCATAAATATTTTACTCAAACTTACTGGCAAAATGTTAACAGCGATTCCAGACATTTTCGTAAAATTTTCAAAACTCATATAGTAAAAAGTTTACGGCCTAAAGATACGTTTGATTTTTTGAAAAACCGTTATACTTTGAGCGTTAAGTATAAAACCAATTGGATTTTTAAAAAACCGAAAACTGCGTTATCGTTTTTTGAAAAACCAACGGGTTTTTTAAAAAACCACTTTAAAACCGATTCATTTTACAGTGTATGCAATGAAACCAATAAATATTTATTATTTTTGAAAATTCTTGTCTAACTGTAGCTTTATTTATTTATCTATCATATATCTTTATATCTATCAATCTATTTTTTATAGAACCATGGCGAAGTACTGAAGACAAAAAGCCTAAAGAACAAAAAATGAGCCCACTTCGTCAAGGTACTTTTAACTCGCATAAAGGAACTCCAAGCAGACCTGTGACAAGAAATTTAACTGATTTCTGGATAATTGGTCAACATCAATTAATGGGGGCAAACTGCCTGATTGTAGGCAAATTATGAATACAAATTATTTCTAAGGAACGATCCAGAAATCATTAAAAATAAAGTGAAGAAAAAGGATATTGCTTATGTTGTGGTTGATGCAGTCCTTGCTCTTTGGAATATGGCACGCATAAAAACTAAATACAGACAGAATTGCATGTTTGATGTTATGAAACTTTGGAATGAATGGCAGAGTTTGATGAAAAATAAAGGAAGAAAAACTGACCCTGGTAGCAAGAGAGCAAGTTTTATTGAACAATTGGATTCTATTTTTAACATTGGTGCACCCGATGCCAAAGTTTAAATAAAGAAATCAAGATTTTTCTCAGAAAAAAAAACAACAAGATGATATCGACTTTTATTTGGACCAACAACATGAAAGAAGAGCATGTATGGATGGACATGATCAAATTTTTGAAACCAAAGCTAAAATGAAACTTGCAAGACAAGCACGTGAAGCAAGAATTACAGAAAGAGAACAGTGCAGGTTGGATATTTTAAGAGAAGAACAGGTCGAAGGAGTTCCTGCTTTACTAGAATTTGATTCTGATACACAATTAAATGAAGAAGATGACTGAATTGAAATTGATCCTGATTTTGAAAACAAGAAGCAATAAAAATAGTTCAATATCTCCCCTGGTTTGCAATAGTGGCACCCACTATTGCAAACCAGGGGAGATGCATCAAGCACGTTGGATGGCTAACAACATATATGCTGGAAAGATGTATATGATTTCCAAACAGATGCGGTATGATGATGAAATGCTTGCTAAACTCATGTATATGAATAAATTTTTGGTTCGTTTCTACACTCCTGCATGAATAAAAACACCATGGGCAGTGGATGCACCTATGAACGACCTCCAGTTTATTCACGAAATGATTGATTTTAGAAGTGTTGACAAAGATATTGGTGACATTGTGGTTAACAAACTCCGTAATCGTTAATGGTACTTGCCAGAAAAAGTTGTGTCATTTGGTTTATTTTAGCAAGCAACATTTGATGACACATGCACTAAAGAAAGAAATGGCGGATTGATTGCTTTTGACTCCAATACCATAAAACTTCCACCTTGGTAAATCAGTATTCAAAAAAATTAGTTGTGAAACAACTTTGACAAGTTTGATTAGGCCTGAACCTTGTTCGCTGTTCCACGTTTTCTTAATAGTGAGCACTGGTTGGCTTTCCTAACCAGTGGAGCAGTGGAATTCAGAATAGCTTTTAGAGTTGCAAAACAATTTATTTGTACAGTTAAAGTTAATCTCGGATTTTGCAACAATTATTATAACTAATATTTGGCAAAGCAAATGGTTTTTGCAGGGTGCCGAGTAGCATATAAAGTTATATCCCAGTTTTGATAAAAAGACACTAAACTTGTGAAACTTTAGTGTAGTACTAAGTACTTTATGAGTGTATTGAGTATAAGAGATTAAATACTTTTCAAGTAAACTACTAATTTTTTAAAGAAAGATTTTAAACTTTTTGTTATACTTGGTCACAAAATTGACTAAAATATTTTTCTAAAGTTGAAATGTTAAATGCAACATTATTTCTTTGTGTAGTCTTTATATTAAACATGATTTAAACCTTTATATTAAACATGATTTTGTTTAAATTGTTTAAATTTAAATATATATATATATATATATATATATATATATATATATATATATATATATATATATATATATATATATATATATATATCATATATCATATATATATATATATATATATATATATATATATATATATATATATATATATATATATATATATATATATATATATATATATATATATATATATATATATATAATATATATATATATAATAAAAATTAATAAACTTTTTCACGGCATTTGAACATATTACAGTGTTTCCATGAAAATTATTCAAACTTTCACTTAACTTGACACTTTACTTTTTCAGTATATGAGGTTTTAACATTCCTTTTGGCTTGTATTTTTCTTTTAAATAATGTTCAAAGCAGATTTTTTATCGCTAAAAATTTTGTGACTCTTTGCCTTGATTTTTAATAATCAATAAATTAACTGGTATTGTGGCTTCAACGTTTGTTGGAATAGACCTTACATATATTCTACTTGATTTACTAACCATATTTTATTATTATTGTTATGATCTGTTGGGGCTCTATAAAAAGATTAAGTTGGTATTTTGCCATCTATATCTTCTTTGAGCCTGTCTGTTTATTATTTATAGATTTTTAATTATATTTTATTTTTTGTGAAAGGGATTTGTAGTTTATATAAACAGCCAAATAAAATAAAATTAAAAAAAATAAATAAATAAAATTAAGTAAAAAATTTATATATATATATATATATATATATATATATATATATATATATATATATATATATATATATATATATATATATATATATATATATATATATATATATATATATATATATATATATATATATATATATATATATATATATATATACATATTTCGTGTTAATAAGAATATTACAAAAAATCACAGGTGATTGCAAATAGTGATAAAGATAAGACCAAAAAAATAATATTAGAAATAAATTAACCATATAAAAAAAGTAAAATTTCACAAAACTTATATACACTTATAAAACAGGCTTTTAAAAGAGGTAATACATAAAAAAAATTAATATAATGTGTTCACATATATACATGCACAAATAAAAAGAAGCTGTGTTCTTGAGAGTGTCAAGAAAGAATCTAACAACTGTAGATGTTAAATTTTAACAGTTGTTTTTCGCTAAATTTTTTAAGTTTATTTTAAAAATTACTAAAGTAGCATTGACAATTCCACTCTTCATACGATTCCAATTTCTAACTATACAAATCGTGAAGAAATGATACCTTGGCAAAAAGTTTTAAACATACCGCATTCTTAACCTTTGATTGTGTTCTCTAGTTAGCCTACCTAATACTTCTGGTTCACCATGCCAATTGATAGTATCATGTTTGTTTATGGCTTGTTACATTTGGATAAGATCACCGTTTTCTCTTCTATTAGATAGATTTTGTAAGTCCATTTTCTCTAATCTTCGTTCTTAACTGTCTCCTTTTTTTTGTTGTTAATATTTTTAGCTTTTCGTTAAGCTTTTTTGATTAAGTTGACATCTTTAATAAAATATGGGTTTGAAAAGCATATTCAAAGTGCGGCCGAACAAGTGACATATAAAACAATTTCGTTGATGTTTTATCTGGATAGTGAATTGTGTGTTTTAAAATTTTTGATTCGCCTTACTTACCATTTTTTCAGTATGGTTTCCCCATTTTAAATTATCCGAAACATAAACACTGAGGTCTCTTTCCTTTAATTTTACTATAAGTTCATGTTGAATGATCTCTGTTTCTGAGGCATTATAATTTAAAGTAAAATTTATTTTCGAATTATCACAACAAAACTGAATGATTTTACATTTATCTATAATAAAACTGATTTGCCATTTTTTTGCCCAGTTAAATATGATGTCAAGATCAAATTGTAGAGAGTGATTTATTTTATTATTTTTTGTAACTGCAATTATTTTTAAATCATCAGCATAAAGGTTTGCTTTTTTTGTTGTTTAATTCTTTTGTTAAATCATTTATAAAAATTATAAAAAGCAAATGTCCTAATACCGATCTTTGTGGTACCCCAAAAAAACTTACTTAAAAACATTTGATTAGTTTTAGCAATACCTGAAGACTTGTGCACATTTAAATTTAATAACCGTTTTTTTATATTTTCCTCATTAAACAATAAAATTCACATATAGACATATTAGATAGACTTTCGCTTATAAATACAGAATTGAAAAATCGATTTAATTGAGTAGCAATAACTTGATTATTGGTTGATATTTCGTTGTTTTTAATTGAAATTGCTCTTATATGGTGTTTTACTTTTAGTCTAATGTTAATATAAGCATGAATTTGTATAGTATTTATTTTCGATTCTGTTGCAGTTTTTTTCATAACTTTTTATTGTAAACTTTACAAGTGTATATTCTTTCTTTAGATTTTTGAAAAGAGAGGCTTTGTACAAGAAGGTTACTCTTAAGTCAAATTTTGTGTTTTAATTCTTTATTCATCCATAAGAATCATTTGGTTTTAAATGTTTTTCGATTAAATGACGGTATGAAATAGTTACATCCATTTTTTTAATTTTTGATAAACTTTTCGTAAGACTGGTCAATATCAAGTTCAGTAAACTCATGACTCCAGTTAAATTTATTTAGGTATTTTGAAAACTCATTATAAATTCCTTTTATGGCTACTCGTTTTGTAGTGATATTTTCATTTTTGTAATTATTATGTGCTTGATAATTAAAATTAAAAATTAAAACATAGTAACCTCTTTTTTTTCCCCAAAGGATCCATATGTATCAAGCTCGATGTACAAAAAGGATATCGAGCTATATATATAGTAACGTTTCAAAGTTAACTTAATTTTGAACTTTAGCTCACATGCCGTTGGAACGGCTTAATTTAAGAGTAAGGTCAGTTACGTGTTTTTTGAATGAAAATTTCTTTTCTATCACAACACCAAGATAAGTTATACTATTAGGCAAAAATTCTATAATTATTTTGGAAGATTCTTGTTAGTTTTCTTAGAAAAGTTAGTTGCGTCTTAAATATTTCTTAATGTTTCTTCTGTTTTTTTTTGTATTTAATAAGATTTTATTTGCTTGAAGCCATTGAACAACACTGGGCAAAGCCTGATTAAAATATTTATTTAGTTTTTTGAGAGAATTTGTTAATAATTTTGTTATCAGCAAAATTAAACGGATTTGATTGTTTGTAATTAATAAATAGAAGAGGACTTATTATGGATTCCTGAGAGATACCAATTCAAACTTTTTTAATATTTGAGTAGGTGCCATTTAAATTTACAAACTGTTGACAATTAGTAAGGTATGATTTAAACCATTGCAAGGGTATGCCGCCATAATAGTTAAGCTTCGATATGTCATAGTCAAATATGTCAAAGACTTGAAAAATCAATGAAAACTCCAAATGCAAAATTTCCATTGTCAAGAGCAACTCTTATACTTTCTGTAATTTTGATTAGAGCGTGAGCTGTAGAATGCTTTTTACGAAAGCCAAACTGGTGCTTATATAAACATTGATTTTGGTTTAGGAAGATGTATAATTTATTATGCATAACCTTAGATAAGCATAACACAAGATTTGTAAAAATGTTAAATTCTTCAAGTTGTACCCAGTGAAGAATGATGGCAACCTTTAACCGCAAAATATTTCATCCATTTTTATGAAAAAAACTTTTTTTTTAAATTGCAAAACGCAATAAAATAGCCTTATTAAAATGCTGCAAAGAATTTATAGAGTTCTCAAGTTGAAATGATCAATTAGAACCTTTTGACAAAGAAGAAAAGTGCAAACATTTGATTTTGAAGTTGTAGCGGATCATACAGTAAAAATAAAATCTCTTTTTAAAGAAAAGAAATTTTAAAGAAATGAAAGAACTTCTTTTATTTAAGAGACCAGACCAGCTAACTCCGTAGATAAAATTAGGTTTAAGATTTTAAAGAAATTGATTAGTTGAATGATTATTTGAAACTACCCGTGAAAAACTCAAAAAAAGCATTAAAAACTTTTAAAGCTTAACAATTTAATTAAAATTTTCAAAAAAATAATAAAATATTTTAACTTTTCTTTTTGTAAAAAAATAAATAAATAAAAGAATGACTAAACTCACACCCCAATCATTTGTGATATAATATTGAGAAGTAGGAATGGATAAAATTAAAGGCGTAAAAAACGGGTTAAGTTAAAATTACCCATTACCCGGGTAAACTTTTGAAAATATTAAACCTTTATGTATGCGATAACAATAAAATAGTCAAATTGTTTTGAAAAGAGTTATTATATTTAAACATAGCCCAAAATTGGAAATCTAAAAAATTTCTAAAAACCAAAATGAATTCCAACAGTGTTTTAAATGTAATAGTGGAGGAAATAAAGGTAAAAATAGTTTAAATTGTGATACCAGAATTGGTATTCTACCAGAATACCAGAAAAAAGTACTACAAGTTAACTTCCTTAATACCTTAAGAAATTTTATGTCTCAAATGAATAAACAAAACAAGCACGTTTTCTTCGCGGGAGATACAAATATGGACTCATTATGTTATGAAAAGCTTGCAAACATAAAAATTTTTTTCAAGTTACTATTTGAATTTTTTTTTTTTTAATTTATTTTATTTCGTCATTAAATGAATAATCTTTTACAATGTTTTTTTACAACATAAAAATTATAACATTAAAGTTTCGACCGGAGCTGGCAGAAGACATGATCTTATCATCCAGCCCCGTTAATATAACTAAAAAATTCAGCCGATAAAAATGAAAAAGGAAAAAAGAAGCTAAAGCAAGAACTGATTTTAAGAAGAAAAGAACTTAAAAATCAAATTATTATTTACAGAAAGAGAAAAAAAAAAAAAAAATATTTATTATTTCTTCTCATTATTATTATTTTTTTTAATTCTCCCCGACGGGCATTTGTTTTTAAAAGTTACGATCTAAATGTGTTTTAAACGTCTTTTAAACGTCTTTTAAACAATAATGTTTAAAAGACGTTTAAAAGACATTTAAAATACATTTAGATCGTAACTTTTAAAAACAAATGCCCGTCGGGTCTATTTTATTCTACTTTTATTTTTATTATACACGCACGCACACACACATACGCACACGTACACACAAATATATGTCCGTTCATATATACATACAAATCAAATAAATCTGTATTACATTCCATCTACAAATTGCGTAAGATATAATAAATATTGCATTTACAAATTACGTTATTATTGTAAAATAAAATAATATCATACTTGTTCTAAGTACCATACAATATAATTGTAATGTTGAGTCAATTTATAAGACATTAAATAACTAAGATAACCAAAAGTTGTTAATAATACGATAGTAATTGCTTTGTGTCAAAACTAAATAAGTGTTGTTGTGTTGCACGTTTAAAATGTTGAGTTGAATTGAAAGTTTTTATATTACTTGTTAAAAGCAAGTTCCATAACCGCGGCCCTCGGCAAGATATCGAAAAATCAGCTTGTTTTGATAATGTTTTTGGTATAATAAAATTATTTGTTGAGTATTTACTTTCGTATTTGTGGTTTAAAGAAAAAAAATAAGTTTGGAAAATGCTTGGTAGCATACCATTTTTAAACTTAAACATGAAAACGAGTATATTAAGAATATTTATTTCATAGACATTAGGCACTCCAATTTTTCTTAGTAGTGGTCTGGCACTAGCGTATTTATTTGCATTTAATATCAAGCGAATTGCTCGTTTTTGTATTTTGTAAATCATATTTAACTTTGAAGGATAAGTACTTGCCCAGATAATATTGCAGTAGCTGATGTAGCTATGAATAAATGCAAAATAAATATTTTTTAAACAATTTGTGTTTAGGAGATGTTTTGTTTTATACATAATACCAATAATTTTTGATATCTTATTTTCTATTACTTTGATATGATTACTCCAGCTAAGATGTTCATTAAGAATTACGCCTAAAAATTTGATTGAGTATTCTCGTTTAAGTTTAGTTTTATCAATTAGTAAATCAGGTAGTTTTAAGGGGAGGGTTTCAGATTTTGATAATTTTGTAAAAAGAATATACTTACTTTTTTCGACATTTAAGGAGAGTTTGTTAGCCTTAAACCATTCGTTCAGGTTTTCAAGTTCTTAATTAACAGTGTTAAATAATAGGCTAATGTTTGTGTGGATAAAGAACACTTGCGTATCATCGGCAAAAAGGACAAAGTTAAGTATGTTAGAAGATAAGTAGATATTGTTAATATAATAATGGACCAAGAATTGATCCTTGTGGAACCCCACAAGTAATGTCTTCAAGTCGTGTTACAGTGTTGTTATATGATAAAGCTTGTTTCCGATTATTAAGGTAAGAGCAAAACCATTTTAAATTGTTATTTCTTATTCCATTATTATATAGTTTATAAAGAAGAATTTTGTGGTCAACAGTGTCAAACGCTTTTGAGAGATTGAGGAATACCCCAAGAGTGTATTTATTGTTGTCAAACCCATTTAAAATTTCATTGACAAGTTTGGCTACAGCGTGTTCTGTTGAATGGTGTTTTTGAAAGCCATATTGGTTATTATTTAGTAGGTGGTGGTTTACTAGATAATTGTTTAGCCTATTGTGCATTATGCGCTCTAATATTTTTGAAATGCATGGCAAAATAGAAATAGGCCTGTAGTTAGAAGCAATCGAATCGTCTCCGCTTTTAAATATAGGAACAACTTTTGCTAGCTTTAGCTGGTCCGGGAACACCCCATTTTTTAAAGACAGATTACAGATATGCAGAAGGGGATATTCAATAATATCGTAGACATTTTTTACAACGTTCACACTAATGTCATCTAGTCCTGGACTTTTGTTTTCTTGTAAGGTATTAAATGCATTTTTAAGCTCATCCGGAGTTATTTCAAGCTCGTAAGCTCGTTTCACTTTGGTAGCATCTTTTTTTTTTCCTGTTACCTCTTTTATTACGCCCCATGTTTTTAGTGTTACCGCCATAATTTTCTAATAAATTGTAGTAAAATTTTTTTTTTGAACGTTTTTTTAATTTTTCAAATAAATTTTTGTATTGTTTATATATTTTTTCGTTTTTAAAAGTCTTTTTTTTTAAAAATTTTTCATAAAGTTTTTTTTTTTTTTTTGAAGATTTAATAAGCCCTTTTGTCATCCAAGGACTTTTAAGGTTTTTGAGTTTTGTTAATTGCTCAAGCTTGGAAAACGCTTTTTCGTACAAAGTTATAAAAGTGTGTTTAAAAATATCGTAAGCTATGTTAGTGTCTTTGCAATTAACAACCTGATCCCAGTTTTCCATTGATAAGTTGCTTCGGAACTTTGTTATACTTTTTTCATTTATTTGCCTTTTTGTTGTAATTATTGTTTTGTTTTCTTTTTTATTGTTGAAATTGTTAAGCAGAAGAAATACCGGAAAATGGTCACTTATGTCAGATTTTATTATTCTGCTTTGAATATTACATTTTATGGTAGTATTTGTAAATATGTTATCGATTAGGGTAGCTGTTCGGAGAGTTACTCGAGTTGGCTTATTTATTAAGGGTTCTACGCCGTGCTGTAAGAGATTATTTAAAAAGCGTTTGACATTGTTATTAGTTTTTATTTTAAAGATCCAAGTTAGTATCTCCCATTATGTATAAGTGCTTATTTTTAGCCAGTTCTAGGTATTGAATTATATGTTTTTTAAAGGATTTTATATTGCCATCTGGTGGTCTATATAAGCCAGTAATATACGCATTTGCTTTACTTTGGTTTGTTAATTCAACCGTGAAAAGTTCACAGTTTGCGTTCAGTATGCTTAGGCTTTCTACTTTTTGAAACTGTATTGTATTATGTATGTAGAAACATATTCCTCCGCCAGTACCTCTACTACGAGTTTGATGGAGAGCTTTATAGCCTTTTAATTGAAAATTTGAGTTTATGGTATTTTCGTCTTTGCACCATGTTTCTAAAAGGCATATTACCGTAAATTCGCGACTTATGTCTTTTAGCATTTTTTTAAAAGTTTTCAAAGTTTTTGCTCATGCTGCGTATATTTAATGTCAGCGCTGAAAAAGTATTTTGTGACGCATTTATAAAACAAGATAATTCTTTGATACTATAGTAATTAGACTTAAATGAGTCGTTTTCAAAAAAATTTTTATCAGGGTCGTTGTTATTGTTCAGAAAAAGAGTGTTTTTTTTAATCAAAAATTTCAAAATATTTTGTTTCCATCATTGTCATAATTAAAAATTTAACTGCTTAAAAAATTAAATATAAGATATATAAATATATTCATACACGTGTAAAATATAAATATAAGAAAGAAGAGTTATTTTTTTTTGATATTATTCAATTTAATAATTTTATCGTACCTTAAACCAACATTTTCACCATTATTGCGTCGTTCTTTTACTTCAGCCAGGAG
This sequence comes from Hydra vulgaris, assembly GCF_022113875.1. Classification (NCBI taxonomy): domain Eukaryota; kingdom Metazoa; phylum Cnidaria; class Hydrozoa; order Anthoathecata; family Hydridae; genus Hydra; species Hydra vulgaris. Next base: position 52,165,641 of record NC_061158.1, on the reverse strand, counting down.
TCTTTTCCTAATATTGACAGTCTAATGGGAAAAATCTTCGTTTAAGTAAATGTTTGTACCTTTTAGTCTATATGACTCTTTTAGAATTTTTGTTTTATCATTGTATCTTAACAACTTCATTATAACTGTTCTGGAGCTTCCTTCTTTTCTGGCTCCGGTTCGATGAGCTCGTTCGACTTCTATTCCATTTAGTCCTAACTTATTGACTAAAAATAGTTTAACTTTATCCTCAGTTTCATTCCATGTTTCTTTCACACTTTCTGGTAACCCGTCTATTCTTAAATTATTTCTTCTCGATCTATCTTCAAACTTTCTTAGCTTTTCATTTATATTTTGCGTTGTAATGTTTTCCTTTTCCACTCGATCATTGTTTTGTTTGAGGATAGTTGCAATTTTTTTGTCAAAAACTTCATCATGAAAATTTAAGCTCAATGTTATGTCTTCGATATCTTTTACTATTATCTTTTTTTTGTTTGCACTTTCTTTAGAGTTTTCTTCAACTTAGTCAAGTCTCTCATTAATTATTTTTGTATTTGCGCTTAAGATTTCTATAAATATTTGTTGTTGTTGCTTAAGCATTGTTTTCATTTCCTTTTCTATATTCCAAAAACATTTCCTTCAGCATTTTTTTAACTTCTACAAGAGTAACTGACATTTTAGATTTATCTTTTTTTTATCTTTTATTTTAATAATTTATAAAGAGCTGTTAAAAAGCGTCTGTTCACTGCAACGTTTCCGCAAAAAAAAATAAATAAAAAAAATAAATAAATAAATAAAAATAAAAATTTAATATAATACCCACCATATTTAAGCCCACACGCATTACTAACCAATCATTTTCTGTGATTGACAATATTTTAACAAACAGTTTCCTAAATACTAAATTTGAATTAGGCTTTTTTATTGCAGACTTTTCTGATCATTTTCCGGTTTTCCATATAGCACGCAAAGTACTATCTAATATTGACAATAAAAAATGTTTAATAGTACTATCTAATATTGACAATAAAAACTTACAGAAATCTTCCTATAAAAAAACCTGAATAATTTTAAAAACAAACTGCAAGTAGAACAATGGGATAATGTTGCGTTTGATAATTTCTCAAGGTCATTTCAAAATATCTTTGATAATATATGCCTGAAATTCTTTATATTTTTTATTTTGTTAATTTTTAACTATTTACAAACTTTTAACAACATTATAAACTTTATAATGTTGGTAAAAGCTTGAACAAAATAACTGAAAATAGCTTGTTTTTTAATAAAGTTATTTTCGGTTGCTTTTACTGCTGTTTTACTATAAAATGCAAAATAAGTAAAACCTAGAAAAATCCATATATAATCAAATAACAAAAATAACTTATAGAAGTTAACCATAAAGTTGATTATTTTTCCAATCTAAACCCAACGTTAATCCAATGTATATAGATTAAATTTGACCAAATGTGTATAGCCCCACTTTGATCCAATGTGTATCTATTAACTTTGATCCAATGTTTATAACGCAGCGTTAATCCAGTGTGTAAGGATTAACGTTGGATTGATGAACTTTGGATTATATACAGTGGATCAACGTTGTGTTTCTATCGAGAAAAGGAAGATTTATGAGTATATACTTGTATAATTAATAAGAATTATTTTTCATGCAAATATATTTTGCTTATATATTTTTTCTCTTTTCTTATATAACGAAATTTGAAACCTTGCTTCTAACATTGCGCAACCAAATAAAACATGAAATAATAAGATAATTTTTGGGGAGAAAAACCAAATAAAACATTAAATAATAAGATAATTTTTTGGGTGAAAAAAAACACTTGACACTAGTATAATAAATGAAAAGATAACTAAACTTGAATTTAATAAAGCAGTTATTGAACTTAAACGCAACAAGTCATGTGGATATGATTGTATTTCCAGTAATGTAACTATTTATGTAATGGACAGCATTAGTAAACCATTATTTTATTTAATATTATCTTCATTTGAAAATAGTATATTCCCTGACAAACTTAAATTAGCCAAAATTATTCCAATTCTCAAAAAAGGTGATTGCAATAATGTTTCTAACTACCGACCTATTTCTAATACTTCCAGTATTTTCAAAAGTATTTAAATGAGTAATTTATAATAGAGTTAATAAGTACTTTACATTAAACAATTTATTATACAAAAATCTGTTTAGATTTCAAAACAATTGCTTTACTGAACATGCTATTATTAAACTTGCAGACAAAATATATAAGTCGTTTGATAGCGATGAACTGGTATTAGGAGTTTAAATTGATCTTTCTAAAGCCTTTGATACAGTTGATCACAGTATTTTACTTTCCAAGCTAAATTATTACAGTATAATAGGCTCAACATTTAAGTGGATTCAAAGCTATTTGTCTAACAGAAAGCAATTTATATTACTAGAAAAATCAGAAACCCTCGATACTACGTTCCTCAGGGTTCAATCCTAGGTCCATTATTGTTTTTAATATATATTAACAATATGTATAAAGCTTCCTAAAAAATATCTACAACTATGTATGCTGACGATACAAATTTATTTTTTAATTATCATGATGTAAAGACTTTTTTGAAACTATGAATATTGAACTCGAGAGTTTCAACCTCATAGCAAATAAATTATCCCTAAATTGTGAAAAAACTAGCTTTACTCTTTTTCATAAAAAAAAACAATTAATTAATCTTCCGTTGAAACTGCCTAAACTCTTTATTAATAAAAATAAAATTAAACGTGAAAAATAAACAAAATTTTTGGGAGTGCTTTTTAATTGAAAATTAGCTATTTAATGAAACTTTAGTTTTGTACATACTCAGCTTTTGTATGCAAATATTGTATAGGCCAGAACCCATCAAACCAAATTTCTAAAATTGCAAAATCTGCAAAACCAATTATGCAAAGCACTTAATTATTTAAATAGATTAGTAAACCTGGACCCAGTGATGAAAAGCATGATTTTTTTAGATATTGAGAAAATTAACGCATTACAAATATTAATTTTTATGTATAAGTATAAAAAAAATCTTTTACTGAGCGTTTTTTCAAATAATTTCTTAATATCATTTTCTGAAAAATATAATCTACGTTTAAATACAAGGTACAACTATGACCTAAGAAAAATTAAATCACATCAGTTTTGTTTTATTGAACTTTTATCTTACTTTGAAAACTAAATTAATTTTTTTTAATGAGTGACTAAAGGGGCACTATGAAAAGATTGTGATGATAAACGCATCATCCTTAACTTCTTTGAGTCCATGACTGGTTATAACAGTATAAACAGAATATATATATATATATATATATATATATATATATATATATATATATATATATATATATATATACACATATATATATCAAAGTTTTTATGTTTACGATGTTATTTATTTTATATAAAAAATTGTAATATTGTTTAACCAGCAAAATAAAAATTAAAAAAACCCGATAAACAATGAAACTTGGCAAAATTGTTTTCCAAAATTATACAAGTTAATAGAGAAAAGGACTCCATTTATAAATGTCTTTGGTTTTGAGTTACAGAGTCTTCAATTTTTAAATAAATGAACTTAAAGGACTTCTACTTATAGGGTAAAATCAGCTTTAAATAAAAGCGTTAACAGTCCACATGGTTAAACTATAAATGTTTTTAAAAATAAACGAGTAAATAGTTTTTTTTAAGTAAGTGCAGACTTACCTAAAAAACTATTTAGTTAAAGGTTTGCTTACTTTTTGTTAATAAGCTAGTAAATGTATCTTTCATGTAAATTAACATTCATGAATGTATAAAAAACGTGTTATTTTTTCAGATTTTCCGGATTTATTATAATTAACCGATGAGTTTCCTTTTTATTTTGGAGTTATTATAATTTACCGGAGTTATTATAATTTAACAATGAGTTTTCTTTATATTTTTTTATTTTGTTAATTTTTAACTATTCACAAACTTTTAACAACATTATAAACTTTATAATGTTGGTAAAATCTTAAAAAAAAGAACTGCAAATAGCTTGTTTTTTAATAAAGCTTGTTATTTTCGGTTGCTTTTACTGCTGTTTTACTATATTTAGGCAAAATAAGTAAAACCTATAAAAATCCATATAAAATCAAATAACAAAAATAAATTATAGAAGTTAACCATAGATTGGTATGTATCAGAAGAATTTAAAACTTGTGCTGCATATGAGTAACCAAGAATAACAAATAATCCGAGTGTGATAAAGGTTTAATATGTCAAGAGCATCATCAATGAATTTCCAGCTAGCACACTTACGCTGGGCTAAAGAATGTAAATATATTGTGAATGTCGGCTGTTTTCTCCAATACAAATACAACGTTGATCCAATATTAGTTGTACCGTATTTATATTAATGATAACCGTAAAACGACGTGGTTAAAAATAGTAAGCAAAACTACATTAGTCCAACATATCTAAAAACATCGCAAAAGTTGATTGTTTTTTCAATCTAAGCCCAACGTTGATTCAATGTATATAAATCAACTTTGACCAAATGTATATAGCCCCACTTTGATCCAATGTGTATCTGTTAACGTTGATCCAATGTTTATAACGTAGTGTTAATCCAATGTGTATGGATTAACGTTGGATTATATACAGTGGATCAACGTTGTGTTTGTATCGAGAAAAAGCAGATTTATGAATATATACTTGTATAATTTAAAATAATTATTTTGTATGCAAATATATTTTGCTAATATATTTTTTCTCTTTCTTATATAACGAAATATCAAGCCACTCGCAAAACAAACATGAATAATGCCTCCTTAATTAGATGTTACATTAGGTTATTCAAAAATTATCAGCATTGCTAATTCATCGATAAAGGATGAAATATAGGGAAAAGTTGCCTTAATTGGAATACTTTAGAAACAAATATTTATTGACTAAAAATGGCATGAACTAATAGTGCATTATTTTTACCACATGTAGCTACACATAGGATTTTTTTCAGATGTAATTACATCTGTAAAAAAATATTAACTAATAATGGATTATTTTAACCAGATGTAGTTACATCTTCCTAAAGATGTTATTAGGGTTGTTGATTTTCAGATGATATTGAACAGATGTTGTTGGAGTAAAAAAAATGTAAAATGAAAAACATATATCAAAAAATTTGCAGATAAATGCAGATAAATAAACACACAGCAAAAAATAAATGCAATCAAGTTATAACTCAACTTACCCTCTCGCGAAAAGTGTGGAGTTTTCATCCACTACGGTGTGTAGCTATCACTCCGTGACACAAGTGTGGAGCTATTTTGCACGCTTTTGTGAAAATTAACTTTTTCAACTCGACTTCTGCACAGAAGTGTGGAGTTATTTGCACAAAATAGTGCATAATAACTCCACACTTGTGTCTAGGAGTGATAGCGACACACTGGTGTGGAGGAAAACTCCACACTTTTCGCGAGTGTGTATTCCGCGAAAATTAACTGTTTATTAGCTCAGAAATGAACTCGCAAAATTATTGGTTTAAAAAATTTCTGGTAAAAAAATAATAATAATAAATTTCAGAAAATTGACAAACAAAATAAAAAATAATAATAATAATGCCAAAGACTTTTAAGCAAATAAAAAAAATTTAAAGTTTAGTAGCTAATTTTTATTTTAAAAAAATTATGAAAAAGTTAAAGGCTGCCGAGAGTTGTGTTCATATTATACTGCCAAGACAAGTTGTGTTCATATTAAAGAAAATGTTTAAAAACAACATTTGGGCTGAATTTTTTTGATTAAAACTAAAAAATGAATGCATACCAACAAAATTAAAATTATCGTTTTAGTTGAAGCATAGTCATAGTAGTAAAATTATCGTTTTAGTTGAAGCATAGTCATAGTATATTATGACTATGGTTGAAACTTGCTTTCTCTATTTTTTTTTGGTTCTCAGAGTCTGTATAATGTTAGCCGCAATCTGCAGACTTGATAATTTATGCCATGCGTGTTTAATTCATAAGGTGTCGTCCATAAAGTACGTAAGCTCATAGGGGGGAGGACTTCAAAAAGCATACGAAAGCGTATGGGGGAGGGGGGAGGGCTCATTTTAAAAGTACGTACTTCGAATTTCTAATTTTACACAACTAACCAGCTACTCAATAGAAAAGTTAAAATTCTGACTAAAGATCCTAGTTTGCCAACATAAAAAGATGTACTGTAAAGGGAGTAGAAGGTATAGTTACTCTCTATGCACACACATGCATGGGCGCCCGCAAGATTTTTTGATGTTTCAGATAAACCACTTTCACACATTGTGCAAACTACAAACTTAAGTATGTTTATACCTATGCCATTTGAAGAAGACTTGCAAAAAATTGTTATAGCGGTCTGGGAACAAAAAAGCACTCAAATGCTTGCATCCCCTCCCCTGCCCAAACGTGAGGGCACTAATGTAGTAAAATTTTTCGACCCCTTCCCCCCCACAAAAAAATAAATAAATAAGGGGTTGTACATTTTGCATCGACATTTACATCGACATTTTGTAATTTACAATATTTTTCAACGAAACTTAAATTCTGCCCATAAAATTAATTTTAATATTAGATCGTTAAGTTAAAAATTTTACTACAGTAAGTAACAAAAGAATCCTTTGCCGTTAACAAATGGCTTTGGGGTCGTATAAATACTTTATACGTTTTTCACCCCCCGCCTATTTTTTTTTTTTTTAATACAAAAATTTATTGAAATAAAAAAGGTGGAGGAGGTACCCTAGATACTTTTAAAGTATCTAGGGTATTAATAGCGTTAGGTTATTAATAATAGAGTTGTTCGTTTTATGTTTAATTTACATTTAGTTATGGTTTAACTCTTTCAATACCGCAAGCCACTGGTAGCGGCTTTCGAGTATTCTTTACAATTTATCTTGTTTTGCACATTAATTTCCGTTCTAGACACATAGAATTTGTTTTTTCTAAAGGTTCAATTAATTCTCTACATAATCAAGAAAAAATAAGAGCTATATTGAGTAATTATAAACAAGTTATCGCCAAGTTAAAAAATCTTGAATAAACCTTCATAAAAAAACTTCTTTAAATTTAGTTATAAAATAAAACAGCGTTAACACTGTTGTAAAACTTAACTTGTAGAAGAGCTAAGTATTTAGTTAAGTAAATACCAAAATAATTTGAAGAAAAAATATACTTTTTATTCATTAAATGAGGTTTGTTTCGGACTAAATGTTTTAGTTAATACTTATAAAAACAAAAGTTGTTTAATGATGCGTGTTAAAAATTTTGTTATCATCGAATTTTAATTAATTGTTATGTATATATATATAATGTTATGCCGTCCAAATTTTATTCAAAAATATGCGGTTGCTACGAAAAGACTTTTGTTCGGTTTGAAGCGAACAAGTTAATGCGATTCTTCGTTTTTATATTTATATTATAACTATTATACTATAGCTATACAAATATTTGTTTTAACTTTAATTTAGTTTGATTTGTACGTTTATTAGTATAATAATTCGTTTAATATTTATTTTCTACTTTGTTCAGATTATATGTTATATTCAAGTCGCTCGTTTTTTATTCAGTTTGAATTATTTTATACGCTTTAGTAAAATTATTCTTTTAGTATCTAGTTAATACACTGCTCTCCAAATTGACCACCAGGTTGAAACTCTCCCCATTCCCAATTTTTTGAATTAAGCCAATTATATGCAATAGTAAACACAATTTATATTGCCAAAAAAAATCTGAACTAAGTGCTAAGTATGTAAATTTTAATAATCAAAACATAATTTTTTGCTTTTTTTCTTCAAAAATTTAAATTAAGACAGTCATTATGGTATTTAAGAAAACCCAATAAAATTAATCTTTATATAATAAAACAACATAATAAATACATTTAAATACATCTGATATTTTCACTATTGTTTGTTTAAATTGAAATTCACTACAGCAGACTTCAGCTTTTCGGCATAGTTTTTGTTTCCAATAGTTCTTTTATAATTCACCCAAGTTTTTTTAAATTTGCGATGAACAGCTTCACCGCATTGTTCTGCATAGTTACCTAAGCAGGTATGATTGTGTTCTACAAAAGGGAGAATACGACACACTAAAATATGTATTTTCCATAATACTGTTAAATTGTAGTCAAAAATATTTTTGGTATACAGTTGAAGACTTAAAAAACGAACTTTTGAAGTCTTCAACTTTAACAGAATTATCTGCACCCAATTCCAAACCAAACACTGCTGATTTTATTAATAAAAATGTACGCAAACAATCAATTATTAGTAAAATATTAATTGCTGCAGTAATGGTGACATCTCTCTCTAAAACATCTAACAGGGAAAAAAATCTATTAGCATTATTTCCGTCGAAGCCTACACCGTGATACCCTCTCATTAGTATGTAATGTTTTTTCAACCAATTTTCAAAAGTTGGTCAAACACACAAAAGCAAAGTACAAAGTTTATCATAATGTGGAGCTCAGGTGGTGGAACAATGTGTTCAAGAAAAGTTTCTTGATCTTCTTGTAAGTAAATTAAACGAGGATTTATAACATTTTTGTATTCCTGCATTTTTAATATTTTTCTTCCATCACATACATATTGATCATAACACAAGTCTATGGAGCCTAAAATTCTAAGTTTTCCTGTTTCTAATGTGCATATTCACAATACAAACAGGCATATTTGCCAGAGTGACTTCACAGTCCAAAAATACTGTTTTCACACTTTAGATCAAATGCGAGACTAAAATTCACTTCTTCAAGTTTTAGAGGAGCCAATAATTTTTGGAGATTGCCATAATCCTCTGAAACCAACTCCACAATAGCAAGAATATAGCAACGTTTCACGCCAGAACCTGCATATATTTCCGATGAAGAAAAGTGATTTTTTGGATCAAAAACATTTATGATAACTTTTAAAAAGTTTTGACCGCAATCTATAGAAATTCTTACCATTGCATTAAGATTACCGATGCCTCTTCTTTCTGTTATAAATTGAATAAATTCTGTTGTATTTTTGACATCAACTATATCTCTAAAAACTCCTTTGTAAAGTAGAACATAATTTTTTTGTTTTGTTTTTAAAAAGTTCTAATACATTTGATAGTATAATATATATATATATATATATATATATATATATATATATATATATATATATATATATATATATATATATATATATATATATATATATATATATATATATATATATATATATATATATATAATATATTTTATCCGTGTATGCATGCATATATATATCTATATATATCTATATATATATATATATATGTATATATATATGTATATATATATATATATATATATATATATATATATATATATATATATATATATATATATATATATATATATATATATATATATATATATATATATATATATATATTATGCGGTAGTGGTGTAGTGGTAGAGCGCTTGCTTCATAAACGAGTGGTTCCGAGTTCGATCCCCACCACGTCCCTGGTAGTACCGCGCTCAACTCGTTTCTCCGCGCAGCGGCCTTGTTCGTCAAGGTTCGTGTTTCGGAGTTATAGAGTTGAGAGAGGGTTATAGCCACAAATAAGTAGCCTCCTCGTCTGTAGTGGCCTTCTCGGCCTTGAGGAGGTGAATTAAAATTAAAATATATATATATATATATATATACATATATATATATATATATATATATATATATATATATATATATATATATATATATATATATATATATATATATATATATATATATATATATATATATATATGTATATTTATATATATATATATATATATATATATATATATATATATATATATATATATATATATATATATATATATATATATATATATATATATACATATATATATACATATATGTATATATATATATTAGATACGTGCGTAAATTCGTAATTTGCCATAAAAACGCGAGCTAAAATCTGTGACCCAATTTTTGTAATTTGACCAAGACACGTGTTAGGGCAAACAACATTGTACCGCTAATTATTAACCAATTTTTTTTAAATTTTGCAGGTAGTTAGGAAAAAGGTTTGTTTAAAATTTGATACATTTTTAGACTACTTTACAAAAAAAAGCATATATATTTTTACATCATAAGTTGGCACATTTTTTCTATGAATCACAGCTCTGTAAATTATGACAGGTACTTTATGAAACTTTAAGGTATTGTAGATCATTTATTTGTCTAATATTGGTACAATTTTATTAATCAGGTGTAGCGCACATTGGTTTTGGGTTTCCCCAAGCACCCTAGGTATTTCTATGAAATGCTGGATATCTTGCCCTGTTACGCTGCGTTCGCATTTTTCATTTCTTATAGTCACATGATAGTTTTTGAAATATCGATTGGTGCAAATTGCATATTTATTAACTTGCTGTTTTTTTATAAGCAACCTTCTGGCTTCTTAAAAAGAATATAATAATAAGCAAATTTGTGGATTCTTAAAAAGAATCCTTTTTGAATTTTTTGAAGATATATAATTTTTTAGTTATACTTTTAGTTGTATTTTTGATTATTCTTTCAAAGTATTAAATTATTTTTATCAAATATTTGCATCATCATTTACTCATTAAGTAGTTGATCAAAATATATTTTTTGCTAGACTATTGCAATAGTAATTATATTCTATTAAAATTAATTTAATTTAAATAGTTTATTAAATATATTACATTTATTATTATATACTGTATAGAATAATAAATAGTTATATATTATATATGCTTTGTTATTCTATTAGCATATTATTGTTATAAATGTTCAACAACTGAAATTCCGTATCATACAACTGTGGAGCAGATGATGCGTGAGCTTGGAGTTCAGATCTGCAGACTGCTGAAATAGCTATTGCAACAAAAAATCTGACCTCGGGTTTTGATGCTACTACACAAGAGGGTGGCCATGTAAATGCTGTGGGCTTTACAACCAAAACAAGATGCATGGTTGTGGCTGTTGACCAACTTGTTGGGGTAAAGCTAATGATTATCTGAGTCATATTACACAGTCTGTAGATCACCTTGCTAAGTTGTATAGTAATTTTCACGAGCAACAATATATTGAAGTACGAAGTGCAATTATTGCTAATATAAGTAATATGATGAGTGACAGAGTGGCAGCAAACCATGCAACTGTCACTAAGTTAAATACTTAGTGGCAGAAATCGTTAAACAAACTAAACTGCCATCTTCACCCATTGGGTACAATGACCTCTGCTTGCAAGTCTTCAAGCATTAGAAACATTAAAAAGGAAACTGTTTGGCAGGGATTGTATTGCAGCAAACATTGCTATACAGCTTAACAAACTACGCTACAAGGACGGTAAAGGTAAATTAACCATTTACTCTAAAAAATATCTAACAAAGTTACAGAAGCCTTAATATTTTTCTTCTCTCTATATATATAACTTAGTTTTCATGCTTAAAGGTGACCCGAATTGTTTTTAATCATACACTAAAAGCCAAGAAATAAGTTATAAATTAAAATATAATTTTTTATGTTATTGTCGTTTTTTATATTTAGCTTTATTATTAGTTCACATAAACAATCGTATTATGTAAGTTTCTTATTTATTATACATATGTATACATTTTCTTTTCTTTTTTTTTTTTTAGCATTTAGAGCATTTAAAGGCAGCATTAAATTTTAAGATTTGGAAGGAGCGTACTCTACCACTTTTTTTTATTTTTAAACTTTTTTTTGTGAAAGATGGGGGGGGGGGGGAGGACGGTGACGACCCACATCCTATAATTTATTTATGCCACTAATATATAATTTAATAAAATATAATTTTTATTTTGTACTATTTTATATATTAGTTTTATTATTTACTAAATTTATTCATTTTAATAATGATAAAAATATTTATTAGAATGAATCTTTCCATACTAGGGTGTGTACCATTACCCCCACATCCACCTCCTTCATAAAATACATCTATAATATTTGCTTGCAAACTGTAATAAAAAAATAACAACTTAAAATGATAAATTACTTGTTTTATATATATATAAAAAAACAACCTTTTTTGGAAGAAATGTGAATTTCTTAATGGCAAAGATGTTTCTTCTGTCCCCCTCTAGCGCCCTGAATACGCACAGGTGTTAAAAGCAAAAGAAGCTTGTAGCCCAATGTTACATCTATCTTTTTATACCAAGTTATATGCATTTAGATAAAATTTGACAATGTTAAGGCAGTTTAAATTACAAAACCATTATAAATTGGCCATATTTTTGTTAAGGAATCCTTGTAATCAAATTTCGTCACTATAATGCTTATAACTTTTTGTAGAATCATCTAATTTTGATAAAATTTTCAGTCTTGGAATATTTTTTTAAAGTTCTTTCCAACGATATATAACAATCTGATATTTAAACAATTTGAAATTTTTACACACGTACCTATATTATATATATATACGTGTATATATATATATATATATATATATATATATATATATATATATATATATATATATATATATATATATATATATATATATATATATATAGAGGTTTATAAGTAATATTATAAGTATATTATAAGTAATATTTAACTCATACAAAAGCTCATTTAACTCATAATATTTAGCTCATACTTTTGATAAACTCTCTAACCAGTTGTATAGATATGTTGTTTCTCCTTTGTTTAGACTAAATAAATTTCTTCTGCAGTTGGAACAACTGAAGGACAAACATGAAGATCAGAATCAAAGTTTGGCGAAATGTATTCTTGAATTTTTTGACATATTGAGGGTGTTATGGGCATTAAGCATTTTGATATAATACCTTTGTTTTTCAAGCAAACTGCACAAGTACACATTTTAAATTCTGCCGCCATGTTGCAAAGTATTAATTATATTTGGAAAAAGGCCGTAAATAAATTATTTTGAATACGATAATGGCTGACTTTATTTAAACTTTTGAAGAAAAAAAGCAAAAAATGACATATTTTAATTTTCAAAATTTACATACTTAGCACCTAGTTCAGATTTTTTTGGTAACATAAATTGTGTTTACTATTGCATATGATTGATTTAATTCAAAAAAATTGGGAGTGGGGAGAGTTTCAACCTGGTGGTCAATTTGGAGAACAGTATACGCAAGATAATTTTTTTGTAACCTCCGAAATATCAACTTAAAATAGAATAGATAAAAAATTCGAGATTTTGATGCAAGTCTTGCCATCCAATGAACAACATTAGAATTAACCTTTAGCTCTTATAACACGTGTAATAAGATTCTTTACGTCACCAAAACTTGTTTAGTTTTTTAAATAAAACACAAAAGTAAAAATAATTAAAATCTTTTTTTATAAAACAGTATGTTCCAATTGATCAATAAAAAATATGAATAAAAGAACAATACTTGTCAAAACTATAATAATAGTAATAAAAATCAAACAAAATCAAGTTTTTATTTAATAAAAATAATTTGACTTTATAAAAAAATCATAAATTTTTTTTTGTCTATGTTAACTGTAGAATAGCAGCTTTTGTTATAAAAAGACATATAGAATGTTTAAAATTGTAAAATATAAATAGTCTTATACGTAATCAACTCGTTGAACCAGCATTTTATAAATAGTCTTATACGTAATCAACTCAGTGAACCAGCATTTTGTTGATACATTTTAAATATATTTTAAAGAAATGTGAACCAAAAACATGCTGAAAACATAAATAAATTAAACATAATTTTATTCTATTTTTTGCTTGTTGAAGCTGGTTTTGCAATCTCATGATCTTTGTACTTTATTTCTTTGTAAACGTAACCACGCAATCGTTCAATTTCTACAATTTGCAATCGTATGCCGTGATCGTTTTCTAGTGTTTTGATATAATTATTTCTTATAAGATCTTCAAGCATATAGCCGTCAATTTGATTTTCAACGGCAAAAATTCCTAATTGATTTATTTTTATATTTCTCATGATTTTTTTGACGTCGTTTACTGACCACTCCGTAACATGCGCATCTTCCAAACTTTTACAACAGTTTACCGTGTTTACTCTCCATCCACGTACATACTTATATAACTTTCGGGCTTCAAAGTGAGATAAACCCATTTCATGTAATGCATCTTCAGATAGATTACTTAACAGTCTACCATTTATCATATGGCGTCTAAATTGTTTTTCAAATTTACCGAGTTGTAATCCATGTAACCTTCTTACTATATCTTCAATAGAGCATGAATGTATCTCTTCTAAACTTTCAAGCTCTCTCTTCTGTAAATCATTTATGCATTTTCTAGGTTTGACACACGAGTAGGCCACGCTCATGTAGTCCGAGCTAAGTTCTTTAGTAGATCGCGAGCTGTTGATATATTCGTGTAAGTTCTCTTCTCCAGCGCCAATACTTTCAGCTAAAGATGTGTCACTTTTTGAAAGTTTTTTTTTGAAAGCTTCTTTTTTTCCATCAACTAACATTTTTGATGATTCGTTGTTACAATCTTTAGATTCGGTGCAGTGTTCTGTTGTAAAAGAATTATTTTTTGTTGAACCATCAAGATATTGCTCAAATGATTTTATTTCGCGTTCTCTACCATCAGGCGAGTCAATTCCAGAATCTAGATTTTTATCAAAGCTGCTTTTAAAATTCATTTCAGTATTGTTACGGGGTCTTCCTGAAAAAAAAGTTCTCAAGCTTTTTTCTTCATAACTTTTGCTGAACTTTAATGCGTTTTTTGAAGACGCATTAGACTCTTCATCTTTTAATGGTATATTTATTTTTTTAGAAACATTTTCCCAGTCATAATAAAGATTCTCTGCGCTTTTTTCTGTTTCAGTATATATGTTCAAAGCATCTGATTTGTTTTCACTTTTAAAATTTAATTTTTGTATTGGCTTGTTAATGTTATATATTTTTCTTTGTATGGCTCGCTCAAGCAACTCATTTTGACTTTTTGAAAAGTCATCAAAGTCATCTGACATTTGAGAAACACAGTTTACCGGAGAGAATTCTTCAATTGTTGGAGATGAATGCAAACTTGTAACTTTTTTTATTCTGTTTTTTTTTTTCGATGACATTCTGTTCCAAACAGGTAAAAATAATGATGTTGGTCGAGTAGCCACTTCTTTTACTTTATGTTCAATTTTCTCCAAAGGTTTACTGGTTGAACTTTTAACTGACTCTGTAAAATCATTTTCTTTATTTTGTAAAATCATTTTCTGATTTTCAAAAGAAGTGTTTATTAGAAGTTGTCCGTAAAATAAAGGAGAATATATGTCGTAATAAATTGAAAACATTATTGTCTCTATTCTATCTTTGTATTCATCTGAAGAATATTTTCCCAACTCTATTACATTTGAAGATAAGGGTTCATTTGAAATAAAAACTTTGATACCCGAATCAAGTTGAAATATTTGGTAGAGAAGTTTATTATGATTACCTACAAGCTTGCTTACAGTTAAAATAGATTCGTACACATGTATACCATCTATAACAACGTTTCCAGGAGGAACCTGACAACCCATATTATTAATAAACCTTATTATTGTGCCTGGAGTTATATCAGTTGATAAGAGCTCTTCAAGGGAAATCGTTTTTTTACAATGTACAAATACAAAAAGGTCTTTGCTTAACAATGACTCTAAAGAAAGATGTAGATTTTGACCTTCAGACGTTATTATTTTAATACGGTTGAGATCTTTAAACGATTCCCCACTATCTAACTTAAAAAATTCTACATCTTGAGAAACTTTGGATAAAATGTAACTTATATTAGGAAGATGTTCTTGAACTTCTTTTAAATCTGTTGGGTAAATTTCATCCACGATATCAACGTAAAGATCAGCTATTACTTGCGTATTTAATCGAAATATGTTTCCATGCCAGTCTTTTCCGAACAAAAGCTTAACGCATTGTCGTTGCAAGACTGTAAGGTTCATTCCAGCTTCAAGTACAAAACCTCCGCTCAAAAGACATTTTCTGCTTGTTATTACTGTGGTTGGTAAACAAAGCATATCCAAAGCGTCTGGAAGAGAGAACTCATTTAGTTTTGCTTCTGCCATTTGTTACCTGCCAAGAAAAACATCAAATAGTTAGACCAATATAAAAATATTGTATTTGCTCTTAAAATTCATAAAACTTTGCTTTATA
Source organism: Hydra vulgaris (assembly GCF_022113875.1). NCBI lineage: Eukaryota > Metazoa > Cnidaria > Hydrozoa > Anthoathecata > Hydridae > Hydra > Hydra vulgaris. Next base: position 52,149,528 of record NC_061158.1, on the reverse strand, counting down.
ACTGTGTGCGTATATTCGTGCGTGTGTGATTTTGGGGAAACTATGTTAAAAGTATTATTACACTTATACCATAGACGTAGTAACAGAAGTAATGTAGTGACACTTTGGAAAACAGTTAAACTTAGATCAAATATAGTTAAAATATTATTGGAATTAGTGATAACTGCATTTGCTTTCATATGTTTAAAAAATTCGATAACGCATTTAAATTTATTATAACTAGTGTAAAGATATTTTGCATTAATCCTTCTTTTATTTCCTCAAATATTTCCATTAAATCCCATTGTATTATAAATAATCATTCTAACAATGCATTTTAACGTATTTACAATGCATTTTAACGCACTTATGGTAAGCAAATTTTTCTGTCGGTTAAAAAATGTTGAACTTTTCTATAAAAAAGCACGCAATAAGTAGTTTATTCGAATTTTAAAACCCATTAAATCACAAAAGTTGTAAAAACACAGAATACAAATTGTGTACGATTCAAGTTATCAAAAATTAATGAATCTGTATCTTATTTTGCTTCTAATTTTATATAAAATTGGTACATTATGTAACCTATGAATTTTTGTTTTATATAAATTTTAATTTAATGGAAATCTTTTGAAAAAAAAATTTATACTTAAACCTCCGTTATAAGCGATGACGTTGCGAGTACTTTTATTCATCTATCCTTATCTACTAATTTATACAAACGAATACCTAAAGTAAGATATACATAACTTAGAATTCTTTAAATTAAAAAAAAAAAAAATGCAATGGTTGCACAAAAAGAGTAAAACCTCTTGATACAAATTTCAGTTATACTCTGTAAAAAATTATGAGATATACTAAATCACCATAAAATTAGAAATTTAAAAGCGTTTAACAATGGGAATGTTTTTAAATGACAAATGTAAAAATTACTTGTGAATAAAATCATCTTATTGAAAAAAATTGCATGTATATAAGTATAATATAAATGACAAACATTTTGTAAATAAAACTACTAGAATTTAAAATGATTACTATTTTTAAAATTTTTAAGTACTAGATTGACATAATTTTAAAGAAATTTGTTTAGTTAATAATTGGGATCCGAAAAATATTTACCTCTAAAATTATTTTTGACTCATAATTTGTTGAAACCCAATGTTATTTTATTATATAGATCAATGTTATTTTATTCTATAGGGGTTTAATGAGAGAAATTTTTTTTTAAATAAGTTTTCACCACACCCGAATGCTTAGTTTAAAAACGTGTAATTTTAGGTGGCGTACCTAATATGCAAGCGCATTACCCAATCCAATAATTCAAATAAAGATCTAGTTTCACGTTTTTGTAATGCATCTTTGCAATTGTTACATAATTATTAAGTTTAGTTATATAATTATAGAGTCCAATTAAATCTTAAATAATCTTTTATTTTTAAATTATCAAACTAATATTTTATGTAACTCAATCGCAAAGTAGTTTCAATATTATATAACCTAACTTGTTAGATACGAGAGCTCGTGGTAATAGCGCATCTTTAATTTTATGAAGATAATTTGATAATGGCATAATTTAACAATTTTGAGAAATTAGAACTAATATACTATGAGAAATAATAAACACTTGCGTTTGTAACTCAGTTTTAATACGTTCTTAATGTTCATCTATATAAATATGTTACTTTATTTATATCAATTTTGAATATAGATTAATAAGAGTTTGTTTTATCTGCAGAAAAAAGTTCCATAATTTTTGCCCTATCTGCGACGCTAATGGAAAACTTAGATAAACAATATGTTTAAAAATGTACTTTTGCCTGCTTAAGACACGGGAGAGAAATTATTCCATCCACTCAAAGTTTGTTAAGACCGTTTATTAACAGTGATTTTTGCTGATAACAAGTTGTCATCAAAAAAACTAATCTCTTAAAAAAATAACAAAAACAGCATTAAAAAATAATCGGTGTAAACCAGCTTAAGCATTAAAATATTTGAATATATATATATTCAAACACAGATCAAAATAAAAACAATAATCACTTATTAAAATATTACATATTAAATGAAATTATAATAAAACAGCCGTTTAGAAATGCCCATTTGACCGCAAGCCGCGCTAGAATTAAATTGTTTTATATGTGTTCTATATACAACTTTAGTTGAAATTTACGAAGTTTTGATTTTATAGGTCAACATTAAATTAAAGTTAAATTTATGAAAAAATTCCAACCCACCTATTTATTGAGACCCCCTGTTTAATAGATCTACAATCAAATCCTTCCCCCTCAATACCTTATTCGCCCCCTCTCTGGTAATAAGCACAATAGAGTGAAATCTAGTTATAGAAAATTTTTTCATGAAAATTAAAATTTTGTTACCTTTTTGACAGTTTGGTAAAGTAAATAATAATTTGAGACAATAATTTAATCTTTCACTTTTATTTAAACATAATATGAAATTGGTTTTGTGGTTTATGCGGTTAATTGAAATATAAAGGCCTCAGACCAAAGCTTGCTAAGAGAAGCTCAGCTAATTAATCAGCATCATATCCCGCTTTGCAGACTAAGAGTAAGTGATTTCAAGAAGAAAAAATAATGATAGAGTAAAAGTTAGAAGAAAGCGAGTTAGAAAGATAGCATAGAAAAAGCGGACAGATATTGCACAAGATATTAGAATATGCAATTTACTTTCATAACATCTTAATTCTTATTATGAACTCTTGTTACGTATTTCAATTACGTATAAAGTTTTTTTTTTTTTTTTTTTTTTTTTTTTTTTTTTTTATTTAACCATATCAATAAAATTTACAAATTTCATCGTAAATTAATATAAATTGGTTAGGTGTCACTCATATAGATACAAACTAGTCAATGGAGTGACACCTAAAAAACATAAAAATTTCACGAAAAAATAAATAAATAGAAAGAAAAAAAAAAAAAAAAAGGAAAAAACTTAATATCTGTATATATAAATAATAAAGAAAAGAAGAAAAGATTGTTAAACAAATAATAATGATATATGTAATAATAATAGTAATAATACAAAATAATAACAATAACAATAAAGTACCAATAATATTAAGAATATTATAATACAATATAAATTGTATGTACAAATCATAGATGATAATTAGATATAATAATAACATAAAATGTAACATTAATAACACAATAATAAATAAATATAAGATTGGTAAATAAAATAAAAATCAAACCACAAGACAACTATAGTACAGAGAGAAATTATAAAGAAATACACTCCAACAATATATTTTTAAATTGAATTCTGTTAAGCAGTAAAAAATTCGTAACAAGTGGATATTTTTTCTTAGACTTTTTTGTTAATGCAGGAATACACTGGTTCCATTGAGAGATACATTGTTGTTTTATGGAAAACTTACCATATTTGATTGTGCTGAAAAAAGAATAGTATAGCTTACTATTTTCTGTATTCCTGGTGTGATGATTATGAACTTCGTATGTTTTAATAAAAAAATTTGAAAAAGGGCTTGGTAGATTATTTTGGAGAAAATCAAACACAAAAAGACAATTGTAAAACTTTACAAGATTATGGAGTTTTAGGATTTTTAGTTCAGAAAATTTTTTTTCGATATCAGATCTCATTGGGGAAAACGTCATTATTCTAATAGATGCGCGTTGTAAACTAGCAATGTTGTTAAGTAAAAAGTTTCTTTTTTGACCCCAAACAATACAACAATAGCAAAGGTGAGAAGAGAATAAAGAAAAATAAATCATTCGAAGAGTTTGGATAGGAACATAGTAACGAATTAGAGAAAGCATACTGTTAGCTCGTGTAAGTTTTTTTTTTAGATGATACAGTTGATTATACGAGATAGGTTTTCATCAAGATATATTCCAAGATACTTTATATATTTTGATGGAAAAATTTTTTTACCGTTAATTTTAATTTTAATATGATCAATAGTTTTTTGAGGGGAATGAAATATAATGTATTTAGTTTTATTGACATTCAAGGAAATACGGTTACTATTTAACCAGTTACATAAGCGATGAAGATCTTGATTAACTTTTTTACAAATAGTCGTGAGGGATTTGTTGATATATAAAAGATTGGTATCGTCAGCATAATGATGTATCATAGAATTTTTTAACGAACAAGATAAATCATTTATATATAATAAGAACAACAACGGTCCAAGAACGGAACCTTGTGGAACGCCATATTTAATAACTTTATGTGTGGATTCAAATCCATTAATTGAAACAAACTTAGTGCGATCCGTAATATATGAAGAAAACCAATGATTAGCAATACCACGTATTCCGTAGTAGTTTAACTTTTTTATTAGAATGTTGTGATCAACCGTATCAAAAGCTTTTTGAAGATCTATGAATACACCACAAGCAAAAGAACCACTGTCAATTCCACCACGAATCATTTCAGTAATGCTAATAAGAGCGTGAAAAGTGGAGTGATTTGAGCGAAACCCAAATTGTCGAATATGAAAACAAGCAGAATTATTTAAAAAGTTGTAAATACGAGAATACATAAGTTTTTCTAAAAGTTTGCTGACATTTGATAATAATGAAATTGGTCTGTAGTTATTACGTTCAAGTTTTGAGTCTTTTTTATGAATTGGGATAACAGAAGCAGTTTTTAAAATATCAGGGAATGACAGATTAAATAGTTCAGAAAGTACAGGAGAGATATCATTTGCAAGAGCTTTAAAAATAGGTATTGGAATGCTGTTAGGTCCAGAAGCCTTGCTGTCATTAAGAGAATGAATAATCGATAATACTTCGTTTTTGTCTAAAGGTTTTATGAACATTGAATTAAGATTAGGATTTTTAAGATATTTATTAAAGTCAGTATTGGATGAGTGGATCTTATTCTGTAAATCTTCCGGAACTGAAACAAAAAATGAATTAAAAGATTCCGAAATTTTAATGGGGTCGTGTATCATGGAGTTGGTAGAAGAAGTTTTACATTATTCACGTAACCTAGTAACGTAATACAAACTTAGATCTATATTGATAAATGTTAGATCTATCCCAGCAAGCACAAAGACGTTTAAAAGACGTTTTAAAGATGTCTTTAAAGAGGTCTAAAAGGTGCACTTGTAGACGTCTAGATCATAAGGCTAAAAGACGTCTAAATAAAAACGTCTTTAGACGTATGTTAGACGTTTTTTTCAAGATAAATTTAAGTACATGACGTAACATTTTCGCGTAGTATGTGGTATATATTCATTGTATTTATAACATCATATATTGTTATAATTTCGTATATACAAAATATACATATGAACCAGCAATTAAAATAATATTGCTGTAATCACCACCAACGGTTGATGCATCCAAGATGAAAATAATAAATAACAATAACAAATATAAATCAAAACAGTATTTAAAACATTTATAACTTACCTTTTGTTATGATAAAATTTAACCACACGTATTGCTAACTAATTTTTCAACGCATATTTGACTTATTATATGGCTTGTGGGTGTATAAAAACTAAAAGTACTGATATTTAACTTATATATTATTCTTGCCATTTTCACTTATTATCATGATCAGTCAACTATCTATCAAAAAAGCAAAATAATTATTAATAAAAAAAAGATATATTATTATTATAGCAATTATTTTAGTGATTCCTGTGACAACAATTTTAGCAATTGTGTAAAAAAGTAATTTAATTTAAAGTAATTTTTTTTTTTTTTTTTTTTTTTTTTTTTTTAACATCTTCACTTCCAACAAGGTTGCAAGCAACCACTATAAGAGTTGGAAGTTACTGGAAGAGAAAAGACTAAATCTGTAGAGCAAGATAACGATTGACTGATGACTTAAAAGATTGCAAATTATATGAATCAGGAAAGCAAGATGAAGGAAGCGAATTCCAAAGAACTGATGTTCGAGGAAAAAAACTAGAAGAATAAGAGTTTTTGAAGCACTTAGGAACAGTCACAGAAAAAGGATGAGACAATTGAATGGCGAGTAACACGAGAATGAATTTTAGTAGATGGCACAAGGGACGCTAGCTCTTTAGAGCAGTGCCCATTATAGTATTTGTAGAAAAGAGAAAGAGAAGCAACATTACGACGATGTGACAAAGGTTGGAGATTGGCTGCCAGAGCAGGTCCAACTATGTTTACAATTCGTTTTTGCACCTTATCTAAAAGAGAAAGAGCATCATTAGAATTTACACTTAAAACTTGAACAAATTATTGAAAATAATAAAAACTATGTTTTTACTTTGAATATACGACATCTACTTAACGCGTAATGACAAAGCCGTCAAAAAGAAGTCATAATGACATATTTATAAACAGGTCTTAGAAAAGACGTCTTTTAGCTTTGATCTAGACGTCTTTTAATGCGTATTTTAGACTATTTATTACGCGTCTTTTAAACGTATTTTTAAACTTTAAAAAGACGCATTTTAAACGTCATGACAAAATCGCATTTATTAAAGACGTCTAAAAGATGTCTTAAAAAAAGATATCTTCTAGACGTTTTTTTAACGCTTAAATAGACGCCTTTTAAACGTCATTTTAAAAACGCACTTTTAAAAGACGTCTAGAAGATGTCTTAAAAATTGACGTGTTCTAGACGTCTTTTTATCTTTTAAAAAGACGCCTTTTAAACGTCATTTTAAAAACGCATTCATAAAAGAGTTCTAAAAGATGTCTTTAAAACGTCTATAAAAGACGTCTTAAAGACATCTTTTAACGTCTATAAAAGTTTTAGACGTCTATAAGTGTCTAAAATGCGTCTTGTGCTTACTGGGTTAATACCCAACTATGGTTTTAGGGTTAGATTGTTATTTGTTTATTTTATTAATATATACTAAAAATTTTAGTTCAAAAACTTTATTTGTTGCGGAAAATTTTAGGAAACAGATTCGGTCTTTTTTTGTCTTTTATCTTATAAATTTTGCGTATGCGCTATAAATTTGATAATTTTTTAAATTTCACCCAATTGAAATTTACATTATGACTATGGACAAAACCTTTTATATTTGAAGAAATGAGTAAATAAAAAAACAAGTATTTGTAAGAAGAAACAATAAGTGTTGATAGCTTATGCGAAGGATGAATAATGTAATTTTTAATAAAACTGGGCAGAAAAGTTGCCTTCAAATTACGTATATTGTCACTGTCTGAACCATTGATCTTACAGATTGACCGTTAATAAAATACTATTATGTTATCTTTTGTGAACTTATATTACGTATTATGTTATGTATTATAGACTTATTTTATATGTTAAGTTATATATTGTAGTACGAATTGCAAAATTTTTACTACTATAAATCTCTTTTCGGTTTGGTTAGGGGAAAAACTGTTTGTTTGTTTTGGTTCGTTCGCAACAAATTCAAAGTTCGGGTTCGTTTCGGTTTGGTAAAAGTAAAGTTCTACTTTGGTTCGGGTTTGGTTTGTTTCCCATCTCTAATTTGGATCAGTAAAGTCAATTGGTTACTTTGAAAGTTGAAAAAAAAAATTCTTTTCCCACGTGGGCTTCATATGGTAAATCCTACAAGGAATATAGGTGGTAAATCTCACATGGTTTATATGAGACAGGTTCTACATGAGATACGCGTGTTTTTTCCGCATTTAACCCATGGGGGTGGGGTGAGGGTAGACTATTATTTTGTGGCGGTGGTTTTTATATGGTAAATCCCACATGTAATATAGGTAGAAAATATCACAACTTTATAGATCTTAAGTGCCACACATATTTTAATCCAAATGGTATAAAAGTAGTCGATACCAGATGAATGAAAGTTCAAATGCTTCAATGATTTTTAAAGATATATTACTTAAATACTAATTTAAAACTAATCGTCGAACCTTTCAGAGAGAAATATATTTATCAGATATTCGCTACTGTTTCTAATTTAGGATAAATATATGGGGCGTTTTTAATCTTTCACATATGTCATGTTTTCCACCTATAGGCCATGTGAGATTTACAACAGCGAGCAATTGTTTTTAAAAGTTACGTTCTAAATGTATTTTAAATGTTTTTTAAACGTCTTTTAAACATTCTTACGTAACTAACGTTTAAAAGACGTTTAAAAGGTGTTTAGAACGTAACTTTTAAAAACAAATGCCAGTCGGGACCATTACTGCGAAATTGTCCAAATATAAAAATTTTAAAAATTGAAATTATTTTAAAAGAATTGCTATTAATAAAAACATTCAAGATAAATAGTAAATATATATGTTTTGCACTTTTGCTATGTACACGCCATTTCCTTTTTATCTTGAGCTTTTAAAGTAAACTACCTTGACTAGTTCAATAACAGAATTTTCAGAACCTTCTAGTGTTCTCAAACATTTTTTGAAAATAGAAAACATAAATATTATTGAATACAATTCTACATAATAACCTTAATCAACCTACATATGTATATTAAAAATGAATTTTCTTCAAATTTAACTTTTGCTTACACAAGATCAAAATAACTTAGATCTAATCTTAAAAACTTCAACTTGCAGTTTCATATTCAATACTTCAATAAACAAAACCTTAAGAAATTTCAGTTGAAAATTATTAAATGAAAAGCTTAATGCTAAAGTGACGTCGTAATAAGTGACGTCATAATAACATAATATTGTTAAAGTATAACATTTAACTTTTAACCCATTCTTTTCTTTACTTTATTCTTTTCTTTACTTTACTTTATGTCCAGCGTATTTTATTTATGTTAGACCTGCTCTAGCTGCCAAGCTTGAGCCTCTGATGTTGTAAGTAACCATTTAATAATTTTTTAATTTAGCATATGGAACTTTTCTTGATTTGTCTCTTGAATGCTGTTGATTGAGAGTAGTATTACGAAGAGCTACGCTGTCACTAATAAGGAATAAAGGAAAATGATTAGTTATGTCAGTCGCGATGAAAAATGTTAGTTATTGGATTATCTAGAAATGCTGATAATATTTTAGCTACTTATGTTGCTTTGTTCATAATTGGGATAAGATTATATTCGAGAAGATTATTAATAAAAGTTTTTGCTTCACTATATTTGTTTGTCAGAAAGTAAGCTGTTGGAATCAAAATTTTTAAGAAGTTTTTTAATTTTTAAATTGAGACTCATATTAATGTTTTAAGACTTTGCTAATAAAAAAATTCAGACAACAGTTTGAGAGGTCTGGACAACAATTTGTAAGTTCTAAGCAATCTAAGCAATCAGCGTTTTTCAAGAATAGAAACTATTTTCCAGCAGCCAGGAAAAGTAGATTTAGTCAAGTAATTGTTAAATAGTTTAGAGAGAAATAAAGAGAGTTCAAGAAAGACTAGGACTGAAGTGTAGTGCGGACCACAAGCTGTAGATGAATATAAGTAAGAAATAACTTTATAAACAGTGCCAGCAGTGTATCTGATGCTTAGCAATAGTTTGACTTGTTTCATTGAGATGACAGAAAGAGTGTAGTCATTTGAATCAAGAGATTAGGTCAATAATGCAAACAATTAGTTTTGGTTTAATAAATCTATTTTTTTTGATTTTATAGCGTATCAGAAGATTCGCAAAACTGGTTCTCAGATTCTTATACCATAACAGAAAATTGAAAACATTTTGCAAAAAATGGTTACAAAAATTATTTGATTTTGTTTTAGCATTTTATGCGGATTATGCATAAATATTGTAAAAATAAGTGGAATTAAGTCAATAGCCCTTGTGTCTCCTATATAAAATTTTATTTACATGCTTTGTCACTAGTTTCCTCGTTATAATTTTACATTTAATGGTATTCCCAAAAATCATTTTTTGAGAGGTAATGTTGTGAAACATTCTGTGTTGTGAAGCATTCTGTGTTTTAAAGCATTCTGTGTTGTGAAGCATTCTGTGTTGTGAAGCATTCTGTGTTGTGAAGCATTCTTTGTTTTGATTTTATTGAAAATAAAAGAATACTAGAGCGAGCAAATTATTATTTCTGATTTATCAATTATTCCATAACAAAATTCCAATGTTACACAAGTGCTTTTCAAACTGTAGTTTAAAAGCAAGTGTGATTGCCTAATCTTTTCTGATTTAGAAAACGGTGTCAATAAATATAGTTTGCAATGATATCCAGAATCCCCTATAACATAGACGTGCTGACGTGCTTTTAAAACCTGTTTAATGGCTGAGTTGGTAAAAACATGTGAATTGTGTACACTTACAGCCCATTAAATGCAAGCAGACAAAATTTTTTTTAAAGGATCGTGAAATACCTGTTAGTTCAAAGAAAAATATTCCGTTCTGTTTCAATACAATTCTGTATTGAAATTTTCTCCTGTAGGGCTTAACATAGAAACATGTGTTTCATCAATTGTTCCAATACATCAAGGAAATCTTGGGAGATTGCAAAATATAAAAAATTAAAGAATATTGTTTTTATATTTAGGAAACTTCATATTCATAGAAAGCAGCAAGAGCTGGTATATCTTCAATAGTAAATATATGGCCATTCTGCAGTTAAGCGGGGTAAAATAAATTTATTTCTTAGTCTTTACGTTCTAGTCTGTAGAGATTTTTTATATATCAGACCTGTTGTCTTGATTCAAACTTGAGTCGATCAAATCCAATTTAAGTCCTGCTAAGTCACATCAGTCACTAACTCGTAACCTAGAAAGTCACAAAGCAGAACCCCACTATTATATATACAGTATTAAACAAAACATTTTCAACCAACATCGAACAATGCTAAAAAGTGTTCCTAATTTTACATGTCTTAAAAACGAAACGAACTATACTACCACAGCAAACAGTTCAGAAGTCTGGAGTCATAGCATGCCATGACATGAGCAATCAGCTGACAGTTGACAGCACACAGGCAAAATATCGTTGACAAGTGCCATTTTGCAGCGGACAAAACAAGTGCAACTTTTTTGGTTTGTTTCATTTTCTTAAGTCTGGTCTGTGTCAACGTTTCACTTTCTTAAGTCTGGTCTGTGTCCAGAAGTTTCCAGAAGAAGCATCCAGACGCATCCAGAAGCTTCCAGAAGTATAAAAAAGAAGCATCTAGAATCTTAGAACAGGTTCACACAGGTTCATTTTACTATATAAGAGACATGTAAGCCAACATGTAATTCAATCAGTATATGGAAGTCAATCAGTCAGTATTATCAAGACAGTTTATCAAAGTCAGTTTTATCAAAGTGTTTTATCGAAAATCATCAATACAAGAAGTGAAATACAACAAGTATTTCATTACATCAATACAGTCCACATCCAACCAAGACGTTGTGTTCCACGGAGCATTGTTGTATCATCACAAAGTAATTGTAACACGGTAAGCCTTGAAAAATGTGATTATTTATTTTTGTTATTTTTATGACTTCAAGTGCAAAAATGGCTCCCGACAGTCTTGGATTGGAACTAAGAAAGAAAATTATTGGCGATTACGTGAGTGGTATGTCACAAAAAAGTATTTGTGATAAATATCGCGTGAAAAAATGGACCGTATTAAAACTATGTTCTAAATATTGTTCTACGGGGAAGTTGGCAGCAGATAACAAAGGTGGAAGACCGCGTTCCACCACTTCTAGAGAGGATTCTATGATCGTCAGATCCGTCAAGAAGGATCCGATTTACGTTACTGCCATAAGACCGTGAAGCATGGTGGAGGCAATGTAATGGTCTGGGGGTGTTTTTCTGCTAACGTTCTAGGTCCAATACATCGAAACGATGGAATAATGGACCATTTCATGAATAAAAATATCCTGACAGATGTTATGTTACCTCATGCTGAATTGAATATGCCAATAAAATGGGTTTTTCAGCAAGATAACGATCCGAAACACACTGCAAAAGTAGTCAAGCAGTGGTTTCAAGACAACCACCTATCGGTGATGGATTGGCCGCCTCAATCTCCGGATCTCAACCCTATCGAAAACCTGTGGGAGATTGTTCAACCGCAGAATTAATCATAAAGGTGTTCGTAATAAGGATCAACTATTTGAACAAATCTAAAAGGCCTGGGCAGCAATTCCACAAAGTTTCATTGATTACCTGATCTAATCTATGCCTCCAAGATGCAAGACTGTGATCGACAACAAAGGATTTGCCACAAAATACTGAAAGCGAAATACAGCTTGGTCAACATTTTGTGACCAAGCTGTATTGACCAAGTTATATATATATATATATATATATATATATATATATATATATATATACATATATATATATATATATATTTATTTATGTATATATTTACGTATATATATATATATATATATATATATATATATATATATATATATATATATATATATATATATATATATATATATATATATATATTTATATATATATTTGTATGTGCATTTTTACTCCGAATACTAGACTGTCAGCCTCAAAAACAAAAACTAAGCAGATTTCACACTGTCAGTCAATAAAATGTTTTTATTTATTGTCAAAAAAAAAGAAAAAAAAAACTAGACCGGCGCCCCTTCAAACTTTGCGCCTGGGTCAATTTGTCTCCTTATTTCTGATGAATCTTTTATCGATGAAACAGTGTAAAATTTTCATTTTACACGGTGTTTTAACGATTAAAGATTCATCAGAAATGAATGCCCGAATTGATAAATCTTAATGAATGCCCGAATTGATAAATCTTTACACCTAAAATTAAATTACAGGAAGCCACAAATGTCTTAACCACTGTAATATTTTACACAGTTGAGGAATATGTTGACGCTATAATAAAAAAATTCAAAGAAATTGTTTACTTCTGCTTTTTTAAATTAGTGTTTTAATGGAGGATTTTTTATTATTAATTTTTATTCCACTTATTTTTACAATATTTTTTTAAGAGAAACTTATATTCATGCATTAAGTAACCAATTTCGATTTTTTATTTAATAATCTTGTTTTGCATATGTAGTTATTTTATATGTTTCAATTCCGATATGTTTTGACAGCATGGTGTTTATGACTGATCTCAAAATATAACGGGATCGCGGATTCTATTGTTTTTTCCGAAAAAAGTTGAAGCTAAAATTACCCTCCCAAGATGGCAGCAATTTTAGTTCGTTGCAGTGAAACCGATATACATTCTATTTTACTTTATCAAAATACAAAAGATGTTAATGAAATAAGACTAATTTCATTTGTGAAAAAAAAAAAAATGAATTTTATAATTATTAGAGAAAAGTAAATAAATATTTTTTTGAATAATTGAATTTATTATTAAATGGCATTAGGAAAATTTACAATTTTAGTTTTATGCTCTAAGAATGCTCTAACTAAGAATAAGAACCCTTATAGAATATTAATAATTAATGATGTTTATCATGCATAACAGCATAGCAAACAGCAGCTATTCTGTTTTCCTACAGCTCAGTCAAAACCATCTAACAAGCTCTTTATTGTGTGTGAGATCTTATTTAGCTGCGAGATCTGCAGGAATGTTTAACAACAATATCAAATGCCAACAACTCACAGCGACATATAAACAACTCTTGATGCGAAGTAGCATTCAATGTTCAAATGAAAACTGCAGCATTAGAGATAAAACTCATATTTTCAAAGTTTTAGATTCTTTTTTCTTTTGCTCACTCCAGTACTAAAATATCTGACTGAAATTGAATTAATATGAAAATATGATTTGTTGGAGAGAAAACCAACAAATAGTAAACACAATTATGCAAATATTTCAAATTGCAGCATTCTATTTGAATACAAAAAAGCATTTATCTTATATATTGTCAGATACGTAGCTAAAATGACAATAAAATAAAGTTATCTGTATTAAATAAACGTATATATATATATATATATATATATATATATATATATATATATATATATATACACACACATATATATATATATATATTTATATATATATATATATATATATATATATATATATATATATATACATATATATATATATTTATATATATACATACATATATATATATATATATATATATATATATATATATATATATATATATATATATATATACACACATATATATATATATATACATATACATCTTTATATACATATATATATATATATATATATATATATATATATATATATATATATATATATATATATATATATATATATATATATATATATATATATATATATATATATATATATATATATATATATGTATATTTATATATATGTATATATATATATTTTTTTTCTTCAGGCAAACCACTTTTTTATTTGATTATTTAGAATATTTTTGAAAAAGTTTGTTACTAAATATATTGAATGTAACTGTATATAAATATCTTGAAAAAATCAAAATGGACGGATTTTATTTTCACAACACATTTAAAAATTGAGCCCGTTAAAATCATGGTGCACAGGCTGCAGTATTGTCTGCCTGTAGGTAAATCTAGCCCTGTCTGTAATGTGCAACAAAAGACAAAATAATATCTATAGTATTTTTTTTTTTTTTTTAATAAAGACTTTTTAACAAAGTTTAACAAACTACAATATAAAATTGAGCTTTCTAGTTTTCGAAGATGCAAAACTATCAATAATCTCTTCAACATTTATGATGCAATCTCTATGGATATGCATCATAGCTAAGCCATTTAATCGTTTTTGTCCTATATTGGATCTTAACCAAGTTTTGAGTCTTTTTTAAACCGAGAAACTTCGTTCTCCCAAAGCAACGCTAACAGGTAGGGTGCAAAACAGTTGCAAAATACATTTAATTAAAGGGAAGATATCACATTGCTTGTATGCACATTCAGGTAGGTCTTGTTGCTTTTTGATTGCGTCTTTCCATTTTAGCTCCAAAAATTCAAATTCTGAAGAAACTTTCATTAATTGGACATTCTCATCAACAGTATTTATATTGGGCAGCCCTTTCATAAAACTCAGTATATGGATGCTGTTAACTCTATCTTTGTTATATTTAATAAATTTCTAGGTATTGCAACATTTAATTCAAAAAAGCTTAAAGTTTCATCAGAAAATCTGAACTGTAAATCTAGAAGTATGCTATCAAGTAGCGGTAAATAAACATTGACTCTATAGTAGGTTAGAGGATCATTGGTATTGAGGTTTACGCGATTAGTTTGTTTTTCTGTAATTTGTGGAATCTTGATTTTTAAACCTATATCTTCTATTAACTTTGATGTAGTCATAAATATAGAGTTAAAGTTTTCTTCATTCTGTCGTCTTTTATTTAATATCTTTATGGTATGTTTAAGAATAGTTTTTGCATATTCCTTATCCAATAATTTTTTTTGAAGAGCTTTACTTAAAGAGACTGTCGTGTTTAACACATTAGCTAATGAACAAAGTGTTATTACAAATAAGGGCTCAGATATTGCATTTTTTAGTAATGTAGCCTTTGTTGAAGAATCCCGTTCATTCCATTGAGATATCAAATCAACTGTTTCTATTATACTTGTTAAACAAGATTTAAAACTTAACACAGAATCATGCCGTTCAACCTATCTTGTTTCGCATAAGCTTGTAAGCATTCCCTTATTTATATATTTAAGAACGTTACTTTGTTTAGGCGAACCTTTAAAAGATGATATTACTTCTTTCATTGTGCCAATTGTATTTCTTACAGCTCGCACAGACCAACATTTAGAAACTGATAAGTTTAAAGCATGATTGTAGAATGGACTTTTTATTGCATTTAGTAGGATCTTCTGTAATTTCGTGACTGCTCCGTTGTTTTCATCTGACATAAGGCTGCATCCATCACTACCTATACCAATACAATCTTTTAAATTGAAGCCAAATTTTGTCAATCTGTTTGCAACTGTGTTTGCTAGCAATTCTTCTGTTAGTACAGGTTCATAAGTAAAATTAGAATAATTATCAGTATGGGAATTTACAAAACCAATGAAATCTAAACGAATTTCACAGGTATTAACATCAATATATCTTAATACGACTGTCATTTGAGAACTATGACTGGTATCTGTTGTTTCATCAAATATAACGCTATAAAATTTTCCTTTAAAAATTCTTGTTTTAATTAAGCCCTGAATTTGTTGAGCGCATAGTTCAATTATTTCATTTTGAATACTTTTACTTATGTATGTTGCTTTAGAATTACAGTTATTCAAATGGTTTTTTAAAATATTGTCCCCAGCGCTCACTCGAAAGCGAAGCTATTCCCGAAGATTGCCATCATTAATTAATGAAGAGTTTTGATTTAATTCAAAGATCTGCCCATCATCGCGATGACCTCGCAGAGCAATATTCTGTCGACCAAGAAATATTATGGATTCAATTATAGGCTTTAATCGTTCTCTATTTTCTTTAGCCTGTTTAAGTCTTCTTTCATTAACTAAATTACGTACATCTGTAGACGGACATTCGTATGTTCTGATGAAATCTGATGCTGCCAACATAACGACTTTGTGGTACGCATTGCAATCATGTAATTGTAAGTCTCCATCCTTACCCAAAAGCTTTGAATAACTTTTAAGAGGTAAAGTAACTAACTTGAGTAATTGCACTTGACCGTGTATTCCCCCAACTTTTGTAAAAAGAAAGCAATACTTACAAAAAATTCCATAAAGGCATTCTGAAATCATTATCCATGGAAATTTCTGTATATGTTTCTCGGATAAAAAGCAATTAACATTCTTTGTATAACATAATTTGTTAGTATTACTAATTCCTAATTACTAATTTGTATAAAGTAAGTAGTTAGTATTACTAATGCTTTTGTTTTGATAGGTATCTACTAAAATTATAATTATATATATATATATATATATATATATATATATATATATATATATATATATATATATATATATATATATATATATATATATATATATATATATATAATATAAATTATATACAACTAAGAACGTATATTTCCCAGAAGATGAGATGGAGAATTAAGGAGAATGAACGATTGAGAGAGAGATGTTTTTAGTAATTTCTTTCTCATTTGGGAAAATACAGTTAAAGAAACATTTAAAATTTAAAATCATTACGATTTTAAATTTTAAATGTTTCTTTGACTAATTTCTTGATTAATTAAATCAATATAGTATACTATTTACTCAGCAAATGATCTAATAAGGAAATAAATAAAAATTATAAATGTACATATTAATTTTTAATGCCTACACTGATTACTATAAAATGTCTGCAGACATTGTTAACAAAATTAAGTGTTTCAAAGTAGCATAAGTAATAAATAAATATTGATGCTTAGAAGTAGGTTTTTATTTTTACTATTTTTTTTTTTCTACTAAATATTTTACTAATCATTTTTAATATTAGTAGTAGTATTTATGTTAAATGGTACAAAAAAGTAGTTTAGTGCTTTAATTTATGTATGGCGTTTTATTTATTTATTTTATTATGACATTATGATAAATATGTTGATGCTAAAATTTTTTGAGAAATTATTTACTCCAGTGTCAGAAATCAAGAAAGATTCTAAAAAAAGAGCTGAAAATTGGACGCTTGAGCAGATAAGACTTTTGGTCAAGCTGTATAACGAAAATAAGAGATTGCTTGATGGAAAATTTTCTCCTTGTAAAACAGATTTATTTTAGATAAGTATTATTCAATAATAATAAAACATTTTTAATGTTAATAAAAAATTTCAATTATTTTTAGCAATCTCAAAACTTACAAAAGACGATGCATGGAGTAAAATTGCGGACCAGGTTTCTCTTGTCGGTTCAGACCGCACAGTGTTACAATGTAAAAATAAGCTATCTGATCAAAAATCTGACAGCAAGGGAAAAGCAGCACGGATTATTTCTAGTCTAAACAAGACTGGCGGGGGTGAGGGGCGCTTGGAAGAGCTTAACTCCATTGATCAGCAAATCGTGTCCAAGATGCTAAAAGTTTTATACGTGGTAATGATTTTAAAAGAATATAACTTTGTGTGTTTTATATATATATATATATATATATATATATATATATATATATATATATATATATATATATATATAGCTATCATCTTTTGTCGCGGGTATTGAATCTTCTTTATTAATGTCTGCGTTAGTTTTATTTGTTAAATTAGCAGCGTCCATACCAAGTCCAGTTTCTGGAGAGAAAGGATTAAGTTTTATTGTAATTTGAATATTTTCAGCCCCGCCAATAAATGCACAATTTAATCGTTCGGAAAATGACCCGGAGAATAGAGGCAAAACGATAGGACCAGCATGGCCCAGCATTGGTAGAATTTTACTTCTTTTGACAAAATAGTCATCTAAAGAGCTTGTCCTCTTTACCCTGTTGGTCATTGTAGCTAATAAAAATAATTTTATTATAAATAGTAAAATTCATTTGTTATTTATTTACTTAAAATAGTAATTAACACACTTTTGTTTTCTAAATAAGAAACTAATTCATAAGAAATTCATTCAGTTACTATTTAAAATAAATAATTCTTTGTTACTTATTTAAATACAACTTAAAGTGCATAAAAGCGAAGAATAAATTGAAGTGTTACAATATCAATTATTGAAAAATAAATACTTTTTTATTGAAATTTTAACTACCAAAAACGGCATCACGTATATAAATTATACTAAAAATTAAAATTATATTAGTAATAAAAAAAACTTACCATTCAAACCAAACCTATATATATATATTTTTTGTAAGTTTTTAAAAACAGTTTAAAAAGATTTTAAAAATAGAACGATAGTAACTTTACTGTTTTTTATTGTTAGCTACTTATATAATGGAATGAATGAATGATGATAACATTCAAATGTTTCGAAACTTTCTTCGTTTTTTCTTCGATATCGTTAAAATGCGAGAATAGATTTTTTTTTGTAACGCTATGAAATAAATTTAATTTTGCTTTAGTTTTAGTTTTTGTTTTAGTTTTAAAAAAAGTAAATTGTTAGCTGCGGAACAATTTTTTCTATTTTGTTATTTCTTTCACAAATTTTCAATAATATTCTAAAGTTTGACATTTCTTAGGGAGGGGGGGGGGAAGGGGGTAGTATATATATATATATATATATATATATATATATATATATATATATATATATATATATATATATACATGTTTAGTGATTTTAGTGAAGTACAACCAAATAAAAAACGTACAAATAATTAAATATCAAAAAAAAAAAATTCTAGAAGGAACCTCTGAATTGTGTGTACTCACAGAGCTCAATTAATAGTTTATGCAGCATTTGTAAACTTGTGATATCTATTTGAAAAAACAATTTATAATAGTTTATTTTAAAAAGATATTAAGCTGCCTACCATGCAGTTGTGTTATTAACCTTCTAGCACACAGCATTGGATATATTAAACAACTAACTTATGGTAAAACTAAAATTAAAAGAAAGTAAATAAATGAAATATAAATAAAAAATGAATAAAATTATTTCAATTTTTCACATTTAAATAAATTATTTAAAAGTTGTTTGCAGAGGCGTTCCTAGTTATGGTGTCACCCAGGGCGGCAAATAGGGTGTCACCCATATTTTATATGTAATTATTTTTATATACAAAATTATTAAAGCAGTATTTTGAAACGTTGACACATTTGATTATGGAGAATTTTTTTAGACGACATTAAGTCTTTATTTCATTTTGTTTATATTATAAGAAGAAAGCTAAGCGATTATATTTTATAATGATAACTATATCTTTCAGCATTTCGTAGGTCGTGTAAATAAATACCCACTTATTTTTTTTATGTAAGACTGTTTAATTATAAACCAAAATAAAATATAAGATATTAATAAATTGGGTGTCACCCAAAAGTGGATGACACCCGGGGCGGTGAGCCCCACCCTCCCCCCTTCTCTTGTAGGTACGCCACGGAAACTTTTAAATTGGATAACTAATAGGTTCTTATTTGTTTTTTACTTCTACTAATAGGTTATAACTAGTTATAAATATTAGTGGAACCTAATAGTTAACTATTATCTAAGTATAATACTAGTTTTTAGTGCGTTCTTTACTAATGTTAATTAAACTAATTTTGATTATTTAACTTAAAATTTTTATCTTATTTAATTAAATTAATTTTTTATATAAAAAAAGAAAGATATTATACAAAGTAATTGTTAAGAGTATATTTTGTTTAACAAAAATTGGCTTGTACATTTATTTTCTTTTAAAAAAGATATAAAAGTTCGTCACCAAAATTTCTCAATTTGTAATCAACTAGATACGCCGCTATCTTGGGAGGCCTAAATTTAAATAATGGCAAAAATTTGCCTTATACACTATCCAGTTATATTTTGAGATCAGTGGTATTTATGCAGCTAAGTTATCAAATTACATATGGGAATTGAAAGATAAAAAATTGATAATTGTATATTAAATTGGTCCGTCCTTAAAAAAGCAAATGGCGTATTCCATTTTTAACATACGTTATACGTGCAGCATCTTTATTAAACATTTTCTTATTGAAAGCTATAACTAATCTTTTAGCAATTTCGTTTGAAAGCTGATCCGGTCAGAAGAATAAAAAAAGCCTTTTTTAATTCTTACTATTAAATTAAAACAGAAATTCTCCTTAATAACATAAGTGATGCAACGTAAGTTAAATGCGTGGTGTCAAGATAATCCGTTTATTTTTCTTAGTCGTTTACTTCTTATGAAACTATTTTATTTTTGTAATAGATATTAAATAGTTAAATCAATTAATGCATTTAACTTACGTTACCGTGCAATTATTAAGGAGGATTTCTTCCGAAATGCAACAAAAATACTGTAATGTTGATAACTTACAGAAAATGTGTTTATTGCTTGTGGCAGATAAAAAAGTAGCCAAACCTAAATTAGGTCATTAGAAAGTTCAGTAAAACCATGTGTGGCTACCGCGCATTATATATTGGTGAAAGAAGTGGGAAGTTTTTTGCACATCTTCGAATTAAGTACCTCGTGTTTCTCTTTTTTAAGGCGTACGATGTAAATTTATTCAATATAAAAGGCCAGATTAAGAGCGATTGGTCTTATTTTGATACAATTCTAGAATCCCAGAAAAAATGTTTTTATTTCTTTCCAAAGAGCGTTATTTAAAATAGGACTTCGTTATTAAAACAGTCATAAGTTTCGTCCCCGTGGGCATCGGACCTAAAAAAGGGGTCTTTTGAACGTTCAAAAAACGTCCAAAACGTTTGAAAGACGTTCTAAAGACGTATAAAACGTGTATAAGACGTTTTAAAGACGTCTTTGTTACGTTCATGCCCACTAGGGTTTCTTTGAACTATTTAAATTACCATAAAATGTAAACATTTTATTTATATTAAAAAAAAAACATTTATTAACAACAGTTAGAGGTCATTTGTTGCGGATTTTTTAAGTTACTAAACAAAAAAACTGCAGCTGAAATTCCATTCATTCTTAGTTTATATAAAAGTTTATATCTTTCGTATAATTATACGAAAGAAATCGCTATGCAGAGACTTTTTATAAAAACTTATGAAAGTTATTGAATCGAAAACAGTTTTTTTTTCTCGAAAAGTAAGAGCAATTGTTGAATATTAATTCTTCTTCGTGTCATTTTCAAAAAAGTCATTTTCAAAAAAGCGCCAAAAAGTTTAGATAAATTCGCAAGGTTTTAACTTACTCAAATTCAAAATTAAAACGTGCTTTAACCAAACATCTTTATTCATAAATAAAATATAAGATTTAATATCAATACAAGAGCCGTGGCTAAGCTAAAAGGTAAGGAAGGAAGGGTGGTGACCAGCGAGATTAGAGGGCTTTTTCGGAAATTTAAGGTTTTTTTTTTTACAAGTTTATTTTACAACTACAAAGTATTTACAAGTAACCAATAACAAATTGGCGGTAAAGATATACAAACATAAACATAAAGTTCGAAATATACGAAGTAAACAAAAATATAGTTGCCTACAACTCCGAGACACGATTAAAATAAACACCAATTACAACAATTACGACATTGTTGTAATTGGTGTTTATTTTAATTGTGTCTCGGAGTTGTACGTAAAAATAATCCGATAAATATATCTCCTATAATATTCC
Source organism: Hydra vulgaris (assembly GCF_022113875.1). Lineage (NCBI taxonomy): Eukaryota > Metazoa > Cnidaria > Hydrozoa > Anthoathecata > Hydridae > Hydra > Hydra vulgaris. The sequence goes on along the minus strand of NC_061158.1, from coordinate 52,127,620 downwards.
AGTTAAAATAAAAAAATACAATAAATAAAAATAAATTTGCTGATTTTTCGGAGAAGTATTTAGATGTTTGACTCTTAATGTGTATAAATATGATAAAAACAAATTTTTTGAAATATTGATAAGAAGAATTACTTGTTAGTAGTTATAGGAAGCTCACAGAAGACTTAAGTCAGTCTTGTCATCGAGTACCTTTTTCTCGACGTGTAATACACATAAAAATCAGTTGCATACGTGGTATATATGTAGGCCTACATATATACCATACATACCCGCATTCCGGGGCTATCCGACTTTCCCCTATAGGGGAAAGTCGGATAGCCCCGGAATGCGGGTAACTCCGGACACTTGATGTACAGCATAAACTAAAGAATCTATGTGACTTTTAATATTATAATAACATCATTTGAGTTAAAATATGGCATATGCAAAATATCTATCATAAAATGTCGAAGCGAATGACTGGGAGGCCAAGATTTTGTTTCCCACCACCAGAAGAGCGACGTATCATCATATTTGATTCACATATTAATATACCTAATTTTTATGTAAACTAATAACTTTTTAATCATTAAAGATGCATTTTTATTTACAATTGTTATTAAAAAAAAATTCGTTAAAAACTTTAATTCACTGGTTTTAAAACTAGTATTTGTGAATAAGGTATGATCAGGTGGTATCGGACACATGTTTGGAGGGTGGCTCCAGACAAATTAACTTATTGTGGTCCCTATTTACTTGTTAAATAAATAGGGACCACGATATGTTATTGAGAATTTTGAGAGTCTTGTTGTTTCAAACGGTATCTTAAAGTTGCCTGTTGCTCTTGTATTGTATTTATTTATATTGTTTTTAAAAAAGTGTGCTGTAAAATGTTCTGGAACCAGATTTAGTTTATATTTAAACATGAAAAGTATATTTTGAAAACTATTTATTTGAAATATATTCAGCGCGTTCATTTGTTCCAATAACGGTTGAGCATGAGCAAATTTGATTTTGCTGCATACTAGTCTTGAAGCGTGTTTTTGACGTAGGTAAAGTGGTTTTGGTTTAGATTTGTGGGTACTGCCCCATGCTATATTGCTATATTTTTAAGCAGTTGGGGCCCTAATATAGGGTATTTTTTTATTAATTGGGGGGGGAGCTATGACCCTCAAGCCACGTCACCAACACACATATATGACTAAAGGTTTTCAATTTTATGTTCAAACCTTTGGAAAAAAATTAACTTTGTTTTGTGTTTTTAAATTTACTTTATAAAAAAATTGCAAAAGTGTTTTCGCTACTTTCTTAAAGCTTTCTTTATCAAAAAAAGTTAATACTTGACCGACGATAAATTAATGATGCCAGCTTCATTTATAAATGTATTATAAAATAAGTCCATATACATAAATACATTATCAATTACATGCGTATAATAAGATTTTTTAAAAGCAGTTTTGTATTTTAGACTCATTTTGTTTTAAATTATTAAGGCGCTCCGATTCTTATCACAGAGCACCGCGGAGGAATATTTGACCAGGAGGTTTACGCATATTTCTTATCAATGTTGCTTAGTGGGCTAAAGTTGGCATCGAACCACAAACCTTTTGATTTTGAACCAAAATTATAACATCTGCACCACCAAGCACAAGTTCAATTGAGCAGTGTGTTTAATAAAAAAAAAAAATAATAAAAGTAAATGATGAAGGTAGTTTAAAGTACATTTTTACTATTGGATGCCTTTATTATTAAACTGACACATGCAAAAAAGCCCTTGCAAAATTAATTTTTGTACAAGAAACTGCGCGTTTACAAAGGGAAGATGAGCTATTTAACATAATCACGCGATTGCACATGAATAGTACGTATTCTTGTGTACAACTCGATTTTTTTTTTGATGACTTATAATAATGGTTGAGGTTACAACTAATACTTGAAACATGAAAACATGTATTTGTGCACGATATTTACAAACCACCTTCTGACTATATAAATAGATTTCCTGAATAATTTAAGAGTTTAATTACAATCAAAGACATTTGTTGTAAATACATATATATTGGTGATTATAATTTGAACGTATTAAATTGTGACGCTAATAAAAATGTTAGAAATTTTCTGAAAGTATATCTGTATAACCATAAACTATATCCTCAACGTAACTATAAACAAACTATAACTGCAAAAGATAATTAATGGTAATTAAAATGGTAAATAAAAGATTTGTGGACATAAAAGTTAAAACTTGAGTATTTATAACCCAAATTTTAGACCATTTTTCAGACTATAATATCAAAAAAAAGTAATTTTCTCAAATCTACGAAAAAGTAAAAACTATAAAATAAATAAACAATGATGCTTTACTTCCTCGTTTATTTCAAAACTTTCAATTTAGTGACATAACAGCTGCATTGACATGTTTGACCAATACTAAGAAGCCTAAATTATTTGGACCATTTAATGACTTTCCTCAACGATTCCAAAGATCATATTTTGCATCTTTTTTGCAATTAACCTGAACTAGTTTTTTTTTTTTTTTTTTTTTTTTTTGCATTTTAGGTGGCCCAAGAAGACCTAACGGTCTTGTCACCGAGCACCGCGGAAGTGCATTTAACCAAGAAGTTCACGCCTCCTTCCTTACCGTGACGTGAAAATATGTTTAGAGCTTGTTTTGAACCTGGATCTCTTGCTTATAAAGAAAGCGCTCTAACCATTGCGCCACGGCCGCACTACTATAGTCGTCTTACTGCAATCGTCTATTACTTCAAGATTATTTAAAAACTGTTCCATTTCTAGGTATTAGTCATTAAGATCCCATGTCTCAGCTGCAGTCTTAGGCCATTATACTTCTGTATTTGAATGGTTTAACATATAAAAAAACTAAATCTGGTCATTTAAAAGTGGAGTAACATTATTAAACATAACGATGTTCAGTACATTGAAATTACCTTTATTTTATAGCTTAACTTGTAGGCCTTGGAGTTAAGTACAGATTATTTGCAATGTCACTCTTTTTTTGTAATTTTTTGTCAACAAGAGAAAACACTATAATATTTGAGTCTATGCACTAGTGTGTCTCTTTAAAGATTTAATAATAGATTTTGCCTGGTCAGATTTGACCTTTGAGTAACTCGACATCTACGAAAGAGCTTTGATAAAGCTCAGATAAAAGTTTCAGATAATAAAACTTTAAGGATATCAAGCAAGAATAAGTTTTATCTCATTTAACATCAAAGATAATAAATGTGATGATTAACATCTAGATGATAAATGTGATGATTAACATCTAGATAATAAATGTGATGATTAACATCTAGATGATAAATGTGATAATTAACATCTAGATGATAAATGTGATAATTAACATCTAGATGATAAATGTGATGATTAACATCTAGATGATAAATGTGATGATTAACATCTAGATGATAGAGGTGATGAATAATATCTAGATGGTGAATGCGATAATTAACATCTAGATGATAAATGTGATAATTAACATCTAGATGATAAATGCGATAATTAGGAAAGACGAACTATAACTACCATTATAAAGCTAAAGTATCGGACAAAACAAGTGCAACCAAATAATGCTAATTTAGTTTCTTTATGTAAAAGTGCTGCATTTTTTCAATTTAGAGAAATAACTATGTAACTGTTTAGAGACAACGTTCTTCAAGTTTTATTCATCACAAAGTTCATTATTTGCACACGAATGTTGAAAATTAATCGAAAGTATTAAAAAAAAGTTGATTTCCTTCTGGACAAAACAAGTGCAACTCCACAAAATGTTGACCAAGCTGTATTTTGATATCAGTATTTCGTGGCGAATCCTTTGTTGCCTTGCATCTTCGAGGCATAGATTCAATCAGGTAATCAATGAAACTTTGTGGAATTGCTGCCTAGACCTTTTAAATTTGTTCAAACAGTTGATCCTTATTACGAACACCTTTATGATTAATTCTGCGGTTGACGATCTCCCACAGGTTCTCGATAGGGTTGAGATCCGGAGATTGAGGCGGCCAATCCATCACCAATAGGTGGTTGTCTTGAAACTACTGCTTGACTACTTTTGCAGGGTGTTTCCGATCGTTGTCTTGCTGAAAACCTATTTCATTGGCATATTCCATTAGCATAACATCTTTCAGGATATTTTTATACATAAAACGGTCCGTTATTCCATCGATTCGATGTATTGGACCTAGACCGTTAGGAGAAAAACACCCCCAGACCATTACATTGCCTCCACCATGCTTCACGGTCTAATGGCAGTAGCGTAAATCGAGGCGTTTTCCGGCCGGTCGACGTACACGGCAAATGCCATCGCTCCCAATGATCTTGAACAATTCATCACTGAACAGGTCAGTTTGCCATTTCTGCATATTCCAGTCAATATGAGATGTAGCATGTCTTTTCTTCTGGTTCTTTAGTGAAATCAGCGGTTTCTTTGCAGGGCGTTGAGAAAACGATCCAGTTTCAACTGCACGTTGTCTGATTGTTCAGTCCGATTATCTCGACTGATGATATCCAGGGATCCTTCTTGACGGATCTGACGATCATAGAATCCTCTCTAGAAGTGGTGGAACGTGGTCTTCCACCTTTGTTATTTGCTGCCAACTTCCGCGTAGAACGATATTTGGAACATAGTCTTGATACGGTCCATTTTTTCACGCGATATTTATCACAAATACTATTTTGTGACATACCACTCACGTAATCGCCAATAATGTTCTTTCTTAGTTCCAATCCAAGACTGTCGGGAGCCATTTTGCACTTGAAGTCATTAAAATAATAAAAATAAATAATCACGCTTCTCAACAATTACCTTGTGATGATACAATAATGTTCCGTGGAACACAACGTCTTGGTTGGATGCGGACTGTATTGATGTAATAAAATACTTGTTGTATTTCACTTCTTCGATAAAACACTTTGATAAAACTGACTTTGATAAACTGTTTTGATAATACTGACTGATTGACTTCCATATACTGACTGAATTACATGTCAGTTTACATGTCTCTTATATAGTCAAATGAACCTGTGTGAACCTGTTCTAGAAGATTATAGATGCTTCTTTTTGATGCTTCTGGAAGCTTCTGGATGCGTCTGGATGCTTTTGAATGTTTCTGGATACTTCTGGATGCTTCTGGATGCTTCTGGATGCTTCCAGATACTTTTTCTGAAAACTTCTGGAAGCTTTTGCATGCTTCTGGAAACTTCTGGATACTTCCTTTAATTATTAAAAAACTTCCGTGACGTTGACACAGACCAGACTTAAGAAAATGAAGCAAACCAAAAAAGTTGCACTTGTTTTGTCCGCTGCAAAATGACACTTGTCAACGATATTCTGCCTGTGTGCTGTCAACTGTCAGCTGATTGCTCATGTCATGACATGCTATGACTCCAGACTTCTGAACTGTTTGCTGTGGTAGTATAGTTCGTTTTGTTTTTAAGACATGTAAAATTAGGAACAATTTTTAGCATTGTTCGATGTTGATTGAAAATGTTTTGTCCAATACTGTATTTCTGCATGACTTAAAATATAATGCTTTTTCTGTATGGTTTGAACAAGGAATAGGTGTACGTAACAATATTATTGAATTGTGGACATTTTTAATTTACGAATTGGCAAACAAAAAAAAAATGGTTCAAATATTAGTTATTTTTGTATGAGTTGTTATTTGGATGCAGTTTACTGGTTAGTCAAATTTGTTTAATTGATGGAGATAAGATGGAAATAAGGACAAACTGGATGGAATGGGGATAAGGAAAAACTTGTTAAGGATGGAGTGGGTATAAAAAAGTTTATATGGGGATAGGATGAGGACGGGAATGGTTTCTGTCTCTGTAACCAATAGAAAGTAACATTTATACATTTAAATATGAATTTAGAACTTAATGAACTTAGAATTTAGAATTAGAAAACTTAAACCTTTTTATGTAATAAAGTTACCCAAAAAATAAACTAGAAATACAAGTTTGATTTTAAAAAAACAAAACAAAAAACAAAAAAAATCAACAATCTAAAGGTCATCCAAAAACATACATTTATTTGTTATTTTGTTAAATAAAACACCTCTATCCCCAATTTTGTAAGATTTTGGACATTTTGTAAAGTGTAATGATTCTGAATCATGATCTGGCATTTTTTAAAATCTCACTTATTCTTGGGATTACTACACAGTTTACTTTAAATTTTTCCATGGAGATTTAAGTAAACACGGCATGAAGATTTAAGTAAACATGACACAACCCTTTTGACATGTGATGAAGATAATAAATGTTGTAGACATAAAATGTACCCTCAAAATGTTTATCAGCGTTTGAAACAAAGTACTCTAAAAGCCATTATAGCATAGCTTAAATATATTTTCCTGCTATTAAAATTTTCTTCACACAACATACGGATTGCTAAAGATAATCTAAAAAAATGTTTATACATTTTAGAATTGTTAATGACAACAATACCAACACCCAGTAAGGTTGTTCAAGGTTCCATATCTTTTTATTTATTTTGATCTGCTATTGACCTTGTTTGACGCACAAAATCTTGTAGAAATTATAATTAAAATTTTAAATCAGCATTGGTTTTATTTATAACTGTTTCCTGAAATTTATCCTAAACTATACTTTAATGCATATAAACACCATGCAAATTGCATCTCTCACATGCATCGTATTATATTTTTTTCATTTTTTAATAATATCTTTTTTTTATTTATTTATTGCAATTATTTTTACAGATCAAGAATTTGAATCTTTGCTGATCAAGAATTTGAATCTTTTACAGATCAAGAATTTGAATCTGTTAGACTTATCTACCATAAAGACAAATTTACACACACTGAACCCTTATTTAAAGAAATGAATGTGCTTAATATTTATCAAATTAATATTTACCAAAATATACTGTTTATGCTAAAATTTAAATTAGGTCAAGTACCAAACCATTTTATAAATAACTTTTTTATAAATAACGTTAATAAATATAACACAAGAGAAAAAGGAAACTTTATTACACCTTTCAAAAAAACAAAACTTTCCCAGTTCTCAATTTCATATCGGGGTCCTTATTTATACAACAAACTAGTAACTAAAAATAAATCAATCTGCAATCTAGATTCAATTTGCAATCAAAATTTCTTGAAAAAAAAGTTAAAAAATCTGATACTGAATCTAAACAGATACTCAGAATTCTTTTAAGACCATAAATTAAAATACATATATATCAACTACAAAGTGAACTGACTCGTTTATGTGTATTATCTAAATGAATCTTTTTTTTTTTTCTTCTCAAATTTCTCAAACAATATATCAAAATGTGTTTATTACACACAAAAAAAACACTTGATTTTTTCTTATCAAGTTTAGTTATTATGCTGCTAGTTATGTCTAATATTTTATACTGAGCTTATTTTGAGTTTATTTTTTATTATGAGCTAAATTTAAAGAATATATAAACATAGTTGTACTTAATATATAATTATATTTATATATTTTATATATATTTATATTTATATATATATTTAACATAATCATAATAATATATCAAACACATTGTAAGGGCTTCGTGATAAGACCATTACGATCTTCTTGAAGTCCGGCCTGTACTATTTAATTATAAATTTCACTATATATATTTTGACTCACGAGACTTGTAAATATTAATTTACGAAACTTGTAAATGTTATATGTACGGCAAATATATGAATAAAAAAAAAAAAAAAAAAATAAAAAAAAAAATTACTATTTCTACTGTTAATATTTTTTTCATTTTTTAATAATATCTTTTTTTTATTTATTTATTGCAATTATTTTTACAGATCAAGAATTTGAATCTTTGCTGGCCTTTTAAACAACGATATTCCATTGAAATCTTTTAATTTTTATTTTTCAAGTTTTTACATGTTTTGGGGTAATATAAAATTTTTGTATTTGAACACAAAAACAAGAACCTGATATAAATTAAGTTTTTCCAAGTTAAGGACTTTTATATTTGTCATCACATTAGGAGGATTGTCCATTCTACTTAGATAATGAATTGCTCTACGAGCATGGTTTTGCAAGCCTTGTTGTTTGATTAATTTTGTTTTGTATGTATTTGCCCACACTATATTAGGATATGTGAGATGACTATGAATTAGACCGAAGTAAAGTTTTTTTATTGAACAGAAATTAAGAAATGGGCAAAATTTATATTAAGTACCTAATGTAGATTCTATTTTTGATTCAATGTCTCCAATTTAATTTCTCCACGATAAATTTTTATACTACTTGAATAACAAGAAACTTTGCATACTTTTCCCGTGTTATTGTTATGTTGTTAGTTTTACGGTAGTGACCATGCGCCGTTATATTTGAAACATCAAAAAAAAGCGCCGACATTTTTTTGATGTTTCAGATAGAACACTTTTACACATCGTGCAAAGTCCAAACTTAAGTATGTTCATCCCCAAATTTTTGCAAGGCCTCCTCATTTATGTACATAAATAAATGAGGAGGCTTTGCAAAAATTTGAGGTAGCGGAGGCCTGGGAACATAAAAGCCCTAAAACGCTAGTCCCCTGCCCAAACGGCAGATAATTTACATGGTCATTTCTTTTTTAATTTTTAATATTTTTTTACGAAACCTAAAATCAGTCAATAAATTTAAATTTAGTTTTAGATAGTAAAGTTGAAAATTGTGCTAAATTGACCGACAGGTTTTATATCTGCCCACTCTGAATTTTTTTTGTTCCCTATGAAGATACCTACCAAATATTTGTAAAAAAAATAATTTTAAATTAACATCTATTAAAGGGTGTCTGAAATATTTGCTCTTGTGTGCATCCAAACCACAAAAGGGTGGAGTAAGTGTGTGCTAAAAAAAAAAAAAATTATAACTTTTTTTTTTATAATCTGATTGAATAGATTGGTGAAAGTCAGTCAATTATAAAACATTTTCTGGTACTCACAAATTTTCTGGTGCTCCAACAAATATATGAACCAAATTTTTTTTTTTGATTTGGGTTTTGGTTTCAAAGTTTGAGCTTTTTAAACTTTTATTGAGAGTATTTTTAGAATCAAGATGTCTATGAACTATTTTAATTATTAAATTAAAATAGTTTTTGTTTCCTAACAAATTTCTATCAAAATGGTAAAATATATTACTTTAATTTAAATTGCACTATTCTACTAACTATATACCATGATCTCTTGTTTTTGTTAATATCAACATATTCAGATAATAAAGACGTTTTCAGAATGAGTTCGCTTTTTAAATTTGGATAACTGGTTCCCAAGTTATGACAATTTATGTTGGGCTCAGTAACGCCTTTCTTGCGTCAAGATTTGTTGAGTTTTCCTTAAGGATTTATGGCACCAAATTTTAATTATAAATTTATTTTTCAAATGTCATCAATGAGAAGGAGTTTTATTGAAGTACTCATGCTGAATCATTTTTATTGTTTTTTTTTTACTAAAGAATCAAAGCATTCAATTCTACAAATTATTATTTTTATATTTAGTGCCCCAACGTAAGCATTCCACTGCTCGTTTGCCCCATTTGGGGCAATAGGATCAAAAGCTATAAAAGCTTTGTTAAAATCGTAAAAATTAACTTTAGATAAAGAAATAGAGTTTTTTCAAACTGTTGGAGTAAATAAATTCATTTACATTTATAAATATCTAGAAAATACGACGAAAATACAAACATTTATACACTGATATCTAAGTTAAATCTTTGTGTCTTTTGCGAATCCCACGTCACCATTTTTACTGTAGGAGTTCTTTTCTTGGATGCTTTCTATGCTTTAGAGCAAAATTTTCAGCATATTTTAGAAATTGCAATCGACCAAATCTGATTCCTAAAGCTGTACGATTATATGCAAAATCAATTAATTTTCTTTCATCTAAAATAGTTGGATGTCCAGGTTTAGCTCCCATTTTCGTTTGTCAAGAAATTTAAACTTGTAACAAACATCTTAGAATGTCAAAATCTTTACATGCTGCTTGCTATGAATCTCCATTTTTAACAGCTTCAATTGCTGATATCATCGATTCATCATTCCATAAACGGTGTTTTCTGAGTTTGCTTCTCTGTTGTTCAATTTTCGTTAAATTTTCTGTTTTTTTAGATTAATTTTTATTTTCATTTTTCACCATGAAAGTTTAATTATAAAATGGTTATGACTGTCTAAAAAGAAATGTTTTTATGATTATATCATATACATGCAGGGCCGACAACACGGGTTTTAAAGTGTGTGTGGGGGGAGGGTGGGGGGTGGGGGGGACACAATCATCAATTTGTGAAAAAAGTCCTCAATATAAAAATTTTAGAAAAAAAGTAAGGGGGCCGTCTCTCTCTCTCTCTCTCTCTCTCTCTCTCCATATATATATATATATATATATATATATATATATATATATATATATATATATATATATATATATATATATATATATATATATATATATATATATATATATATATATATATATATAGTATATATATATATATATATATATATATATATATATATATATATATATATATATATATATATATATATATATATATATATATATATATATGTATATATATATATGTATATATATATATATATCATATATATCTGTTTTAATTTGTGAATAATTTTAATAACTATGCATTTCATGCATGGCCAGAATTAAGACTTATCATAGCCAGATATAGGATAATGGCTTGAAAGTATGTTATAAGATTGTATATGGAAAAATACATACAAAAAAAGAATTATTGAACGTCATACAAAACAAGCAAAAAAGCATACACAGTTTTAACAGTATTATATCATAATATTAGTAGCAATTTAAAAGATTTACAAAAGCAAAATGTTCAAATGTAATCAGGAAAACTTTGAAAATACCAAACATCGAGTTTACAGAATATAATATTTATCAAATTTTTAAAAATTGTTCTCAAAACAGTTTACGAGTCAATAGGTACTTCAAACTTAACTTTTATAAATTATAAAGTCTAAATATTGTATTTTTACTTTAAAGCAATCAATACAACCCTGCATTAAATTTTTTTTTGAAAATAGCCCAGAATAAGTACGCAGTAGATATAGACCAGTTTATCCTAATTAACTAGCTCTATCTAGGTTGAACGGAGTACCATGATGGCGTCAAGAAAAATATCAAAAAGATAAAAAAAAGTGTTTTTTTTAATTGTTAAGTCCAGATATAAAAAACAAATTAGTATAAAAACAAGTATCAAATATTGTAATTTTATACTCTTTTAATCTTTTTTGATGTGCTAGAACCCAAAAAAAGCAATTAAAAACAGTATATGTACTTGTCAAAAAGTGTAAATGAAATAAAATATAGAGAAAACGACTTTGATTGGTGCAGGAGTCAAACGGTAAACATTCTAAAAATATACAAAAATGAGTGTGCTAAAGAAATTTACAACCATCAAAATGACTGTATAACGATGTATTTTACTATGTAGTACTTTCTGTCATGACATGACTTTTTAATTGAATTTCGCTGAAGTTATGATTAAGTGTTGTAGACTCATAACAATTTAAAAACCCGTTATTGACTAAAGGTTATCAAAATAAAAATATAATTCAGCTAATACACCTTGGGAGTTGTTATTCATTTAAATTGGATAAAAGTATTAATCAAAGCACTATTTTGACATCAACATAATGATGCTTTACTTTACAACATAAAATCATAAAAACTGGCAATATCATTAGCAACACAGACGAAATAGACATAAACAAAAATGAAGACAAGAAAACTGCAATGATGTTTAGATATAAGAAAGTGTACCCTTCCAGTATCTTATTTCACTTGATCTTTTGTATCCTAAGCAAAAGTTTTGCAAACAGTTCTAAAGATAAATCTGTTGTCATTATGCGCAATTTTTTACTTGCTTTGTTAATGACAACATTTAACAAGGAAATAACAACTTTAACATAAAAGTTATAGAGCCAATCTTTTGTATAAACAATTTTATTATTCAACTAAATAAAAACAATAAAATTATTCAGATCATTTAAATATATATATATATATATATATATATATATATATATATATATATATATATATATATATATATATATATAATATGTAATTTTTGTCAATGTTTTTACATTTGGCAGTTTAAAATCATTTTCGTAACTGATTGTATAAGCTTCGAGATGTTGAAAAATAACAATATAATCTGATTATAGTTTCTACATTATAAATTTTTTTACCTACTTCTGATGCATTCATAGATGTAACAAGATCTTGTAATATCAATTACAAGAAAAAGATCACTTTTGATGATCAATTTCAATATTGTTCAGGAAGCAAATTGTTTCTTTAACTCTTAACCAGCTATCAAGATATTAAATGTATGTATAAACATATGTATACAAGTATATATAATTAAGTATATGTTTATATGTGTTATATATAATTATATGCGTTAACATAATTTTGTAAGTGTACTTGTATATGTTTATATTTGTATGTGTGTATGCGTCGTATGCGTATAAGTGTATATGTTTAGTGTGTATGTGTATAGCTTAAAATGAAATGCGATGTGTAGACTATGGGCTGCAATCGATGCAATCAATGTAATGTGTAGACTATGGACTGGCAATCGTTATTAATTACAAAAGGCTGCAATCGATGCAATCAATGCGATGTGTAGACTATGGGCTGGCAATGGTTATCAATTACAAAAAGGATTCGGTGATTCCGCTAATGATGGCTTGTATGGTAAAGATGCAAACGCGATACATACTTTAAAAAAAAAAACTATATTAGAACAAGAGCTAATTATCAACAAGAATGTCAACCTTAACTAGATTTTATTTTCTACAATTTTAATGCAAGCAAGAAATGTTTAAAACAATTATTATTATTATTATTTTTATTGTTATTATTGTTATTGCTATTATTATTATTATTATTATTATTATTTTAATCTAATCGATGAAAATGGATTTATATCAACATCACCAAAACACTATGACGTCATCAAACCACATCAATAATTATACTGAAGTATATTAATTATTTTTAATTATTCTTTGATTAAGTTTTTTATAACAAAAGGTGTTACAGGACAAACAAAATTATGATTTTTAAAATCGTCACATAAAAAATTGAATGCAAACAAATCGTTTTTTAAATGTTGCGACTCATCACACTTTTTAAATGTTGCGACTCATCACACTTTTCAGTTCTGATAGAAGATAAATGTTTAGTAGTAGACCTTTAGACCTTGGTTTTAAAGGTTTAGTTGGTACCACACTAGGCGGAATGTTTGGAAAAATTGAAGGATGTTTAACTGGTCTAACTTTCCCATTGACAATAGTTTTTAAAAAGTTTTATGAAAAATGTCTTTCACAAGCAACAGTATCTGCATTGCTGTTTCAAAGTGAGCTTTATAGCTTCTTGTTTTTTTTTTTGAAAATAATTAGTTACTAAAACCTTTTTTACTAAAAACTTTTTAAATACAGAGATAATTTTGTTCTGTAAAAAGATTAACACCAATAGAATTTTTTATCTTATGACTTTTAAGGATAAATCAAAACTTGTTCGATTTTTCAATAAACGGGCAAATAATGAGCATAGTTAAATTATCTATAAATTTATTTGTAGATAATTTTAGCATAGCTAAATTATCTATAAATTTATTGTTACTTTTTATCAAAACAAAATATGAAAAAACATCTTTTAGATATTTATTATCAAATATAAACATTGTCAGACCATTATAATTTAAAAAAAGTTTACTTAAACTAAATGTGATATGAAACAGGGATTAATAAAGATCAGACATCAATCATGCAAAATAATACTAGAGTAGCGATTCCACGACGCTACGAAAAACATTTGACGTTTGACCGAAAACACCGAATTTTTATAAACTGTACTCTCTTATATCTTTTTGTACAAATAAGCAATCACCTTGGGGTCTTTGTATTAGTTAGTGTTACTCAACCTCTTTCCAGCCATATATAGAAAGTACTGTGCTTCATTTGGCTTCACTTAAATATTATCAATAATATCTTGAGACCACTTTTGCTAAAAAAAGTTGCCGCGGACACGTTTTTAAAAAAGTAGCTTTTGAAGGTAAGATTTCATAAGTACTAAAACACAACCAGTTTGCGTGAAAATTTCCACATAAATTAAATAAAGGATGAGGAATTGAATGGATTGGGGAACCTTTCTCAAATTTATACAAAAATTTTTAGTTCTCAATGTTTAAAAACTTTAAGGTCAATATTGTTAAAAAAAAACTTTTTTTAAAAAGGTTTCCTGTCGAAAAGGCAAGTATAGCCCTTCCTCTATCTAAATCAAGTATTTATTTATATATTCTTGAAGATTTGATGCTTAGGAATTTTGTTTTAAATTCTTTAATCACATCCTTATTAAGGCATAATTTGTCTTTAAATTAAGCCTTAATAAAGTTAAATCATAATAAGGATGTGAATAAGAAATAATTCTTATTAAGGCTTATAATTGAAGACCACAATGGAAAACACGGCAGAGTCACATTTTTATAATTTTTCATTTATGGCCCTTGGGTAATAAAGCATTGAAAAATGCTTCTTTTAAGCCAAGTTTCAAATGAAAAAACCGACATAGTCTATGGTAAAATGGAATAAGAAAATATGGTATACAATGGAAAAAACAGCAGTGTCCACCAGTGACAAGGAAAGAAAAGGCAGGGTCCATATAATAACGTTATATGTGACTCTGCCGTTTTGATTTCCATTGTGATCTTCATATATTTAATTATTTGGGTTTAAAAAAGGGTCCATATAGGTCACATGACCTTTAGGGTTGCGTGACCCTTTGGACCAATCAGTAAGCTGTAACCTTTTTTTTTTTTTAAGTTTTGAATATATTTTGCTGTTTAATAAAATCAATTACTAAGATTTTTACGTAATAAAATATATAAATAAATAAGACAATTTAAAAAAACAGACCGGGACTCAAAGAAGATATGGGTAATACAATACCACCACATAGAGCCCCTAGAAAAATAAAAAGTCGTCAAAAAGTTATAATAAACTGCAGATAAAAGTATGATGTAAAACTTCAAATTTAAATACTCAAGGGTTTAACATATAAAAATTAAAATTTCAAAAAGATCTCCACCAGCGAAAGGCTGACACATTCTACCGGAGAAAAAGAGACGCTAAGCGAAGGGCCAAGATTACACCTCATCTTGAGGCCTTTACGTTTGACTACCAAAAAAATCTCAACCTACCCAACAAGTCCACCAATGACTTTTACTACAACAGAAAGCTCACATACCAATCATTTAACATTCACCAACTATCAACTGATGATGTTTTTCTTTACTGCTATGATGAGACTGTCGCTTGGAAAGGTTCAGATGAGGTGGCTTCTTTCCTGTATGACCACATCACAACCAAGGTCAGCGAAGAGGTTACTCACCTTGAACTATTCTGCGATTCCTGCTCAGGACAGAATAAGAACTTTACCCTGATTCGGTTTTTAGATTATATGGTGCACCATAGAAAAAGATTTACCTCAGTGACAGTGACATTCCCTGAGCGCGGACATTCTTATATGGAGTGTGACAGGGACATGGGTCCAGTAAATACAAAGTCTAGTGCTAGTGTTCCAGAAGACTGGATAAAAATATTTAGTGAAGCACGAAAACATCCTACACCATTTAACGTGACTGATGTTAAACAGGATCTGGTCAAAAACTTCTCCGGCTTTCTAAGGCCATTGTATGAGAAAGGCTGCCCGTTCCCCACGCGCCCCATTCGGGAGATGGTTTTTAACAAGGATGAAGGTCCAGGGACCGTTTGTCACAGAGACTCATGGAACGGTATTTTCTTGAAAACAAACATCATTGTTCCAACGAGAAAAAACAATTTTTCAGTATGCACAGCAGTGCCAGTAGCTTTGTATGAAGACAGACTGGCTATATCAGCTGCAAAGTACCAAGACCTCCAAGTCCTCAAAAAATTTACCACCAATGAGGCATTCTATGATGCTCTGCCGTATGACGATAAAGTTAAAGATGAAATTAAAATTTTTTTATTTGTTTAAAATAAAAAAATTTTAAAATTCAATGGTTTTATATAGTTATTTCTTATGTGTTACAATAGAAAAACAGGCAAAGTCCTAATCAACGGAAAAAACAGCAGAGTCCAATCTGAACACATTTTGAAAAAACAAAATTTTCCATGAGCTAACATGATTTTCAGAATATTTATTTGTTAAAATTTGATGCTTAAATGGATGACCTTCCCTTAAAAATTAAAAGAATTGACATTATCTCACATAATTTGTAATAAAAAGGTTTCAAACCTTTAATTTAGGTTTTCTCAAAATGTGAAAAATGTGACTCTGCTGTTTTTTCCATTGTGCTCTTCAATTATAATCCTTATATATAAGGCTTATAATCCTTATAATTCTTATAAGGATTATTTTTTATTCACATCCTTATAAGGATTATTTTTTATTCACATCCTTATTATGATTTAACTTAATATTGTGAATTAGGAATAGTTTAAGGATGTGAATAAGAAATAATCTGTATTAAGGATGTCAATAAGAAGCTTTTTTATTTTGAATAACAAACAAAAATAATGGAAAAAACAAAAGTTTTTAATAAGGTTTAACAAAGAAATATAAGGATTAATTTAAGGGTGTGAATAATTAATTTAAGAACCTTAAATTAATTATTCGCATCCTTAGATTAATCCTTATATATATATATATAGCCTTATTAATCCTTATTAAGGCTTAAGGATTAATAAGGATATATAAGGATAACAAGGATAAATTTCACTTTCAATTTTATATTTAGAACTTGAGTAAGGACCTTATTTGAATTCGAAATATAAAATTAAAAGTGAAATTCTTAAAATGATAATAAATTAAAAAAAAATAATCTAATTTTTTTAGAGGCATTCTCTGGATTGTTTATCAAAAGTTTGGTTATAGGCTACAATCTATCTATTCAATACACTATTGTGATTACAAATTGGCCTTCTTTAAACTGTTTTTTTCAAAACAAAAAATAAAAAACCATATCAACTTGAAAAGGTTCAAAAGTGACGAAAAATGGAATTGTGTAAGAACATATATCTTTCATAAGTTATAATACATTTTTGAATTAATTAGGCCTACTTTCCTTAATTTTTAACATAAGCACAAAAAAATTTTTGTATTTTAATACTTTTATTTATTGAAAGCAAATTTTATTGATCCATCCCTTATTTTCTTTGTTTTGAGTTACTTTAATTTAGGTTTACTTTTAATTTTATTTTCCAAATTATTGCTGGAAAAACCATTCGATACTGCCAAAAATATATTGAAATTTTTAAGTATTAGAAGTTTAGAAGTTTGAGTAACAGAACTTAAAATAACATCATTAGCAGTTTTCAAGTTTAAATAAGAAAATAAACTTCTAGAAGCAGAAACATCTTCTTGAACAAATTCTCTAGAATTTGTTACCAGAAGATGTTTGGCTAGAAGTAGGGATAGAACAATTAATAGAAGGTAGCAAATCATCAACATTGTTAAATTATGCAAGATAGACTTTTTATTTTAACTATCTGTATTTCCAACAAGGCTGGAAGCAACCACTTTTAGAGTTAGTATTTACTAGAAGATCCAAAATGAAGATTATAACAATTAACAGACAACTAAAAAGATTGCAAATTATAAAAATCAGGAAAACAAAATGATTGGAGAGTATTATAAAAAAACTGTTATTTATTTTATTATTATATTATCGTATACAATCGTATTCACGTTATTTATTTTATTGTTATATTATCGTAAACAAATACTAACTTAGCAATGATCCAGATCATCCCGAGCAATAGAATGTGCCTCACCGCCTCTATTTAATTATAATTTCAAACCTTTCTGTAACGACAGTTAACAGGTCAGCTCCAAATTGAGATGATTCAAATTCATATGTTTCTTATGTCATTGACAAATAGAGCCACCTGTGAGCTGTATGTTTTGTGATTGTGATGTTATTGTTGTGATGTTTTGTGTTGATTGACAACTTGGTTTACCTTCTTGCTGGTGTCTATTGTTAAAAATGATTATTTGGTTGTTTCGTTTATGAAACTTGCTACTTCTAATCATTCACTAAAAGCCAAGAGATAAGTTGTAGAATAGTAATATTTTTTGTTTTAATGTTGTTTTTGTTGGTTTTTTATCTTAGGTGTTGTTAATAGTTCACATAAACTTTCTTAAAGAGTAAGTTTCTCATTTTAAATTTATTTAGTTTTAACTGTTAATTTACAATTTTTTTTTAATTTTTGATTTTTATGAATATGATAAAATAGACACTTATTGATAAGTGATCCAAATTTTAACCGTTAGGCATATAGCTATGTTCGAGAATTTTATTTAGACAGGTTTTCATTAAAAATATGTGTAATGGTCTGTTTAATGTAAATATTTAATTAACAAAGTAAGATAGATCCTTTATATTTTTTTTATTTGAAGACGAAAGCGTTTATAGAAAAAAATAATATTATTTTAAAGTTTGTGAATTTTTATACTTTTTATGCGTAATTTTTTTTTTTTTAAAAACTCAAAATTTTTTGTGACGTTAAGCTTGCTTTTACATTGAGTGAAACAGCCATGTCTGGTTTATTTGGAAAATTACTTCTTGGAATTGAATTTATCCAACAATTTCTTTCTTTCATTGGAGGGAAGCCTAAAAACTCGTACTTTATATTAAGCGTCATAGTTTCCTCTGTATCCAGTAGCACAGCACTTTTTTACCATTTGTTTTAACAATCATCTACTCACAACTCAAACTTTTAAAAAACTGAACTAAAATAGTTCTTTTCGTAAGATGGTCCGCCCCCACTCAAAAATACGGATTCGCGACGGTAACGTACTTTTGTTTGTTTTATTGTAATCTAACAGAAAAAATAGCAATTTTTTTAAAGCTTTTTAATAATTTCTTATAACATGAAAAAATTACTCAGACGATTGTAAAATGATCGTGAGGATACGCAGAACTTAAAAAATTTACACATTTAAAAACGGATAAACAAAATTTAACTTTTTTGTTTTTCATTACATTTTAAAACATTCCTTTAATATTCTATAAAAATAACAAGATAAATTTTAGAAAATAAAAGCAATTTCAAGTCAAGAATGTTACTTCAAAAGTAACATAAAGAAAGTGGCTCGCATAGAATATTCCAAGTCTGCGAAATGAACACATTAAATATTTCTCAAAGTAAATAAAAAGTATTATTGAAAGTTAAACAAGATACTTAAATAATAGTAAGAAATTTGCAAAAATTTCAAAAAACAAATAATATATTCTTGAAGAGCGTAAATAATTAATATTAAAATTATCTAAAATAAAATCTCTCTAAGCGTGAAATTTTTGTTAAAATGTTGACCTTCTTTGAATACTTTATGTGACACAATAAATCATAATTCTAACGATAAAAGAACGATTAAAACAATAATACAGCTAAAACTACGCTTTATCACCACATAAAAAACACATTAATAAATATATATTTACATGCAGATGTTTCACATAATCATTTTAAAAAATGACTAGGCGAAGTGAGTTCTCTCTTCCAGATGCTTTAGATACGTTCGGTTTACCAATGTCAGTAACAATAAGTAAAAAATGCCTTTTAAATGGAGGTTTTGTATTTGAAGCTGGATTGAGTTTTACAGTTTTGAAACGTGAATATGTTGAGCTTTTGTTTGGAACAGACTCAAATGGAAATACTTTCCGATTAAACATGCGTCGCAAAGCTGGTCTTTACGTTGACATCATAGATGAAATTTATCCAGCTAGTTTAACGGATCTTAAACGACTTTCTCCAAATATAAGTTATATTCTTTCTAAGTCTTCTAAAGATCAAGAACTTTACAGATTAGATAATCAAAATGAAACATTTGAAGACTTAAACCATATAGCTTTGAGATCGTCCAAAGGTCATACTTTTTATCATTCATTAAAATCTTTATTGAACAAAAATCTCTTTGTATTTGTACATCGCAAGGAGACCATCAGTCTTGAAGTGCTCTTATCGAGAGAATTAATTCCAGGAACAAAAGTTCGGTTTAATACCGGTTTAGAAAGTCAAGTTCCATATGGAAATGTTGTTATTAATGGATTGTATATTTATGATTCTGCCTTAACCGTAGCCACACTGAAAAATCTTTCCAACAAATTTTTATACGAAATGTTTCAGCTTGATTCAAGTATTAAAGTCTTCATTTCAAACGAACTTGAACAGTCGCATTTTGTAGAATTAGGAGAATATGGTTCTAAAGAGTACTTCATAAAAATAGCGGAGATAACATCTTCTATTCATTTTGAGATTTACTCTTCCATATTCTACGGACAGTTTATAAAAGATATTTTATCATTAAATCAAGTAAAAAATACAAATGATACAAACACAGTAAGTGAGCTCAAGTCTGAGCAAGTTCCAAAACCGAACATAAATAATAATTTATTAGATAAAAAAACAAACGTTAAAAAAAAAGTATTTAGGCCTATTTCTCTGTATTTGCTATCTAGACAAAATGAATCAACATTTGAAAATGAAAGCAAACTAAAAAAAAAATCTTCTAGTATAAGTTCATCATCATCAAAAAAAAGATCTTCAATGCAATTATTTTCTTCTGACGATGTTTTTAAAATTTCAGACAACGAAGATGAAATTTTATACGGTGAAATCGAAAGAATAGAGAGAGCAAGCAGAAGAAAAAGCAGTAGTATCAATTTAAATAATGAATCATTAAATTTATTAAAGGAAAAAAAGGAAAAAGCAATTGACTCAAATGGTTTAATTCAAAACTCTAAAGTATATTCAGAAAAAGAAGAAAAAGCCAGTGAGAATGCTCTTTACGGGTATGATACATTTTATCCGTCTTTAAATATAAAAGACAAAAGCATATCAAAACGTAATGCATTTTGCGAAAAAGAAAGTACGTGTTTTGACGGTGATGCAACGCGACCAGTCTTACCGGTACCGGTATTATGCCAAATGAATACTTTTGATACTCATTCATATGAAAATATCAGCAAAATAACAAACTTTTATCAAAACAGTACTGATGACAGTATATACTCAAGAATCAACTCACTAGGTCGTAAACACTGTGAAACTATATCAAACTATGGTACTCATTCATACAAAAATATCAGCAAAATCATAGACTTTCATCAAAGCAGTTTTGATGATAGTATATACTCAAGAATCAATTCACTTAATTGTAAAAACTGTGAAACCTTTAACAGTGATGTCATAAAAAAATATCCCGAACTTAACGAAAAGAAATTCTTAAAACAGATAGTTGAGAAAAAAAAAAATTTAAATAAAACCCTTTCAAAAAGTGACACATGCATTTCTCAATATGTAGACAGAGAAGAAAATATATATGCATCTTTAAGTTTTTCAAGATCAAATAATAACCTTAGCACTGGCTACATTAACGTTACTCATAAGAAAAAAAATATATTAAAAAAAATGCTTTCAAAAAGTGATTCGTGTTTTCCTCAAAGTGTAGAGAACGATGGAAAATTTTATGCTTTTGAACTCAATAGTTCAAGATCAACTAATGACCTTAGCTCTGGCTTTATGAATTCAGCTTACAGTGTTGTAAAGCCAAAGATGATTAGCAACGAATCACAGAGGGAGATAAAAAGTTTAGCGGAAATCTTTACATGCTCAATTGAAGATGTAGAAAATAGGTTGCATGGATTAAAACTTGGTAAGTTTGGCAAAAAATTTAAGCGACACTTGATTAATGGCAGAATCCTAGGAAATTTGTCTGAAAAAGCGTTACGTGAAATGGGTTTATCGCACTTTGAAGCTCGTAAGTTATACAAATACGTTCACGGGTGGAGAGTTAACACTATAAATTATACCAATAGCTTGGAAAATTCTCGAGTAACTGATTGGTCAGTAAATGATGTTAAAAAAATCATGAAAAAAATAAAATTGAATCGCTTAGGAGTCTTTGCTGCAGAAAACTTAATTGATGGTGTTTTACTTGAAGATCTTATTAAACATAATTTTATTAAAACATTAGATAGCGATCATGGAATACGATTAACATTGGTAGAATTTGAAAGATTGCAGAGTTATGTCTATAAGGAACTCATGTCCCTTCCGCATAAAATTGCAAAAGAAAATTAAACGGGCAAAAAATGTTTTAAATTTCAGAGTGTTTTAGGATGTTTGGCTTTTCGATAATTTCGTGTTATATCTAATCTTAAGAATCAATTTATATAGCAAAAGTTTGTATTACTTGAAGTTATACTTCTTTGATTCATAATTAAAATGTATAAATGAACTGTAACTTTTGTTCACAATTAGTTAAAATCTTTTAACAAAGTAATAAAAAACCCGTAGATCCAAGTTACTATATATAAAATAATATTAAAGAAAGATTTATTTAATAATTTTTTTTTGTCTAAAAGCGCCATGCGTCATGATATAAGCGACCTTATGTTTTAAAAAAAAAAAAACCCGCTGTGAAAATAAAAAAATTAGCGTGGACTTTTTTTTATTTTCACAGACTTTTAAATTTCATATCATCAGTTGAATTCTATATTCTATCTTGCTCATTCTTCAAAGTAATATTGTTTAATATCCTTGAGGAAACTGATTCACTATATTCAATATTCTTCATTAAACAGTTTTAAATATCATAGGCAGGTCTATTAGGTAAAAACACACTCTATTTGGTAAACGCATTTGTTTTTGAAGTATATTATTTTTTTAAGAAATGCCCATCCGGTACATTTAGTATTTTAAACAGCCAGAGCATTATCATATAATACGTAACGCCGTTGACACCAGAAAAAGACGGAACTAATTTTAATTTTTAAATGTCAAAAATACATATAATCTTACCCTGTGTAAATGTAACATATATAACGGTATTGAGTATAAATATATAATAGAAAAGTGAAGATTATATATAAAAATTTATAAAAAAAAAGTAAAATATAAAAATTAAAAATTAATAAAAAACAGTAAAACATAAAAACTAAAAATTAATAAAAACAGTAAAATATAAAAATTATAATAATTTAGGATTTTACTGCTTAATTGAGTTAATTTGCAGTTGAAGCCAATTCTTTGTTTATTAGTAAATATGATATGTCCTTTTCTCGAGGCTGATAATAGTGGGCATCAAGTGTTCATGATTTATCACAAGATTTTGAATAATTCGAATATAATATAAAAACTTAGTTAAAATAAAAAAAGATACATAAATTGTATATAAATGTTAAAAAATAATAGTTAAAATTTATTTAAAAGTTTAGGTTTGAAAAAAATATCATTTACCAATATTAAGTTGTAGTAAAAAATATCATATACAAATATTAAGGTTGTAACATAAATCCTATAAGATAATGTATAGTATTAAAATTGTTATTGAAAAAGTTAACAGAGCGGGCACAGACGTCAATCAGACGTCTTACGGACGACTTAACTAGGTCACGACGTCTCACACCAAATTAGGACGTCCTAAGCAAAGACGTCCCTTAAAGACGTCTTTGCTAGGACGTCCTAGTGACGTTAATATAATGACGTTATCAGGACATCCATATTTAGACATCCTACATATTTAGACCTACTTTAGACATCCTAATTACCTTAGAAATAAGTAGAAAAATTGATACTATTAACTTGGCACATAAAATATTACGGTTAATTAAAAATATCCCCAGTGGGCACAAGAATGTTTTGCGAACGTTTTTTAATGGTCCCGTAAAAACGTTTTTCAATGATTTTTTAAACGTCCATATGAAGCGAACACGGAAGTTTTTCTGAAAACGTTATTTATTGGTTTTTATTACGTCTAAATTAAACGTTTTGTTGTTTTTAACATTTTTCCAACAATCTTTTTTTAAGATCTTTATTTAAGTAAATAACTTATGTTGTATAGAAAAAAAATCTTTTCACAAATGAAAACTTAGGTTTAACAGTCTAGATCCGGATAAATAACTAAAAGTTTTAACATTTTGTGTTTATTTACAATTTAAGTATACAAAAACATGGAGTGTATCATACAAAAACAGTGGAGTTGTAGTCGGAGTTGCGGAAGTACCACATTTTTTAGCGGAGTCGGAGATGGAGTCAAAGTTGCTTAACAAAATCGCGACTCCAACTCCAATAGTAAAACTTCTCGGTAATGTATGTGCATGTACAAAACATGCAATTAATTTTATATTCATACTAAACCTCAAAGAACGTTTCATAAATTTGTCGAAAAATATTTTTTTATCTTATTGCGTAATATTTTAAGAATTTTTCAAAAATTTTGCTTTGGAGTTGTAGTCGGAGTTAGAGTTGTACTCAAAATATTTTAACAACTGGAGTCGGAGTCGTTACTTTTTTTTACAACTCCACACCCCTGGCTATTCTATTAAGCTATGTACAATGGAAAAAAAATTGTGTAGAAATGCTACAAAAATTGTGTAGTTTTGTACACATTAATTATACCCGTTAAAATGGCGAGAACACAAATTTGTGTTATGAGGTACACAATAAATGTGTAGTTATATATTTCTACACAAAATTGTGTGAAAAGTATACACATTGATTGTGTAGCTTACACACATTTTTGTGTATACAATCTATACATTATAGTGTGTACTTTAGTTCAAAAAATGTGTAGTTTTCACACATTATTTGTGTGCATAGTAGCACATTTTTTGTGTTATTTATTACACATTTTTGTGTTAATTATTACACATTTTTGGTGTTTTTCTTCTACTCTGTATTATAACTACATAATAAATGTATTCCCAGCGGGCACGGCAACGTCCATATGACGTCGAAAGGACGTCTTTTTAGGACATCCGGAACTGGTTCTAAATGGCAGCGCCAGATGACGTCTTTTTAGGACGGAATAAAGACGTGTTTTTAGACGTCTAAAATACGTGAATTTAGGACGTTCAGAACTAGAAACGCCAAATGACGTCTTTAAATAACCTAATTTAGACGTTCTCATTTCGACGTCTAAAATACGTGTTTTTACATGGCTTTACTTAAACGTGAGGTTCAAATTTATGTTTTCACAGAACTTCTTGAGAATAAGAAAAAAATAATAAATCGTTTAAATTTTTTTAATAATATAATTGTGCTGAATTTTATAAATTACAATTTTGTAAACTTCTTTTTCCACTTGTTAATTTCCAAGAACCGAATGTTCGAACAGTTGACGTCATTCACCTTCTTTTCGATCAGATGCACTCTTTAAAATATTGCCACCAGCATTTTAAAGTTTTTTTGTTGTTGTAGGAATCAGGAAAGTAGTCTTAACCCTAAAAAAATATTGTCAAGATAAGTATGTAAAAATAAAGGGGAAATAAACAACACACACACGCACGCACACATATATATAATGATTAATTTATAAACATAACATCAAACATCAAAAAATACGAATTTCTCAACACTTAATTGATTACTTTAAAGAAATTTTTGACTGGATTGTTGTGACCAGCTTATATATTTATGTATATCAAGTATTTAATACAATTGTGGTATTAAAAATGCTCTTTTTATAGTAAAATTATACTTACTTTGAAAGCATGCCCTTCTTAAATGCACTGCATTATGAGCCACCAACATTTAATAACTTCTATTTCTAAATTCAAAAGATAACACTAGTGTAATTGATATGGGACAATTTAGTGTAAGTTTTATTGGGCATAGAAGCAATACATTAGTGTTTTAATCAATTCACAAATTTTGTGTAAATTATGTTTATTTGTAAAGTGAGCATTATGTATATAATTACAGATCAAAAGTTTTTATGTAATTTATGATAGTAATTTACCCTTAAAAAGAAAACTAAACATTTAACCATAATAAAAAATTAACTATTTTTTGCAACATTTGTATCGAGAAATGATTAATCACCTTCAAGAAACTTGGCAATAGAATCGCACTAGTAAAGATCAAAACTATTCTCAACTTTAAACCTTTTTTATATTTCATTATTTTTAAGATAAGTAAGTAAATGAATGAAAGACTATATATTAGTTAATTAAAAAACAATATGCTTTTAGAGTTTTGAAGTTACTGGAAGAGAAAAGATAGAATTCGTAGAACAAGATAATGATTGACAGATGACTTAAAAGATTGCAAATTAAATAAATCAGGGAAGCAAGATGAAGGAAGCGAATTCCAAAGAACTAATATTCAAAGAAAAAACTAGAGGAATAAGAATTTTTGGAGCACTTAGGAACAGTCACAGAAAAAGGATGAGACTTAATTGAATTGAGTGACACGAGAATGAATTTTAGTAGATGGAACAAGGGACGCTAGCTCTTTAGAGTAGTGCCCATTATAGTATTTGTAGAAAAGAGAAAGAGAAGCAACATCATGACGATGTGACAGTGGTTGGAGATTGGCTGCAAGAGCAGATCCAACTATGTTTACAATGCGTTTTTGCACCTTATCTAAAAAAGAAAGGGCATCATTAGAAGATCCGCCCCAGATATGGCAACAGTATACCATACAGGGACGGATTTGAGATTTATAGAGATAGAGAAGAGAATCTGGAGTAAGGAAGTGTTGAGCTCGATAAAGAGATGCAGCCTTAGCAGATGCTAAATTTGCAATGGATTTGATATACCATTTAAAAGAAAAATTAAAAGTAAAAGTTAATCCTAGAAGATGAAGGGTAGATGACTCATCTTGTACATTATCATTCATAAATATAGGAAGATCTAAACTATTGTGATAACGATTGGCCAGAAAAAATTGAGTTTTATCTGAAATAAAGTTCACCAGCCATTGTGAGCCCCATGCTGTAGCAGAGGCGAGATCCTTTTCAAGCTCAGATACCCCCTCCAAGCAATCAGAGAGTGTAGGCTTCTTATCATGACAAGAATAAATAGTAGTGTCGTCAACGAACAATGCCACCTTAGATGTGAGAATATCTGGAAGATCATTAATGTATATTAAAAAGAGTATAGGGCCAAGGATTAAACCTTGAGGAACCCCTGAAGTTACAGGATATGAAGAAAAGTGTTGAAGTTACAGGATATGAAGAAGAGTGTTGAAGTTACAGGATATGAAGAAGAGTGTATATATATATATATATATATATATATATATATATATATATATATATATATATATATATATATATATATATATATATATATATATATATATATATATATATATATATATAACTAACTTAAAATTTTACTAACTACATCTTTCGAAAGGGAATTCTTAAATGTTCTTTTTTTCTTGCTGAATTGACTAGGTACCTATTTTGAGTATTGCGGAGTATTTAAAAATTAATTTATAAAGAAAGAAGGTCTCGATAGTTAAAATAACTTCCAAGATAGTAATTACAAGAAAAAATATTACTTACATTAATCTTTGTAAAACTTTAAAATTTATCATTGACTTCATATATTTTCTTTAACTTTTTTTTGGGAAAAGCAAAATTTTGAATCACAGACTTTCAAATTTTGGAGGAGCTGAATGAATTAAAAAAGTTGTTACTAATAAAAATTCATTAGGCATATTACATAAAATAAACTATATTACATTACCATTACATAAAATGAACTATAGCCAAAACCATTGTTTTAATTTTTAAAAACGAAGGCAAAAATAAAAATGAACTTTAGGGTTAAATACATTTATTCAAATAAAATTTCTTTGATTTAAAACAAAATTAAATACAAAAACTACAAACACATCAATTCTAGATTCCTAAATGCATATTTAAATAAATGCAATATGAGTTTTTGAAATACAAAACAAAAATGTAACATAATATTACCAAATACAAACATGTATTTGACCAAAACATATATATCAACAGACACTTGATGTAGTTGACGCTCCTAAAAATAAAATCTTAATCAACAAGTAAATAAAATTTATGGTAAAGTAAAAAATATTCTTACAAGTGTTATTTTCTTAGCATTAGCAAACTTTTTTTTTTTTTTTTAACTTTTCTGTTTAACTTTAAATTGTATCTAATTGATGTTTGACACTATCTATTTCTAAATTTTAACAAATACTACAAATTCTACTAATTTTAACTAATAAAAAATAATAACTAATAATTCTAAATTTTAACAAATTCTACTAATTCTAAATTTTAACAAAACTCATTTTCATTTTGTTTATGGACATCTATTTTGTATTTTTAGCAAAAACAAAATCAGGGTTTACATTATTAAAAAAGACGCCTAAAGTATGGATTTTAAGAAGACATTTTTCTAGTACTTAAAGATATTTGGTCACGAAAGACAATTTTTTGAAAGAAAAAATAGACAAAATTAAGGAGAAAATAACTACATTGAAAACAGAATCTTATTTTTTTTTTAATAAATTTTAAATAAAAACAGAAAAATTATTATAAATTAACATATTACTTTTATATATATATATATATATATATATATATATATATATATATATATATATATATATATATATATATATATATATATATATATATATATATATATATAGTGGCGGGATAGCTCAGATGGTTAGAGCGTCAAAGGAAAAGTTAAAAACCCGGACTGTTGAACAATACGGGTTCAAATCCTGCCACCGCCAACTCAGTGCTTGAGTAGTACTTCGGTACGCAAAAATGTTGGTCAATAACGGACGCTACTTTGGATTAGTCTTAATGACTATTTGTGGCTGTTCCTATGCTAAGCCAACAATATCTTCGGATATAAAAACATTGTATAGAAAAATATAGCATGAAAACTCAAATAAATGAGAAAAAAAAATAAAAAAATAAAAAATATATATATATATATATATATATATATATATATATATATATATATATAATATATATATATATACACAACCCTCGGAATTAGGGTTGGCATGCAGCAATGCTAACCTGAAAGTGAGGTCGACAAACAATGCTGACCTTGTTTCTATGTTTAATTGTGAATCAATTTTTTTTGCTTTTTTGATGTCGACAAATTATTGCCTTTTATTCTAATTCCAAGGGTAGTATATATATATATATATATATATATATATATATATATATATATATATATATATATATATATATATATATATATATATATATATATATATATATATATATATATATATATATATATATATATATATATATATATATATATATATACATATATATATATATATATATTATTTTAAAACATCAAAAATACGATTTCTCTCAACACTTATAATTTTTTTATTATTATAGAAATTTTCGCTGGATTTTAGATACCAGCTTCTTCAGCTTGTTAAATGTTACAGTAATTAATAAAATTTATTAATTATTTTATTAATTACTGTAACATTTAACAAGCTGAAGAAGCTGGTATCTAAAATCCAGCGAAAATTTCTATAATAATAAAAAAATTATAAGTGTTGAGAGAAATCGTATTTTTGATGTTTTAAAATAATATATAAATATACTCTCACACAAGATGTTATCCTTTAAATCATATATATATATATTTATAAATATATGTATATACGCAGGGCTTAATTCAACAGTCGGACATCGAACATTGTCTGGCTAAAACCTCAGATTGTCCGATCAATTTACAAAGTCATCGGACATTTTGTCCAACAAGATTTTTAATTCTTTAAAATAAAATTTTATTCGTTGATTTGAAATTGAAAAATTTAAACTTAATGTAAACTATCAGACAAACTTATAAAATATGTTGATAATGGAGGCATTCATTCCCAAAAAAAGCACTGTTATTAATTGTAGTTTTAATGACTGTTCTTTAACAGTTTTATTGTTATATTGTTAAATTTAAAATTATTGCTAATTTAAAACGATCTCAAAAGTCAAAGTATGTTTGATTGATTACTGCAAACGCCGTGGACACTGAAAAGCAAAGAAAAGTTAGAAGTTTGAAAAATTTGATAATAAAAGATTTTACAAATGTGTTTTTTTAGAGGCTGAGATCTCATCGATGGATTATTTTTAAAAAAACATTAAGAAAATATACATTTAAATATTAACGTTATAATCATCCAAATCATTCTACTTTAGCTTGAGAGGTTTCTCGGTGGCACCCTGGTCCTACCCGAGTTTTCCAATTCTTTATTTATTGTTCATTTTTTAAACTATATTTTTATTTGTATTTTTTTTCTTATAATTTATTTTATATATATATATATATATATATATATATATATATATATATACATATATATATATATATATATGTATATATATATATATATATTATATATATATATATATATATATATATATATATATATATATATATATATATATATATATATATATATATATATATATGTATATATATTTATATATATATATATATATATATATATATATTTATATATATATATATATATATATATATATATAAAAGATTAAAAAGTTCTAGCTTTATAAAACTTGTCTGCCAAAGAAGGAGTGCCTTTTTGAAAAGTAGATAAATAATAACCTGTAGAACTCATAAAATTTTCTTTGTTAAATTGATCGAATTTTAGTGACATGCAGCGCGTGGAATTTTTAAATTAAATAATAGCCTGTAAATATTATATTGCGTTTGATTTAACCACCTTTAAATAAGTAAAAGGGAAGTTTAAATTTTTTATATCAAGTTTTAAAATAATATGTTTATCTTAATATTTAATATATTAAAGACATTATTATACTATATTACTATAACAAACTTGTTTTCTTGCCATTTTTATTATTGATAAAAATAGTTACATGAACGCCATATAAATACCTTTTTGGCGCTAAAAGTGGAGCTTATGCGCAAAATTGACACTTAGCATATTATATTTTTTTAAGTAAAAAAATTTACATAACTTTTATAAACCGGTAATGCAATTCAATGTAAACTAAAAAGGTTTTCGAGAGAAAAAAACTCAATAAAACTTCAAGTCTATATAAAAAAATGCGCAGTATTGAATTTAAACTATTTTAAAATTTTAAAGATCTACAATGATAAAAATTCTGAATATTAAAAAAAAAAACTACAACTTCACTAGCCTAAAATAAAATAAACTGGGAAAACATAACATATATTTCGATTGGATAATTGGGTTCCGTAAAACTCAGATACGCCAGAAGCTAGTCTAAAAAAACCTATCTACAGTACTTTTTTACTCTCGGCATTTAAAGAACTATCTTTTTCCTGTGTTCCTTTTAACTAAACAAATATGAATATATGTAAATATTGGTGAAAATTATTTGTTTAAATCTTATTTCAAAAATTTGATCAAACAATGTCCGACCAAAATAACTTTTGGTCAGTTATATAAGACAGGTGGGTAGAAGATTTCCTTAAGAGTAAAGGAAATTTTCTACCCTCCTGTCTCTCATATAACTTTTACGACTGGTTTAATTTTTTCAATTAGACTTATTTTTCAGTGAAAACTTTTGAACTTTACTAATAACTAATTTCTAAAGTTAAGTAATTAGTAACTAATTAATTTATATTTTTTAGTAACTAATTAATTAGTAACTAACTAATTAACTAATAAAAAGTAACTATATCAAGAACCAAGTTGAACTTGGTTCAACCAAGTTCAACTTGGTTCTTGATATAGCAATACTATACTAATAGTATATCAAGTATATATATATATACTATATGCTATAGTATTATATATTCCGTTTTAAACCGTTTCTTCCATTATCTGTAAAAATTTCATTACCTGTATCAACATTACCACAATTTTTAAGTAATTGATAACAAAAATATGTTAGCGAAAGATACTATGCGAAAGATACTATGACTCAAAAAGAGCGAAAGATACTATGACTCAAAATGAGGTTTTGATTTTTTTAAAAAACGAAGACCAGATATATTACTGATTTGAGGAGAAATGTAGGAGAGTGCTGCTACATCGATTGATCTATACCTGTCCTAACCCAAACCCTTAGCCGATGTAGCAGCATTCCCTTGCATATTATCCCTAAATTAGTCAATGTAGAAGCACTCTCCTACATTTCTCCCCAATTCAGTAATATATCTGGTCTTCGTTTTTAAAAAAATCAAAACCTCATTTTGAGTCATAGTATCTTTCGCTTACCCTTTAATAATTAAAAAAATTATAAAAATGCGTTACTTAAAAATTTTAGGAAGTTTTAGCGCTTGCGTGATTAAACTGTTTTTTTTTTGATTTAGTAAAGCATTCTGGATATTTTTTGGACGAAAAAATTATTGGACGCGAAAAAGACGTTCAAAAGACGTTTAAGACGGACGGACGCGATTTGAACGTCCAAAGGACGTCTTTTTTACGTCCCGTGCCCACTGGGTTTGAAGTAAATGCGCAATTAACTGGTTTACATGTATAATTGAATACAAAGCAAACGTCATTTTGCAATACAAAACAGAATTTTTTGCTCTTGAGTGCTGTAGTCAAAACAATATCTGCAAAATATCTGCTTCCTCAGTAGCACCCATTTTTAAAATGTACGGCTGAAACCTTTCTAGCTTTTTGTTCTCTTGCTGGCAAGATTCCAAGTATGCTTCCAAACTATCACCGATCTGGTAAAAAAAGATTACTAAATGTTTTGAATCCTACTTTATGAAAAACCAATTAGTGGTTGTTATAAAATTGATAGCAAATAAGCGAAAACCATTGTTTTAGTTTATCATATAAAATGCATTTAAACTATTATTATTATTATTATTATTATTATTATTATTATTATTATTATTATTACATGCAAACGATAATATACAATGATCATTAACATCGACTTTTATCTCGTCGATGAAATCGATTGGCGGGCATTTTTAACTGATGTCTGATGCTTTCCCATGGTAGGTAGCATGTCCAGCAAACATAGCATCGCATTGTGACTCGTTGCATCTAATAACAAATAAATAGGTTTGTTTTACATACTTTTACAATAATATAAAGTGCTTACACACAAGTACAATCCTGAATAATTAAATGTTGTACCTGCTGTGAAATTTTCAAAGTTCTGCGTTAGGTCAAGGATTTGCCTTGG
The DNA here is from genome assembly GCF_022113875.1 of Hydra vulgaris. Taxonomy (NCBI): domain Eukaryota; kingdom Metazoa; phylum Cnidaria; class Hydrozoa; order Anthoathecata; family Hydridae; genus Hydra; species Hydra vulgaris. The sequence goes on along the minus strand of NC_061158.1, from coordinate 52,094,633 downwards.
CCAACACAATAACGAAGCACTTTGAGAGCGAGGTTGCTTTCAAAAAACAAAGCAGTTTGAGAGCGAGGTTGCTTTCAAAAAACGAAGCAGTTTGAGAGCGAGGTTGCTTTCAAAGTATGCTGCTGGATCTTCTCTTGGACTAGCAGCCATACTTTTGAAATCTTGTTGTACCTTAAAATCATATGATCGATTATTTTACAGAAACCAACAGTTAATGAGTTTTATTAATGTTTTGCTTATATGTATGCAGAAATATAGTAAAATGAACATTAATATATATCAACACTAAGCATTCTTTTAGTGTTTTTATTAAGCAACAATAATAAAAGTTGTATGTAGGATTTTGCATAGCTATAATAAAATACTTGAAATAAATGTAATGTAATTCTTTGAAAGAAACGAAAAGAATTTTGGATATAATTAAGTTTATTTATTATTTTATTGGGTGTATATCTCGAAAATTAAGCTATGTATGAGGTAACTTTTGCTTTTCAATGTTTTTGAAAACAGAAACTTACTAAGCCAGACACATCTATAAAACGAGGGTACTTCTGAAGGATCTGTGTCATTGTAGGTCCAGCAGAACCTCCGCCCCCTTTTAACGATAACTGCACGTTTCAGCCATTAACGTATAGATTTTGTCTACGTTAGCCGATAATGGTACCAAATTCTGAAGCATGACCGTTTTTAATTCGGCATCCTCGCCAAACACCTCTATAAATTGGTCACCTGCTTGAACTACACTATCATTGACTGCTGTACATAAAAATAAATGGAATAAAACAGGCTGATAAAATAGATCAACAGCTGCATATTTAGCTATAGATTTACTTAATAGATTAACAGCTGCACATGTATCTATAACTCAAGCCTAATTTGTTCACTAACGCAATCGTACACTTAATTATAAGAAAACAATGACATACATAGTTTGTATCTTTAACGATATTTTCGTTGCTGCTCAGGCAGTTGGCGTTGAATCTGCCTAAACCGGTTTTGTATAAAACCTGTCCCATCTGATGAGTAATAATGTTCCTTGATAAAAAAAAACAACAGTTCACTGCTTAAATTTGTATTGAATGTACAAAAACAACAATTTTGACTTACTTTTCAGATTCTGATGACAAAATTGGTTATCATACTAAATTGTTATTTAGAGCAAATATGGCATATTCAAATATACTCGGTTAAATACATAACAATAAAATGCATGCACATACATATTCTATAAGCTAATTATTAGTATTCTAATAAATACATAATCAGTATTCAAATAAATGCATTCTTACATATCCTTTGCCGAAACTTGATTTTTGGTTAGGAAAAGCTTCTATGATGCTTTTTGCCATCAGCACTTTCTTTTCTGTTGGTGGATAACTAAACAAAAAATAAATTAAATAATGCTTTCTTGCACAACAATGTAAATAATTGTAAAAGGTAACACATCGAAAACAAATCATTCTACCATTTCGCACAAAACTATAATTCTAACTGATCTGCCAACCCATCATCAATTGTATTTAACATAACAATGATTAAAATGCACATTGTTTTAATTTATCTAATACTTTAATAATTAAATATTAGTTTTCTTATAATTTTTATCATTATTGTTATTGTTATTAAAATTATTACTATAAGCTTAACATTAAATAAGCTTGATTATTATTGTTAATACTTAATATTAGCATAATTGTTACCGTATTGTTATTTTCGCTATTATTGTCGAGTTTATCTATTTCTCAATTTGAGTTTAAACAAGCTAACATTATATAAAATGTAAAAATACATACTCTCCAAATAAGTCAATGAGATGACTGCATGCTGTCTCGACCATTGCCAAACGAGCTTCACGTGCCATTACGGCTTTGTTACCCTCTTATACTATCCACTTTTCTTTTGGATGCTTCTTTAATGCCACAATAACTGAAACGTCTATAGATATTTAAAAACAATAATCATTAATACATTCATTTATTATAGTTTACTCAAATGCACTATGTATACACTATTTTTCTTCTGCACATCAAATTGATTTATAATATTTGAAGCAGAATTTTAGTGGCACCTTAAGATTCTTGCATGAAAACATACGTGTTCTGGCACATGTGTATTAATCCGTGATGCCGATTAATTTTTTTTTTTAATCAATTAATCGGCAAGGCGGTCTATTAATTAATCGATTAATAATCGATTAAAAATAAATGCCTATGACGTCTACGTTAATAGGAGTTAGGAGGTTTAAATGGTGTGTACTTTATACTTGCCTATTCCAGCATGCGCTGCAATACTCATATTTTTGATTTTGATAAAATTTATGCATTTTGGGAAAAAAATAATCAAAAACTAAAAAATTATTTGATTAAAGGTTTGGCCGATTAATAGGACAATTAATCGATTAAACGTCACACCCCTACTTCAAGTGTGCATGTATGTGAATGTGAAGGTACACTTCTGCCCATACATACAAGCACACATATACAAATACACTTATAGTTACATATACACATTTTTATAGTAACATATTTGAAATAGATTTTTGCTATAAGATATAATACTGTAATATATACCGTTATTACTTGAAATCACAGTAACAGGCACGTCCCTTGGTTGTTTACGTACTTGCTTGCTCGTGCTTGGCTGTTCCTCTTCCATATCTTCTATATGATGCCCATCTGCAGCTGAAGTTATGCTAGTCATGCTGGTTTCTGGTGTAGAAGTCTGCAATGGTTCGAATGTGTTGTCTAGTGTGCCGGGTATTATAGATAATGTTGTTGCCAAGCTTCTGATAGCTTCATCAGCATTTAAAGCATAGACTATTGCACCGGGATTTAAATATTGCACAATTTCATCATCATCGATATCTGTACCATCATCCATTTTGAACGAAGCGATATCAAAACCAAGTTTTTGGGCAGCTACATAAAGAAATTTTACATAGCCTAATAATAAAAAGTGAAATGAACAAAATTGAAATTACGGAAATTGGATTCATAATTGTCGTTTGATTTTACACAACAGGTTATACAACTCGTACAATATGAACTGATCTTAGTGAATTAACAAAAACAAAAATGAATACAACATATAAAACCGATAACAATGCATAATAAAATTTGAAGATGAAATGCTTATTTAGAGATGCTAGTTACAACTGCATGACGAAGAGCAACGAATGAATACTTCGATCTCGTGCCAGAAACAGTATGCGAAGCTAATGGATAATAGTCTAACAGTTCATCATACTCTAGTACTACACTTTTTCCGCAGTCATCATCTTCAACTGCAAAAGCATGATAATGACTATCATAGTAATAAGTGTGCAGTTCTTGGCAAACAAAATAAATGCCACCATCAGTTAAAATAAACTCATCAATGAGTACAAATTTGAGACACTCATCCATCTGTCTACCAACAACTAAAACATCTCCACTGAAATAATCCGTACCATTAATCATTGTATGTCTACAAACATAAACATACACCAATATCGACATCCCGGACCAGACTTTTGAAGACAAGCAGGATAATGAACTAAATTATGAAATTTAGGTGTCAATCGTTTTGTTGGAAATAACTCCCTGTACATTGTGTGGTGATCAAATATAAGTTAATCTAAATACGAAATCATGCCATGCAATATCTTTGGACACAAAATAAAGTCTATAATCTCCATTAAAAGAGTGACCAACCGCCAATAAGTATTTTCACAGTCTATAAGATCTTCAAGTATTAAACCAATAAGTCTACTTAAACACAGATATTGAGCAGCACGCTGACCCAAAAGATTATCACCTGACTTCAATTATTCTACAGTTATACAAGACGGCTTATCTCTCTTCTCATGTTCGGCATAACGAAATGCTTTCAGTCGAGAATTGAGCTGAATACATGCAAAAATTTTATTGACAATAATAAGCTGGTATAAAACTAATTTTAACACATTAGAAAAAACGCCTTCAAATATATCGTGCATAGCATCCACACAATAGTTGTCAGTAACTTTAAAATAATGCAAATCATTAAAGGGTGATTGTCGCTTTACACCAGTATTTCTTGTGTTGCAGTCTTGCACGTCTTTTTCATGCTGTTCAGCAGTTCTTGGTGCAAAATCTCTGGCTCGGTGGTGATCTTGAATGCTTTCAACAGTTGCGTAACACAATCGACATATACAACCAAAAGTAAAACTCTCTTGGAAACCTAACATTCCATGAGCACCTAAATTGTCAGCCGAAAACAAAACAACAGTGCCCTTAACTGTCTGACATGCTTTACCGAGCACAATTTCAATATACTTTATTTCTAATGTTTTAATATCCTTAATCATTTCTTCAAGAACTGGTTCATATCCACGCGTAATTTTTGTATCTTCTGTATAAAAAAGACATACCAGATAAATGCATGAGGCGGAAGTTTAAATAGGATGGCAAGTTCCGTATCATCATATAGACTGCACCTAGTTTGTGAATTTTTGTTTTCAAGCCTAACGGATTAACGGTTTCAAAATCGTCGAAATATAAATGTAACTGTAAGGCATCCGAATTTTCTATAAACAGTTGACATTCTTTGAAACGAGAAGCATCGCTAAAGTCACTTAATAAATTATTTGTGTTCCTTTGTTGTTTTTTTAGAATCTCATACATATAGCTATAAACAAATCTAATTGGCTGATGAATTGGTATATACTGGTATGTATTAGGAATAGGATATTGACATATTTTGCCAGTTTCCTTATCCAAACGGGATTCATAACGAACAGATATTGGACGTCCAACCATCTTAACAAATTTCATATGATTTTTAAAGTGTTTCAATTGCTGTTCAAAGTTTCCTACTTCTTTTAAAGTTGGCTTAACATTGTCGATTTCTTGAATTACTGATTCAAGTTGAGTTTTGATTGTGGATATATGAACTGCATCTAAATTGTTTGCAACATTCTTTAATTTATCAGAAAACATTTGACACAGCCCCTCTAATAAATCAGTAAATCCCCCCTGTATAATATCTAAGCACCAATACTTAGCATAAACTTTAAACAGTAGCTGTCTTAGCTGTTCCTTAAAGTCGGTAACTTTATCATTTTCAGGCTCTTCTACTTGCTCACTCATTTCAATTTCATCACAGATTTTCTGGTTCATTATTAACTGTTTTTTGTTCCATGGAGCTTGCATCTGTCGAAGTAAGCTTATGCTTTCGACGTGAATGAGTCGATAATGAGCTTAAGCATTCAAAATATCTCATACAGCCATCTTGTCCACAATGAAGTTCTACTTTATCATATTTAGCTAAGCTACGTCTCAAGTGAAAATGTGTTCTTAATTGTAAAAGCATCAATACTTTTTCTACATAAACAGCAGTAATAGCCCATTGTTTCGTGTAGAAGAAACCTAATTGTTTGCACCTTCTATTTGAGATGACCGCTTAAAGTTATGAATAACAATACTCAATGATTATTACCTTTGGTTTTCAATTCAGCCAAATTACTGCATACCACAGCTGCTTTTACCGAACTGTCTAGAGTCCAAACTTTCAACAATTTATTAGACATCTACAAGCAAATAACTATTTACAACTAGAAACACAAGATTATATTAATTAAATTATATTATAAGATGCATCAACAACGAGTTATATTAGAATAAAACAGTAAAATCAATTAAAACCATAATTTCATACAAAATATAATAAGTTATTAAAAATATAGGTTAATAATAATTATTATTATTGTTATACACCACTAAAATTAAAGAAACTTAAAAACCATAGCTTAATAACAAGATGTAATGTGTTCACTAACAACAAAAACATCAGACTGATAAACTTAAAAGCTACTTGCTTGTAATTGAATGAAAAAGTTATAATAATTACGGACAAAATTTGAAATATGTCATTAAAGTACGTCATGCTAGTATTTATGCATTCACAATAAAAAATGCATTATTTATGCAGTAATTATGCATTCACAATAAAAATTATGCAATCACAATAAAAATAAATTTATTTTCCTTATTACTCTAATTAGTGATTACAATTATAATTGCAGTTTATAGAGTGATAATAAAGTTAAACTACTTCTTAACAATATGCAACTATTAAACTATTTTGACAAAAATACAAACTAAAACATGACTTATCTAATGGTTTTGAAGTAATACGATGCACAGTGAAAGTAAACAAAAATATTAGAAAGGCTTGCTACTTATGACAGTATTCATTAGCAACACAAATTCTGATTAATGAATAATGTAATTAAATATAAATTGGTATTTGACCAAGAGCTATTTTACAGTTAATCTACTAACACTAATTATCGCTCATGCAAAAACATTACTAGAAATCAAATATGTTTATATATTTAAATAGCATCATATACAATGTATTACGCAAATATTTAAATAATCATTTACATTTGTCTTAGTTACATTTACACATTTGTATCTATTATATTTGTGCACCAATTAATTCAGCATGTATATTGAGTGAAAGTATAGAAATGTGAATAAAGAACAGCAAATAAAAACAAAAGATTCAACTACTCTTTTATATTATAACACCAAGGTATTATTTTTAAACATATTGTAACAAAAAATGCTTCGTACCGAAAAAAACAAAAATATTTCTTTTCTTTTCTTTGTTTGAACTTCGAAATCGATTTCCCTCCAAAACGAAACCGCTAACACGAACGTGTCTTATTAAAATGGCGGCTACACAATTTTGTGTTAATTCTACACATCATTGTGTGAAAATAAAACTACACAAATTTTTGTGTATCAAAACTACACATTTATTTTTCCAGTGTATTCTATTATTCTCTTCAAACAATTGCCTTTCAACTTATCGACCAAATCAAATTTTGTTGTTTGTGACATTAATGTTCCTAAAAAACAAAAATACCATAAAAATCTCTCATGCATTTCATTAGCATGTAAAAAAAATGCATCAAAATATAAATTATAATAATAAGGAATGAGTATTAGAAAATATCATTTAGTATATTAAAAAAACAATATAAAAATTTAAAAAGTACCTATAATTACCTATAATTACTCTACTCAATGAAGTTTTTTCAAAATGATCTATTTCCATAAGTTCCAGTCTTCTTAAACAATTGTAGAACACATTTTGACATTATTTCATCCAAATAATTATTAGCACAGCTGAAAAAGACCTTAAGAAATCATAGATAATCATTTAGTTTGATCACATTTTACTTTATTTAGGAAAACGTTAAACATAAATGTAAACAAGAATATAACAACAAATGAATCTTTGCTTTATTTTTTAAAATTATTTCACTTTCATCAAACTCTGTTATACCATTTATTTTATCGTAAAAAAGGCGTTGTAGTTCCATACATATTGCAGATTGAAAACCTATCAGAAAAAAAGTTCAAACTAAGTAAAATATTAATAAAA
>NC_061158.1:52057217-52082217 GCF_022113875.1 Hydra vulgaris | reverse complement strand
GTGTATTTGGATGGATTTTTATTTATATTTATTATTTAACCAATATATATTACTAAAAGATTTTTTAAGTTTATCTATATTGTAAATGTATATAGGGATATGTAATATAATTATATTATTATGTGCTTGAGTATACTTTATCAAAATTGTAAATTTTTTTGAAAGTGTTAATTACTTTACTAATTTATTATTTATTCGTGTATTTGCTGTTGAAATGAAATGTAAATCACGGGAAAATATTTTTTAGATAAGTCAAAAAAAATTTGTTTTCAGAATATATTTTCAAAAACATACAATTGTTTTTATATATATATAATATTTGCTAGAAACAATTTGTTTGCATTTTAATATGAACGGAATATAAAGTGCAACATTACTTTTATTTACGGAAACTAAGTTGTTGTAAACTGATTTGCTGTAACCTTTGTTACAGCAAATCAGTTGTTGTAAACTGAGTTGCTGTAATCAAACTAAGTTGCTGTAATCAAACTAAGTTGTTGTAAACTGATTTGCTGTAACCTCTGTTGTTTAACGGGAAAAGCTTGTTTAATTTAAACGTTTAATTTAAAGTATCCGTTTATTAACGGAAAAGTTCCGGCATCCTGCCGATGACCAAACTACCCGTTATTTAACGGAAAAAACCCATTGTGTTTTAACGGAAAAAGTCCGTTTGTTAACGGAAACATCCGTCTACATGCGATGGGTCTTTCTGTAAAATAACGGGTAGTTTGGTCATCGGCAGCTGCCGGAACTTTTCCGTAAAAAACGCGCTATTATTTTAACAGTGTATATATAAAAATTAATAAGTGTATATAGGTTCAGCTAAGTGAATCTATATAAACTTGTTGAAAAGTATATGTGTAGTTGTTAATAACTACATTCCTGAATCCTTTGCCATTCCTTCTGCCACCAGGATCTTTGTATTTAAAATGAAGAAGATCTTCACCTCCATTCTGGACCCATATGCGGAAAGCCCTTTTTGTTCCAAAATAAGAAATCACTTCAAAACAAGCCTATATTAAAAAAAAAAAAAAAAAAAATTAAATGAGTGTCCGAAAAATTGAAATGAAAAATAATAATTAAAACAAAGTAAAAAAATTACGTTTTTAGATATGGTTTTCACTATGGCGCTAGATGGCAGTGATGATGTGGATGAAGCTGGTAAAATTAACTTTAAAAAGTTTTAATATGAAATAAGTTTAACAAAAGTCATAAAAAATAGTGTTAAATGTATTTATAATTTTTTTTTAAAGAAACAAAGAAATAAAATACCGGTCTGTAGTAAATGCTCTCCAGCAGCTAAATGAATAAAAAGTAAAACTCTATTTTAGCTCAATTTATTAAAATTTATTAAAATTTATTAAAATTTGTCAAATTTATTAAAATTTATTAAAAATTTATTAAAATTTATTAAAATTTGTCATTAAAATTTGTCAAGCACGCGAATTTCTTTTATGGCAGTTTTATTACAAAATGCCTCTCTCAGAATTTTTTTGCAAACTTTTACATTTTACTGTTCCAACAGTGAGGAAATGTTTAAGCTTACTGTAATGTTTCATAAAAATAAAATAAGTATGAAAAAGAGTACGAAGCCTATTCCCACGATACCTAGAAATAATACTTTGTGGCAGGTTGTTTTTATCTAAAAAAATTACAAATCTTTTTGTATCACAATTGACGTCTATAAACCTCATTTTGTTAATGGCTAAAACAGTTTTGAGCGTCATAGAATCATTTACAAATAATTGGCAACTTTCACTCCTAAAGGAATATAACGCTGAGCAACATGAAACTGCAATTGTGTCAAGAGGTTGAAAATGGCAGTTCAGCTCGTTCAAATTCTTGCCCCAAGTTGCACAAACTTTGCTTATAGTAAAGTGCTTGACTGCAACTTTGTCTAACATTGTGTTAGATGTATTTTCAATAATCGAATTACGACACTCATTAAAGCAACTTTTGTAAAAATCTGAATAAAAATATAATCAATTGAAGTACATATATGACTTTCATAATCAAATGCTGTTCTTCCTGGTAACTGGTCTAGAGCAATAACAAGACATTTACCTTTAGATGTTAAGTTAATGTTACTAATGTGGACACCTTCTTGTGTTGTAGCATCAAACCCAAGAGTAAGATTATAATTTTGCATAGCTCACTCTTGCAAATCTGAAATACCGGCAAGTTCACAAGCTGTTCGCTCAACAGTACTTTGATGAGGAATATTATTAAAAACAACACCCATATAGTGCCCTATTTTGCTCATAAAATATGGAATGTTACCTGTTGATATATTACACAACAACATGTTAAAAATTATCATTTTTATTTATAAAAAATATATATTTTTTCATCTTCTGCCATAATTACATTTCTTTCATCCTCAATCTCGAGCAAATTATTTTCCAAACTAGCAATTAGCCTGTTACTTGTCAAAACAGCGACATTACGCTTGTTTTGAGTTGTCTTAACTTATGCTTTTTATATAGTTTCAAAGCTTTTTTTTCAGCTTAAAAGTGACGAATCTGCTCACTATAATTTTTCTTATTGTGTGAGTTTTTTCAGATTTCGTATTTCTGCCCAAAGAGCTTTTTCTTTTTTAGTTTAACTTTTTGTCTTAGAACACATTTGGCATACTGTTTAATTCAGCTTTTAATAGTGCTATCTTTCTCCGACATTTTTTGTGAGAGTTAGCTAACCGAGAAGACATGTAAGATAACCTACCTTTTAGCTTTTGTTTTATAGTGCTTAATTTCTCTCTAACTATATGTTTAGTAACGTCTCGTTCGTAATAATCTGCAGATGTTGACGGTCCACTATCAATAGGAAATAAAACATTCATATTGGTATATGAATCATCTGAGGAGCCTGATGATAATACAATGTTGAGCAAACTTGATATTTTTGACTTAAAAAAGGTTTATTGTAAAAGTCAAAAAAACGCTTATTGTCCTCAGCCCTGCTAAAATTTCTAGCCCAATCTAATGATTTATTAATGAGACTCCTAACCTGATTTTTACATGTTTCTTTCTTAAAATGTTTAGTGATTTGTTGAGATGTTTTGAGAAAAGAATCTTTATTTTTTGTAAATAATAAAAAAATATCTCCATTTTTACAAATTGTATTACATTCTTTATTAGATTCAATGCCTATTAGTGACAATTAGCAGTTAAATACTTTTTGCATTCACCATAAAGCACAAACTTCGTTTTCGGCATCATGATAGCTAGAAAAAAAAGTTTAATTTTTACAAATAAAAAATAATATATTTAAATAATGGTAAATATAATGACATTGCAATTGCAAACTACATTACAACTATTTAGTACAATAAAATGATCTATATTAAACATCATTATTGTTATCAGAGGCGACTCTGAAAAAAAAATGAGGGAAGGGGGGGGGGGCGTGTAACACCTCTCCCCTCTCCCCCCCCCCCAAAGAAAATTGCCTCTGATTGTTATTACTAGTACATTCTATCCCTCCAAACTGCGAGTGGAGGGGTAGAATGAGAGGTTGCATTATTGAAGCTTAAAACAGTTACATAATTGGAATATAGTATTAATATGTTTGAGTATGCTTTTTTTTTTCAATGAAACTTAGCAGGTAGTAAGAAAAAAGATTTTTAAGGGTGACAGAATATATTAGAAAAATGAACCAGCATTCCTTCGATATATACTTGATGTCCAAAAAACAATTTTTTTTTACCTAATTGGAGTATAGTATTAAGGTGCCTGAGTATGTTTTTTTACGATGAAATTTGGCAGGTAGTAAGAAAAATGGTTTTTAAAGTTGATGGAATATATTAGAAAAATGAACCAGTATTCCTTCGATATATTCCAGTGGGCATTGGGACGTCCATGAGACGTCCAGTAGATGTCCGTTTTGGACCAAGAGACGTCCTAACTGGACGAATCGGCGACGTCCAAGAGACATACTATTTTAAACGCTTTTCGTCCGTCCCAAAGGGACGAAATAAACACGTTCATAGGACGTCATAAAATTTGTCGTGTGGACGTATAACCTACGTCTTACGGACGTCTTAAAAACCATTACTCGCTACAGTATTTAATGGTTTTATGAAAGTCATTTATTTTAGATTTTATTTTTCAAATTAAGTTGTTTTCAATTTGCTGTTTATGACCGAATTTCCTTCAATAATACTAGCTAATAACTAATCAAAATTCTCTCAGTGCAAAAAAACAACAACAACATAATATTATAATAACATTTATTCGCGAAAATTAGTTATCTTAAAACAAAACAACATAAAACTGTCAGCTTTATTTCGAATCTTCGCTCTTTTGAGCAAATCTCCAACATTAAAGTCAATGACATCCTTCGTCAAATTTTTTGTAGGATCCAGAAACGCTCCTAAAAATGAAAAAATGTTGCGTGAAAACATATCAATAACTAATGATAATTGACAAACAATTATGAGTTATTTCAGCTAATTTTTTGGAGGCCAATAATACCAATTAGTATTAATGGCGATCACCAGCAATGGATGAGGAAACCGAAGATGTTTTTTTCAGACATTTATTCATTAAATGATTAGTTATTATTAATTATTCATTACCGGTTTATAATTCGAGCAATAACAATTATTGAAAATACATACCGAGCAAGAAACGATAATGCATTGTCTTTGCAAATGCTCTTTATTCAGATATTCCATCCTTGCTAAATAGTTTTTTGACATTACGAACCATCAAAGCATCTAATGCAAGCTTTACAGTTGCTCGCAAATCTTTACCTTTAAGTGCCTTTATAGCTATAAAGCTATTTTCTATATAAGAAAAGTTATAAATTTTATTTTGATTAGGGAAAAATATTCTTTTCGAAATATTCTAATTAACTCACAAAAAAAAGTCAAGAAATTTAGATGTATGCAAATGTTTAAAAAAACAGTCCAAAAAAAATGATATATAGATGGTAGTTATAGTAATATATGGCCTTCTTAAAAACCATCAGAGAATGTTTAAAAAAACCAACAAAAATTTTATCTATGCATCTAAATCCTCAACCTAACCACTAAAAAGCTAATTAATAGAACTCGTAGAATAGAAAATTATAAAGGCATAAACTAATTAAGAAGTTATTTAAAAAAATGTATTTGTTGCTTATGATAATAATGCCTATATGAACAAATACCTTTTTATCTCAGTATGTTTTATTTTGAAGTTTCACTTCCTCTATATCAAACTCTTCAATTGATAATGTAGGTTACATGTCTTCAACTCCAACACTTGCATCATCATTAACACCATCAATTAGAGATGCTAATGAATTTGTAATCTGGATTTGGTTATCCTCTAATTGCTCTATTTTCATTAACATAACATACTGAAACTCTAAAAAAACAATTATAATGAATTTCTTTTGTTAGTTATAAATTCATGTTTATAATGAATTTATAACTAAAAAAGAAATTAAATTAAAACAAAAATATGGACAAAAATTCAAAGTGTTGAATGAAGAACTTACGTTTATTTGTCATCTCCTTGAATCCAACTCCATTATCAGCAAAAGTATTTAAGGATGCTTTACGAGATGATCAACTTTTGCTAGCAGAGCATGAAAGAGGAAAGGTTTCTAAAAGTTCCTCTCTTTTAGTTCCACTAGAGGAAGATGGTGATATAATTAAAGCAGGTGACGTGGTAGTGCTTTTGCTCAAAATGTGAAGATAGGTTTGCTTGGTTTGCTGCTTTTTTATCTTTGTCTTGCTTTAAATTAGTAAACTTACTTTTCTGCATAGATAAATTTAAAAAAGATGATGATACAAAGACAGGAAGATTCTCTTCTCTGAAGTGTATTCTATCTAATTTTACATTAGTAGAAGGTTCTTTCTTATTGTATGGTGATGGTGATTTCTTAAGTTCTAAAACTGGACTCAAAGTCCGAGGGTGTTTCTTGGGCAATGCTAAATATATATACAACTCTAAATCTAATTATACAAAATAAATTAATGAATAACTATTGATTTTTCTCATATTCTTTGAACCTTAAGTAAGAAAATGAAAAACTCCGTAATATTTTATATTAGTCGTAAAAAATATGTGAGTTGCAATTAACCTAAGGAATTATTGAAATGAACTGAAAAAAGAAAACATCAAGTACCGTTGCCATCATCATAAGATGAAATATCCTCAGCTGTAGTTGCAAAATCAACCAACTCCTGTGCTTCCTCGCAGGTGGCTTGGTGAAGCAAAAATTCCACTATTGGATATGTTACCCCAGTAAGCTCAGGTGATTCATGTTGTTGAAAATAGAAATTTAAAGACTTAGATTTGTTTAGTGGCCAGAACATTTAATGATTATAGTATCAACCCACGAGCAAGGCACAATGATTTTCCACTCTGAACCATTTTCTTGGACAACACATGCAGCCCAATATCTAAAGAAAAAATAAGCAATATTATTGACTGCAAATTCAATCAATTTAGACCATACAGACTCATTAATCATTGCGATTATCCAAAACATTGGAATCCTTTTAAAAAGTTATACTCTTTAAATGTACTCCCATTTCGTATGAATATATTGAAAGCAAACAAATATTCATAACAACTAAGGGCGGGGAGCCTGAACTTAAGGAGCCAGAAGTTTATTGAAAAAGCCAGAGCCATGGGAGCCAAAAAAAGTCAGAGACCATAAAAAATGACCAGTTACTCTGCTTCATTCAACTGTGTGTTTGCGTTGTAGATTTCTGGTCTTTTATCCAAACCATGTCTATATGATAATTTGTAAATAAATTAATAAAAGTGGTAATGTTACTTACATTCTATCCCCAAAATGTTTTTTTTGTAATATATAAAATTAAAAGAAATAAAGAAAAAAAATAAGGAGCCCAAGAGTAAAAAACTTGGAAGTAGTAAACTTGGAAGTAGTAAACAAGAGTAGTAAACTTGGAAGTAAAAGTAAAAAACTTGGAAGTTTCTTACCTTTACTTACTTATAGCCAAACTATACCTTTTTTCTCCGCCTTAATTAATATTAACATTGACTCACCCACCCCAAATAACATTGAATAATTAAAAGACTAAAAGGACATTTATTTATTAAAACTACTCAAACCTTTTTATACATCATGCGTTAAAGGTATAATAACATAACTATTTCGATATGGTAAGCAAACACATTTTCGAATTATATCAGTTCTTTGAATAAAACATTTTATGAAGCAGGCATTTTCTTTATAATATATATATATATATATATATATATATATATATATATATATATATATATATATATATATATATATATATATATATATATATATATATATATATATATATATATATATATATATATATATATATATATATATATATATATATATATATATATATATATATATATATATATATATCAAGGTCTCTTGAGTCAACAAAATGGGTAAAAAAATATTCAAGCTTCCATCTTGGCTTATAGCAGTGACATTAACAATACCATTTCGAACCAAATAACATGAATCTTTTTTACCAACGTATATTTTCAAAATTTTTTCTTCCTTTAAAGTTGGATTATCTTCAAGTTTACTAAGTCTTAAAACAATTTGCATAACTGCATTATGTTTTCCCCGAATTAATCGTTTTTTATCATACAAGTAGTTCTCAAACTGAAAAGCAAATATTTCATCTAAATTACACTAAAAACATTCGACATCATCAGCAAACCAGTGTAAAGAAGAAAACTACGTAGCTCGGTAGCTTTCCACCAATTTAATTCTGATAATGACCTTGGTTGGCGGACAAATTTACTTGGCAATCTTTCATTGAATTTTAATAACTGCTCAAAAATTACATTTTGCTGTGCAGAAGACAACCTACCATCAAATATACCACTATATGTACCTTTAAAAAAATATAATATACGCCGTACCACTCCAAGACAAACTAAATGCATACAGTCTAATACAAAATCTTGTATAAAATTAATTGGCAATGGAAGCAGACATGAATCTGAGTGTTGATGTCGCTTTTTTGTTATCTGGAAAGAAGTAAGAACGGTTATAAAACATATCATCATCAAACACAGTCCTTTTGTGTTTTTGGGTTCCTCTTTTAATGCATCTTTCACAAGAGTAAAACCCAGTATGATTAACAATGCCTTTTAATAGTGCTCTTGCTGGGGCATCACATACAAAGCAAAATACTGATAAAATATATTGTTTACTCTTGATACTGATCTAGACAAAAGTTCCTTCAACTCTTGAACAAATTCTGAAAAAAATTTTGACATTTTTGGTTTACATTTGCCACCAAATAAGTCTACCATAAACGGTTTAAAATTTCCAAACTGAAGTAAGATTGGTCATAGTTGATAAGAGCTAGAATTCCATATAGGTAGATCATCTATATTTATATTTAAACGTATATCCTGCGGTTGGTATTAATGTAAACTCAATATTCTTTTAATGTTATTTTCTATACCAAAATATACATATGCCTCGTCATCAACAACCACTATACCATGTGTATTCTTTTTACGTAATAATGTACGAGAATCCTTGGGTAAAGAATGACCTTTTTGACTTAGAAGAGCTTTTCATTCATCACTCGAGTGCACCCATGTTTAAATGACCAAAGTTTTAATGATTTGCAAAACTGAGAATCAAATTCAGAATTGGGAAAAAAATCATTTTTCTCTTTTGAGTTTTCAGAAATACTTTCTGTAATTGATTCACAAGATCTTATATCAGAAATAGCATTCTCGTCACTGCTTGCCAAAACAGAATTATTAATTGAATCATTGGAAGAAAAGCTGTAAAGCTTGCCGCTACTATCATTGTTGCCTGAACTTAAATAGTTGCAGTTTAATGAAAAACATTGGCTATTTGAACTATGCTGATAGAAACCAATTCAGATATAGCATGCACAGTACTACAATGACGATGCCATCGAAAATGTCGGTCCCTTTTGTTAAAATTTAAAATAAGCATAATTAATATACATAAGAAATTTGAAAAAAGTTTTGGCTTAAAATAAAAAGAAGAAGGAAGACCAAATTCAGCCATTTATTTAATTATTTATTATATTAAATTATCTCTTACGAAATATGGATATTTAATATTATTTAATATTAATTAGTAAGAAGCTTTTCTTAGGACATTAACAAACAGTCGATGCCCTGAAACTTTCAAACATTTTTTAAACTTCACACAATTTAATTCCACAATTTATTTTATAAATAAATTCTTTCGGTAAAATAAGCTTAAAGTTAATTTAAATTTACTAAAGCTTAAAATATAAAAACTTTCTATAGGGACCCTATAGTAAGTTTTTGTATTTTTAGTTTTTTAATTTTGAATGCCTTTTAAAAAAATTTCCAATAAGCTTAAAACTAAATCAAACCTACTGAAACCTTCAGTAGGTGGAATTAAATTGTGTGAAGTTTAAAAAATGTTTGAAACTTTCAGGGCACCAAGACACTGTTGATGCCCTAAGAGAAGCTTCTCAGTTTAAGCTTAAAAGCTTAAACTTGCTGAGTTCTGTGGATGTATACAAATACTGCACCGGACCACACCAGACCACGCTGTTCTACACCGGACCACACCTGACCAACACCGGACCACACCGGAGTAGGGGAGATGGGGGCGTATTGATCGCCGTTGCAGAATTTTGAAAACTGCAAACAACCCGATCTAGATATAAAAACTAATTAATTACTAAACTAAACTAGAACAATCTGTCTTTAAGTAAAAATAAATGTTTTAATAAAAAACAGTTATGAACATGGTATATTTCAACATTACAACAACCCTTACAAAAGATCAATGTACCCCATGCAATGGGGTACTATGATCTCCGATATGGGGCGCTTTGATCTTATATGAGTAACATTATTTACATGTTTAATACTGCTATACCTAAGTGCTACAAATGCATTAATTGAAGGGTATTAGTGTATATTATATAATACATCTAAAAAAAAAAGTAAAATTTAAAACATATATATATATATATATATATATATATATATATATATATATATATATATATATATATATATATATATATATATATATATATATATATATATATATACATATCATTACAACCTAATACAGACCAGTGTATAAAGTTTACATTAGAAGAATACCCACAATTCTATCTATGTAAAATAAGCCCGTTATATAATACTAACATATATATGTGTTAAGTTTTACAAAACTTGAAGCTTATAAAGTCTAAGTAAACTTAAATACTGTATTCTAAGAATACAGTATTTTAAGTTTACAAAGAAAATACAAGATTCATACAAGACTTTTATTAGAACTAAAGTTTACAAGATTATTTTTTTATATTATCATCTTTTGTCAAAGTCAAGTCGTGATGCTGGTTTTAGATTACATTGTTTTTTGTTCCTCTAGCAAGTAGTTTTTAACTTTTCCCCTTTTTTTATCTTTTACGATGAGTTTCTTTTGTTGGTTGATTTGTTAGAGGGTTTTCTTTTCTTCTGACAAACGAATTTCATTTCTGAATGGAATATCAGTCAAAATCCTTGTTTTTAACACTTAACACTACTTTTAACACTACTTTTAACACTTCTTTTTCTAGCAGATGCTTTCGGGTAAGGTTTTAAAACTTCAGGTGAGAGTAATGAAGCAATTCTTGGTGACACTTTGTTCGAAAAACTTGTTTCATGATGTACTACAGACATTTCAGGCTCCATGTCACCAACATGTGCTACAGTTATTTCAGGTTCCACAAAAATTGTGTTTACTACATTTGGAGCAGCACGATCTGTAACTGATGATGGTATATTCATAATCATTAAAAATTTCTGGATTAAATGGCTCAATGCCAGCTACTTGAAATCCTCTCTGTATATTAGATGGTGAGAAATCTTTTGTATATGGTTCGCAAACTATTGAAACAATATCATAAATGGTCATAGGTCTTGGATTTGTGACCATCCAATTATCACACGCAGCATTGTAAAACCTTTTCAATGGTCCAAAAATAGTTCTATCCAATGGTTGCAATTTATGGGTACAATGGGGAGGAAAACTTAGCATTGTAATTCCGTGTTGAATTGCAATATCCAAAGCTCTAACAGAAATATGACTTTTATGGCTGTCCAAAAGTAATAAAACTGGAGATTCATGAGAACAGTTTGAATACCTCACAAAATGTTTTATCCATTCTATAAAAATGTCTGAACTCATCCAACCAGAAGGATTTGCAAATCCCACGCATCCAGGAGGACCTTTCTTTATCGTGTAATCGTGAAATTTGACCCTAGGATAAAACAAATAGTGGAGGAATAGAGTTTTCAATTGCATTTGAAGCACAACATACAGTTACTAATGTTCCTCGTTCTGCAGATGTGATTCTTCCTACTTGTTTACTTTTTTTACCTGTAAACACTTTTACTGGCTTTTGTACTGTTATTAAACCAGTTTCATCAACATTATATATGCAATAAGGATCAAACTTATATCGATTTCTTACTGTTTTTAGATTTTGGAAAAATTCTCCAACAGTGTGTCGGTTAAGCTAGATCGAGCAAAGCTAGTTGCTTCAGGTGTTTTTAAAGACAACTCTGGTTGTCTTTTCATAAAACCTTGGAACCAATCAATACCTGCGATTTTATTCTTGATCCATGAGGAAGGGCAAATCTTAATATTTTTTACAGCAAACTCGTATGCCAATAATCGTGTTGACTTAGTTGAAAGTCCATAGTTCATTTTTGATGCAAGTAGTAAATAACTTGACAAACTTTTTTCATTTTCTGCAGTAAAAACTTGTTTAATGTTGTAATTAGGCTTAAAAGATTCATTTGGGTTGAGCTTCTTTTTATTACAATATCTTTTTAAGGTCATTCGATTTATGCTACACTTGCGAGCTACAATATTTATTGGTCTGCCCTCTAAAACTTCATTAAAAGCTGATTTCATTGTATCACATAATATAGCAACTCTGTCTGTTGTTTTTTTTTTTCTATACCAAACCATTTAAAGATCTAAAAATTTAAAAAAAAGTAAAATAAAATGATTGTTTAAAAAAAATATTTTATATAATATTATTATGTAAACTAATTGTAAAACTTATGTAAAACTAAAAACTAATGTTATTAATATTAGTTTTAAACACTATTACATTTTAAAAATGAAATTTTAAAAGTTTATTTAAAAATTTTTTATTCGTCATAAGTTTAAATGTAAAAAATTTAAACAAAAAATTTAAGTCTTATAATATAAGTTATATGGGGCACTTTGATCCTCCGATCAATGAGCCCCGCATTGTCAACGATCAATGTGCCCCATTAGGTACAGTTGATATATTGATGCCAATAACTTTTATAAATACAGTAACCAACTCAAAAAAATAATTTATTATAAACTTAACACATATGAGTTTACAATAAATTGGTTGTAAAGTCATACGGAAATCTAATTAAAAATTTATTTGAATAAGCCGTAACCAAAAACCCTTTGCACCTGTATGTATACTCCACTGCGCCTGTACCTATTTTAGTCAGTCGATGTATGGGCACTCCACTGCGCCTGTCCCTATTTTATTCAGTCGATGTATGCATACTGCGCCTGTCCCTATTTTAGTCAGTCGAAGCATAAATTACAGCCCCTGTTGCTATTTTTAATTTAAAATGAGTTTTTTTTTTTTTTTTAATTTTTAATTGTGTATAAATGTGTATAAATGTGTTTTTAATTGTGTTTAAATGTGTATCACAAATATAACTTACGTATGTTTTGCTCTACCAAAATTATTTTTTATACTCTGGTGTGGTTCGGTGTTGGTCCGGTGTGGTACGGTGTGATCCAGTGTGGTCCAGTGTGGTCCGGTGTAGCATTCGTATACACCGGAGTTCTGCAGAAGAAAAAAATCTGTTGGTGCCCATTAATGTGTTATTAGACATAATTAGCATTTTCCTAATGATTAGAAATAACTTGTTCCTTGTCAAGGAACAAGTTTTTCCTTTCTTAAACATCAAGGACCTTTTTTATTTTAGAAAAATATCATTTATATAACTTACTAAATAAGTTTTATATTGTAAAACTAAATTAGTGATACCATAAAATTAAATTAATACCTTGTCTTTTTAACTTTTTCTGAACGTCGATTCATGTAAATAAATTTTTATATAAAATTATTGAATGAGTTTTAAAAACTCTTGTTGAACAGTAACAGCGTTGAACAGCTAATTATTAAAAACTAGCAGTAAGCAACCCGTAATACGGATTAGTAGTAAATAAATCATTACTAACAATTTGATATTTATTTACTTTCTCTAATAAAATATAAATTTATTTATACAGAAAGCAACCCGTAATACGGGTTAGTAGTAAACAAATCATTATTAACAATTTGATCTTTATTTACTTTCTCTAATGAAATATAAATTTATTTATACATTTTTTAGTTGAGCTCACTTTTATTTTTCTCGGCTTCTTAGTTTAAGAGAGCTCTTAGCTTCATTAAAGATAAAGTTAACCATTTCTTTTGCAATGTTCAAACATTGAATATGCAAATCACAACCATGTAGTAGTTAAAAATGACTTGAATTATGTGCACAGAACATCGATGTCAAATTTTCAAATTCCGTAAAATTGTTTAGGTAAATATTGGGAATATATTCTACTCTTAATTTTGCTTTAAGCTGAGTCGTTTCTTTTTTTTAAAAAACTTTTCATTTTACTGAGTGAAGAGCTTAAAAATATGTCACTATCGCACCTAAACTTTTCAATGTTATTAATATACTTTTTAAATATTTTTAAACATCTAAAATATTACACCCAAACTTGTAGGCATAGAAGTTGGATATCCGAAAAAACTATAAGTTGAAATTTATATCGCAATTCCGAAAAGAGCTTAGCCCTGCATACGAATCCTATATTATTATGATAAAGATTATTATTAAACCAACCTTTTCTTTAATTAGTAATCCAGCAGATACTTGTTTATAAAAAAACAATAAAGGAATATATGGATTTACTTTAATAGCTAACGTGTATCAACATAATTATTTCAGCATACATCCAACCCATATTTATACTAATTTTATAAAATGTCCGGAATACATTTTGCCTTAACTTGGCGTTAAATTATTAGTTTTATTTCATTAATTTTTGTATAGATCAGGCTAATAATAAAAGCAATTGGATTTTACTCAATATTTTTGAAGTAATTATTTAGCTTTAATAAAGTTGATAAAATCATATAAGACAGTTAAAAAATATATTTAAACCTTTGTTCACTTTTTGAAAATCCGTAAAAAACCAAGTATCAAGTTTACATATCTTTAAAAGAACTTTATTTACATGATATATAGTTAAATATGTAACAAAAATATTTTAAAACAGAAGCATATATAAAACACATTTTTCTTGAAAAAACAAAGTTGAAGCCACCATTTACAGCACCGAGGAGCCAAGCATAGCCTATTGTAAAGAAAACCATATCAAAAAAATTTAAAATATTTATTACCGATACAGGTAGATGCACCCCAAAAACCAAGGCACCTCAAAAACAACGCGGTCAGTTAAAAGGCTCTAAAAATTTAAATATGCATTTTAAAACCATATGAGAAATTTTTTCTCATAAAGGAATGTTTCAGCAACAATTAAAACAAAAGAAATCAATATTAACAATAAAGGAGTTTTTTTTACAACCGTTTTAAACTTAAAAAGTGCTGAGAAAAATAATTGAGTTTTAAGTAATATTGCTATAAAATATTGGTTTTTTAGACTAAGTTTGCAAATCCCATCTAGTTTGCTTATCTTTTATATGCTATTTACATAAATCAAACCATTTTTATTATAAGTAGAAGGGAAACTTGTAAAAAAAAGTTTAAAAATTACATTTTAACATGTGGTTTTTGGGGTGCGCTAAGAAAAAGTTAAAAAAAAAAAGTTTATCCAGAACAAGTCTTTACAACAAATTTAAAACAAATAGTTCATTTAATAAAAAAGATTTTGAATATCACAGTTATTTCTTTCTAGCAGCTGCAGATAAAATCATTTCTGGGTTTTTTCCATTTACTTTGCAGTTTGCTTTGCTGCAAATGGACTGCATTATATTGAGGCAGGTTGGACACTGCTTTAAGCCAAAAGCTTTACATTTTATCTCCTCGCAATAGCATTGAAGCTTACATGTTATAAAGAGTCTTGTAACTTCCTCTTTCTTTTTTGCAGCATTTTCTTTTTTTTCCTTTTCTTTTTCTTTTTTTCTTTTTATGCTTTCAACTAGAGTTATTACATCGCTTGCAGTCATTGATCCATGTACTTGGGTAACACGTGTTGCATCTTTTGTTAATTTTGGCTTTATCTTTTTGGTTGTCATAAAACCAGGTATTTCTTCCAGCTGAATGCTCTTTTCATGAAGTTCATCAATCAACTCCATCGCTTGTTCAAATTTTGATTTCCAATAATTTGCTGAACCACGTCTTTTATCCGGCGAAGAAATTAGTGGAGAAGTCTGTTTTTCTGGTTCAATACAGTTTTCTGCTCGTTCGAATTTGTCTTTTTGCATAAAATCAACACTCAATGCATTTTCGGCAACACCAACCCTTTTAGCAGATTTTACAAGCGTTTCTTTGGTTGTCCACTTGTCCCATATATTAGCTAAAACTAACATAAAAGCTTTTTTGTTTAAGGAACAGATATCAGAAAACATAGAGTCTTTTTGCTTACGATACTCACTATGAATGTTCTTGTTTACTTGGTCAAGAAGTTGAGTAACTCCTGTTGTGTCTGGTGGAGTAAGAAAAAGATGAATTCTTTTGGACTCCAAAAAAAATAATACATCAAAGTCTAGTCTAGAGCTATGTCCATCTGATAATAAGACGATGGGTCGCTTAACATTTTTTTGATTTAAGTAGACATCAAACTCTTTCAATGCTGCCAAGAAAGATTCATGGGTTGATACTCCATTATCTGTAGTTGTGACCAACAAATGGGGAATTTTATTTACTGCTTCTGTTGGAACCATAGAACTAGTAATACCAGTACATTTAAATATTACCTGACACATACATATGTCGCTTAAAAATAAAAAATAAAAAAGTTTTTTAATGCTTGTATTTATTTATATTCAATTTTTTCTTGAACCATAACATATTATAGCATACCTGAAAATGAAACAAATGGTTGAATTGTGACACATTCTCTGTTTTCTCTATACATTCTTTGACATGCATCTCCTTTGCCAGCATAAAATAATCCAGAAGTGGTACCATCAATTCCATAATTAATAAACTGGGGTGTTTCATCACAATTAAATATTCGGCATGTATCAACAGTGCCATTCCAAACCCCTGTTTCAATCATTTTTTCATTTATCATAATACCAACATCTACTAGTTCTTTAGCAAGGGAATCTGAAATAATGTTATTATAGGGAAATGAACAAATTAAAAAAAAAAAGTACATTCAGATTTATGAATTTATATTTGTTCATTAATAACTTACCTAAATGATTACATGCCATTTCTCTTGAACAATTAAGTGCACGGTTTATCGAGACACTCCCTTGGCGTTTGATTGTAAGGCTGCTATGTTTAGCATTAAAACGAAGCCAAAATGATCAACTCAATCTATAAAATGGAATATTTACATAAAGAAAAGAGTCATATTACCCGTCTTACATACTTTTATAGGATCATTGTAGATTAAATGAATTCAATTAAACTTACTTTCCCTTTTCTAGAGCAGCTCGAGCATTTAATGATAACTTTTGAAACTTCCGTCCACCTTTCATTTTTGTATTAGTGTAATCTCTCACACGAAGCACATTAATAATTAATTTGGTTATGTCCTGTTTGTTAATTGCCTGTAAACATCTGTTCTTATTTTTTATAAAACGCACAATAGATGCTTCTTCATCATCTGTAAGTATAGTACAATAATCTCTTTCTTTTCCATTAACCACTTTTCCATCTAATCGCCTGTTGATTGTCTCTCTATCTTTAATAAGGGGAAACAAACCTGTCTTTAATGCTGCTTGTCCCCTTCCATTAAATTTTTTGCACCAATTTATTGCAGCTTCTAACTGTTTATTTTTATCATTTGTGTGTTTTCTGACCACTATGGCATCAGCTTTAGTACTGAGATTTCTTGATTTGTTTATACGTAGATGTAATGCAGATGATGGTTTCATTTTACTTTATAATATTATATTAAACAAAATTCTAAAACAACAAAAAACATAACATAGTTCAATGGTAGTATTTCCACAATACATTAACTTTTTTTTTTTTTTTTTTTTATGATGACAAAGAGCTACTATCTTAGAGTACATCCTAAAATTTTTTTATTGAATTATTTTATATATTTTCTAAAATATTCAAATAACCAACGTGGTTTTTGGGGTGCACATGATGTGGTTTTTGTGGTACATTGAAGTACATCCTAAAAATTTAAGTTAGCAATGATACAATCATCCTAAAACTAATTTATTATAACTATCTTCTACAAAAAATCAGGTCTTAATTCCAAATAGTTTAGATTTTATAGCCAATTTTGTCAATGTTGTTTTTGGGGTGCATGAAAAAAAGTGTGGTTAACTTCAACATTCTAGAAAAAGAAATCAAGCGAGACTTAAAAAACCATACCTACCAGGAAGAACCCTATTTAGGCTTATCTTTCAGAACCCATATTAACAAAATTATGATCTGTCCCTAGAAAATAAATCTAGACCCTCCTACTTTCGCGTGGCTTTTGGGGTGCAACCACCTGTAGGGACGACAATTAAACATATTTAAAAAGCTACGTGATTCCATATTAGTAGGATTGTTATAGAAAAGTATATTATAAAAGTATTTTTAAAAAGTATATTTAAAAAAAAGTGTATTAAATAGAAAACAGATTTTTAAAAACTACCTAATTTTGTAAGCATTTTGCCAATGGTTTTCAATTTTGAAAGCAATATCTTTAATGGAAAGCCGACTTGTTTAACTAATCTCATTCAAAGAATAAAATTATTAACACTTAAAGATAAAGAAAAAAAAATGAATGAGATATAAACAATCGTACTATAGTATTATTTAGATAAGTAGATATAAATGAAAAAAAAAAACAACAACTGGAAAACAGTATACCTGCTTTTGGTAACCTATTGTGATACTGCAGCAGTTGCTGTAGGGATGCAGCTGTTCTTTTTGGTGTTGTTAAAAAACTTAATTTTTATGTTTGGTTTTAGTAAACTTTAGTTTAATTTAAAAGACATCACAACGGATTTAAAATACTCGTAATAAAAAAAGCAAAACATAAAATGCTTCAAGGAGCCAAACTATAAACATAAAAGATGAAGAATCGAATCGAGATAAATAAATTGTATTTATATAGCTAAATATATTGCCTTGGGTTTTGGTAAATTTTAAAAGCAGTGAGTTCAATAAATGAAACATACCAAATAATTGTTTTTAACAAAAGAATGCAGCATCATTATATTATGATAATTGGATAATGAATCAATTCAAATTTCGACTTTAGATTTTAGGAAGGGTTATTTAAATGGGCTTTAAATTTGAAGTCAGGTTTAATTGGTGAGAAAACAATTAAAATTTTTATTAAAAAAGATTAAAACAAATCAAATATACAACATAATATATATTTAAAAAAAATTACAAAATTAAAATTAATTACAAAATTAAAAAAAAAAACACCGAAGAAAAAGCAGCAACCAAAAAGTCGTAAATATCTCTACAGATAAAAGACATTTACCACCTTTTGGTTGCTGTTTTTTCTTCGGTGTCTCCTAACACCCTGGTATGGATGAGCCCTCCATTTAAAGGAGGGCTCATCCATTCCGCCATTATCTTTCCATTTGTTGAAGGCGACGATTAACACTATCTCGATCGAGCCTATTTCTTTCGTTTTGGCGACGATTAATGTTTTCTCGATTAAGCCTATTTCTTTCATTTTGTAAATGACTAATTTCATCTCGCCTAAGTCTATTTGTTTCATTTCGTCTACGACTATTTTCAACATGCCTTATAGCACTTACATCATTTTGTAAATACATAACTTCATCTAGCCTATCATTCATTTCAATGTCATCATTTTGATTAAACATATTTATCAAAGCAACACATTATTTCTATTTTTAACTACTCTAAAGTTAACAATAAAAAAAAAAACTTAATAAATAACTAAAAAAATCTTACTCAAAAAAAAAAAAAAAATATTCTCAAAACAAATATATAAAGAATCCAAACTAATGCAAAATAAAATTAATTTGCCATCATCAAAAGTAATACAGGTTTCTTAAGTTTATTTGATAGAAGTTAAGAAAAACCTGCAACCATATTAGCAAAAACTTAATACAAAAAGTTAAAATTTATTCTGTTTCTAATAAAGAAAAAAAAATTTAGAAACAAACAACATATCTTCGCAGACAGCGTCATAAGGCATGCGTTGGGAGAAAACATTGAACAAAACGGGTAATAAAACTTATTAACGCGTTATGTACAATAGAAAACGGGTTATTAACGCAGGTTTATAAATTTTTTTTCCCCAACACACTATTACGCTGCCGCAACTCCGAGGATATACATAGTTATGGTTCGGTGTCTTTAAAGCGAAACTTTTAAGAGCGAAAGTTTTGAAAGCGAAAGGTCGGGAAAGCGAAAAAGTTAAAAGCGAATGCGATTGGTTAAGCGAGAAAATTTTTTTAACAACATTAGTAACATCTTAAATTAAGATGTTATTAAGATTTAATAACATCTTAATAACATTGGTAACATCTTAATAACATTTTAATAACATTGGTAACATTATTATTTTTATATAAATACATATGAGTTAACCTATTATTCTTTTTCATTGAATTGTGTCATCTTAAAGTTGTTACAATTGAAGTGAGTCAATTTCAGAAATAAGTTCATGAAGTTTATTATAAACTTTAAAAGTTTATACTTTATAGAAAATTGAGTAGGGCAAAATTGAATTGTTTAGAATTTTGCTCCAAAACAAAGCGTAAAAGTTAAGTGTGTATACCAATTATAATAGGGAAAATTAGTTGTTTTCGCATAAAAAATTTAGTTAGTTAGAAGTAGTTCTCTTTTATGTGCCAGCATATCGGCCAGTTATATTTACTGTTTAATTATCTGCAAGGCAAAGTGAGTATTTTAATATTTTTGTTTAAAATAATTTTAATAATTGTTATCAGACATTCACTTTAGAAATATGAATTATAGCTTAAACTTTAGGCTTTTAAGTTAAAGCCTGTGTCAAAAATGACTTTTATATGTTGTATTTAAATATGACTTAATGACATTATTTATATGACAAAAATGGCTTTTATATGGTGCATTTGCCTGAAATTTGACTTATAGTCTATTAGTCAAAAATCACAATATAAGTCTCTATAATAAAGATACTTATATTGTGACCATTATGTATGGCATTATCTTGATCGATGTTGTTACACTTGGAATATGTTGTTTCAACTTTTAGGTATTTTATTTTGCTACAATTTTTTTATGATGTTGTTTTGATTTGATTTGTTCTGTAAACAGAAAGCTGTACAGTGTCCTTTTTTTTCCCACCTGTTGAATTTCAGCAACATTTTTGTCAAAATTATTTATAGTTCATTTTACAAGAGGTAGTAGAAGATTATTTTATTTTTAACTACTTTCTTATTTTGTAATGTGGTTTTTTTTTTAGAACAACTTAAGAGTATGATTTAATAACTGTGTGAATCTTCTTGGTTGATGCCTAAAAGATTTTTTGAAGGCAGTTCTACATTTTATTGAAATATAAAAACATGCCAATATCCCAAAAATTATTCTGCGTAATGTTTTTTGGATTGTTTGCATGTAAAATTAAAAATTCAGTTATTAATTGTGAAAAAGACTAATTGGCTAATTAGTTTAAAAAGTTTCAATGGTGATGATTGATTGGTGAGAAACTTATTTACTTTTTATGTTTTAATTACATGATTTGTAAATATTTATGATATGAATTGTTTGTGATCTCAGTATAGTAAAGTTTTTATTTCTACATTTGTATTACTTAGCACAAATATTTTATAATTTTGTCTACAGATTGGTTTGTAATAGCCTTAATTATCTTATTTACTTAATGTTCAGTATACTGTTATGTTGTTTTTAAACTAGATAAAATAGTTTTCAAATGAAAATGACTGCTGGCTCTATATGAATCTAATTTAAGTTTACTTCTTTGGGAATTTTATATCATATATTAAGTTTATTGTATTGGTAACTTTTTTATTACTAAAAAAAGAATTTTGTTACACAAAAAAAAGTGTAAAATGCATAACATCCCAGCTATTACAATATATTGGAGGGCATTTATTGGAAATGTTTTTTTTTTAACATTTTCATTTCCAACAAGACTGCAAGCACCTACTATTAGAGAAAAGATGAAATTTATAGAGTAAAATAACAACTAACAGAATTAAGTTTCACGAAAAAACAGATTAGAACTTTTTAGGCACTTAGGAACAGTCATATTAAAGGATTAGCCTTTATTGAATGATGAGTAACACAATAGTGAGTTTTAGTAGATGATACAAGAGACGCTAGCTCTTTAGAGCAGTGTCCATAATTGTATTTATAAAAAATAAAATGAGAAGCAACATTATGATAATATTCTAATGGTTGGAGGTTGGCTGCAAAGGTCAAGGTGCAAAAACAATTTTTTTTTGTACCTTGTCTAAAAGAGAAAGGCCATTACTGGAAGATCTGATTAAGATATGGCAAAAGTGTTCCATGCAGGGATGGATGTAAGATTTATAGAGATAAGACATAAATATTTATAGAGATGTTTGAATTGATGAATACTTTTAAATTTAATATTGTATCATAAGTTGACAATATATTCAAAGACTGAAATTTAGCACAATTGTATTAAGCAAAGGTCTTTGCACACCACCAATTAAGCATTTATATTTCAAGAGTTGTTTATTGATAAAAGCTTGCCTTAATTTACATAAATAGTAATATTTGTAGATATTATTATCTACTAGATAATAATTTATATTAAAAACTAACCTTTATATGTCTCGTTTTCAAATATGTTGTGTTGATATATTTGCCCTGGCTTTTAGTTTATGACTCAAAATTTAAACATCAATTCTTGAGGTTTAACTATCTCATCATTTCTAAAAGTATTAAGGGTAGACAGCCTAACTCACCATACCTAATCAAAACAAAAGAACATTATAAATTCGCATCTTTCTAATTTTATGAATAATTTTTATTTAAACATTAAAACAATTTTTTGGTTGAAATCTAATACATAAATTTCAAAAAACAAATTAAAATTAAATAATATCAATAAGAAATTATGCAAATCTTTTTTTTTTTATCTATAACTTATTAACTTGTAGTGCAATTATAATTTTTATGCAAGATTTTATACCTTTTTGTCGCAATGTAACTCAAGTCTCAGCTAGAATACCAAATGAATAAATAATTCTAAACTATATGCATTTAATTCTATACTAAAACTATATACATAAACTCTAAACTATATACAATAAGTTTTTTTTATTTATTTAATCTAATAAACTCTAACTGTAACTATAACTCTCAGCTAGAATATCAAATAAATAATTCTAAACTATAACTAACTTATAATTATAAAAATATTAACAGTTTAAAAAAAATAAAATCCAAACGCTAAATAATCTATAATATAATATTGAGATAATAAGAAAATCAGAAAAAATTTCAATAAATTTCAGTTGTTGTTGCTGTTGAACTTATCGCGATACTCGATTTCCCGGTTTTCGCTTTATAACTTTTCGCTCTTACGTTCTTTCGCTTTTAAACTTTTCGCTCTTACCTCCCATTACCCATAGTTATATATATATATATATATATATATATTATATATATATATATATATATATATATATATATATATATATATATATATATATATATATATATATATATATATATATATATATATATATATATATATATATATATATATATATATATATATATATATATATATATATATATATATATAGAACTATTTATTAGCGAAAACATATGAATACCAAAATTTTTTATATATTATATATAGTATATTTGATAAATTAACCTCTACAATTTTTTTGGTTCAACAACTTGATTATGATTAATAACAACTCTGTAAATATAAATTTTCTAATGATCTAAATTTTTATAAATTAGATATTTTATTTTATATCTTAATTTTAAATTAAACAAATTATATATATCTTAACTATAAATTAAATCTTTATAAATTAGATATAAATAGAAAAACAAACATATAATATCACAACTATATCCTAAACCTAAGTTCAATCATGCAAGGCAAATTACTAAACTTTTTGAAAAGAAAAAAAACATATTTTTTTTCAAAGAGTCAAAGTATTAAAAATACTATAGATAAATTTTATTTATAACAAAATCTTGTCATGGCTTTTATGCCATTTATTAAAAGTATTTGAAAGCATGAAACTACCCATAAATATCTTTTAATGGTAGACACCATCTAAGAATTATAGTAATCTATATTTTCAAAACTCACATGTATAACACGAAGCTTTAAATTTAAAAGTACAATTTAAAAAAGGTAACAATAAACTAATTACTTATAAAATTTTAAAAAGATTTTATAAATACTCAATGTCTACTTAGACATTTTGAAAAGATTACGTTTTTGAAATCTTGAAACTTTAAATTTAAATTTTAAAAAACTGAAACTTTAATTCTACCTCAAAGAAAACAGATATATATTGAAAAGTATTTTTATTTCTTTTTAAAAATTTAAAAATGCTTTTAAACTTACTCCCTCCAATATAATTATAAAATATATATAGTATATATGATAAATAAACCTCCACAATTTCCTTGGTTTAACAACTCGATTATGATTAATAACAACTCTGTAAACATGAATTTTCTAAAAACTAAATAAATTACAGATAGGCAAACATAAATAACACAATTAAATACTAAACCATAATTCATTCATGCAAGACAATTTATTTTATATTTATTGAAGAGCCAGAAACATATTTTTTTCAAAGAGCAAAAGTATTAACAATATTAACGATAAATTTTATTTATAACAAAATTTTCAATAAAAATTAAATTATATAAACTTATAACAAAATGTTGTCATGGCTTTTATTCCAATAACCAAAACTATGTGAAAGCATGAAACTACTCATAAATATATTTTAACGCTAGACACAATCCAAGAGTTAAACTAATCTATAACACGAAGCTTTAAATTTAAAATTACAATTTAAAAAAGATTACAATAAATTAATTACTTTTAAATTTAAAAAAAATTTAGATTACCTATAATTTTAAGCTACTAAACATTATCTACTTAATATCAACTTGGACATTTTGAACTCGTACTATGAAAGGTTGAAAGAAAATCTTAAAGAAAGCACGCGGTAAAGAAAAGTCTAGAAACTACTAAGTGTATTTTACAGATACAGAACCGTACCGTAACTATAAAACAATACGCATAACTATGCGCACTAATAATAATAATAATAATAATAATAATAATAATAATAACAATATTCATTTGGCTATTCATTATAGAGATTATACATTTGCAATTATTAAAAAAAAAAAAAATAGCATAACTCACAATTTTCATTCGAAACAGAAGATGCTAAAAAAAAAAAAAAGAGAGAGCAAATTAAAAAGGGTTAAACATGCAACATTTTGTATTTTAATAAATATATTGGGCAATAATGCAACCAGTTCAAAAGTGTCATATTTATTAATTAATTTTTCAACCTATTGCACATATTTCTCCATACAAAACATATAAAATATAAAACACACCCCTACCAGCTATACTTCCACCAGACACTAAAGACAAATATATACTTAAATAAATATAAAATAATCGATAAAATAATGTTAACATATAAATATATACATATCTAAATAATTGTTTTACCCATCCTCCTCATTTCATCCATAAAGTTGTCTAAAGTAAGAAAAAAATAACAAAAGCTAAAAACAATACTATAAACTAAACCAAAACTATAAACTAAAGTAAA
>NC_061158.1:51947217-52052217 GCF_022113875.1 Hydra vulgaris | reverse complement strand
GTCAGGAAAACATGAAGATGGGAGAGAGTTCCAAAGGATTGAAGTGCGGGGAAAAAAACTAGATGAATAAAAGTTTTTAGAGCATGCAGGGACAGATACAGTAAACGAATGAGACTTAGCTGAATGACGAGTAAAACGAGAATGAATTTTAGTTGATGGAACGAGAGATGATAACTCTTTTGAGCAGTTACCATGATAGTATTTGTAGAAAAGAGAAAGAGATGCCACTTTACGACGATGGGAAAGAGGTTCAAGCTTAGCAGATAGTCCAGGTCCAACAACATTTACAATGCGTTTTTGGACCTTGTCAAGAAGAGAAAGTGAATCGTTAGAAGAACCAGCCCAAATATGACAACAATATTCCATACAGGGACGAATAAGAGATTTGTAGAGGTAGAGAATGGAATCAGAAGTAAGGAAATGGCGAGCACGATAAAGAGAAGCAACCTTAGCAGAAGCTAGTTTAGCAATCAATTGTATATTTGGTTTCCACGAAAGGTCAGTAGTAAGCGATAATCCAAGAAGACGTAAAGAGGAGGACTCAGTAAGAGGATTGCCATTCATTAATATATGAATGTTGACCAAATTACGGTAGTTGTTTGCAGTAAGCAACTGGGTTTTTTTAGAGTTGAAGTTCACAAGCCACTGTGAACCCCAATCTATTACTGAAGTGAGATCGGATTCAAGATCAGCTGTTTGTTCTAGGCGATCGAAAAAAGACTTTTTGTCAAGACAGGAGTATAATGTTGAGTCATCAGCAAAAAGAGCTACTTTAGATGAAAGGTTGTCAGGAAGATCGTTTATGTAGATAAGAAACAAAACAGGGCCCGCGATGGAGCCTTGGGGAACCCCAGAAGTTACTGGAAATAAAGAAGAGTGTTGGCCTTCAAGGATGACTTTAATAAACCAGTTAGAAAGAAATGATTTGATAATCTCAAAAACTTTCCCAGAAACACCAGATCTTAAAAATATAACTAAGTTATAATTTATCGCTTTCACAAAAAATATTGTTGACCGTTTCATTTTTTTATATATCATTGCTGTCTTTTGTAATAGAATTTTTTCTAAATATTGGAACAGTATGCCAATTTATTACATCCAAGTCATTAATATTTATGTATAGTTATATCACATCACCTCTTGATCTTCTGATTTTTAATGTGGGGAGAAAGGTTTATCAGTGAGTTTTTACATGATAAATCTTTTAAACTATAAACACGAATTGCTCTATGTTGGAGTTGTTCAATCATAATAAAACCCTTAAAAGGGTTCAATATTTAGAGTGATGTCTAAAAAATGATGTACTTTTAACGTTAAATTTCTTTTATCTAATAATTTCAATAAGTGTTTGATTTGTCCTAATGTCAAACTTCCAAATTCATTTTTTCTTAATAATTTTATTTTTAAAACGCTTTTTTAAAATTAATTTATTAAGAATTGCCAATAATGATGCTACTAACCTGATTTTTGTTTTAGTAGGTAGCATATATTTTTATATATTACGTTTTAGTTTGTGTGCTCCAAACTTTCTGCAACTTATAATGAAACTCCATTCTATAGGTTTAATGCCTTTTCTTATTTTGTTATTTTATATAAAAAAACTTTAAATAAAATAGTTTTAATTATTAGATTTCATAGTATTGATGTTTTGTTTTTAGAGTTTGTTTGTGTTGATTAATGTGCCACCACATAAATGTAGCAAATATTAATGAAGCTATGGCAATAAACTTAATGTTGACACAAAAATGCCAAATCTCAAGTTAAATGGTTTATCTGAATCTGGTAAGTTTACACTTAAATAAGTTATTTATATTTTTGTTTTCAGTGTTTAAGTGAAGGAAAAGTTTTTTGCCCTTATTTTACTATTACTAATGACTAGATTTACTGTGTTTTATAAAATAGTTTCTGTGTATAAAAATATTTAGGAAGGTTGAAAGGCATTTTAATTTTTATTTATTTTTTGTTTATTCAAATAAATTTTACAATAAAACAATGAATAAAATACATACAATAAGAGATACAAATTTTGTTAAATGATAAGAACACAGATACTCGCATAAAGTCATAAGATCTTGCCATCGAGAACCGCCTAAACAGATTTTAAATTAAAAAATATTTAAGATGCTTTAAATTGTAATTATGCTGTGGCAACATTTTAAAGTTATCTATTTATAATAAAATGATAAATTGTGTGTCATATACTTTATTTAGAATCTGTTGTAAATTAAATTAAATATCATAAAATGTGAAATCTCAAGACATTTTTAATGAAGTTTTGGCCCAAAATAATTGTACCACATGTTTTAACATATATAATTGTAAGTATCCTGCATTTGGTTGCAATTTTAAATTTTCATTGTGGTATTCATTACATTTTAGTTCACAAAGTTATAAAAATATTAAGGATCTTTTTATAACTTTGTCTCAAGTCTAAGTAACTATGGTTTGTTGTCAATGGATTGAACTTTTTCGTCAATAATAAAAATAATTGTTATTGTAACATGATAACTATGTTGTTTATAAGTTGTGACAATTTTGTATATATGTTGTTACTATATTGTATAAGTATATATGTAATAAATTATTAAGCTGTGTTTATGTTTGTTTTTATTTTATTAAGTTAAAATGGATGCAAGCACTAAAGAAGAAAATAACGTTACAAATTGAAGCAGAAATTTAACGAATCATTTTGACAATTGGATATGAATTGCAGAAAAGCACCATTGTCGAATCGTTATGAATCAAATCTTTGTGTCATAGTTGCGTAAATTTATTTTAAAATTTAAGCCTGTTTTTTAAATTTAACATAATAATTAAAATTGTCAATAATTGTGTGTTTAATATATTTTATTGCCCTTAAACTCATAAAAAAATAAACCAATTTTAAACCAAAAAATTATAGTCGATTATGCTTAAAACAACTTTAAGTAATTAAAAAGACGGGGTCTTAAAGTAAAGTATAGAGACTTCAAATAGGATTGCCCAATGAAAATCCATAACAACCCCATGCGCGACCCAGTTAGTTAACAAAGACAAAATCACGATGGCACGGTAAAATTCGTATGTAAAATATGTATGTAAAAATGGCTAATCATTGTTCTGCCAGTTTTTGTCCCGCACTGGCTAGCCGCTGTTTTGCCATCGTTGGCTAGCCACGGCTGGTCCATGAAAAATCCTTAGAGCAAAACAGAGCTTCGCCAGCGTTGGCCGGTCCAGTGCGGAAGCCTATATAGGACCAGTGCGGGTCCACTATATTCTAGCTGTCTGGGTATATATATATATATATATATATATATATATATATATATATATATATATATATATATATATATATATATATATATATATATATATATATATATATATATATATATATATAAACGGGGACGGACCTTATTATTTTTTTCTTTAATAAGTTTCTTTTAATTTATTTCAGGCCATCAACAGCTTATTCCATAGATCATCCAGGTTATTTCTTTAAAGTCCGGAAAATTGTTTGGGAAAAATATCTGAAACATATATTTTTTCTTATTTTCCTCTTAGTTTTGCTTTTAGCTGTTTCAAATTTTTAAAATTTTAGTATGAGCGATGAGTGAAAAAGCTGAAAAAAACAATGAAATTAAAAAAATATATTTCCATACATGTATATGTATGGAAAACGTTTTGGCTATCCGGAAAAACTAAAAGTTAAGGAAAATCCGGAATTCCGGAAATATCCGGGAAAAGATAATCTCTGTTATTAGGACTCTTGCCCTGTTAATTTTAAAGAAAATTAAAGTTTCAACCAATTTGGCATTCTATAATATTATCTTTTAACACTGTTTAATAAACTTGATAAACTTTATAAATAAAGATCTTTTTAATATAGACTTGATAAACTTTATAAAACGGCATATAAATGCCTTATGAAAATTTATATAAATCAAAATTAAGTAAATATTGCTGCAATAAAATTTTCAAGTAAAAGTAAATCTGTAACATTTGATATAATTTTTAATAATTTACATAATTTGAAGTCCCAGCTCCGAACAGGAGAGCAGTTAGGCATAATTGTAACTTTTTTTTAATTTTAAACTTAATTTATATTCATCAACATAATTCAAATTTGATTCAATAATCTTTTGTTTTTCGGCTTTTATAAAGTTTACACCCCCCTCAAATTGAGGGGGCTGTAAACTTTATAAGATCATAAAAGCCGATCAACAAGAGGTTATTGAATCAAACTTGAAATTTGACAATGAATATAAATTAAGTTTAAGATTAAAAAAAAAATTACAAATTTGACTAATTGATCGCAATTTTTTGCACAGTATCCTCATTCTTCATATATATTAACATATTTAAATATGGAGTTTTCTTCATGTTCCAAAGTTGCTAAACTCAAACATCAAAAAAAGTTGTCTACGGCCTTGCTTAACGTTTATAATATTTTTTGTTTTATCTACAAATGTAAAACGAAATTATCCCCGTCTCCTTTTCATAGTTTATTTATAACAAAAAATAAAAACGATCAACGAAACGATGATTTTTTGATGCAACCATTTTCAAAAGCTAATCATTGTAAATTTTGCGTATCATTTCGTGAACCATATCTTTAGAACAAAATTGGCTTAAATAACCTTGATTTTTCTTTCAAGTTACATTTTGAATTACATCTTTTAAAAACAAGTTGAAAGAAGTAGTTATAAAAAAGTTGAAAGAAGTATGACAATATACAAATGTACTTTAAAAACCTTTTCAAATTATCTATATCTATTATTTATATCGATTTATATGATTTGTAATGTATGATTTTTCTTGATATGATTTGTAATGTATGATTTTTCATGATATGATTTGTAATGTATGATTTTTCTTGATATGATTTGTAACTCAATTATTTACGATCTGCGAGCCTATATTGCTATTATACTATCTGTCAAATTATCTATAAGAAATTTTTTGTGATCTTTTTATTTTTTTGTAGTTTTTTTAATTTAAATCTTGTTATTCTTTTATTATTGCATAACACTTACTTTTTTAGTTACTATCTTACGACTTAGGCCTACTATCTTACTACTATCTTACGGTCTTCATCGAGTTTCCGCGTTCTTTTTATATATGTATATTAAATATCTTCACTTGCAATTGTTTACTTTTTTTGATTTTAGCTTGTAAATTTTAAGAACTATTAACGTGATGTTTTAAAACGTAAAAAAGGACAAACAAACAAACAAAAAAAATTAAAAATCAGTATCAAAAAAAAAAAAAGTTAAAAAAAAGAACAAAGGAAAATGTTAGAATTCAAGCGAATAATTAAGAATAAATAAGAAGCAACATCGTTGAATGTTTTCAAAGCGCGAATAGATAAACATTTTTCATAACTTGTGTTTTTTTAATTTGTGTGGGCTGTCAATAACCCGATGCTTGCATCGCGTTCCACAATTTATTTTATTTTTAAATATTTATATTTAAACAAATATGTAATTGTTACAGCAATAAATATTACTATTACTATTTTTTTTTTTTTTTTTTTTTTTTTTTTTTTTTTTTTTATAATTTAGCCGTACAAATATTTACAAGTTCCGTAATTTAAAATATTTAAAAATGGCAAGGACGAGAAGAAGACGGGGTTGTCTTATCACCAAGTCCCTTGTTTGTCTAGACATTTATATAAATACATGGTAACTAAAATGAAAATTAAAAAATTAAGAAAAAAGCAAAAAATTACAAAGAAGTTTATATAAAATGCCAAATAGTTTAATAGTTCAAAGTTTTGAAAGATATTTTTTCGATTTTATTTTTTGAAAGAAAAATTTAAAAGTTCATTCAGAAAAACAAAAATATCAAAAAACAAAAAAACATGAAAAAAGTAAACGTAAAATTTAATTTACAATCTGTTCTTATAAAGTGTAATATATTAATTCCTCAAAAACAAATTACAAAATATTAATATAAAAAATTAACACTCAAAAAAGATTACTTTTTTTATTTTTCCTCTCTCTCTTATTTAAGAAAACTAATAAATTTATTTACTATTACTATTACTAATTGTATTTTATATTTAACCGACTAAATGTTTTTTGAGTTTTTTTTTTGTTAATTAAAATTTTCTTTTTTCTTAATGATGTTTTGTTTTTTTATAATTTGTTGTTATTTTTAGACATTTTCTGAAAGGTTGTTACAATTTATTGACTTAACATATTAACAGATGTAAGTCTAATTTTTAAGAGCAATTTTTTTTTTAATGTTATTTTTTATTGGTTATTTTTAAAGTGTGTGATTTACTTTAATATTTGATATTAGTGTGATATGAAATATATTAAGTTTTTAATAATTTAAATGCTTTTTTTATCATCATGATTGTTGTTATTAATATTATTATTATTACTATTATTGCTATTATCATTATTATTATACAGAAAGTTAACTTAAAGTTACTCTACAGTAACAATTTACAGAGTTAAAATTTTACATACTAAATAAGTATGTTCCATATGAAGATATTAGTTAAACTACTCCATATTTGTCAACATGCGCACGATTTATTACCTTTAACTTCTAATACTTTCATATGGAAGTATCTAAAAAATTTAACTCTGTGAAATATTATTTTTTGAAACAAGAAAACACAGCAACTTTGAGGATTATTCATGTACACAAATAATTTCTCAAAATTCCCGACTCGATAAAATTATTTGTTTTCCGTAATCCATTATGGTAGACTTATTTTCCGATATTTGTGACGTAGCTCCGACCCGAAGGATATTATTTGCTTACACTTTATTTTAGATGAAAGAGATGAGCCCAGGCGAGCTGAGATAAACGGCCGTCAGAATGAAAGACGTGAGTCCAGGCAAGCCGAAATAAA
Organism: Hydra vulgaris; assembly: GCF_022113875.1. Classification (NCBI taxonomy): domain Eukaryota; kingdom Metazoa; phylum Cnidaria; class Hydrozoa; order Anthoathecata; family Hydridae; genus Hydra; species Hydra vulgaris. Next base: position 52,045,367 of record NC_061158.1, on the reverse strand, counting down.
TTGTAATCAAAATTAAATAAATCACCCGTACGAAAATTTCCCATGGGAATTTTAGAAAAAAAACTCATGGAAAAACCATGGGTGTTTGGAACACGTTCCCATGAAAAAACCATGAGTTTTCCATGGAAAAACCATGAGTTTTCCATGGGAAACACATGAATTTCCCATGAAAAATCTTTAAGTTTTTCATGGAAAAGTGTTCCAAATACCATGGATATTCAATGATTTTCCATCCATGGAAAAACCATGGAATTTCCATAGGTATTAGGAACACCTTTCCAAGGAAAACTTATGGATTTTTCATGATAAAAAAGCATGATTTATTTTCAAGTTTTTTTATCTAATGTTATTTGAATTGTCATATTAAATCATAAAAGCAAATTTTATCCCACTATTATTGAGTTCTCTTAATCTATGAGATCGCTTTCTCCAAATAAAATCAATAAACAAAATAAAATTTAAATCTTGTTACATCCTACAAATCTTTGAAAAATAATAGCTATAATGCACCCAAAACATCAAAACTTGACTTCCCCACAATATTTAATGCATGCATATGTATAACATACTGAAAATAAATAAAACAAAAAATTACAAGTAATATAATACTATAAGTGATATACATAGTGATAAACAATTGAAATTTATCAAGAAAACAATTTTTACAGAAAATAAAACAATTTACACGTTTATTATTTTATATTAACTATTTATTAAAAATAGTATATACAAATTTGATAATAACTTCAAGTTTTAACAAGTTAAAAAGAACCATCAATACAACATATTTAATTCAAAAAAACATCAAGCCCATTTATAAATGCGTCTGTGCTGTATCTGTAGAAACAGGTAGATGTTAAACAAAGTACCATTCACATATTAATATTCATTTTTTTTCACCCTAGTTAGTCTCATTCTCCATTTCACCAATCTAGACAATACATCATATAACTATTATATACATTCTAACTAGTTTTCTTTATTTTCTAATTCATTTTACTTATAATTATTATCTATTATAACTTACTTTATAATTAGGCCTTATACACAATTATGAATGTTGCCAAATGTTAGGTAACATTTATATAGAAAAAAGTAGCAATGAATATATCATTATTTATAAATACAAATTATTAGATTGTTACCTCTTTTTTGCCTAAGCTATCTGCATTATGTACAACATCGTTTTCCAGTCAAACATTTCCAGTCAAACATTCCTGCCTATAATGTAACTTTATTGAAATGATTTATTCAAACTAATACATATATAAATGTTACCTGCATGTTAGAAACATTTATATAGAACAAGGCAGCAACAAATATTATATTATATATTTACTTTTGTAATTAAAAAAAAAACTTACTTCTTCTTCTGAGCTATCTGCATGATGTACGACATCATTTACAAACCTGTTTTCTTCACGTCCTTCCATTTTTTAATATATTATAAAGCACAGGACTTGTTAATGAACGGGTAAATAAATAAATTAAAAATTTATATTTAAATGAAATGATAAGGTTAAAATGAAAAGATTTATACACATATATAAATTTTACCTGCATGTTAGTAACATTTATATAGAATAAGGCAGCAACAAATATAGTATAACTTATAAATTGTAATTTTAAGTAAAAACTTACTTCTTTGTCTGAGCTGTCTGCATGATGTACAACATTATTTATATTGTCAGTCAAACTTACCTGCTTATAATGCAGTAATTTAAATAAAATGATAAAGTTAAAATAAAAGAACTTACGCACATACCATTAAATTCAAAAATTTATTATATTTTTACTTCACTATTTAAAACATAACAAATATGTAATTTATAAAGTATAGTAATGTAAAAGCATAGTAAATATCAAAGTGTGTGCATAAATTAATTTATTTTAACTAAAGACGAGCACTTAACATCAGTTAAATATAAACAAATAAAAATAATTGTATTATAATAAATAATAGTGTATTATTTATAAACATTGCTTTTATATGCTTATTTTTAACTATGAAGTAAAATCTTGTGCATTAAGTAAATTCCCTTACTGATACTTATAAAATATTACCACAGTTTTCCTTCTCCAACTAAGTGGTTCTTGGAACATCCTTACAAGTTGAATCCCAAAGATTACGTTTATATCTTTTCTGGTTTAAACTCAATTCACCATTTTATTTTGACAGCTTTTGAACTATTTTTAAAAATATTAAATGCATATAAAAACTGACGATGTTATAAACAATATAAACGATGAACAACATTATTTATATTGCCAGTCAAACCTGTTGGCTTATAATGTAGTAATTTAAATAAAATAATAAAGTAAATATAAAAGAATTTATAAACATTATTTATATTACATTATTTACATATTCTAATAATTCTAAAGAAAAAACAACAACAAAAAGACAAAAACAACTTAACAGAACTAAAATTGAACAGAACATTTATCATAAAAAAATGTTTTTTAATACTTAATGAACATTTACGATACAATAAACTTCAAGCATTTTTATGTAATCTAAGGCTATTATAAAAAAAAATAAAAAAGATCATACTAGTTATTTTTTGTACATTAGTTATCTAATCTTATTATCTTAGTTATCTAATCTTATCTAATATAATGCTTGTATATTAATATTTTAGATAAGTTTCATTCATATGTTCGATAAGTTTTATAATAATAATTATACTAGTTTGAATGTACATTAAATTACACTATGTACATTAATACACTAGTTATTTAATGTAGATTAAAACTAAACATTTATTTGTTGTAAACCAAATAATAATTATTTGGCAAATAACTTGCCAAGTAGGCATTAAAATTCAAACTGGTTTACTTGACATACTTGCTATACTATTGCAAGTTATGCAAAGTAAGCAAAGCTACTGGAAACAGTTAAAATAAGTATATGCATAAATGATATATAATTAAATATAATTAAAAATAATCCATTTTATAATGCATTATAATATGATAAATATATCTAGTTGTTTATGTCTGTTTGTTTAGTTTAAATCATATAAATGTAATGCATTATAAAAAACATATAATACATAGTCTTATTAAACACAGAAAAACAGAAGAATGCAGTAAGTATTGTTTTCTAAAGTTAAAAATAATCATAACTCTACGAGCTATGACGCCATCTTTAAAAGCGGATTTGTAACAACCATGGCGCAGCTTAAGCTATGAAAAAAAAAAACATGGTTCACCCATGAAAATTCCATGGGATTTCAATTTTCATATTTACCCATGGAAATTCCATGGAATTCCCGTTTTCCATGGGAAAACCATGGTTTACTCATGGAATTCCATGGGTTTTCCATGGAATATTTCCGTAAGGGTAGGCTAGGCGAGAACTCAATAGGTATAATATGCATCGCTTAGCAAGAAATAATATTGTTACAGAGAGTAATTACCTCGGAGAATTCGATCATAATTGTCAGTATTGTAGTGCGAAGAAATTTTTAAATAAAACTCATTTTTTGTGCTGCCATTCAGGAAAAGTTGTATTAGCTCCTCTTTCTCTATATCCACCATTGTGGACTGATTTAATGACAGGAAACCATGTTGATCATGCTGTAAAGAATTTTTTTTTTAAACACATAAGCAGTTATAATTCCTCTATATCTTTTGCTTCCTTCACTGCCGAATTAGCTCCTCCTTCAAATAATGCCTCTTTCTGTTTTAGGGTTTGTAGGCAAATTTTGCATCGTGTTGGAAATTTTAGGCCTGCAGAAGGCGATTTGCCAAAATATTGTCAGTTATATGTCTATGATCCTAATGCAGTAGTGTCATTCAGAATGGAGCAACATGGTAATGATGGTTGTATATGCGAGTTGTATAATGCAACTTTTGGAAATTAATTAATCAAGAAAACCCATTTGCTCTTGCATTTAAAAACGTGGCAGAAGTAGAAGATGAAGAAATCCGCCGAGCAAAAAAATTTATTGGTTGCATGACACGTTAATTTGTAATTAATGTGTAATATGTTTAAAATAACTTTGTTCCGTTTTTAGGTCGAGTTCCTTTTCTTATGGCTGACTTGATTATTGCCTACCTAAAGCCTAATAATAATGAAATAATATTTCAATTTAAATTGTTTTTTAAGTATTTTTGTTACTTTTTGTTAAATATAATATTTTTTTTGTAATTTTTTTTAAAGTTTATATTTTTATTTTATCTCAAGAAAAATATGTTTTTTGTTTCTTAAGTAAATATCTATATTTTTTTTATTTTGGATTTATTGTTTCAAATGGATATATTAATCATTTTTGCATTGTTTTTTATATTTTTGTTGCTTTTTATATATACGAATAGAAACCGTTTATACTTAAAATCGTATTTTGTACTCAAAGTTTCCATTTGCATTAAGTATTGATTAGCACAAACAAAGTTTAATAATTTCGAATGTAAAAACAGCTTAATTGAATGAATTTGTTAACAGTTTTGTTTTTTACAGCAACGTTTTTATAAAAAGTATCAAACGGATAAAGCTAACTTATTAAAAATAACAAGTCTCTTTGGCCCGTTTTCTGATGTCCAAATTTGTTTTTTAAATAAATCTTGATGAAAGGGTAAAATCTTGATTATAGCCTAAGTTTTCAAAGACACCTGAAGAACTGTTTCGCAATTGTCTCTATTATGTTAAAGATCTTTTTATGTATAAAATATTGGAGTACATTAAGTCAATAAGTACAGTTTCTAAAGTATATTAAGTCAATTGTTAACAAAAAAATTTAAATCGACTATTTTTTTGCTGTTTACTTAAGGTATAGAGACCTGTTTACTTAAGGTAAAGAATTTGGAAATAGCCGGATGTGGAATAGAGTTGCCGCGACCCGTATCGTACGGGTCACCACAGTCAATCCCGCAATTAAAACATTTTAATTGTTTATATATTTCAACAATTATATAAATTTTTTATAATTATAAATAATTCAAGTTTTTTTTTATAGAATCCCAGTCGGCAACGGACCTAAAAAAGACGTTTTAAACGTCTTTTTCTGGTAGACGAACTTTAATTGTAAATGCAATTAAAATTCGTATTTTACCATATACTAGAACTTTAAATTGATATTTTCTTTTGTTTACTAAATAAATTAAAGTATAAAGACTAAGTAACAAGTTTAAAAATCGTCGGGCGTAAATTAGACTTGGCACGACCTGTATCGTACGAATCATACCAGCAAGTAAATATTATAAATGGTAGTAAATTTTTAAATTCAAAGTTTACTATGTCTCTCAAAAATTTTAAGTTAGATGAAGTAAAACCAAAAAACATTTTATTATAAAGAATAAATTAAATTTATAAAAACTCCTAGTAAAACTAATAAGATTATAAATAAATAAAATTTAAAAGCTGAAATTATTAAAAAAAATTCAGCTATAAAATTTAATGTTAAAGGAAATGAAATATTAGCTAAAATTAAAATAAGCGTAATTATGCTTAAAAATAGGCATAGTAATAGTTAAACCTCTAAAGTATTTTATAATTCTAGAATGAAATCTAAAATATACAATTGAAGTTATAATGAATAAACCTGAACTGGATAAACCATGGGCAATCATCATTAATATTGATCCATTCAATTCTTCAATAGGATATGAAAAAATACCTATGATTACTAAACCCATATGAGATACTGAAGAATAAACAGTTAAACGTTTTATATCTTTTTGAGGGCATGTAGTTAAGGCACCATAAACTATATCTATAATACTTATTATAATAATTAATGGATGATAAAATTGGGAAGCTAGCGAAAAAATTGGATAACAAAATCTAATTAAACCATAACCTTCTAATTTAAAAAGTATTCCTGCTAATAAAATTGAACCTGGCATTGGTACTTCTACATGAGCTTGCAGAAGTCAAATATGAAATGGTACCATTAGTATTTTCACAGCCAAACCTATAAAAAATACTATAAACAATCGAAATTAAATATCATACGGGATTTTTATAATTAATAAATTTTCATAATTAGTAGTTCTAGTTAAAGAGTATACTTTAAATAAAAAAGCAGCTTTGATCTTTTCTTCTCTAGCCAGTATACCCTCATATACCAATCATAATGAAAACAGGCATTAATATACTTTCAAATAAAATATAAAATCATAATATACCTAAAATAGAAAATACTCCAATTAATAAAATAACTGATATAAATAATAATATATTAAATTCTTTTTTGAAATATTTTATTGATTTTAAACTAATTAATATACCTATAGGAATTAATAAAACACTAAAACCTATAAAAAATATGGATATATCATCAATAGAAAGAACAAAGTTATTTCAATTAACAAAAATTGAATTAATTAATAATCAATTAAAGTTCATACTAAATTGAAAATTTAAAGTTTTATAATTTAAAATTAAAAATAATATAAAATAAAATAGTAATTTTAAAGATCAAAATAAAAAAAATATTAAAAATATTTGTATTATCTCTTTTAATAAATAAAATATTCATTATTTTTAAAAATGGGATTAACAAAATAAATATTATATACATCATTTATTAGATAAACCTCAAAAAGCTCATAATAAAGAGTTTTTTATAATAATAAATGATTCAAAGGTAAATAAGATTTTCATAATAAACTCATTAATTGATCGTATCTTAATCTAGGAAAAGAAGTCATTACTCATATAAATAAAAATACAAATATAGTCATTTTCAAAGTTGTTAATAAAAAATTATTTTATTTCAATTTCCTAAAAACAAAATTACAAAAAAAAGCTACTAAATATTATATGACAAGATTCTGCTAGAAAAAATAAAGCAAAAGAGACATTGAAGACATTGAAGAATATTCCACATTATAACCAGAACTTAATTCTAATTCGCCTTCAGTTAAATCAAAAGGAGCTCTATCAGTTTCTGCTCATGAACATATAAAAAACATTATAGCTATAGGTGATAAAGGAAAAATATAAAAAAATTATTTGACTTTGTGAATTTATTAGAGAATAAATATTTAAAGTTCCAGCACATAAAATACAAGAAAAAACAATTAAACTAATACAAACTTCATAACTTATCATTTTAAAGCTCCTAATGAACCAAAAAAAGCTTATTTAAAGTTACTTGACCACCTGGATAAGAGAATAGAATATATGTTTGTAGAAGAGATAGCAAAAATAAACGTAATCCCTAAATTAAAATCAAAAATTAAATTATTAACTCCCAATGGAATTATTATTCAAATAACCAATGATAAACCTAAGGTTAATATAGGATAAAATAAATAAATAAAAATATTTATATGATTAGGAATAATTAATTCTTTTGAGAATAATTTTACACCATCAGCTAAAGGTTGTAATAACCCTTATATCTCTACTAGATTAGAACCTTTTCTGTTTTGACTACAATCTAAAATTTTTCTTTCTGCTAAAGTCAAATAAGCTACAGAAATTAAAATTGGAACAACAATTGTTAAAAACTTTTTAATTTCTAATATAATTAAATACATATTTTTCATTATCCATTTAAAAAGTTTAATGATTTTAAAGAAATAGATATTTATTTTATAAAAAGCTACTATTATTGATAATCCAATAGCTAACTCAATAGCAGCAAAAATTATTATATATATTGCTATTATTTATCCTTCTAAAGTGAAACTAGTTACCCAAGTTAACATAAAATTTATTGAAATTGATAGTAATAAAATTTCTATACTAAAACAATTATTATATTACTTCTATTTATAAATGTTCCTATAATACAAATACAAAACATAATCACTATTAATAAATTAAAATCAAACAACATTATTCTCATTATATTCCACTTGGGCTTGCAATCCCGGAGGTCTTTCTCAATCCCGCAATTGAGAAACATCAATCCCAAGATCCCGGGATTGAAAAACAGATATAGCATCTATATAGTATTAAGTATAGTAAAAACAGTGCACTCTTAAACTAAAATATATTTTATAAATGATGCTGTTTGCATTACATCGTTACATGCACAGAAGAAAAACATGTTAACTAATGTTTAGAAATTTCATTAGAAATAAGGAAATATATCATGTTTCATGTACTTTTAAATGTGACTTCAAGCAGCACAACGTGTCCAATGTTTCATCGCTACGAATTTTATTATTAAACAGTAGAGTGGAAGAAAATGCCCGCCTAGCCTCGACACTTGTCAGTTTCACTATCATTAGAAATGAATAAACTCTTTCTAGATAATTACCACTTGTACCACTATTTTCAGATGATGTCATTTCTTTTTGAATTTTTGATAACGATGTTTTATGTCTAACTGGTTGCATCGGTGATTGCGCTTCTTTAATTACACGATCAAGCCCCTCTTCAATACTTTAAGTGTTATTTTAAGTTTCAGGTTCTTCAATAAAACCCAGCATATCAGACTCAACTAATAATCTTACTAAAGCAGGGTTGGAAGCGTTCAATTTTTCCAGCAATTCTATCAACAGTTTTCATCGACTTCAACGGAGCTTCGACTGTTATGCAGGTATTGCAGAAGTCCAATCATATCAGTTCAGCGTTCATGTAAACAGTGGCGGATTGAGGCTTCTTAGGGTCCGGGCTATTTTTGTTTTTGGAGGCCTTTTTATGGGCCAGAGCCTAAAAATGACTAAAAAAAAAAAAAAAAAGTCCTAAAAAAAATTTGGGGGGCCCCAAAATTTGCGCGGCCTGGGGCTATAATCCTCCCTAGCCCCCCTTGATCCGGCACTGCAGGTGTACGATCCATTAAAGCTGTACGCATTTCCTTGTTTGTGTTATTGTCAGAACCTTTTAATTTTGTAAGCATAAAATTAATAGCAATGTCAGCTGTAAATAGGTTAGAATCTCGCGACAGCCGTTACTTTATTAGGAACTAAAGTTGTAATAATGTTTAGTGGTATAGATTTCTTTTTTGGTGGTTTATCTGATGTGCTTTCTCCAATAATATTAGGTTGGGTTGAACTTTCGACCTTCACATTATGCCCTTATAACATGTGTATATAAAGACCTTTTGTTGAACCACCACAGATTCTTAAAATCTTCTTGCAGTTTGGCATTTTACATATCGCTGTTTGCCCTTCGTAGAAAATATTTCCAAACAGCTGAGTTACTTTTAATTGTAAAATCCACACGCGCAATGCTTATTTAAGTTTTAATTTTAAGAGTAAACCTTGTAAGATACGCGCGTTTTTTTTTTCAGTTTAAAAAAGTTTATTTTGCAGAATTACAGAACAGAATAACTGAAAATAGAATTACTTTCTGCGATATTATACTAAATAAAAATTATTATATTGATGCGCATAAATTGTTGTTATTTATATATATTTTTTGATTTCCCCTTTGTTTTGCTTGATCATATAGAGAATCCCGGGATTAATATTAAACAATCCCGGGATTTCGGGATTATAAAAAAAGCCTATAACCCACCTTTTAATCATGTATAAATTAATCCTATAACTAATATAATTACAAACAAATAAATAATAGATTGTGAATAATAATCTATTAAATTTGAATTTAATGGAAATAAATAATTTATCTCTAAATCAAATACTAAAAATAAAATAGCAGTTAAAAATAATATTATAGAAAATGGTTGGCCAGTTGAATGAAAAGGATTGAATCCACATTGATAAATAGAAACTTTTTCTTTATCAGGTGATTTAAAAGAAAGTTAAATCGAAAAAAATAAACTAAGAAGAAAACTGATTGATGAATAAATAAATTTAATCTCGTGAATTATTTCTTAAATGTTGAATAAATATTTTTTGTTTTCTTGAATTAGAATTATCAAAGTAATTATTAAAACCATTACTCCTATCAATCTCTATTGATAGAATAATACTTATTAATATAAAATTTAAAGAATATTTAGAATAAAAAAACAAAGCTAGATTATGAAAATTATGATAATTTATAAAATTAAAATTTGGAAAATTATTGTTTAAATAATAGGTAAAAATACATTTTTAATAATAAAATGTGGATAAAACAAAATATATACTCTTCCATAAAGTAAATAAATCAGAAAACATACCTATAAAATTACCAAATCTTATAATTAATAATACTTATATTAAAAGGGAAACAAACGTAAACTTTTTAGGAGTAAAACTGGATGAAAATTTACTGTGGTATTCTCATATAAATAGTATTGAAACAACACTCTCAAAAAATATCGCAATGATTTTTAAGGCTAAACCTTTTTTAAATGTAGCATCCCTGAAAAAATTGTATTTTGCCTTTATTCACAGCTATTTGTCTTACTGTAATATTGTGTGGGCTAGTACTGGCTATACAAAACCACTTTTACGAACCACTTTTACGTGCACTCGGTGCTTTAAATGTGTATAAACTCAATTTACACCAAGTTTTATTGTTTATGTTTAAAACAAAAATGGGATTGTCCCCAATAATTTTTCAAACCTATTTTAATAAAATTAATCATAAACATTCAACAAAGTTTTCTGATAACAACTTTGTTCTTCTCAAGTATAATTTAAAATTAAATTTCTATTCAATTAAATATCGCGGACCTTATCAGTGGAAAAAATTCCCAGAGATTGTCAACAAAAACAAGACTGCATTAGAACAATTTAAAAATGAATCAAAACAATTATTACTATTCAGGGATCTTAATTTATCTGACTTCAAATGTTTCTTTTAAAATTTAATCAAATAAAAACAAATTTATTTATATCAATCAAATTTAAGTAATGATGTTAAAAATTCATCTTGTGATAATGTTGATTATGAAATTTTATTCTTATTTAAAACTTTTTGTTTAAATGATTTTAAAACATTTTAGCGGTTGGTAGCATTTCGACAATTCTTAGTTATTTGCTATTTTGAATTTCTTAATTTTCTCAGTTATTTTCTATTTTAATTCTGACCTATATTTTATATATTTATATTATATACATTTGTATGTTACGGTTATGTAGAGTTTTTTTTTTATGTAGAGTTTTTGTTTTTTTTATATGTGGGGCTCGGCGATAAGGCAAAATGTGCCTTCTTCTTGCTCCTGCCATTAATTTTGATATATGTATATGCAATGTAGACATTCTTTAACGGTGAAATAAATTACACTTAAAAAAAAAAAAAAAAAAAAAAAATGATAACTTTTATTATTATTGAATTTAAAATAATTAAAATTATAGGAATTATATTATTTATGTGAGAGTTTTTTTTTTATTTGAATTATATCTAACATCATTATTACAAATAAAAATAATATTGCTATAGCTCCTACGTATAATAATTATTATTAATAATAATTATTAATAGTAATGATAAAAGTTCTAAATTTAAATTAATCAGTACAGCAAAAAAAAATACAGCAGGGGCGGATCTAGGATTTATTTCTCCTTCGGCGATTTTTTTTATATTGCTGCCTCCCCTCCTTCTTAACTTTTTTGTTTTGTTTTGTTAATAAGGTGCTCTAAGAAGTCTTAATGGTCTTGTCACAGAGCACCACCACAAGGAGAATAGCATTTATAAGTTGGCTCTCCGTTTCCAACCTTACCGATAACGTTATGTGCTTCGAGTAGGGATCAAACTCGCAACCCTTAGATTACGAATCCAATCCTCTAACCGCTGAGTCACAATTGCTATAACACAATCCATTTCAGACAGTGGTACTCACAGATACCAAATAAACCCCCCTTCAATTTACTATTTGTGAACTTCCCAATAACTCGGATTTATATTTTTAAAAGGTTTTTACTTGGCACCAGGAGGGCTTCCCCTATGGCTTCTCCCCATAGCTCTCCCTATGGAGTCACCCCATTTACACGATTTGAAGTTATTATTTTGTTATGATTGAGACTTGGTGTTTGCAGCAAAATAAGCACGTAATTTCAAAAAAAAAAATTTTCATGCTAAACTGGTTAAGACAATATAAGCCTGAAATTTAAACAAAAATTAACTTAAGAAAATTGCTCCCTCCCAAATTATTGTTTTGGACTTTTTTCTATAAATAAAAACTAGATTCTGGTCATTATCTTTTACATAAAACACATGCAAAATTTAATAAAAATTATACTTATACTAGCTATTCTTGATACCCACAATGCACTCAATGTCAACTAAAAATAAAAAAAAGAAATTTGGAAATTCAAAATTAATCTGAATATTCTTGGTGATGTTCAGATTATTCTGCATCGGCTTAATCAACCAAATATTTCATAATTTGTATCGGCAACTAGCACCAGCCCTTTTTATTGATTTGCTAATTTTTTAGCCAATTTGAAGAATACAAACCGTTGAAAACAAATAGTAGATTAACTATGATTTTAATAATACATTTAAAAAAGTTTGATTTATTAAGTAATAACTAAATTCAGACAAAAAAAATCAAAAGAAATCAAATTTCTGACCCTTTATCCCTCACAATACAACGTTATAATGCATCTGTCTGGAAGGTATTTGTTTAAAGCACATGAACCACGTCAAGGTTTCTTCCTATTCATGTGTACGTTTTTTATGCAGAACGACTGAAGGTGTATGACAGAAAAATACACAATCAATTAGCAAACTGCTTTTCCTTGCACATTTTCATTCATTGATTAACAGAAAACTTAATCATAAAAGATAAAGAGTTTTATGACAATAAAATAAAGTTGTTTTTAAACATTTATAAAGTTTTTAAAAATTTTTCATGATTTGAAATTACATACTGTTGGGTAAGGTTAGGAAGCATTAACTTTAAATGTTGATTAATTCCTCCTAGTGATTGAGTAAAGATAAAAACTATTCTTTAAATTAGGATAAAAATAAGAAAAATTCCAGTTGTTAAAAATTGCTTAAAAATTTACACAAACCGTCTAAATCAACTGCCTGGAATAGTAGTTGCAATTTTGAACAACAAAAAATAAAAATGTGCAAGTTATTTAGTAATATTGTTCAGGAGAGTTTCCTGAACAATATTACTAAATAACTTTAAAAAAACATTTTAACAATATAACAGTTTGTTCAAAAAAAAAAAAATCCCCCCAGAAAGTAAACTGCTAATTTAATGAAATAAAAATTAGGATAAATAATATATTGTACTGTACTGTTTCAATCAGAAAGGTTTTCCATAACTCTTTAATTACTAAAATGTTTAAATGTTTTAATCTTTATTTTCACTAATTCTGGATTTTAAGGTTGAAAAATACAAATGTATTTTTAGGTAATAAAATATAATTTTTTACTTTAAATACAAATGAATGCAATACACTTTTGGTGTCAATTAGATAATTATTTGATTTTATTACAACATTTATAAAGATGTTTGAATATTTAAACATTCTAAATAATTAACAATATAAAATGTATTCAAACTCTGAATAACTGAAGTGTTTAATTTCTCACGAAAGGTTTCACTTGTAATTAGCATTTCTTTGCATTAAATTTTTTTGATAACTTCTTGATTATCTTGAACTATATCTCTATGTGTATACATCAATGCTAAACCATTCAAACGATCTCCAGACATAGTTGATATTGACCAGGTTTTTAATCTGCGAAGATTTGAAATAGATCTTTTACAACAACACAATGCCACGAGTGAAGTTGGTAATAACTGCAAACAAACAAAAAATGTTGGCAAAAGTTTTATACATGAAATTGACTTTATAGTATCAGATACATTGTTTGGAATGGGATAATTAGTGGTAGTCTAGTATACCTCCCAAAGACCACACTCTGCATCTAAAGCTAATGGATTTGGCAAAATCTTCAGAATAAAAATCATAAAAAATCTTGAAGCTCTCCCTCTAATTGTTTTTTTCTGATAGACCATTCAACAAAGAAATTATTTTATTAGGGATAATACTCAAGCCATGAAACAAAGTTAGAGTGTCATTGACAAATCTTTCAGAAAGAGCTAAATCTAGGTGATCAACTACAGGGAAGGTTTAAACACGTATAATATTCGTGTATTAAACCATCCCTGTAGTTGATCACCTAGATTTATAATATTCTCATGTATTCTCAGCTAGATGATTTTCGCGGTGGATAATTTTAAAAAATTCAAAATATTAGTTAATCTATGCGTTTATAAGTGTTAAATCGTTAGCGCTTAAATATCACTTAAAGATAAACATATTTTTGAAAAAAAAATTAGCTGCAATTTTGTTGTGTAACAATAACGTATAACTAATTTATTGTAATTAACAACTAACTCTGCTGTGATGAATTTTAAATTAGAGGGCATGTACTTTGCATTTTATTGAAAACTTATATAAAATAATTGTCATAGATGATATACACCTTTTCAAGATGTAAATGAGAACATGAAAGTTGTAATTAAGAAGTCGTAATATGTAATTAAGAAACACAACATGTAATTGAGAAAACGTTATATGTAATTGAGAAACACAACATGTAAATAAAAAGTCGTAACATGTAATTAAGAAACACAACATGTAATTGAGAAAACGTAAAATATAATTGAGAAATCATAATATGTAATTGAGAAATCGTAACTTGTAATTGAGAACACATAAATTAAAATAGCAAATTCACAGTCTAAGTTTTTAGGTTGTTACAAAAAGTCTTTTTGGACATGAATTTAAGTTATAATCTTAAATTTTGTTTTTGTATGCACAAGTAATAATAATGGAATTGAAAGATCGTTGTGTTATATGCCAATACACTATGACCCGAAAGTCTGTGATTAAGCTAAATCCGTTTCAACATTTATGTCATCAAATTTGTTTACGTCCAGTTCTGGAACAACCAGATTCAAGTTGTCCGATTTGTCGGCATGAAATACACACAACTGAACAAGTTGAAAGGAAACGTTACGTTTTATCTTCTCTAAATGACAGGAGAAGAGTTGTTGAATGTGCGGAGCGATTTGAAGATTGGGGGAATCTCGCGCAAACGCTAGGTATCAAATATAAGACAGCATACATTTGGGTTCGCAGCGGAAATTCAAATTTCATCGGAAAAAGAGGTTTTAAACCGAAAAAGTTGACCGAAGATCAAATCGAAGAAACATTAACATGGATTGAAAATGATTGTCAATTAACATTGGTGGCCATCAAAACAAAGATATTAAGACAATTTAACATAAACGTTAGCACAACAACAATAGCAAATTACCTCGAAGGCAGATTGTTCTCATTAAAAAAAGTGCACAAGGAGCCTTCTACAATGAACAGTTATGAAAACAAACATAAAAGAGCTGAATATGTTAGAAAAATCAACGAACATATCACAAATGGTCGTCAGATAGTTTGGTTGGATGAAACAAATTTTAACCTTTTTTGTAGAAAAACGCAAGGACGCGCGAGACAAGGAAAAAGAGCAATTATGAAAGTACCTGCTTCAAAAGGTTTAAACATACACTTGATCGCAGCTATTTCAACTACAAATGTCGTCATGGTAGAAACTCGCAGGGGATCATTTAAAGCAGATTCCTGTAACGAGTGGATGTTGGCTATGTTTCACCAGTGGGTTACATCCGGGAATCGTTTGGAGGATTTGGTCGTCGTAACAGATAATGCTCCTTGTCACGTTCGTTTGCAAAGGGTGTTTGATAATTCACCAGCTCAGTTGTTACGTTTGGGACCTTACAGTCCAATGTTGAACCCGGTGGAAACGATCTGGTCCAAAATTAAAAGTAACGTTAAAAATGCAATTTGCATTCCACCTGTATTAGGTGACGGGATTGCGGAACAGCGCATGCAGTACTTAGAACGAATTGTAATTGAGGCGAAAAATACTATAATGGGAGGAGATTGTGCACGTGCGGTACAACACACAACCACGCACTATGCAACTATTTTAAATATGGAAGACGTACAAGTTGGTGCTTAAATGATCAATGAAGCGATTTTTAATTCTATAATTTTTAATTATAGTTTTTAATTGAATTATAAATTTTTCCCTAAAATGTTTTTAGTGTTTATTATGTTAAATTCATTTGCCCAAAAATTATAAATTTTTCCCTATAGTTTTCCCTAAAAAATTAAATTTACGCTACAAATCTTGCGTCATTTTTTAGTGCGTCATTTTATACGCTCCATTTTTTTACGCGCCATTTTGTTAAGCGCCATTTTACACTTACTCCTTTAAAGCGATATCTAAATTAAAATTTTCGTGTTCTCAATTACTCAACTTACATTTTCTCAGTTACATGTTACGATTCTTAATTACAATTTTCGTTTTCTAAATTACATCTTATGTTTCTTAATTACAACTTTTGTTTTCTCAATTACATCTTACGATTCTTAATTACAATTTTTGTTTTCTCAATTACATCTTAAAAAGGTGTAGATGTTATCACTGCAATTTCTTTTTTCGTTTTTTAATTTTCAAAGCGTGTAACTAATTTTATCCAAATATATCCAGGCTGATTTTTTTATATATTATAACCACAACAATAAGGCGTCTAAATATAAAAATTTGGCTGCCCGTGTCTGCCCGTGTCTGCCTTCTATTACAAAATTGGAGTTACTTGAAGAATGGCAAAAACATGCACAGAAAGAACGAAATTCTCTTTTGTATAAATTTATTTTGAAAGACTATATTTATTTTGAAAAAAAAAATATTTATTTTGAAAGACTATATTTATTTTGAAATACTACAGAAGATGTTATTAGTGATTCGAAAAAAAAAAAAAACATTTAAAAATGGCAAGCATATCCGCTAAATTTGCGCAAAAGTGGAATGCAGCCAATAGAAATATGGATCATTTTTTAAATAAAAATAAAAATTGGTAAGAGGGCAATAATTTAGAATTTAAAATAAATTTTTATCGATCCTGTGATTTTACAACATCTAAAGGAAACCGGCCTCAAGATCGGCCAAAGAAAAACTTTGAAGGCTCATCTTTAAAAACCAAAAGACGTAGAGTTGAAGACTTATTGCAATCCCGGAGTGCCAATGAATTAAGAACTGCTGCTAAAATAGCGCATCGTTTGTCGGGTCAAAGAAACGTAGCTACTTCTATTAGAAAAAGTGCAAAAACCTTAGAGTGAAGAATATCTACAGATGTTATTTGTGGTATTCAAGATTCCAAGTGTACTAGTCACTCTTATAAACAAACAAAAAAGTGGTCAATGAAAGCAGGGCATGAAGTGTTTATGTCTTAATTTAATTTATGTAAATCCAAAAGGTTGTGTTACCCTCCAGAAGAATTAATTTCTATCTCAGAAAAACGAGTTGAAATTAAACTTCAAGCCATATTGAACAAAACAACTAAACGTTTAGTTGAAATACTAAGTCAATTTCCAAAAAATGCATCCTCTTTGTCGCTTACATTAATAAGCAAATGGAAATGTGACGGAAGTTCTGGCCACAATACCTATAAACAAAGATTTGATAACTCCGATGCTAATGATGATTTTCTGTTTGTCTTTGCGTTTGTCCCGTTGAGATTGAGTGATGACTCTAATACTATTATTTGGCAAAATCCTCAGCCATCGTCAACACTTTATTGCCGACCAATTAAATTTATATTTTTAAAAGAAACACAGGAATATACTGTAATAAAAACTGACAAAGTTTTAAAAGAAATATCTGAACTTCTTCCAACACTGTGTTAACGTCGGTGAATTTAAATTTATTGTGAAACACAATCTGTTACTTACAATGACAGACGGAAAAGTATCTAATGCTTTAACTGATACGGGCTCTACACAAAAATGTTATATTTGTGGTGCTACTTTAAAAATGATGAATGGTGAATTAAAAGGTATAGTTGATAAAAAAGAAAATTACAATTTCGGTCTTTCTACCTTGCATGCTTGGATACGTACTTTTGAATGCCTGCTACACGTTAGCTACCGTTTAGACATTAAAAAGTGGCAAGTTAGAGGCAAAGAGGATAAATGCCGTATCAGAAATTGTTCAAAAGAGATTAGGCAAAAGCTTCGGAAACAAATGGGACTTATTGTGGATAGACCGAAGCCTCATTATGGAAACACAAATGATAGCAACACAACTCGCAGGTTTTTTTTTAAATCCAGAAAAGAGCTGAGAGATTGCAGGATTAGATGTTGAATTAATTATAAAATTTAGTGTTTTGTTAAGAACGCTATCCTCTAGCCATGACATTGATTGTGTCAAATTTGAAAAACTTTGTTCTAAAATAATGACTTTATATTTACATTTATACTCGTGGTATTACATGCCTGTTACAGTGCATAAACTTTTAATGCATAGTATGGAAGTTATAAAGTCGTGTATTCTTCCGATTGGCCAGCTCTCAGAAGAATCTCTAGAAGCACGAATTAAAGATTGTGGGAGATTTTGAGAACATCACGCTAGGAAAAAGTCACGTATTTCTATAAATATGGATTTGCTGAATATCCTCTTAATAACATCTGACCATGTTATCAATTCACTTAGAGAACTGCCTGCAAAAAAAAGTAAAGAATTACCAGTAGAGGTATTGAATTTGATTGTTCCGGCTCCAAGAATAGGAAATTGTAACTTGTCCGTTGAATCCAATTATGAGTCATCTGACAATTCAAGTGATGAGTGTTTGGTGGATATAAACGACGAGTTTTTTGATAACTAAATATAAAATTTATTGTATAATATTATGTATCCTTGTTTCATGAATATATTTTTTCTTTTTTACTTCATTTTTTTATTATAACAGTGGTTGTTGCAATGAAGGGCAATGGGGGGGGGGGGGGAAGGGTTGTAGGCGAGGGTTTTTTTTCTCTATCCTGCGCAAAAAAAACTTCTAAGTTATTAAAAACAAGGTAATTATTCAATAAAACAACAAAATACTGTTTGTTAAAACCATTCATGGCTAGAACAATGGAATTCGTGAACAAAAAATTTTATTCCAGCAGATTGTATGAAACGATTCACTGTGCGACGGGCTATTTGTATTAATATTTCCACTTATTCATTAAAACCTTATATTTTTAATTACTATTAAATTCTTTTTAAAATCACTTTACATTGATTATCCAAATATAAATTTATATTATAATATTTATTGTAGTACATAATATCCCTTTTCATAAAAGCCATAATATTTGACTTTATTTTTTTAAGAATTATGCATTAACATAATAAGTTAAAACTTAAGACAACCATGCAACACTTGCGTTTTCAAGAAAAGATTTTAGGTATTTCGCGGATTATCGAATTAAATTACATACTCCTCTAATTAGAAAAATAAACAACCAAAATATTTGATTTTCACCTGTTTAGGTATACTGTTCAGATTAATTATTAACAAAAACATTTCCAGGGTATCTAATCCTGTTTTATTATTATTTATTCAAGTTTCTAGTTACTTCGTAAAATTTTTGAAATTTTTAATTATTGTATATTTTACCAAACCAATAATATTAATTTTACAATTTTTATTCTATACACATTTAAACTATTTTTTGAATAAAAATTTATTTTTCAAGTGTCACCGCGTCTGCTGGCACTTAATTAGAAAAAAATTTACGATACTTTATATCTAAATTACTTTAATTATATTCTTTACTGCTGTTAATATTTCTTTGTTTCAGTAAAAACATGGCTTAAGCTATGCGTCATAGGATAAAACAAATTAAATTTTTAACCTGATACAAAACAGGTATTAACTTATTTTACTCACTTATTTGCTTCCACTAACATGTATAAACAATTCTCATACTTTTGTTTCTTCATAATCAAAAAAAAGAATTGTTTTAATTCAAAAATAAAAAGAAAGGAATTGAATCCTTATATTCTGGTCATGAGTTAAATAACTTTCCATTAGTTTAATCTTCTTCTTTTAGAAGATTAAAAAATTAAAATTCTTAAAATTTTCCTATCATCATACTTTTAATGAATTACTTTTTATAAACCATTCACCTCATTAAAAACAGGGAAATAGAAAAAACTCTTCGGCTTTCTTCTCCTCTAAAAGAGGATCATCACCCCCTCAGATCCAGGCGCAGCACTGGCGCACCCCCTGCTGTGGCTATCGCAGGGGCTCCACGCCGCATCAACCCTCTTTTTACCATGCCCTCGGTCCCGATGTAGTCACAAGCTATGATTAATTGTATAATTTAAATTTCTCTTCGGCACTGAAGAAATATATAATTGATTACTTTTTATTTTATTTTAAATTAGTAAATTTATAATGTGATTATGACCAATTCTATTAACTTCTTTATATTTTAAGGTTCACAAAGAGATTATTTGCAAATTCCTTGCATGGAAATTTTTGAAATTTTAAAAAAAGAATTATCTTTTGATTTAGATGACCAGCTTGAGATTTTGCAATCACAGTTTTACGTTAGAAGAAAAATTTGTTTCCAATATTCAATAGATGATAGGAAGAAACTAAATATTATAAGTCTTGACAAAATTAAAAATAAAATAGAAAAGTATTAACCAAACAAAAATAATATTTTTGAATACGAGTGTATTCGCACACATGGTTGAAAGCCTCAACAAATATTTGCGTAAGTTATTTAATCCTTATCTCTATTATAGTTTTAGAATTTCTATCTTTATAAACATTAAAGTAAAAAAAAAGCCATAGTGCAATTGGTTGCCTTGCCGCAGTTACAATTAAAGACTTACCTTCCACTATTCAGAACCGAGCCTCAAAATGTGTAGAGAGTCTTAAATTATCCCAAACTTTACAAACAACAAAATTATGTGCTAAAACAGCTCTTTCTATACTAATGGAAGCAAAGCTTTCTAAAGCTTTTTAAAGTCTTGAGTTGTAAATGCGGCATTTCAGTTACAATTAAAGACTTTAACTTTTAAATATTTTTAAAATTTGATGGTTTTCGTTCAGATTAATAGTATTTATGCTATCTTTTAGTAGTTTAGCTTTTATTTTAACAACACTCGTGTCCCACGAAATTAGATTTAAACTTAACTTGTTATGATGGGGCGCAGTGAATCTAAAGTACAGTGTCTTTACTCCCTCAGCATCAAAGTTATTTAGCTATGCTCCTATTCACTATCATTAATTCACGGCTGTGTTCATTTATTCACTGTGCCTCAGTACTGGGGCACAGTGATCACGTAACACAACTCACTTTAAACCTTTCTGTGAGCCATTAGATAATAAATATTTTAGTTTCGGTGATTTCTTATCATGAAAGACATATATCTCAATCCTTTCGCTTTGATGAAAATAAAAAATAATATATTTAACTTTAGTTTAAAGATAATACCTTTATAAACTATCAATGATTTTCCACATTTCGCTAAGGCAATCTTCTTTTATGAGTTAAATTCCTCTTAAAGTACTTTTCAAATTTTTCATCAAGGTTCTTCATTACAGTAGTTCTTGAAGTTAATATACGTAAATTTGGTACTTGCATCTGGGTTGTACATTTGTGTCCTATTAAGTTTGAAATTTTCACAAAACATTGGGTGCAAATCTTCAGAGAAGATTTTTGTAATGCGGATGGTTTTAATCTAAACTAGCGAATGGTTTTTATTATAATAAAATCTAATTATCTTTAGTTAAAAAAGTATTATACATGTATGAAACTTGCTCTGGTCTTCCTACATGTAGTTTTGTGTTGGACCCTTTTTTATAGCAATCAAATATATAAGACACAAGCAAAACTCTTTTTTGTTTGTCACAGTCTCCTAGACCACACCTGTTTGAGCAATTTTATGAATTTGAAGCCATATTGTTAGCGGTAAAGTATAAGGGCGAGCATGCTGATAAAAACAGTTTTACATGCTGAATAAATTCCAAAGACTGGGTTAATGAAGTTGTATTAAAAAGATAATTTTTTTTTATATATACTGAACTAAAACGACTAAGTAAGGTTACTGATTTTCTGTAGCATATTGCGCACACTTCTCTTGCTTTAGAATGACATGGTGAACAGTTTGGCATTTTATTTAAGCAGGCGATAAATTCTTTACTGGATTTTACATTATTTATGAAATATCTTGTTATAATAGCTACCATAAAAAGAAATTTTAAATAAATTAGTTACATAAAATGTAGCATTTTCAATAAACAATTTGAAATCAACATATAGTAAAGTATTTGAAATGAACATATAATAAACAACTAAAGTTTTGAAATATACGCAAATTTAACATTTAAAAAAATACTTTAAGTAACATCTTTTTTTGTCTTTTTAAAATGCCATATTTCATTAGGACGGAATATTACAATTTTTTTGGAATAAATTTTTGGAGTCACCAGACATAAGCTAACAGTATTTATAAATAGTTTTTCTGTACAACTTTTTTAATCGTTTCTGTACAAAATTTTCAAAGTTTGTTCAGCGACACAGTGTACTGAATTATATTTTTATTTTACATATTTTTTTATGTTAAACATAAATAGTTATTCATCTGTATATAGTTATATATTTGCATATATATACATCTCTGTATATTTATGAGGCCGGTGCGTGCTGTTTGAATTTGCTTGTCCGCAACTAAATGGCAGTGTGAGAAATATATACCTTCAAGGCCGGCGCGATAGGAGGGGTGCGGTTTTTTTTTTTTTTAGTTGGCAAAAGTTGTAATGGCACCTCCCACCCTACCCACGTGACACCTACTCGCACCGGCCCTGTATACCTTGACCAGTTTTATGTTTCCTGAGTGTTGGTAAATAATGAAAAATAAGGTTTACATAAAAATTTATTAATATTCTTACTTTAAAAAAATGCCATGTTAATTAAAATGTTTAATTATCTATAAAATGTTGAAAATATTTTCTTCTTTTACAACAATCAAGAATACAACAATGTTTTTCTTTATAAAAATCTTATGGTTAACCAAATAATTAACAAAACAAAAGCTTTGACTTATAACAGTTGTAATTATAGTTGTTACATTACATTAATACAATTGTTACATTAAACTGATCTTGTTGTTGTCACAGTTTTTTTTTTGTTAACTTACTTACTTTTACTGTTACTTGATTGCGTGAAATAATACCATTTTGATGTAACCACAATGTTGACGTAGTCAGTGTAAATAGCGTCACCAATTAAAATAAGCAGTTATATACTTCCATTAACATTGCAATATTATTAATGACGTATCAATCAAATTAACCCTTATCTTGATTAACATTAAGAGATATACCTTTACCGAACCCTTCGCAGTTCATGTTTTTTTTTTGCTGTAAAATATCCCAGTATTTTGATACCGGTTTTAAAAATTGGTAATTTTGGGTAAAGTTATTAACAATGATGGGTACTGGGATGGCAACCACTAAGATACTTGTAATTGCACAGAAAGCACCAACAAGTTTTCCAGCTAAAAATTAAAAAAATTAAAATGGATCTATATCATATACTATTTTATCAAGTTATATCAGGTATTCAATATAAGATATCAATATTGGAGCTATTTCATTAGGGTAATATAGGGAAGTAAGAGACACTTAAAGTTTAGGATTCAATTAAAAAGACATGGAAATAAGCCACAAAATAACCAAATGCAAAATATAACCTACTTAATATTAAAAGTGTGATGCTAAAGTGTGAGTGCAGGTAAATGTGTGAGTATAGCAAAAAATGTGAGTGTAACAAAAAATGTGAGTGTAAGCAAAAGTGTCAGTGTTAGCAAAAGTGTGAGTGTAAGCCATAGTCAACAAAACCGGTCTTGATTTCGGGACAGTCTTGACTAAAGCTAATTATATATATGGTAATATATGTTTATATTATATATGCAATTTTTGTCGCTGTTTCTGCGTTTTGTGTGTTACCGTATCTGTACGTTATAGTTATATTACCTAGTCTATCAGATCAGATTAACATCATTGCTATTTATGCTTTACCCCGCGATTTACGCCTACTCCATACTGCAAAAAGGACTTTTTCTACAAAACAACCAAAACCCTAACCTCACCCGAATTTGTAAAGCTCTAATATTTTTTTGAAGAAATAGTATATATATATAATAATATGGATGGTGAGAGTAGTGAATTAAATACCAAATAATATAACAAATTTAAAATAAAATAAAAAAAGTATAAGATAATAAGATAAATATTGATTAACGCTAATTATATATAGCGATAAAAGATGCTATTCATTATCGCTAGCTTAAATAAAATAATAATAATATTTAATGTAATTATTAAAATTTAATAAACAATTATTTGTAGAGGTGTACCGGATATTTTTCCCGGATATGCCGGATAATGCACTTTTCTAAAGTTATATAAGTTTTTATGAAGAAAAAACAAGTCTTGGCATTCTACATTAAATAGTGTTCAAGATTTAAAAAAATAAAATCAAGAAAAAACATAACGCAGGCATATGCGTCACTGCGGTGGCGACAACGGGAAAGATAAATCGTTTGCTTAGTTCTCTCTCGAGATAGTTGTTGTTGTGACAGTTGTTGTTGTGACGACGGTGCACCGTCGTCGCCCCGATTTACCCTTTCACTACAATAATTTTGCTATTATTGTTTCTTGCAATCCATAAATAATTTACTTTATACATCAAATCTTTTATATTCTATTTGCAGATGACTCTAACATTTTTTTTTTTTTTTTAATATAAAACTATAAAAACTCAAAACTGCAAATAAAAAACTAAAATAAATAAATGTTTTCTTTGCAAGAAACTGGCTTTGAATTTGAAGAAAACTTTTAAATTAACTTCCGTTATTCTATGAACCAAATATAAAAAATGAATATGCTTTTTTTATAATTATTTAGGGTTATTTTATATCCGTATTTTAGTATTTTAGGAGTGATTTTTGATGATAAATTATCATTGACACCTTTTATAAAACTATTGAAAAACAACGTCTTACACACCATAAATGAAATAAAATAATAAAATTTTTTTAAGATTTAAAGATATCTAAAATTTATTTTTTCATTTACTACATTATTAGTTAACGTACGGCTAGATTGTTTGGAAGAAGTCAAATTGTAGTAAACGCAAGCTAAGCAAATCTGTACAAAAAATCAACATGATAAACTCGACCTTCCCCAAAATTTTTCCCCATTCAAAAAAATCACAGCACTCTGCTGGACACATAAAAGAACTAAAGTACAGAATAGTTTAAAGTTACCAGAAAATACAGACTCTCGAACTTTATTACTAATCCTATAGTTTATATATATAGAATAGTCTTCCTATAAATGTTGTTGAGTTAAACATTAAGTTTCAAAATTTGTTTCATATAAAATTCAAATACGTGTTACCTTACTGCAATGAGATATTTAAAAAAAAAACATGAATTTTAGAATTGCATTTGTATTTGATACTCTAAAAAATTTTAAAAAGTATTTTTTACAAGAAAAAAAATGTATAACTTTCTAACTTTAGGGTGTATTTTATAGTATACCCCTTTAAGGAAGAAAATCATTCTTTTGAGATGAAAATTCTGTTAAAATAGGTTACACGTGGTGTTAATTACTACCTTAAGGGTACAATGTTTTACCTTAAAGAGTATAGTTTGCTAAAATAACTGATAGTTTCCCAAAAACTGTGAAATATAGTTTCACATTTAGTTATTTTATGGCTTATTTCCATGTCTTTATAATTGATTCCTAAACTTTAGGTATCTCCTACTTCCCTATATTACCCTAATGAAATAGCTCCAATATTGTTATCTTATATAAAATTTTACAAGATTTTTTGTCAAAACACTCACTTTTTTCTATTTATCCTTAATCCTATTTATTTCCGAATTATCACTTAATCCTATTTATATAATATCCTGAGTTTATGCTTAATTCAGCACCGCGTAAATAAATTTTTGGAAAAACATTCTGAAAGTTGTTTCCCTGCAAGATGCCTGCGTCATATTTAATTAAACTTGTATAATTTGATTATCACACTTATTTTTAGTCTCAATTGACAAAAAAATAAAAATCTCGATTCACAAAAATTAACCAGAATATATTACATGAGATAATAGAGATAGATTTTTTTTTTTTTTTTTATAAATTTCCTTTATTAATATAGCTTTGTTACCTTTCTGAACACAAACAAATAAATAATATAGAGTAACAATCTATTAAATGGTTTTGTCGCTTTTTCAATCAAAATTTTTTTCAATCAGTTTTTATTTTATTTTCTAGTCAGCAGTTTTTTAAGATTCACTTTCCACCTTCTTTTATTTCTAGAATCGCCCTTAGGTCGATATACTTTTTCTATTAAAGCTTAGCTGCATTTAAATTTTCTCGCTAGATCTCTCTGCGATTGAAATAAATTTGTCTTTATGGAGCGAATAATAGATTTTGCTTTATATTTATCTTTAAATCATTTTTTTTTTTTAAAAAACAAAAAAACAGACAGTTACTCTTCCAATAGATTGTTTATGTAGCCGGAAAATAAATCAAATTAAGGATTGAGAAACATCGGTCAATTTTGAAATTTCAACTTGCGACACTTTTTGTCACAAGTTTTTTGAAGAAAAATTACTTATAAAGACCTATGCTGTTTCTTAAAACATTTAAAGAAAGAGATACCAACGCTGCAATAGGTTAAATAATAGATGAATGACTTCTTTGAATCTTGTATTTGCAATTTTAAAAGAAGGAGAAATAAACATTTTTTTAAAAATTATTTTAATTATTTTTAATTAACAATAGAACTATTTAAGAATTCAAATTATTCGTTCAGAGATCATGGAAGCTTTTTTTCATAATTAAGAAAGATTACTTTCAAACATAAATTGAACTTCAAACTTGAGTAAGTTTATGCTTATATCAAATGAAAATTTTTGCATCGATTGATGAGAACAAAAAACCTCCTAAATCTTGTGCTCACACGAATACCAATTCTGAGGGGGTTTACTTAGTTTTTTACTTTTACTTTTCTAAACAAAATTTTTATTTTTTGTTTATCTTAAGATTTATCTAATAATATTTTAGTGTTCAAAAGTGATCGTGTAAAGTTTCTATATCCCTCAAAATGAGGAGGTTAAATTTCATTTTTTTTATCTTTCTTTTTATAAAGTTTATAAAAAGTTGCTTTCTAAGATCATTTAAAAAAATAAATTAAACGGGAGTCTGCTTAACTTTGCACAACATCTACAAAAGTTCGAAAAACTTTGATTGGTTCAAAGTAAATTCTTTTTATCTTTACATTTTGAAGAACTCTCAGAAGATTTCAAAACTAAAGAATAATTTTATTATTATTTTGGTTTAAAAAGAATTTAATATGTTATGATAAAAAAGATATAATGAACAATAAACAGTTTCCTAAAAATTAAAAATTTCTTCCTATCTAATTTTATTTAATAACCAAACTTAATGATTTTTTATAAATAAAAAATTATAAGCAACAAAACTTCACGAAATCAAAAAACAAACAAAAGATTAATTAAAAAAAGATTTAAAAAAATAACAAAAACTAGAAAAATTTCAAAGTTAAAGTAAAGTTTTCTATTTTCGGTTATTTTTCTAGTTTCGGTTATTTTTCTATTTTCCGTTATTTTTCTAGTTTCTTTTATTTTTCTATTTAAGGTTCTTTTTCTAGTTTCAGTTCTTTTTCTAGTTTCGGTTATTTTTCTAGTTTCGGTTATTTTTCTAGTTTTGGTTATTTTTCTAGGTTGTTTGGTTTGAATTAAATTACTAACTCACTCATAAAAATTTTCTTATTGTGCTTCAGACCACTTACTTTTAAATCTTTTAATTCTTCCACTATTGCCTGATTATAAGCACTATTTACTTTGAATTTGTCTAAGAAAGTTTACTTTCATAAGTAGGGAGTTTAGTCACGTGACTTTTTATTGGGGAAAAAAAACGTAGTTTGTTTTTGAAAAACTTCGTCCGAAAAAATGCATGAAACGGTAGCTGTCGAAAAATGAAAACCCGCCCATAAAAACTAGAAATTTAAATACATATTTTGGTATCATTTTTTTCAGAAAAGAATGTAGAACATTTATTTAAGTAAAGACGACATTCTACTTTTAAAATGAAAAAGTTTTTTACTTTTAAATGATTTAACTTTGTAAAAATACCAGTTAAAACAGATAATATAGCCGTCTTCACATGAATATAAATTCTCCAACTAATTATTAATAATATGTATGTATTTAAAAAAATTTTTAAATGGTTAATTAGGGAGGTTTTTTTTGTTTTTCAACTGGCGATTTGTAAAATTGCCCCCGTTTTACTAACATCAGTAAGCGCACTCAAAGATATAGGGTAGAGAGCCTATATACTCAGAGAGCGGACATTCGGAAAATACGGAAGAACGGCGGCCATGTTTTTGCCAAACTAGCGTATGACATTCACGAATTCAAGTAAAAGCAATTGAAAGAAAATGAGCACAATAACATTTTAAACAGAAATATATTTTTAAAAATTAAACGTTTTTATGTTTTATTTTTTCAAAATTATTTTTCGACAAAATTATTTATTTATTTAGGAAATACCTTTAAAAAAAAAACACAGCAAAAAAGTAGTTGTAATCAATAAGTAATTTGAAAAAAGCTTTACAGTTTATTTTATAAATTAGTTGAACCTAAACCTTTAGTGCCAATGCATGCATTGTCATACTCTTGCTGCCAAGTTCACAAGAACTTTTTTTAGTTTTTTTCTTTTTACATAATAAACGCTTTTTTTTAAGGCTAAATATTTTAAGTCTGAATGTTATAAACCTGTTTTTTAGCTTCAATTTAATTTGATGACAACTAGGATACAAAGTTAGACTTTTAATTTGTTCATCAGAATTAATTTTCTCTAAAAGCATAGTATTACAATTCTTTTGGGAATTAAAGTATGGCTCAAATGATCTGAATATTAACTCCATTTGTAAAAAGAATGCAAATGTTGTTTCATTAAAAAATAAACTACCCACTTTGTGCTCTTTGTCTGTAACAAACTTTGTGTAATCAGCATTAACTCTATTTTTAGAAACTAGAGATTCAAAACAAATTGTGCAAACCTTTTCAATTTTTTTAACTCTAGAAATTATATAACCTGCAATATGAAACAAACAATTTTGCTCAGCATTACTTAAGATTAAGTAAGAGGTTTTATCCCAATCTTTAGGTAACAAAATGCACTCTCTTTGCTGTGGCTTATGCTCCTTACTATTAACTATATCAAGAAAACCAGATAAGAATTGACGGTCATCTATATCATAACTGCCTTTTGATGATTTTTTTAAGAATTGGGCAACACAAATAAGTTTCAAGTTATTTTTAAATTGAAGAGCAGTAGGAATTACTTGTTTTGCACGTACCAGGGAAAAAAGATTCTCCAGGCAATCCTGCGTAAATCGTGATGTCATTAGAAAATCAAACTTTTTTTCTAGAAGAAACTTATTTTGCAAGTTAATAACTGATGTTGTTGATAATATAACACCAGATTGAATAGGTTTCCACCTTATTTTTCCAGTTTGGCCTAATATTTTTAAACCATTGAATATCTCTATGACTTTATTTAAAAAAGTTATTGTTTCATTGTAAACTTTGTCATTTTTCATGCTAAGAGCCATACCTGGGTTTCGTGAAGTCATTAATGTAAACCATTTATCAACAATTCCTATAAACCAAGCATTTGTGAGAATAGAATCATCTTTTATTTCACTTGCAATAAATTTTAATCCACAACTTACATCATGATTCATTAAAGATGTTGCTCTTGACACTTTCATTTTGTTGAAATGTTTTTCATCAAGATGTTCAGATGTAAGCTTGTAAGCAAACTTCAAATCCGTACCTTCTTGATAGTCTACAAGTTTGTTAAGGTGTTTTGAATCTATAATTGGCGATTGAAGTTTATATTTTTCTTGAATCTTAGCTGTTATTATAAAATGTTTGTTACATAAAAGAGATGTTCTTATATTTTTTAATAAATGTGGTACGTCTGCTAAAAAATCAATTGTACGAGTAGGGTCACATGGGTGTTTAATTGAACTAGAAATACTGCCACTTTTAGTACAGCTAATATTAAAAGATTTCCACATTGCCTGGTTAATGGCACCCATATCAGAAGTAACACTATTAACTTTTAATCCTATTTCTTCGGTATACTTTATTATAGATAGGACAATCTTTTTTAAAACACCCCCATTAACAGAACTTCCAGTATAATAATATGCAACAGTTTGTTTCCATCTTGTAGATATTCCTCTAAGCATAAAAACTAAAGCATGGTTAGCTTGGCCATAATGTTCAGGTAATGTAACAACTCCATAGTAAGAGCTTGTAGATGTGTCATAGTCAACACTTTCAGTTATTGACATTTCATCAAGAATTAAAACACATTCTTTTTCATGGATTTTCATGGCATTCACCTTAGTTTTCATAAACTCAAAGACTTCTGTTAAAATGCCACTTTGAAATTTTAGATTTTCTAATCTTCGTTGTAGGGTACGTAATGATGGGTATGGTAAGTTTAAACGAAGTAAATTTTCATAACCACTTTGACCACATGTAAATTTGAGTTCTAACGCTTCATTTATAGTATCATTTGACCATTTAATGAATTTCATATTTTTTCTACTTAAGGATAAAATTTGATCTTCTTTAAATATTGTTTTGAAAACTCTAAATTTATCTCTCTTTATATGATTATATTTTTGAATAGTATTTATTCTTGCTTTCGATTTTAAAATGTTAATTTTTTTTTTTTGATTAATGACTTTTTTTTCTAATCTCTCCAATTTCGCATTTAAATCTTGTATAAGTAAACTTTTATCAACCTCAGTTGTGCAAACTGATTCAGATACTTCATTGTTATTTACTTCAATTAAAACATTTTCTACAACTTCTCTTTCTATAAAACTTATTTTCTTTTTTTTTGGTATTGGAAAACGCTCGAATGGATTTTTTCGCTTATGTTTTGCTCTAACATGTTTAAAGACAGTAGGAATTGCATTATGTTTGAGTTTTCTTGATCCATCTTCTCTGGTTTTTTCCCATTGATCAGCATCAAAGTGTACCTTAATAAAAAAATTGAACGAATATAATGTATTTGTATGGATTCTAAAATAACTAATTTCTAGGATTAATTACATAAAACTGTATTTTCTTATGCTTACTTCACATAAAAAGCTTGTGTTTGTAGGTATCCAGTTAAGTCGTTTAACTTTAGAAGTCCAAATCGCCCGTTGTTTTTCATTTCTTGGGAAGCATTTCATAATAAATCCTTTCTCAGGCCTGTTATGGCAGCTTACTGCAGCACAACCAGGCATACTTTTACAAATATTTAATACAAATTTAGTAGTAGACTTTAATCGCAGTTGGTATTTTTGGCAAAAAGATGGCGTCTAAAATCATAAAAATCGAACAACCAATCAAAAACGATCACACGTATGTCCGCTCTCTGAGTATATAGGCTCTCTAATATAGGGTAGGTACAATTGGCAGAGCAGAGCAGATTGCCAGAGCAGATCATTTGAATAATGTGTGATCTGCCAAATAATATTTGGCAGATCACACATTATTCAAATGATCTGCTCTGCTAATCACACATTATTCAAATATTATTTGGCAGATCACACATTCAAATATTATTTGGCAGATCACACAATAGAAAACGGCTGATTGGATAAACTGCTCTACCGTTATTAACATTACAATAATCTGCTTTGCCGGTTGCATTATGATCTGCCGAAATATTTGAATAATCTGCTCTACCGTTGCTAACATTCCAATGATCTACTCGGCCAATCTGTTCTGCTCTGCCGAATGTACCTACCCTGAATAATTTGTTCTACCGTTACTAACATTCCAATGATCTGCTTTGCCAATCTGCTCTGCTCTGCCGATTGTACCTACCCAAAGATATATGCGTTAGACTATTTTTTTATGTGGAAAAAAAATGTGCACGTAAATAGTATAAAAATGAAAATATAGAATAATTAGGGTGATACATCTAGCTTTAATTGTTGTATAGGTTTTTTTATTAACTATATATTAAAAAGAAGGATTACTGAAATAATTTTTTATCGGTTTTTAAAAGAAAAAAGATGTTTTTTTTTTAAAAACATCCTTTTTCTTTTAAAAGCTTCACGACTTGATTCTTGATTTAAATTCTTTTGGCAATTTGTTGTACAACTTTATCCCATTGCAAAAGATAGACTTTAGTCTTCTTTTTTTGTTCTGGCTTTTTAAGTGATAATTATTTGCATTTCTTATAAAATAATCTTGTACTTCATTGTTTTTATACAAAATCCTTGAAACTTTCAATGAGTGTCTTTCAATGAAAGACACTCATTTTCTGTAGTTGAATAGTATTGTGTATAAAAGTAAATACTTTTATTTTAAATTCAATTCAATTATCTGGAAATTTGTCAGTAAGTTTTATCATTTTCTAAGTTACACTGTTAATTACATATATAACATTGTGTATGTTATTTCTATTGTCTTGATATATAAAAAACTAAACTGTTATTAAATTTTTAAAATTAGAATTGTATTACGTAACTTACATTAACTGTTTAAAATTTATAAGATTAAAACAATTAATGTAATTAACTGTTTTAAATTTATATAACTATTTGGCTTAACATCTGCAAAATTGTATATTTATTTAGATAAAATTCTTAAAAAAGAAATTTATTATTGGTATTTAACATTGAAAATATACCTCATACAATGCTGTATATTCTATGTTTTGTGTAATGTTTAACTGCTTTGCTGTAAAAAATCATTAGCCATAAAGATAACTCAACTAGTTAAAAGTTAAAGATGCATTGCAAAAATAGCAAGTTGGCATTGTAATTTAATGGCACGCATAAAACCAAATGCAAGTATTCAATTTTTCTAGGCTTTGACAATGTGTCTCTGAATCAAACTCAAGAATGACTAAATACTAAAACTGATGAAGTAAGAAATGAATTACTTGGTTGTTTAAAAACCAATGATAAAAAACAAATCTGGTTAAAGGAAAAAAGTTCTCAAAAAGGATAAAGCTATGTGTCTTATAGCAAAGTATAAAGGAAAAAATAGAGAAAAAATTTAACTATACCAAAAAAAAAAAAAAAAAAGCTTTTAATAACTTAATAAGTTTAAATATAAAAGCATGGATTTCATTGGAAAGAGCTGTAGAAAAGTTTGTCATATAGAAGAATCTTAAAAATTAAAAGTACTTCTTGCTCAACTTAATTTTTATTTTGTCATCTCCAGTATGGAATGTGACAAAAAAACTTTTTTTAAAACAAAGTTAGAAGAACCAAAAAAAGAAATTCAACTTCTTACTACTCTTACTACTGTCTTTTGAGCAAATTTAATGCCAAACAATCTTTAAGTAATTTGAGTAATAATTTTAAACCTCGTGTATTATGTTATGTGGCTGTTAAAAACAAACAAAAAAGGTAAAAAATATTCTTTATCAAAAATTTTTAATAATCCATCTGATTTTGTAGGTATTTCTTTTCAACATTTTTTTAGTGAAATAATTCTCTTAAAGTATCTTTGGAATGTGCACAAGTAGTACAAACTGATCAAATAAGTGGAAACGAACCACATTCTATGTTAAGTATGATAATGAACCTGATGAACTATGATCATTTCTTTTATTATTTGATTTTGAAGAAATTAATCACATTTTTTATAGCAAGGACCATGAGGGTTTTTTTTATTAAATATAGTTTTATGTTTTAATTTAAACTTAAATTATTTCCTTTATTAGTAAATTAAATAAAAATATGTTTTAATCTGTTTTTACTGCATTTGAGTACAGTAATTTTTATCTTTTTTCGATGATTTTAATTATATTTTATGTGTTTATATGTACCCATTTTGTTTAATTAAAGGATACTTTTATATTATTTATCAATATTTTTTATCTTTATGGGTTATGCTAAACTACATATTATTATAGATATAAAAAAAAAACTAAAATATAAATAGAAAAGAATCCAGAAATGGATTATCCTTAAGGCTATCCTTAGGCTATCCTTAGGCTAAGTTGCTATTACTTTTCATTAACTGCCTTTAAAGTAAAGTAAAGGATACAGAGATGGGTTAACCTTAGACAACATGACAGCTTACAGATTGAGTGCAAAGTTCTCTGGCTTACCTTCTCGTTGGTACACTTCGTTAAGTACGTTAGATAAGTGTTAACACCTAATTTATGAAAGAAATAGCCAAGGCAAACTTTGTTTAAACATTTTTGAAGACAAGAAAATGTAGAAATAAGTACTGTATATCAGTTAGAATTACATTTGTGTGTGTGTGTGTGTGTGTGTGTGTGTGTGTGTGTGTGTGTGTGTGTGTGTGTGTGTGTGTGTGTGTGTGTGTGTATATATATATATATATATATATATATATATATATATATATATATATATATACATATATAAATTATGTTTGTGTATTCTACTAATAGATTGTTCAATGTTCTTAAAGAACTGAGCAATAATAAATTAGTAAAAATACTAATCTAACTTTTTTTTTTCTTCTACAAATTGTTTCACCATCAGTAGGTTTATCAGGAAGCACTTAATAATGCATTGGCTTCTTGATGAACCTACTGATGGTGAAACAGTTTGTAAAAGAAAAAAATTAGATAAGTGTTTTTACTAATTTATGTATATATATATATATATATACATATATATATATATATATATATATATATATATATATATATATATATATATATATATATATATATATATATATATATATATATATATATATATATATATATATATATACATATATATATATATATATATATATATATATATATATATATATATATATATTTATATTTATATATATAATATGTTATCTCTAGGTATTTTGATGTTTGGACCTGAGTTTTTTACTTAATAATGCATTAAAATTTTTTTGCATAAAAATTAGTTCAATTTAGTTTTTTTGAATAATTTTGTTTTAAATAACATTTTAAATATTTAAACATTAAATGTTTTATTGTTTAAAATCTTCAAAAATTTTAAAAACATATTTTAATGTTAATTGACCAGTTAATGGTCCGTGTTCGAAAAAAATTATATTAATAAATTGTTAAAATAATATAGATTCATAATTTTATTTCTGAAGGAATTTTAGGAAAATCTTGTAATTGCAGATAAATTTTATGCACAAAAAAAAAAAAAAAAAAAAATTTAAATTTTTGGTGCCAAAAAATTAACGCGATACTTTATGAAAATATTCCGAGTATTGAAAATATTAAAACATCCATATCTTTTGAACTAAATAAGCTAAAGATGTGGTTGAAACCATTTTGAAAATGAAATATCTTAAGGAATGCAATATATTTAATATAAAATTTTTTTTGTTGGCGATAAAAATAGCCTAAATACCCTATCATAAGTAAAGACATTTTTAACTCATTTTTATCTTTTTTTATCTAACTTTTTTTAGTTTGATTTTTAATGCTACTGAATGTTTATGGATTGAAACTCATCAAGTTTCTCCAAATCTATATGTTAAAACTTTTACATGCCGAGTTTTTTTTATAATTTTTTTAATGTAAAAAGCTTCATTGGTCACACTATTTTCATTCTCTAAACTGCGTTAGAAGTTTATTGACATTGACCAGATATACAAAACACTTTGTGAAACCTTATTTTTACATTTTAAGCGTAATTTTTTTTTAGATGCCCCAAGAGCACCGCGGAAGAGCGTTAGAAAAGAAGTTCACACCTCCTTCCTTTATGATGCTATAAAACTTGGCCACATGTGGTGTTAAACCGCGGATCTCTAGCTTCTGAGGCAAGCACGCTAACTACTGCGTTACGGCTGCTCAATACCTTAATATCTCAATAAAAATCAATAACTCAATTAAAAGTTCCGGAAAACTTTATTATTAAGAGATGTTTTTATACATACAGCAGGAGAGCCTTTTTACTCTGTGGTAATTTTACCTCAAGCTGTTTTTAGATGTTTAAAGAAAGCTTTATCTATAGATTGAGTTATTTGCGTGGTAAAAAAGGGTTGGCAAACAAACTTTATTTCATTTTCTTTACAGGCGTTAATAACTTTTAGAGAGATATGAGAGGATCGCTTTTAGAGATATATAAGAGATCGTTTAACAATGCTTTAACTCCTGACTTTCTTAAAGAAGGTAAAACTATCAGACCCAGAAATGACTTAACCAAGAAAGATGTGTTTATATTTTTTCTAAAACTAAAGAGATAGTTGTTCATAATTAAGGCTGTCGATGGGTACACGGATACCTGCCCGTTGGTTACTACCCCGATAATAGACTCTTTTTTGATGATGAACCACGTAAGGATATAAACGCTTATATTGTATACCGTTATTGTTACCAAATTTGATGAAGGATTGTGGTAGAAAAATATAATCTGAGGACCCCATTGGCAGTGGTAAGCTATCAAGATTGAGGCAGTTGTCCTGGGCTAGATTG
The DNA here is from genome assembly GCF_022113875.1 of Hydra vulgaris. NCBI lineage: Eukaryota > Metazoa > Cnidaria > Hydrozoa > Anthoathecata > Hydridae > Hydra > Hydra vulgaris. The sequence continues at coordinate 52,009,173 of NC_061158.1, read as the reverse complement.
GCAGAACAAGTGTCACTTAGTACAGATGTCGAAGGCAAAGCTGATCTGTAGTGAGCATTTTTCATTCAACGCTCTGGAATTTCTACATTATGGTTTATAGATTGAAAATAAACAACCTTTAAAATCTCACAAGTTACAAAAAACTTTTTAATTGAGCCTGAATAGTATCTAAAACCAGATTTTGGTCCATTCAACTCCACAAACAAATGACGTAGTGGAATCTCATTTGCATGTAGCAAAAAAATTTTTGTCTATTGATCCAACAGCTAATTTTAAGTTTGCTCCTTGTATCTTCCAGAAAAATGTACACCATAGTAGCTTTATCTAACATCTTAGCATTGGCAAGCAGATGTATTAATCAATTTGGCTAGTTTGTCTTTAAAGAGCTGAAATTTTTTATTTTCATTTTCTCTGTCAGCAGTAGGAATTTTTTGCTTTGTTCAAAAAATTAACATCTTTCTTTGTAAATGATGTAAACAGTGACACATTCCCCTATAACATTTTAAAGTTACATTACGTATTGTAACGTAAACGAGATTCGTTACAATACGCGTAAAATTTCCGTTATTTTTACGTAACCAAGACGTAACATATTACATAACAATTCGTAACACTGCAACGTAACGTTACGTGCAAAATGTCTGTTACTTATACGTAACCGAGACGTAACATTTTACGTAACAATACTTTTACGAAAACAATAATTTTGTTTTAACAGCAAAATATATAATATGGTATATTTTGCTGTTAAAGCTATTTCGTTCTTAATTTTGGTTTTTCCAGGAGGTTTTTGTAAAATTATGATATATATTTAATTGTACTACTATTTGAGAAAAAATATGCAGTATAGGTTGCTTATATTTTCTAACAAATGGGTTACATCTATCCCATTTGGCAATTGCACCTCAGAGAATGGTTTGAATACCCCAATAATAGATTCTCTCTTTTATATCTTAACATTCTATTTAATGAAATATAACGAGCAAAATCTTAGTATAGTATTATCATGGTATTAGTAAGCATAACAAAGTATTATACTGTACATAGAAAAATACATAGTTTTAACAATTTTTTTATATGAAAAATATTATAAGAAATATAGTGAAATAATTTTATGCTAATAAAATTTAAAAAATAAGTTTTCATATTAGTAATTATAAGACTAAATTCAAACGGAATTCAAATTATAAAATAAATTGCGATAAAGAAAGTACCAACTTAAAACAAATCGCAAAATTCGGAAACTTTAAAGAGTTTAATATTTGGCAGGTAATCGAGCTCTACTCGTAATTAACACAAACCATACCCGATTAGTTTACATTATTACAAACTCTATTATAAAGTATAGTTCTATTATTATTAAGTATTATTAATTTATAAATAATATTATTAATTCAAACTAAATACCATTACTAACATTTAGAAATTTGGTTTGTATTAAAACTCGGAGTTTAAAACAAATCCGAGTATTTGGAGTAGAAAACAAATGCCCGTAGGGTTAGAGCATGGATTTTAATATATGCCTAATATTTAATTTTTTCGATTTTAAGTAATATTAGCCAAATTAATGTAGGGGGTAACTTTTGGCCAATTTTGCTTATCTTGGTCTTATTTTTTTAGTGTTGTTATAAATAATATAGAAATCAGGAAGAATATTTGTATTTCTGAAAAAGGTCATTTTCTCTCCACCCTAACGCGAGGGTTCACATCCCGTCGCATGGACATAACATAAATAATGATACTATATACAATAACAGACAAATCGTACAGAGATTTTAAAAAAGTTTAAAGTTTCAATAAACATTAAAATAGTGGTAGAAATTTTTTTGCGTATTTGTCACGATACTTAAGTATTTACTGTGCTAAGAAAATTAGTTAGGTCTGCGAGTTTAACATACATTGAAAACACAACTTCTTTTTCTTATTTCAAAAAAGATTTTATATTTATTATATAAAAATTTTATATTATTATATAAAAAGATTTTATATTTAAAAAAAAATTAACGGGAAGAGGGTCCTAATAAGTTGCCGCTTGTCTGGAAAAAAATTTAATAAAAACCTATTAAAAACATAACAAAGAAAAAATTTATGTCTGCACCCGTTTTTTTTTTTTTTTTTTTTTTTTTTTTTTTATTTGATAGAAGTTTTCAATTTTACACTAAGAAGTTATGAAGTATTGAATTAATACAAAATCAGGAAGGAAAAAACATAGAATATACAGATAAGGACCTATCAAACTTTTTTGAAGATGTAAAATGAAATAAGTTGAGGCAAAAGCAAGTATAAATGAAAACTTTAGTTAAAAAACAATTACTTACAACTTGAAATAAAAAAATAACTTGAAACCTGGTGAATCATTTTATAAATAAGAAGAGGCTGTCTATCAAATGTACTATTTAATTGAGTGGTCTTGGATTTCTCATTGGTAAACAAGACATTCATATTGTCAATAGAGCTGTTGAAAATCGTGAAAACTCCCGGGTACCCGTCAAACGAATCGGAGGGTACTCAGGTTCGTAGAATAACATTATTATTAAGGTTCTTCTAAACAATCAATAAAAACTTTTCATTCAAAGATCTAAATTATTTAAAGTTGATCTTTTTCACTAATATCTAAATTTTATCTTACTTTAAGTGTCCAGGTCACACAAGTCCTAAAGTTTAGAAATGCTAATATTTCCTTTTTTATTTTAAGCCATAACCCTTAGCTTACATATGAACACTCACTACTCCACTGCGCCTGTCCCTATTTTAGTCAGTCGATGAATGGTCACTCCACTGCGCCTGTTCCTAATAAAGTCAGTTGATAAATGGACACATTATTATGCCTTATAATAAGCATTAAATTTATAATAAAGATCAAAAATATATAAAAAATTATTGGGGGGATTTTTTCCGCTACCAAGAAATAAATGAAAACCTATTTTTTTAAAATTGTGGTTTACAAGATTTTTTTACACTAAAGTATTTTAATCGTATATGTGGCTGGTATATAAAATTTCAGATATTTTTTTTTTAGTTTTGAGAATTTTTTTTTTGTTGATAACAAATAAAAATTAATAAACGGGGGCTCTTAATTAGCTTGGGGTGAGTGGGAAAAGTTTCCTAAAATTAATAAAGTCCCCTTCCATGTATTAAGCACCTAAGAGTATTCTCTTTAGATGGTTAAAGATAGCACACTTTGCTTTGCAGTTGTCCCAATTTCTATCAAAAAAGAAGTTTTTTTTTACTAAATCATTATTCTTTAATTTTTTTTCGTTAACCGTTTTAAAGTATTATATACTTAAAATCGAAAATATTATAAACACTTTAACAAGTTTGCTTAAATAACGGGTTCAATTCTGATCTGTTGCTCATCTATAAGTTTCAAAAAGTAAACTTGTTTTTTTTTAATATTTAAATAAAACTGCTGTTGCCGTAAATCTTGTTAAAACTTTTTACACAATTTTCGTATTGGATTTAAAATAAACCATCGAGTTCCAAATGGTCTTGCCTTCATAATTCAATTCTTTAACTGCTAGAGAGTAAAACACCATATACATGTCGTTACACAAAGTTTTCTACAGTTGTGTCAAGAAACCCGTTTTTATGATATTTATTAATCATAATGAAAAATATTTTACTACTTTTTTGAACTATTAACTTTTAATATACAGTGGCGGCACAAAGTAAGGACAAATCCAGCAGAAATTAAATTACTGCAACTTTTGTACAAATAATTACCAGATGAAAGCGTTATAGCTACATTTATTGATCTCTGTTGTGCTGACACGTTAATATCTTTGCACTTCCTGTTTACCTTAGCAACAAGCACATGTTTTTTTGATAAATTAATATAACACATTGGAAAGTTGTTTATCATCTTTTAAGCATAGGAAACAAGTTAGTAGAGGTAAGTGATGTGCCTTTATTGTAATATTAATGTCATCATTACTTATTAGTAAAAAATATATGTTTATAATATTACCAATCACATATTGAGTCAGTATACACCATTTAAGGTCATTTAAGGTCATCTAAAGCCCAATATGGTTAATGAGAACCAGCAGTCAAGGGTAACTATTGAGTTTTAAGGTATTCTCAACAAAGTTTTTTTACTTTTGCCAATTTTTTTGTGTTTTATTAGCATCTGTTTCCATTTTGACAGCTTCACTATCAGTATTAATATTATTTTGTCTGTTTTAGTTTAATTTAATGATCTAATAACAGTATTTTTTATTGTAGAAAAAATGGTAAAATATCGTCGCTTGTCCCAGGAAGAGCGCCTCCGTGCTGTTTTCATGGCAGAAAATGGTGAAAATTATAGTAAAATTGCAACAATTTTGGGTTCTACTGCAGGCGGCATCAGGAAAATTGTTAAGAAATATCAGAATTCAGGTTCTACAGCAGACAAGGCACGTTCCGGAAGGCCAAAAAAGACGACGGCTCATACTGATCGGGTGCTGGTCCGCATGTCAGTTCAGGATCGTCGCCTGACTGCCGTCCGGTGACGGTTAGTCTTTGCCAGGGAGCACAAAGACTGGACTGTCGAGGACTGGAAAAACGTTATTTTTTCCAATGAAAGTTTATTTCAACTATTCTGTGGGGCAAAGAGACTGATTGTTAGAAGAAGAGTTGGTGAAAAGTTCAAAAAAGACTGTATTGCACCAACTGTGAAACATGGCGGTGGTAGTGTTATGATTTGGGGGTGCATGTCTGGACACGGGGTAGGGCAGTTGTATTGGTGCATTGGGTCCATGAACCAAGACCAATACATTGGGGTGCTTCAGGACTCAATGCTACCATCTCCTGATACACTGTTTGGACAAGGAAATTGGTTTATCTTCCAGCATGACAATGCGCCATGTCATAAAGCAAAGAAGGTAACCAATTTCCTTCGTCAAAATGGAGTGGACGTGCTCGACTGGCCTGCTCAGAGTCCAGACATGAACCCCATCGAGAATTTATGGAGTGTTATGTCTAGGAGCATTGAGGGAAAAAAACCATCCAATTTGGATGACCTGTGGGTATTGTTAAAAGGCGCGTACAATATCTCACAGACAACAATCGATGGTCTTTTTGCCTCAATGCCTAGCCGTATGAGGTGTGTGATTAAAGCTCAAGGATACCATACCAATTATGAATAAAACAATGTTTATTTTACATATGTGTTCACTCTGTATGTTTTGTTCAATAATTTGGATAAGAAAACATACATTTCTTAAAATCTCTTTTGTTAGAGCCTCTTAAATGTAAAAAATGCTAGATTCTGTCGGATTTGTCCTTACTTTGTGCCGCCATTGTATATAGACAGCTAGTTTTATTAATTCCATCCTTTTTATTAATTTTTTTTACGTATAGTGACTAATATACAAAAATATATAAACACTTACTTTGAGATTTTGGGTACACATCTCCATACCCTACTGTTGTTAAAGTTACAATACTCCACCAAAAAGCGTCGGGAATACTGGAAAAGTGTGTTTCTGGGTCTCCATCTTCTGCAATATAAACTGCACTTGAAAATATTAATACACCTACAAACATGAAAAGTAAAAAAACACGAAGTTCGAGAAAGCTTTCTTTTATTGTAATACCTAGAACTATCATTTCGCTTGAATAACGTGATAGTTTAAATATGCGGAACACGCGAGTGAGTCGTATTGCGCGCAGCACGTAAGCTGACACTGTTTCGTTATCATTTAAAATTAATGTGATGTAGAATGGTATAATTGAGATGACGTCAATAATGTTGGAGATGTTTTTAATGAAGCTCAGTTTATTTGGAGACGTAAAGAAACGAGTTACGCTTTCTACTGTAAAAAAAACTATGCAAAACTTCTCCAAATTTAATAAAGTATTTTTGATTGTTATATTTTTATTTGAAATCTCATTTCCTTTGTAAATTGGCATTGTTTCCATACAAAATACCACTGTTGAAAGAATTATTACAAACAAAGAAAAAAAAGAAAAAGTTTGAGCAAAGAAGGAAGAATCGGTACATTCTAAAACGCTCCATATATATGTTTTCCAATTCCTTTGATTGTAAATTTTCCAATTCCTTTGATTGTGAATTTTCCGCCTGTTGTTATCTGTTTTACAAGACGATAAATACTTTTCCCTGAAATGTAACCCTTTCGTTCCAACTTCCAATGCTTCATCAAAAAGTCCGTAAAATTTAATATCATTAACAAAAATCAATTGATTCACTTGAGAAGGTTGCTCTAAAATACCGTATCGATAAAAGTTCAAAATGCTTTCAAACACTTTAGGATGTCGGTTAAAATATAGTTCTCCGTTAATTTTTTGAATCTGATCTCTTTTTTCTTTGTTTCCTAATAACGAATTAGGAAAGTTGTTTAACACTTGCGCCGTAGTAATAAATAACTGTCCACTAACATTAATATAAATAAGCTCATCTTTCGAGTTTGTATTTTTCGAGTTTGTATATTTCATTTCATTTGGTTCTTTATTTATTAAATGAAAATTTATCAAATAAAAACATTTCCTTTAATTGTCTGTCTTTTTATCTAATTGATCAAACTATTTTTTCTTCGACTATCTAATACAATCTTTTTATTTTAAATTCTAACTCGTGTCTAATTTTTTTTTTAAAAACTTACCGTTTATTTAATTTGGTTTATGTTCTCTCCTCATTAAATTGCTTTATATAATACAATGCAACATTTAACAAATGTTAAAGAAAAATATATTACTTTATTGTATTCTATAACAATGTGTTTAATGTTTTGATAAAAACTTAATTAGTTTAGAAGAAAAGCGAAATAAATTTTTTTACTTTACCATATCTTTATTTTTCTTTATTAATCTTTAGCAGAAAAATGCTGATCGCTTGGTGCTCGAGTTTAATTAAACGCCGCTTAATGCAACCAAGTTTGCATTAAGTTGTTTGCAGTTGCAATTTTGAACTTCTTTTAATACATTATTTAAATAATACTACTATTGCTTATAAGCAGTTGTAATATAATTTAAGTATTGTATATGTTGAAAATTTGAAAAACTATTCACTTGATTTTTTCACTATCCAAGTGGGCACCTAAAAGTAAGATTTACTAAAAAACTTAATTTTAATTTTTGGTAGCCATAGCAACGTTGGAACTATAAGGTGTTAGCTACATTCACTTTATGTTAACTATTGGTTTGGTTAGGGTTTTTTAGTTTAGAATAAAAGTAATATGATTTGATATATTTCAGTCTAGTATCTTTTTTTTAATTAAATGGCTTTTAAAAACAGGTTTGCTACTGAAATAACCACCTAAATAATTCAAAGGCTAAGTACACTCTTTACGTTGATTTCTTTTTTATTTGCATATACTTTTGTTTATGCAAGAAACAATGACTTTTTAAACGTTAAAAGGTTCACGTTATACTAAAGTTTAATTTTACTCAATTTCTAAATTTTTATTGCTTTTTATTCGAGACATATTTGAAACAAATAAAATGTGTGTTTATGATAACGAGATGAATTCAGTTTTATATTGTTCACTTTGTAAACTTTACTTTTATTAAGAGGCACCACATACGTTTTTATTTACTTGATAGAATTAAAAGATAGAATTATAATAAAGTTTTATTTTAGAATTTTCTCTTTCTTTTTTATCATGATGAAAAAAATGTAACATCTGTTACTAAAAATCATCTTGTACAGACAAAAATAAATTTAAAAGCAAAAAAGAAAAAAAAACAGTTGGAAGAAAAAATTCAATACAAAACTACATAAAACCTCAATTCTTATCTGCTGTGTTCAACAATGTTGTAAATTGATACGAATCAAATTCGAATAATTTAATATATTAAGTTTGTTTTCAAGTTTGACTAATTTAATTAATGATAACTAAATAATTACTTGTAGGAGGAACTTTCTATTTTTATTTTGAAAAACGTAGATAAAATTTATTTAAACATGGGTGTGTGTTTGTATATATATATATATATATATATATATATATATATATATATATATATATATATATATATATATATATATATATATATATATATATATATATATATATATATATATATATATATATATATGTATATATACATACACATATATAAATATGTATATGTTTAAAAGTCATACTCTTGTTATACAATGTCTTTATTATTCAAATTATTATTCAAATTATTATTCAAATATATAAGTTGAATTCGACCAAAACGTCAGCGTATAAAGTATTTTTAAATATAATTTGAAGTCATTTTATATTAGCGGTGTGTCACTTTTGTACTCTTTTTTTACAAGATAGTGAAAATGAGATTATTTTCTAAGTTAAAATGGTGCAACTTAAATAATTTGATACCTGAATTTCCTCATTTTGGTATAATATTTTATTAAATTTTAATTTACAGGTGAGTGTAATTCTCATTAAATATAATTGGTAGCTAACTGAATGAATGGTATAATTAGCTGTAAATATACTAAATAACACTCAATTTGTTCAAAATAGCTGATTGAGTGAAATGGTGTGTTTCAACAATCACAAGAGTGCCAAGAGCTGGTTGTAGAAGACAACACAGTAGTTAATTAGTCCGCAACAGCTCACTGTGAAGCAATTTTTTCATTAACTGTTGGAACTCGCTATCCAACAATGTGAACGCAGAAACAGTTAACGCGTTTAAATTGCTACGGTGGCTTATCTACGGATGAGTATTATAACCATATAATAACACAAGGAAAACTCTAAAACAAGACAACACCCCAAAAACCTCTTAACTTATTTGTTTTATGTTTTATATTTATTTATAATTTACATGAAATTACAAAAAAACTTTATTTTAAACAAAACTTTGCTAATAATAACTAATTTATAACTAATAATAACTTGTTAATAACTAGTAATAGAGATACTTTGAGCAGTGCGCAGTTATTTTAATTTTTAGTTTTCTGTATGACTCTGAATGAAACAAATCTGAAAAAACCTAAATAAACTTATTCAATCGCTTGCTCGCTTAAACTCCAAATCTATTGAAGTTTTTTTTATCGAGTTTGAGTATGTTTTTGATGAACAATTTCGTAGTTTTCAATCTAAAATTTCAGCTCAGGTTTGTGCTTGATTACAGCATGAACTTTAGGTTAAAATTCCAAAAGCTTTGTATTAAAAGGAATTAGAGACACGTTGCATAATTCTCTAACCTCTCTACTTTAGATCTATTTAAGAAGGTTGCATGCTGTTGTTAACGTAGTTTAATGGGCCAGAACATGCATTTTATCAAGATGTTATACCGGATAAAATATTAACCAATGTTTTTTTTTAAAGGTTTTCAGTTGCAGTTATTTTTCTTGACAAGAGTAAAAAAATCTTTTTTTAACAATTTTTTTAAAAATATAAATCATGAGAATTAAAATTTATTTTTTTCACTCTGGTAAATCAACAGGAATCACATATATAAATATTGTTTCAATTTACCTCCCTAAGACTTGGAGGGCGGTCGACGAGCGTAGTTTTTGTTTTCTTTTCTTTTCTAATTGTGGTTACAACCTTCTCAACTCTATAACTGATTTTTTTTTTCTTTTTTCCGGCCCACAAGTGTATAACAAACATTTAAAAGAATGTAAATGAATTAATGCAGTTTAAAGGTAGAAAAACGCGAGAATATTTACAGATAAATGTGTGTGCTGGGCGTATTATAATAAGTTATAAAGTGTTCCTTTACACTACAAATGAAGTCTGTATTTATTCAATCCAAGTCAAATATTAGCAAATATTGGCATATTTTTAAAACACAATATGGCACTCCTTAAAAGAATAACTTTTGTCGTTCCATGTTTTCAATATGCATTTTAGCATACAAGATTTTTTTTGTTCCAAAACATACGTAGTTACTTTAGTCACAATAGTTACGTACTTTAGTTTCTATAGTTACCTATTAAGTTAAAATAATCTCACACGCCATACCATTTTTTAAAATGATATTCAAGTTTAATACTTTTTATTATGGCAATCATAAAATAACAAACAAAAGTAATAAATATGACAATTATGTTAAATAAAACAAAAAAGAATGGCTCAAAATATTTTTCAAGATAAAAGTATTACATGTTTAAATATAAACATATGTATTCTTTTGTAAAAGGTAGTGCTGCATATATACAATATCGACATTTCAAGATTTTAAACTAACAAAGCTCTTGTAATATAATTACTTTGAATAAATGTTTTCAAAAACTCTAAAAATCTATTCAGTCTACGGTTTTGCCACTGTTTCACCATTATTTCCTTTTTCTTGCTGTATTTGTTTTTCGACGACTATAGTATTTTATTCAACAACTTTTTTCTTTGCTATCTCTCCCATTTTTGAAATATCATTATCAACTGTTAACATATTTTGTTTGGTAAAGTCAATTAGTAAAAAATCCTGACAAATTTTGTGTAACTGATCAATGCAGTAATGAAGAGAGATACTCAGAGGTATAATGCAGAGAGATATTCATCTATTTTTAATAAATTGATATGGTATAAATATTCTGCTTTACAGCCCGTACGAAAATTTCCCATGGGAATTTTAGAAAAAAAACCCATGGAAAAACCATGGGTATTTGGAACACGTTCCCATGAAAAAACCATGAGTTTTCCATGGAAAAACCATGAGTTTTCCATGGAAAAACCATGAGTTTTCCATGGAAAAACCATGAATTTTCCATGGAAAAACCATGAGTTTTCCATGGAAAAACCATGAGTTTTCCATGGAAAAACCATGAGTTTTTATGGGAAACACATGAATTTCCCATGAAAAATCTTTAAGTTTTTCATGGAAAAGTGTTCCAAATACCATGGATATTCAATGATTTTCCATCCATGGAAAAACCATGGAATTTCCATAGGTATTAGGAACACCTTTCCAAGGAAAACTTATGGATTTTTCATGGTAAAAAAGCATGATTTGTTTTCAAGTTTTTTTTATCTAATGTTATTTGAATTGTCATATTAAATCATAAAAGCAAATTTTATCCCACTATTATTGAGTTCTCTTAATCTATGAGATCGCTTTCTCTAAATAAAATCAATAAACAAAATAAAATGTAAATCTTGTTAAATCCTACAAATCTTTGAAAAATAATAGCTATAATGCACCCAAAACATCAAAACTTGACTTCCCCACCATATTTAATGCATGCATATGTATAACATACTGAAAATAAAGTAATATAATACTATAAATGATATACATAGTGATAAACAATTGAAATTTATCAAGAAAACAATTTTTACAGAAAATAAAACAATTTACATGTTTATTATTTTATATTAACTATTTGATAAAAATAGTATATACAAATTTGATAATAACTTCAAGTTTTAACAAGTTAAAAAGAACCATCAATACAACATATTTAATTCAAAAAAACATCAAGCCCATTTATAAATGCGTCTGTACTGTATCTGTAGAAACAGGTAGATGTTAAACAAAGTACCATTCACATATTAATATTCATTTTTTTTCACCCTAGTTAGTCTCATTCTCCATTTCACCAATCTAGACAATACATCATACAACTATTATATACATTCTAACTAGTTTTCTTTATTTACTAATTCATTTTACTTATAATTATTATCTATTATAACTTACTTTATAATTAGGCATTATACACAATTATGAATGTTGCCAAATGTTAGGTAACATTTATATAGAAAAAAGTAGCAATGAATATATCATTATTTATAAATACAAATTATTAGATTGTTACCTCTTTTTTGCCTAAGCTATCTGCATTATGTACAACATCGTTTATATTTCCAGTCAAACATTCAAAGACGAGCACTTTACATCAGTTAAATATAAACAAATAAAAATAATTGTATTATAATAAATAATAGTGTATTATTTATAAACATTGCTTTTATATGCTTATATTTAACTATGAAGTAAAATCTTGTGCATTAAGTAAATTTCCTTACTGATACTTATAAAATATTACCACAGTTTTCCTTCTCCAACTAAGTGGTTCTTGGAACATCCTTACAAGTTGAATCCCAAAGATTACGTTTATATCTTTTCTGGTTTAAACTCAATTCACCATTTTATTTTGACAGCTTTTGAACTATTTTTTAAAATAATAAATGCATATAAAAACTGACGATGTTATAAACAATATAAACGATGAACAACATTATTTATATTGCCAGTCAAACCTGTTGGCTTATAATATAGTAATTTAAATAAAATAATAAAGTAAATATAAAAGAATTTATAAACATTAGTTATATTACATTATTTACATATTCTAATAATTCTAAAGAAAAAACAACAACAAAAAGACAAAAACAACTTAACAGAACTAAAATTGAATAGAACATTTATCATAAAAAAATGTTTTTCAATACTTAATGAACATTTACGATACAATAAACTTCAAGCATTTTTATGTAATCTAAGGCTATTATAAAAAAAAATAAAAAAGATCATACTAGTTATCTTTTATACATTAGTTATCTAATCTTATTATCTTAGTTATCTAATCTTATCTAATATACTGCTTCTATATTAATATTTTAGATAAGTTTCTTTAATATGTTCGATAAGCTTTATAATAATAATTATACTAGTTTGAATGTACATTAAATTACACTATGTACATTAATACACTAGTTATTTAATGTAGATTAAAACTAAACATTTATTTGTTGTAAACCAAATAATTATTATTTGGCAAATAATTTGCCAAGTAGGCATTAAAATTCAAACTGGTTTACTTGACATACTTGCTATACTATTGCAAGTTATGCAAAGTAAGTAAAGCTACTGGAAACAGTTAAAATAAGTATATGCATAAATGATATATAATTAAATATAATTAAAAATAATCCATTTTATAATGCATTATAATATGATAAATATATCTAGTTGTTTATGTCTGTTTGTTTAGTTTAAATCATATAAATGTAATGCATTATAAAAAACATATAATACATAGTCTTATTAAACACAGAAAAACAGAAGAATGCAGTAAGTATTGTTTTCTAAAGTTAAAAATAATCATAACTCTACGAGCTATGACGCCATGTTTAAAAGCGCATTTGTAACAACCATGGCGCTGAAAAAAAAAACATGGTTCACCCATGGAAATTCCACGGGATTTCAATTTTCATGAAATTTACCCATGGAAATTCCATGGAATTCCCGTTTTCCATGGGAAAACCATGGTTTACTCATGGAATTCCATGGGTTTTCCATGGAATATTTCCGTAAGGGAGGAGCAGTTAATAAAGGTGAAACTTAAAAACTTTAAGAATTTTATGAAACTTTATTTCATGAAGAAATAAGTGTTTTGTAGATTTAAGGATTGAAATTTAAAACATTTTTTTCTGTTGTTGTTTGTCGATTGTTGTATTTATCTGTTTGTTTTCTGTATGTTATGTTGTTGATTGTGTATATTATCTACTCAGCGTAGTTAAGGAGAGATCCGAAAAAACTACATTTTTTAAAAACAAAAATTTGCATTTTTAAACTTTACCTTTTTGTGTGTCTCGCTTATTTTCAACTATTACTATTATATATTTTTAAAAAGTAGAATTTAATCTTTTTTTATAAAATTTATTATTTTTTCATAAACCTTTTTTCAATTAAAGTATAAAACAAAATAAAAACAACCACTCAACTAAGGTTTTCACTTGTTTTCATGACGGGGCAGCGTCATGAAAACAGGTGAAACAAATATGTTAATTTTTTTACATTCCAAAAGTATCTCTTTTATTTAAAAATAAAAAATTACCATGTTTACAGCATCAAAATATTCAATAAATGGCTAAAAACCTCACATTTTATCTTTCCGTAAACAGTAAAAACGTTAAAATCAAAGTTTTCATATTAATTTTCTCTCATAGAAATTTACTTTCATTATCTCTTTATAGTCGTTTAAATAAATTACCTAAAGAAAAGGTTTCTACCTAAAGAAAAGGTTTTTAAGTTGATTAAGGTGCCCCAAGAAGTCCTTACGGTCTTATAACAGAGCACCGCAGAAGAGCATTTAATAGGAAGTTCACGCCTCCTTCCCAACCGATGTCGCGAAACTTGCCCAGAGGTGGGGTTTGAACCACGGATCTTACGTTTCTGAGGCTAGTGCGGTACCACTGCGCCACGGCTGCTCTAAAGTAACTAGTTAAAATATTAAACTGGTAGATTTCAAATAACCGAATATTTGTAAACAAAATAAAACAACGAGCTTCTGATTTTTTTTTTAAATTAAACCAATCAAAACGCACACAAAAAAACTGATTTTTTTTTAATAAACCAATCAAAACACACACAAAATAAAACTGCGTTTTTTGAAAACGAAAGGGCCTGAACGCTATATTTTTCTTCGGATCTCTCCTTAACTACGTTGGGTTGTCGGTAAAATGCGAACTGCGAACCGCAAACTGCGAACCAGTAAAATCGAACTTTTTTGCGAACCAAAATATTATATTTTAAAGACCATTATTGTTATGATAAAAATAATAATAAAAAAACTCTATAATTCTTAATTATCTATTTTAAAACCTTATTTAAATAAAAAATTTATTTTCTTACTGTAAAACATGCGCGAAGTGTTGCTACATCGACTATCTTATAGCCTGATTCGCAACGGAGTGTTGCTACATCGACTATCTTATAGCCTGACTTGCATTGGAGTGCTGCTACATCGACTATCTTATAGCCTGACTCGCAACGGAGTGCTGCTAAATCGACTGAGGGTTTGGTTTGGGCAGGCAGTCTATTAAAAAAAAAAATTTACATTGTATTTGTCTAGTTTCACTTAATTTCCTTTTATTTTTTTAAAATAATTTTTTCGCTTAAAAGTCTTTAAAATATGCCGCTAAATGAGCTATTTAACGGAAATAAAACATTACATCATCAACAACCAATAGGACGATGGTTTGCAAATAAGTTCGCATTTTACCAGTTCGCAGTTCGCGGTTCACAGTTCGCATTTCACCTAGTACCACTACGTTGAGTAGTAATACTTTTAATAATATTAAAACTTTGCAATTGTCACAAAATAAAAAAATTCGCAAGGCTGTAAACCGTAAAGATGAAACAGTCACAAAACCTGCTTAATTGAATGTTCCTATATCCATAACCATATCTGATAGAATTAAACTTTTTATGAAAAACTATTGATATAAATAAACATTTTAGAAACAAAAAATATACATGTTGAAATTCAAAAATGCCGCATAGTTAACCCTTTTAAATTTACACGAGCTGGTTTGCAACACTTGGAAAAACATAATTCCAAATTTTTCCATTATTTTGAACAAACCTTGCTCTATGTTAACTGGAGTGCAAGCTAAAAGTTAAGTTAACAACTTGTGATAATGCTGCTTTACCAAATGCTGGTTGACCAAATGCTCTGATAATGCTCTTTACCAAATACTTTTAAAAATGCATTCACATTTATTTAGTTCTAATGATAAGAAGTATGCAGGTATCACATATAAATTCATAATATGAATTGTCCTGAAAAGTATATTTACTTTAATTTTGACGCCAACATCTTTTTAAAACAACAAGAAACTGTACTTATAGCTCTATCTCTAATAAATACGCTAGATTCATGTGGAATGATGATATACTCACATAGATTCATGTGGAATGATGATATACTCACATAGATTCATGTGGAATGATGATATACTCACATAGATTCATGTGGAATGATGATATACTCACATAGATTCATGTGGAATGATGATATACTCACATAGATTCATGTGGAATGATGATATACTCACATAGATTCATGTGGAATGATGATATACTCACATAGATTCATGTGGAATGATGATATACTCACATAGATTCATGTGGAATGATGATATACTCACATAGATTCATGTGGAATGATGATATACTCACATAGATTCATGTGGAATGATGATATACTCACATAGATTCATGTGGAATGATGATATACTCACATAGATTCATGTGGAATGATGATATACTCACATAGATTCATGTGGAATGATGATATACTCACATAGATTCATGTGGAATGATGATATACTCACATAGATTCATGTGGAATGATGATATACTCACATAGATTCATGTGGAATGATGATATACTCACATAGATTCATGTGGAATGATAATATACTCACATAGATTCATGTGGAATGATGATATACTCTATAGAGTCACATAGCAGAAAAAGAATATCAATCATGTGGTTTTCTAAAGTTGTCATATGACTACATTAAATTATCAACTTATTCTATAATGAATGTCAATTTGGAGAGAGTCAATTTCTTAACACTTCTGTTAACGGGTAATGCGGAAGTTATCGGAAAAGTCTGAATTATTCGAGCATATTATTTCAGTTTATGGTTTTATGCGTAGCATAAATGTGCTTTAAATAATTTTTTTTTATTTAAAACACATTTAATTAATATGAGGTCAAATGCAGCTAAACAAGAATCTTTTCAAAAGTGACTCAAAATTTTTTTTGTAGATAAACTTAATATATAAAAAGTGAAATCGTAGATCGTGTCAAAAAATAAGGATTTGCTCTAAGTGCAATATATGATAACTTATAAAGACTTAAAACTGTTCCATCGTTTCCTGATAAAAAGTGCCCTGATCCTAGACTGGATAAAAGAAAGCCGATTTAATGAGACATGTCAACAATCGAAAAGGAGTAAGCCATTTTATCTATTTATTATTATTTTTTTTTTTTTAGGTGCCCCAAAAAGTTTGGTTTGGTTAATTCATTCCTGGTCAAAAATAAATTTACAATTTTTTTTTTGACAAAGTGCGGCACACCAGGCCTCTCTGTTATGAAAATACAGTTTTTTAATTTCAGCTTAAGTAAAGATGCCGTAGCAGAGAAAGTTCGTGTTTAAAATTGTTCAAGTTCTTTGCGTCCGCCACATTTTGGGTTAAAGAATTCCATAATCTTACAATACGGTTGGTGAAGAAGTTGCTTCTTTCAGCGCAGTTTCGGACAAGCTGTGCTTTTAGTTCTTTAATGTGTCCACGCGGCCAAAAACTGTTCTTTGAAGATTCCGTGTTAGGTTGAAGTTGAGGGACGTGAAAGTTAACTTTATCAATTTTGGTCATGATTTTATATCGTTCGATAAGGTCTCCTTTTTCTCGTCGTTCAGTTAGTGTTGTCAGCTTAAGGCTTGATAGTCTTTGAGCATACGAAAGGTGTTTAAGAGAGGCAATCGGTTTTATGGCTCAAGTTTGGCAATGTCTTGAGCTAAAAACGGTGGCCTGTACTGCGAATTCTAGGTGTAGGCAAACGTACGAAATATAAAATGTGCGCCATAATGGAGAACCTCGAACTTGAAATTTCTTCTTGAGCCTGTTAAGCATTCGGTTGCCAGCTGATGCAGGCGCACAGACTTGTTTTTCAACTTTTAGATCGCTTGTTATAAAAATGTCTAGGTTTCATTTCGATGACGTGCATGGTAGCTGGTGCAGTTAGCCGTCCAGGTTAATCATTGTATAAATTGCAGCCGATTTTTTTTTGTTGCTGCGCCTAGAATTTGCACTTTTCGACATTAAATAACATGAGCCATGTGTGCGACCACTTCACTGCTTCATTGATATTGGCTTGGAGTTTTATAATGTCATTGTTTGATTCTATAGTTCCGATTATTTTACAGTCATCTGCATACATTTTAATGTGGTGTTGTACATTTTAATGTGGTGTTGTATTTTTTAAGTGGTCAGTAATGTGTTTTTGTAAAAAGCTTTCCATTACCTTGCAAGGGACAGAAATGCGTGAGATAGGACAATAATTTGAGGGGTTCAACTTGCAGTCTTTTTTTAAAATAGGAGTAATTTCGGTTTTTTTCTATTGAGACGGTACTTCTCCAACTTTAAGCGATTCAGAGAGGATAATTCTATGTGGGATAGCAAAACCTGCAGCACAGTATTTCAGGACGCATGGATGAATACCGTCGAAGCTCATTGATTTGAATTTATTCAGGTCTAAAAGTTTTTTTTTAACGGATTCGTATGATGCGAGTGTGATCGTTTGGTTTATGCTAGTGGAACGAGTGTTGAATGCTGGTATAGACCCTAACGGTTCGATTTCGAAAACTGATTGGAAATATTTGTTAAAAGTGTTGCAGATTACTTTAGGATCTCTTGTAGTTTGATTAATAGTTGTTTCAAGTTGATGGATGCGATCGTGCGTTTCTTGTTTGTTTTTGGCGTACGAGTGGATTATTTTTTGGTCATATCTGCTATTATTTACCAGTTTCATTTCATAATCCAGAACGGCTGTTTTAACTAATTTTTTTTACTGCTTTACTTACTTTTTTATGCTGTTCGCGTAGAGTTGGCTTGTTTGTTCGGCTGGCTGCGATAAATTTGCCCCATAAGTCGCTTTTCAATTTGATAGCATTTGCAACATCTTTGATCACCCATATTTTGTGTTTGTTAGTATAAGGGGCGGTCATTGATGGGACGTGTAATGAAGTTGCTTCGTTGAACTTGTTGATAAATATTTGATATTTTTCGGAAATGTTCAAGTCGTCGAAAGCCGAATGCCAGTCGAATGTTTCAATATGCGTAGAGATCAAGTTGTAGTCGGCTTTGCTCCAGATCAGACTCTTCTTGTAGACGTTAAAGGTATCAATTATTTCAAGTTCTTTATATTTTAAGTCGACGAGAGCTATATTTCCCTCAATAAACACAGTGTGCTTGACCTTTGGCTGTGTGCCCGAGAGGACTAGCTTCTTTTATGTTCATTATTCGGTCTGGTTTGTTAGTCAGGATCAAGTCAAGAGTATTTTTTGGAGGTTCCTCGCGAGTAATGCGATATGTTGGAAAAGTTATTAGCTGGGTTAAATGATTTTCTCCAAGACAGCCTTGAAATTTGCTATCTGTTGGCCAATCGTTTTGTACGCATGCAACAGTCGCGATGCTACCTCCTACGTCGACATTTGAATACACAGTGTTACTGAAGTTGAAGTCGCCGTACGAAAGTTAGGTTGAGCAGCCAATTGAGTTGCATTTGTCAGAGACAGTACTTATTGAGCTTATTATTTCATCGAGCGTTAAGTTGTTCAGGTCGTGAGGACGGTAGAGACAGTTGTCTCTACCGCTGTACGTTGTCTCTTGTGGTTGTTTGATGTTGAGTTTGTCAGCCATTTATTATTTGTTGAGTTGGGTACAGGAGTGTATTGGGTATTGAAAGATGGTTTGCGGTTGAGTGCTAGGTTGATTATTGGTGTGGTCAGTTGGAGACGTTGGTTGATTAGTGGCTATCTAGTTTTGGTAATTTCTTTGATCTTGTTGCCTCGTATTACGAACAATGTTGTTGATTTTTCAGGTAGAGATGCATTTTGTTTTTTGAATTCAGTGCGTAGTTGCCATGCTAAGTTCTTTTCGACTGCCGTTAGGTCAGGGTTGACGAAGAGTGTGGCATAATTAGCTTGATTCACTGGAACTCGTAAAAACAAGCTGGACAGTTGTAGTATATGGTTGTGGTCGCTTTCATTAGAAAGTGTGATGACTAGCGGTCCCGTTTTGATTGGGTTGCCCGCAGAGTCGCGAGGCGTAAGGCGGAAAAAAGTAAGGTACTAGTCTTTGTTAGCACCGATAAGGCCAAGTACTTTGTTAATTTCAGTTTCATCGTGTTGCTTTTAGTCGTTCTGGTCGGATAAAGTTGATTTGCTTATTCCATGGATGACGATACTCTTCGATTGGGTTTCGCGTTCTTTTGATTCTTTGCCAATGGTACCTATCATATTGATATGTTTTTGGTCTTTTTAAGAAGATTTTGAATTCTTGCTAACAACCTGGTTCCACATGGTGGCTGTTGGTGTTGTACCTGCTTGTATGTTGGTGCCGTGTTGTGTAATTATGGTTTTCAAGTATGCGATTGTTAAGTCCTGGGTGTTTATGAGGGAGATCATATTTTCTAGTTCAGTCTTCTGGTTGTCTATCTGGCGTTCAGCAGCTACGACTCTTGCGGTGAGTGATGCGGTTGAGCATTTAATTGAAAGTTCACGCCTCCTTCCTAGCCAATGTCGCAATGCTTGCCCATAGGTGGGGTTTGAACCAGAATACTTTGTTTCTGAGGCAAGTGCGCCACGATTACTCAAGTCAGAAAAAAATACCAATAAAATAAATAAAAAAAATAATAATAATAAAATAACATATATATATATATATATATATATATATATATATATATATATATATATATATATAACATATATATAACAATAAAAATAACAATAAAATAACAATAAAAATAAAATTTAAATTCGGTGTAAATCAATCAAAAATTGGTCTTCACATAAATAAAAAGAATATTAAATATAAAAACGTTAAAAGACTTCATAATACACTACTAAATAACATTTAAACAACATTTAAACGCAAAAAAAAAAAAAAAAAGAAGAAGCACGAAACTCGTTTACCAGCTCTATAACATAAAATTGTTTTTTGTAATCGATGATGAAAAATACTTTTGTTTTACCGGCAACAACATGCCTAGAAATTCTGGATAATTCACAAAAAACAAAAAAACATGCCCGAAAAATGTTCGCTTTAAACAAAAATAGAAGTTTACAAAAAAATTATTATTGTGGATAGCCTTATTTGACTCTGGTATATCTTAGTCATTATTTTGTACTTCCGAGGTTGTTGCAATTAACACATCAAGCAATAATGATGAATAAAAAAAACGAATAAAAAAATTAAAAATAACGACACAGATGGTTTCTAAGAGAACTTT
This sequence comes from Hydra vulgaris, assembly GCF_022113875.1. Taxonomy (NCBI): domain Eukaryota; kingdom Metazoa; phylum Cnidaria; class Hydrozoa; order Anthoathecata; family Hydridae; genus Hydra; species Hydra vulgaris. The sequence continues at coordinate 51,988,481 of NC_061158.1, read as the reverse complement.
AACAGAGCAAGTTTTAAAGGATCGCATTAAATTAAAACTACAAGAAATCAGTTTAAATTTTTAAAGCCTTTTATGAAAGATGTCAAAGCGAAATTTAAAACTAATTTTTTTAAAGATAAATACTTTAAAAAATACAAAAGTTATTTTCTTATATATAAATAAGTTATTGACGTTTTTATTTTTTCTGATAATTTACGGATCACCCGTTTTTACTTAACGATGGATCTCCGGATGCTTTTGTAACAACTAACTTTTGTTCAAAAGTTGTTTAATATTATGATTACTAATTCTATGGAACTAATTTAAAAAGTCAAAATTAATTTGATTCATATTTTCTGCTGTTAATGACAATCTTTTTAACTTTTTTGACATATTTCAAAAAGTGGTTAAGTTTAAAAAAAGGTAAGTTTTAGGTAAGTTTACTGTAAATGTTTATATAATGGCAAACCTACGAAAGAATTAAAATAACAAGTTAAACTTGGACATTTTTTTGAAAGCAACGCCAAATTGGTTCTTGCAGTGATAATCAAAAGGTGGTAATTCTCACAAAGGTGTTCACTTTGAAAATAATAAAGAAGCATGTAAAAATTAATAAAAACTTCATTATAATAGGACACCTATTTAAAATGGCTTTTTTAATAGTCCCAAGTTGTTAAAACACATTATTTGCAAAATGAATAGATAGATCTTGACTCAATTTTGATTGATTTGATCAACAAAAGATGAACACGTGTTAAATAAAATTATACTGTAATGTTGTATTTATATAAACTTTTTTATCTTTTCTTGCTTGAATACATTATTTCATAAGCAGGATCAACGCAAGGCATTTGAAAATTAGCAAAAATTTCATAATTATTAACTAGATTTATAAAATTTTGAAAAAACTCTCTACTTGAATCTATAAAGAAGAAAGGGAACCAATTTATAAACAAAACTAGGATGAGGAAGATTTACTGAATGATTATACTTAATTACAAGGGAAGAGGGGGCTCAAAAAATAATGATAAAGATTTGGATTCTTAATCAAAAAGTGGCAATTGTTTTCTACACCGAAAGTTAAACATTCACATAAAATGCTTTACAATCTAATTTTTCTACATAAATTGATTCATAGAGATTTAGCGTTTTCAATATGCAATTAATTTTATTATAAATTAATGAATATAATTTAAAAAAAAGCAAGTAAAACTTCAGATTTTCTTTATAACGTCCTCACTTAAAAATGTTGTGAACAAAAGTTTTAAACCTTTTGCTCTCTCTGATAAATACTTATTTCATATACTCTTAAAAATATACAAATATATATATGCTTATAGTATACATATATATAAGTTTATAAAATATAAAAAATATATGCTTTTAATTGCTTCAAGTGTTGTGACATCGACATTAGATCATAATAAGCTACTTGATATCTTATCATGAGAAACTATAGATATCACAACTACAACTGATTGAGCTTAGTTTTTGACTAAAAAATGCCACTCAAATTTTTGGTCATAAATTGAAGTGAAATTGATGTAATGATGGTATCAATAGTTTCTCATGGTTTGTTATCAAGTAATGATCTTATTATGATATCACAATAACAGTTGAATATAATAAAACTATGGTTGTAATTTCAACATGTTCATCTCTGATTATTATGTGATAATTATTTGATATCGGAGGATAATCACTTTTTGAATCATAGTAATATCACATTGATCTCGTGTGTTACTTGGGCCCAGATTTTGTGAGGATCGGAAACTTTAACTCAGGCTTTTAAGGTACTTGTAACAACACTGATATCTATAACGCATAAGTTTGGGAAAAAGGTTAAGGTAAAGTTATCTTAGCAAATTATAAGAATACTACCTCACATCAGACACAAATAAATTCATCTATTAAATTGAAAACGAAAAAATTCCAAAAAAAAAACAATAAAAAATGGATTTAATACCAGCATTTTAGCATGGTGAAAGCAGCATTCAACTGAACTGCCCGTCTTTTCAGGTATTAAAAGATTTTAGTTAGCAAATCAACAACCTCTGAGTGGTCCAAAATGGAGTTTTTTACTTCTGATCATTGTCATAAATGATTATAGATGAGTGATAAACTTGTTTTTTTAATGCAGAACCAAAAAGTGAAAGTAATATAAACATACAATATAATTTTTAACATTATTAAAAGAGACTCCAACACATAATACCAACAAAAATACAACAAAGAAAAAAACAAAAATAAAAAGACATCTAAAGTCTTATAAATGGTTAGTAAATTCAAACGAGACTATTCAACCATTTAATATTATACCATACTTTTTATTACCGGTATTGTGTAATATAGAACAAATGATAATGGTATCAACATTATCATTTGCAATTTTAGGTTTATTTTGATTATTATGGTGCTTTGAAAAAGGTGCTCCGGAAATGACGTAGTTATATGATGATCAAAAAAATAGTCAATTTATAATATAGTAGGTAGAAAATTTAGTCGATCGAAATTTCAGTATGTTGAAAAAATTTTATTTTACGTTATAATTACATATAAGTATGAAAAACCAAAATTTTTCAGCTGAACATTAAAACCTTCATATTCTAAGAACTTAAAAATTTGAAAATTAAGTTCATTTTTAACCCACCATTTTGCTGGAGTGAATTTTGGTTATTAGTCCCACAAAAATAGTATAATATTTTTAATAAATAATAAAAAATTTTATAATAATAAACGGCGAAAAAAAGTAATGATTTGAAATTAGGTAAAGTGGCAATTCATGGAAGAAGGACTTAGGGGTAGTGTTATGATGGAAATAGATGGAAATATGGCAAATAAAGTTTATTTCAATATTTTAAAAATTCATGCTGAACTTATTGAAAGTCAGGTTATTGGAAGACATTTATTTTTCAAAAAGATGAAAAACCAAAAACTTTTTAGAAATTATTCGAGTGAGTTAGAAAATGATTAAACTTGGATAAAATGTTTGGCCTCTCCAAATCACCAAATCTTTTTTTAATCGAATTTTTATGGAAAGAAATAAAATAATATGCCAAAAATTTATGGCTATTAGTCCAAAAGATTCTTAGAAAAAACTGATTAATGAGTAAGATTGACAGTAAATGGTATATAAACGGGCATCATTGCATACGAAGATGACGTAATCTTGTTAAGTCCTATAGTTTTTGGTCTTCAAAAAATGTGACCGTTTTCAAACTTATGGAGTGGTTAATTTTATCAAATTAAACACTGAGATAATAGAATTTCTAATTTCTGGAACAAGTTCTGTTTCCAACAATATTATTTAAATTAATAGAACTTCAATATATCTTCAAAGTAAATGAAAACATCTAGGTTTCAATCGGATAATGATATCAATTATGAGAAAAATTGCAACATTTCAAAAACGAAACTTAAATGAGTATATAACTTAGATTCCATCGGTTGCAAAGCTCTAATTGACAGTGGATTTCGTTTTTGCCAGCAAGCTATGGAAGAACTGCCAGCGGATGTTGCAATAGTATTAAGAGAATCGTTCCATTTATGCAACTTAAAAGAACAAAGAGTGGTTTTGATGGAGGAGAATATTCCGAAAACACTAAACCATTTAAGTGTGGAAAACCTACTATCTATTAGCTATCTAGTACATAAGGCTATCTAGTACTTAAGGCTAACAACTTTGAAGTGTTGTTTTACTGGTCGTAATTTTATAAAGTAACTTTTATGTGTATTTTACCTGTAGTTTCATTTACTGGGTGAAAAAGAGAAAATATAGTGTAATATGACAATATATTAATTTAACTTTATTTACTTGGATCATAAAAATTTTTATTTTTCAGGTTATGTGAATAATACTTAAATAAGACCATATTTATTTTATTTTAATGGATTAATATTCGTCAGTCTTTTTTCTGATGAAGAATCAATATTAATTAGATTATACGTCTGAGTATAATATGCAGAGAAAGATTAATAATCAATATAGGAACAAATTTCTGATCCGCAAAACTCTTAACGTCACATTGAAAAAAGTGGCTCTTAATCTTTAAAAACATACAGACTCATATGTGAAATGATAAAGGTGATTAAAAATTAAATATTATTTGAAAACAGAAGCAGGGCCGTCCGAAAGAGATCTTAAAGGAGGATGGGGAAATGTGATTTATCTGCTTTTTGCCGAATAATGACTAAAAAAACCAACTAGCTTGTAAAAAAAAGTCCTCATTTTCTACCATTTAGCAACTGACTAGTAAAGTTCTTGGACAAGAACTTTATTAGGCAGTCGCCAAATTTGCCGATTTTTTTTTCTTCTAATTTTTGTTAGGGGAGGGGGGGGGAGTGACATCCCTATAACCCCCTTCCCCTCCACCTTTTTAGGACGGCACTGAATAGAAGTGGTTATTTCAAAAAAATGGATATAAACTACAATGACAACAAATTTAATTATTAAAACTTATTCAATAAAAAGAAATGTACAACTAAAGTTCTTTTTGTTATGAATATCGTGCTCATTTAAGTTCACGTCTTCTAATCTTACCACATAAATAGGATGAAGGTTTACCTATCAAAAACGTTTATTGCTACTTCAAGGGAGGATAGTTATTCATCCCTAAATAGAGTTTATTTATTTTAAATAGAGTTATTTTCAATTGTATAATTATTTCAATATATATCTGATTATATTTAATCAATATGTAAAATAATACATAAATTATTATATATAATGCTAATATGCATTTATTACAATAAATATTTAAAAAGGAAATTTGCAATTTGAAATTTTCTTTTATCAAAATATTCCTAAATAAAAAAATTATTTAAAAATCTTGAAAATAAATAATCTGAATAGTCATTATTCGGCAAAAAGCAGATAAATCACATTTCCCCATCCTCCTTTAAGATCTCTTTCGGACGGCCCTGCTTCTGTTTTCAAATAATTTTTAATTTTTAATCACCTTTATCAAAAATTTATATCTGTAAAAATTTTTTAGAAAAATTAACACCAGCAAAGCTGCTTGAATGAGAAATATAAGAATTTTGAATTCACCTGTTTTAGAAACTGAAATAAAAAATACTTTTGTGCAATTAGGTTTCGATACTAATTTATTTGGCTGAAAAAAAATTGTCAAGTAAAAAAAATTTTATTTAATGTCATGCTTAGGATCATTGTCTTTGTTGAAATAGTTGTTATCTGAAATTAGTTCCTTGCAACTTTGCTCTGATGAACAAGAATCTTATCACTGATATTGATCCATAATGTCTTTTATTTTGTGAATGCTTGCCCCTATCATGTGCAGCAAGGCTTCCCAAAACGTTTACCTTCTTTTGATGCATAACAGTAGTTTAATATACTCAGATTGATACTTTTTATTACTGCATTTTCAAACACGGAAGATTCAAGCTCATCTAAAGCCAAAAAGAGATTCATCTGGCCAACCAACCTGTCTCAGTTGGCAATCGTCCAGTCTTTATGTTCACTACGCCATTGAAGCTGACGCACGATGATGACTTTTGATAAAAAAGGTTTCCTAATAGCCAATGAGAATCTAAATTTTTTCCCTCATGTAAACGCAAATTATAGTTTTTTTTTTAAAGTTGGTAATACCAGTTTTTAATTTTATCTCAAATGTTGAAATGCGACAATTTTTAAGGACAGCTTAAACAATGGAACTATTTTTTCTTTTTATACTTTTTCTCTTCCTTCCTGTTCCGGATCAATGAGCTGTTTCTCCTATATCATTATAGTTAAGTAATGTTCGTTTTTCCACAAATGATGACATCTTAATTATTCTTCCTATATTGACATCATTTAGAACAATTATTATTTGTTAGCTATATTTAGTAAAAAACTAGTATATTGATTGCATCATTAATGAATACATATGGGATTTTTTACATGTACAACGTAAGGTTTAGATTAATCCTATTTACCTGTACAAGGTAAGGTAGATTAATCCTGTTTACATGCAGTTTTATTGAAATTTTATTAAAAAATGATAATGGCTTTAAGAGTTATATAACCATTGTAATGGAATGAGTTTAAATTAGAAGTTGTCGAGAAAATAAGAATTGATTCAATATGAAAATCGTTTTTAATGTAAACAATAGAATGAAAAAACAAAGTAAAGATCTTATTTAAATAGATATAAATAAATATATATATTTAAAAAAAAATATATATATATATTTATTTATATATATATATATATATATATATATATATATATATATATATATATATATATATATATTTATATATATATATATATATATATATATATATATATATATATATTTATATATATATATATATATATATATATATATATATATATATATATATATATATATATATATATATATATATATATATATATATATATATATATATATATATATATATATATATATATATATATATATATATATAGTTAGTTAGTTAGTTAGTTAATTTAAGTTACACAAAGCTACAGCCTTGTTAAACTCATCATCAGCTGAGTATACTCATCGGTACCCAACTCGTATTTCGGCCACTTTTGTGTGGCATTTACGGTAAATGATGAGTAGATGTTGCTTCGATGACATTATCTGGCAAAGCATTCCATCATTGACTACACGGTTGTTAAAAAACTTATGTCTGATTTTGCAGTTCCTGACAATCTCGCGATGAAATCTGATTCAATGTTGGACTCTGGGTGCTATGCTGCCAGGTATCACGTGCCAATCAATTAGGTTTAAATTGTTGAGAAGATTATATTTTTGAATAAGATCGCCTCTTTTCCGTCTCTCTTCAAGAGTACATTTTATGATTTTACATCGAGTTTTGTAGTCTTTATTTTTCAAAGCATGATACAAACGTGTATTTCTTGATACAAACGTGTGTTTAAGAATTCCAAGCATATTATTTGCTTTGTTTGCAGCTATATTGCACTGTTGAGCATATTTAAAGTTTTCGGAGATTTGAATTCCAAGATCTTTTTCAGAATTTGTGACTTCTAAAACTACTCTATTGGTTGTACCGTCATTTTTGATTTCATCCATAATGTAATCAAATTTTATTGTTCCAGAATTTACATGCAAAACTTTACATTTTTTTACATTTAACTCCATTAGCCAGGTTTGCGTCCATTTAACGATCTCGTCTAGATCGGATTGTAAACCTGCTCGGTCATCATCATTTTCAACAACTTTCATGAGCTTTATGTCATCTGCATACATTTTGCAAATGGCTGATTTGACATGAATTGGCAGGTCATTAACAAATATGACAAAGAGCATTGGTCCTAACACAGAACCTTGGGGAACCCTGCTAGTTACATCAATCCAGTCAGATTTTGATTCTCCAAGTATAACACGCGGCTTGCGGTTTGTTAAGAAGGCTTTTATCCAGATTAGAAGATTGCCATTTATACCATACATTTCAAGCTTTTGCAGCAATCTTACATGCGAAACTTTATCAAATGCCTTTGCAAAGTCAAGAAAAATTAGGTCGACTGGTTTTTTCTTTGATTTGCTAAAAGTCAAAAAGTCCATTGTTTCTAAAAGACTTGTGATGCAAGTCTTTTTTGAAACAAAACCATGTTGAGTTTTGGAAAGCAATTTGTTATTTACCAAATTATTGATTATTACTTGTCTAACTATTTTCTCCATAAGTTTGCATGGAACAGAAGTGAGCGATATTGGCGAGTAATTGGCTGGATCTGTTTTGCTACCATTTTTATAAATAGGTGTAACATTAGCTCTGAGCCAAGATTGTGGAACCTATCTAGATTTTATTGAAAGTTGAAATATGTTTATATATATATATATATATATATATATATATATATATATATATATATATATATATATATATATATATATATATATATATATATATATATATATATATATATATATATATATAATTACTATTATTATTATTATTTTTATTATTAATAATAAATATATATAATATACAGAGGGAATTCTAGGACTATAATAAGGGGGTAAATCCTTAAAAAGTACCAAACTGGCTTCAAAAAAAAAAAAAAAAAAGAGATCCTAAAAACTAAAACTTACCCACTAAATTGTGTCAAATACCCGACTAGCCGACTAAATTCAAATTTAATTTGAAAAAAGTTATTGGTTTAAAAAATTTTTGAATGAAAAATATTTTAAAGTGTTGCTACCAACCCTCGAATATTAAATAGGTCCCAAATATTAAAAAAAAAGATTTCTCAAAATATGTCATGTTGGGTCTCAAACGAAGCAAAGTTATATAAATATTTTAAAAACAATCATCATTTTATAAAAAAAACGTCAATAAAAAAAAATTATAATCAAAAGTCTTGTTAAATTCTCTATTTTTCGTTTTTAGTTAATCTGATTAAACATCGAAAAATGAACAATCAATTGCTTTACAAACTTCTTCAGTCGTTGGCTTTGTCACCATTTCATCCAAAGTTTCGCTTCCTTCTTCTTCTTGCATTTCTTCTTTAACTGCCTCAATGATATCTTGAACAATATCTTTATTTTTCATCACTCCACCCATAATCGAAACGTCATCATCAATTGTTAACATACCTTCGTAAGTAAAATCTTCCGGAACAAGTTCCTCATCACGTTGACGTAACTGATCAATTGAATTTTTTAATGCACAAAAGTATTCTTTATCTTTGTCTAGTACTCCTACTCCTTTCTTATATCTTGCTTTGCGGAAGCAGTTAACAATAATGGTTTTTGAAACTTCATTCCAAAAATGAACAAGCATTTTCATAGCATTAAGTATGGAGATTGAAGGCATTTGTTTTCCGTTATCGATAGTGTTTATGATCTTGTTTTTTAAATTAGTTCAGTACTTACACTTCAACGATCAAATGACTCCTTGATCCATAGGCTGTAAACATGAAGGTTTATTTGTGGAAAGGGGCGAGAGGGGTAGAGTGTGAGCGATTTAAGATTATGTCGTTTTCTCTAACCCAATCTTCAAATAGTTCAGAGGACATCGAGCTCTTTTTTTGCGCACGTTAACGACATTGAGTGTTTCTAATTCCTTTAAAGCAACGGGGTTTGTTTGATTTCCCAATAACAAACATTTAAAGTTTTTCTACACACATGTTAGCTGCAGCAACCCCATTTAGTTATATCTTGCAATTCCTACCTCCACTACATTTCTCACCTTTCGAATGCATTTTTTTTTTGAAAGTACTTAATAAAACCAACCGAACTCATCTGCATTGAATATATCACGCAAGTTATAACAAGGCAATATTGTCGGCAAAGCTTTTTCCCTCCAAGGAGCGGTCATTTCATTAGTAACATCATGACTTTTACCTATGAAAAATAAAAAAAGCAACTTTAAAATCAGCATAAATTTTATTAGCTATGGTTTAGGACTTTATTTGCTTTTCATGCAGTGCGTTGTAATAAGCCAAAACGTAGTAATGGCTTTAAACAAATTAAAACAAAAGAATTGGATTAATAATTTATTGGTTTATTGGCGATGGAATAGAAATGAGAGCTTCATGCTTACACTGTAAAAAAACTCCGTAGTATTTACCAGACTTTCTCCGTTGTTTTCTTACGGAAAAAATCCGTTTTCAATAAATTACGGTCTTTTACCTATACTTTTAAGAATTTTGACATTATCACATCACTTTACATTATTTTGTCCGTTTTTATGCTAAAGAAAATTTCCGTAACTTTAAATTACGGACTTTAACCGTATATTTTAGTGTACTTGCCTCTAATTTACAGAGCGCCATTTTTCCACGAGGAGAATATATGAACGTTTATATTATTTCAAATTAAAAATTATATATATATATATATATATATATATATATATATATATATATATATATATATATATATATATATATAATATATATATATATATATATATATATATATATTAATATATGTAGGTTAATAGATGTCTGTAGGTTAATAGATGACAGACAAGTTGAATGTAAGTTAACACGATCAGTAAAATTTGGTGATAAACCATTATCGACTGTAAAAACACTTGCAAAAAAGTTATTAAAAATACAGGATATTTCTTCTTTATCATGACAAAGGGTATTATCGGATCGACGAATGTCATTGAGTTTACTACAGATTTTGAGTTTTCCATTGACAAAATTAAAGAAATTGCCAAGGTTGTCTTTGCGTATCATCTTAAGTTCTTTTGCTGCATGATACTTTCTAATGGAATCAGAATTGTGCGGCAATTGATTTATAAGCTGCTTTGTCATTAGGTTTACCTGTTACTTTTGATCTTTTCCATGCTATTGCTTTGTTATTTATCAACCTTTTAACATAATAAGGATAGTGTATTTTATGTGATAATTTATGCTCTTCACAGACTCGCACTTTAGGTACATGTTGTGTAATAATGTTACTTAGTATAGTAGAAAAAGTATGCCAACAAGCTTCAATATTAAAACCTGTTTGAAAGATAATACTCCGATCGACCGATTTCAGATATTTATTGATAACTTGGTAATCTGCATTTTTCCAACAGAAGAACTGTTGCACTGAAACTTCAGTTTTATTATATAAGCAGCTCAAATTAGGAGTGAATATGATTACATTATGATCACTAGTACCAATAGATGGTTCAATTCAGAGATTACTTATAAATAAAGAGGAAGAACTCAAAATAAGATCTAAGATGCTATTTTCTCGAGTTGGTTGATGAACATGCTGAGTGAGACTAAATCTGTTTAAAAAATGTAAAAAAGAGTTATGTATAACACTATCTGGACCATGACAATAGTGCCAATCTATATCAGGTAAGTTAAAATCTCCTAGTATGACCACATTTTTTTTGGTCGAACACAAAATAGAGAAATATTTTACACTACTCTGCATATAGTCAATAGCTTCTTTACCGAAACCCCCACTGCGATAACAGCCAATAATTCTGAACGACTGACCATTAAAGTTTAAATCAGCACATACAATTTCTAACTCATGAAACTCTGGTGGTATGTCCATTTTTGTAAATTGTATAAAACTCTGAAAAAATATTGCTATTCCACCACCTTTACTACTTCTGTCACAGCGAAGAACAGTGTAAAACCTAGGACATAATAGACTGTCAGGTATATATATATATATATATATATATATATATATATATATATATATATATATATATATATATATATATATATATATATATATATATATATATATATATATATATATATATATATATATATATATATATATATATATATATATATATATATATATATATATATATACATATATATATATATATACATATATATATATATATATATATATATATATATATATATATATATATATATATATATATATATATATATATATTATATATATATATATATATATATATACTATCAGGCATTCCCAGGAAAGGCGTGTGGTCGCACGCCTTGTTTGTCCACGCATAGAATAAATTTTTCTGACACGTTTTATTATTATGCGTTTCAAGAATTCGCGCCAAAATAAAGCTAAACGAAAGTACCGCAAAAATGCAAGCAATCTTAAAGTAAATAACAGAAATATGTTTGTGCTTTAAAATTAAAAAATTAATGTATATTATTAAAAAAAAAGTTTACCTATATTTTATATTTTTATTTTTTTAGGGTGGTAGTTATTTAAAATATGAAAAATCAAATCAATAAGAAAAATCAAAACGAAAAAGATTAATGTTTAAAGAAAATAAAAGGACCTTTTAATGTAAAATTTGGTTATGACTTTTTTCAGTGAGTAATACATTAAAATTCACGCTAGAATTATAAACAATTTTTAAATGTTTCGTAAATACATTTAAATGTTTAAATGTATTTATTTTAATGTTTGAATGTATTTCCGGTGGGAAATCGGCTAGCGAATAGTTAGCTATAATCGTTACGATAAAGACTGTGATTTGCAAATCACAGCGAAAAGCTAGCGATCCTCGTGGTCAAATTTGACCACGAGGATCGCTAGCTTTTTTAAGTTACCAAAAAGCTATCGATATTTTTAAAGATAAAGACAGCGATTTGGCTAAGAGGACAGTTAGCTTTATAAGCTGAAGATCCACTGGCTATTGTACCTAGCTTCATATCGTAATAAAATCGTTGTCTAAAAAATTTTGATATGTAGCTATCAACCAGCTATAAATTTATAGATATTTTATAGCTAGCTACAAGGCTACGATGTGTAGCTAGCGACACATTGCTACAAAATCGCAATGTTTAAAGTTCAATTATTTTCATAATTATAATAGACTCAACACTAAAAATCGAATTTTTAAAGATGTTAAAGACATTTGCAAAACATAAAATAAGAAAAAAAAATCGCTTGAAAATCGCTATGAAGCTAGCTAGTCGCTAGCGACTAGCTAGCGACTAGCTAGCGAAAACACGAAAACGATTGCTATTTATTAGTAAAATATGTTTTTTTTTTTTTAAATGAAAGAAAATTTTTTTGTCAAACGGTTTAGTTGCTTATTTTGCAATCATTAATTGACATTGTGAACGAGTGTTAATTTATAATAACGCCCCGAAGGAACTGTTTTCGTAACAATGACAACAGAAGCAATGCAATTATTTTTTTAACTTCTTTCGTAATTACAAAATTATGCAATTGTATAATTTCAACGTAATAAAAGGCGAGCATTGACTCAGTATAATCAGTTTTGAATAAGTCGAGAAAGAACTTTTTTCACATTAAAAATTTGTTATGTTTAAAATCTCAAATAATGTATTTAATAATTAAAACAGCAATTTATTTTCTTGTCTAAATATTGAGTATTAAAGTCATTGCCTTTGCATAAACCTTCGTAAAAACTAAATTAAATAAAAAAGTTTAACCAAATTTGTCTAGCGTAAATAATGAATCAGTTTTTTAATACATTGTCTGATAAAGTTCGTGAATAAATTACTTATCAACTCTTTTTACTTTCGTGAAAACTTTATGACTTATCGTCTTTTCCTTGACTTGTATCAAATTTCGTAGCTGAAAATAGCAACCCTAATAAAAGAAACCAAAAACATTATAAAAATTTTGAAAAAAATGTTACAAGAATTTTTTTTTTTTTCAATTTTTTTTTATTATCAAAATATTTTTCTTACATCCAATTTCAATTTTATACTTTGTTTATACTTCGTTTCATTTTTTTAATATTATTTTTTATTTTCTGTGGATAATTTTCGCTTTCTTACCAAATAATGCCACGGTCACGTTTTCTGAAAAATTTATTCTAAGCGAGGACAAACAAGACGTGCGACCGCACGCCTTTTCTGGGAAAGCTTGATACTATATACTATATACTATATATAATATATATATATATATATATATATATATATATATATATATATATATATATATATATATATATATATATATATATATATATATATATATATATATATATATATATATATATTATTTTAAAATGCAAAATTGTAAATAAAATTTGACTTATGAGTAAAAGAAAAACTTTTTTTTTCAATGCTTTAAGATCCTTTTCTTATGAGTTGATTATTTTTAGTACTTTCTTTTATATTTTAATGAATTCTTTTATATACTATAAAAACGTAACACTATGAACTTTTAAAAATTCAATACATAAGGAAAGGTTCTTAAACCATATAAATCCTATATAATTCAGGAAACAAATTTTCAGAAGTACCTATCGACAGGTACTTCTGAAAATTATATATATTTTTAAAAATAAATAATAAAGATGCTGTTATATATAGGTATAGATATTTATTGAAGATATAGCTTCAATAAATATCTATATATAACAGCATCTTTTTTATTCATACATTCAAAAAATTAATATTCTGTCAGAATAAACAAATACTCAGAATAAAGAGATACACTTAATGAAAAACAGAATGAGTTCATCTACTTACTGAAAAAAATATATAATAAATTTTGTAATGTGATATAGTTCATTCATTTTTTTAATTTAAATCGTTAGGAAGATTATAATAAGAAGTACAATTGTAAAGAGTGTGATATGGCACTACCTGCTATTAATGCTTATGTTAATCATTGTCGTTTACATTCCATTGAACCACGTTGCAGGCTTGCATGCTGTATGTCTGGTTGTTTTCAAAGTTTTTCTACTATTTGGAATTTTAAAAAACATATCTACCGTGATCATGGTAAAATAAAATTTAATGCAAGACTTGCTACTTTAAATAATAAAGGTATTTTATTTTCCTGTCAAGTTCTCATGTGTGGTGCAAAATGCAAGGATCACTCTGCATTGTTTATTTAAAAGATCATATTAGGAATGGTACAGCAATTCAATGCCCATATATTGGTTGCAAAGCAAAATTTAAAATTGTGTCTTCTTTTTCTAGCCACAAACCTAGGAAGCGTATGAATCTTTTATGTAAAAAGGAATCTTTTGTTGCAATTAATAGAGACAGAAATGTACCCACGTCAATTGGAGATTTTCTAGTACCTAAGATTGTTGAAACTCACGACAGTCGAGAAAAAATTGTTGTAAATAACCTGCAAGCAGAATCTTTAACAAGAGTATCATACCATGAATCTGTCAGTAAGCTCAGTGATGAAGATGTGTCTGTAGAGGGCGTAAAGTTTAACTCTGTCTTTAATGTTTTAAAATTTTATCACGTATGTAATCCTGGCTTACTTCCATGCCTTGGACATGATCTTTTTGAAGGTATTGTTAGCTTTGATTTGCCGATATATTTAACATACTTCATTAAGAAAAAGAAATGGTTCAATTGGGATGCTTTAAACAAAGCAATTCAAAACTTTCATTATCTTAATTCTGATTATTCTGTTAAACCTTGCCCAATGAAACCAATTAGTTACCATAAGTTATGTGGATCTGCTTGTCAGAATTGGTGTTTTTTACGGGTTCTCCCACTTCTTATAGGACAGTTTATAAATGGCACAGCAGACAAAGTATGGGAACTAGTTATTCTTTTAAGACTGATTGTTCAATATGTGACCGCTCCAAAAATAAGTGAAGGTCAAATTTGCTATCTCAAATGTTTAATTAAAGATTATTTGACACTGAGTTTTTTCCCTGATATAGCTTTAGGTCCTAAGCATCACTATCTTGTACACTATCCTGACCTTATCATACAGTTTGGCCCACTTATAAGACTTTGGACATTAAGGTTTGAACAAAAGCATCAGTTTTTCAAGCGTGCTATTCGTCACAGTCCAAACTTCATCAATATTACATCAACACTTAGTAAAAAGCATCAACTTTTACAAGCATACAATTCTTCCATTACCCTATTTTCTAATGAAGTTATTGCAGAAAAGTTACATCCTCTTTTGTTTTCCGCGTACTTAACTAGCATTGGTGATGCAATTCATCTCTGCGGGTTGCGCAAATATTGTCAGGTGTCAGTGGAAGTTGAAATAAAAGGCACCTTGTACAAATCTGGTATGATTGTAGTTTTAAATGAATGTGAAATAAGTGTTGTTGCTGTTGGTATCATTGTGCTTATCCTTGTCAATAATAGCAAGCTTCCTTTTTTTTTAGTGCAAAAAAGAGAAGCACTTTATTTGTCTGATCTTGGTATCTTCCAGATTTTGGAAGATTCTCCCACTAAGTATTTATGCATAGCATCAGAAAGCTTATACGACTATTTTTCCGCTTTCATTTTATATAGTGAACAGCAAGTTTATATAGTGAACAGCAAGTTTTTTTGTTTTGAAACACCAGGTATTTGATAAGTAGTAGAAAGAAGTGGTACTTTTCGGTATTTTTATTGTTTAATTATTTTACATATTTTTTACTTTAATGCTTGTTCTTCTCTATTTTGTTAATACAGTGCTTAGCAGTAACATAACTTTTTTTTTCTTTAGAAAAAAAAATTTATTTGTATTTGATTTTTGAATTTAATTTTTATTTTTTGATTTTTTGAGTTACATTCTTTTATTTCTATGATGCTTATTTTATTATTCTCTGTTTTATTAAATTAGTACATAGAATTAGCATAACTTTTTTTTCATCTTAAAAAAAATTCATTGCATTAGATTTTTGAATTCACTTTTAATTTGTTTACTTCTTGAATTACATTCTTTTAATTTTTATTGTTTATTTTGTTTTACTTTTAATATAATTTGATAATTTCTTTTCTTTGTATTTATTATTAATTTATATTACAATATAATATAACATGTATAATATACATGTTATATTATATTGTAATATAAATTAATAATAAATACGAAGAAAAAAAAATTAGTAAAAAAAATATATACATGAAAATTAAAAGCAGAGAAAAAAACTTGAGAAGTGTTTTTACTAATTTATTACTGCTCTGTTCTTCAAGAACATTGAGCACTCTACTCTTAAAGTTTATATATAGTTCACATATTTACATTTATATATATATATATATATATATATATATATATATATATATATATATATATATATATATATATATATATATATATATACACTTATATAGCTTTAATTATTAACAACAAAATGGCATTAGGTGATAAAGATTTTATGAAGAAGACAATAATGTTTATTCTCCCAACCTTTTCTAGTGAAACATAAGAGCTTGTTGTAAACAGGTTAATTGATGATGTAGGTGTGCAGAATATTGGTGATTTTGTATTTGTTATTGAAGAAGACTTTGGCACATTTTTAAAGCCTATTCAAATAAGAAAGCTACTTGCAGCATGGAAAGAAGGTATATATTAAATAGAAAGTATATACTAAATTATCGCTTACTACTGACCTTTCATGGAAACCATATATACAATTGATTGCTAAATTAGCTTCTGCTAATTATGCTTTTCTTTATCGTGCTCGCCATTTCCTTATTTCTGATTCCATTCTCTACGTCTACAAATCTCTTATTCGTCCCTGTATGGAATACTGTTGTCATATTTGGGCTGGTTCTTCTAACGATTCACTTTCTCTTCTTGACAAGGTCCAAAAACGCATTGGAAATGTTGTTGGACCTGGACTATCTGCTAAGCTTGAACCTCTTTCCCATCGTCGTAAAGTTGCATTTCTTTCTCTTTTCTACAAATGCTATCATGGTCACTGCTCAAAGGAGTTATCATCTCTAGTTCCATCAACTAAAGTTTATTCTCGTTTTACTCGTCATTCAGCTAAGTCTCATTCGTTTACTGTATCTGTCCCTGTATGCTCTAAAAACTTTTATTCATCTAGTTTTTTTCCCCGCACTTCAATCCTTTGGAACTCTCTCGCATCTTCATGTTTTCCTAACTCATACAACCTTCAACTTTTCAAGTCTTCTGTCAACCGTTTCCTTGCTCTATAACTCTGTTCTTTTTTTTCCTAGTAACTCCCAACTTAATAGTGGTTGCTTGCAGCCTTGTTGGGAGTGAATGCAAATGAAAAAAAAAAAAAAAAAATTGAATATTATGTTAGATGTATTTTTCTATTTACTTTTTTGTAGTGAAGTCTTTAAATAAGCGCAATTAAAATATATACTTGTTACCGATTTATATTTAAGTTATTTAAAATTATTTATATTATATTTAAGTTATTTAAAATTATTTATATTATATTTAAGTTATTTAAAATTATGGTTTTTGACTAAGTTATTTTTAGAGTAGAATTTTTGATGTTAAAATTTGTTACATTATTATTTAATTAAAATATTGCAATTAATAATTAATACTATATTCATTAATTTTAATTATAATTTTTAAAAGGAAATTCTACCATCGAAAGTTTTCCTGAGGTTCATGCTATGTTTCCGATTTCAACGCAACATGGAATTGTATCTACATCTAGAAATGTAACTACATCTGAATCTTTTAGTGTTATTCTAGACAATTGGGTAGATGTTTTTAATGTACCATGGGAAAAGCTACCAGCTGAAATTATAGATTTACTTGAAAAAAATGCTCCTCTTTGGCCAAAACGCAAAAGTACAATGATCAGGGTCATTTGTGATGATATTATAAAAATTACAAGAAAACTAGGTCGTAAAAATTTGGAGAAAATTGCATAATAAATTGTTAGAAAATATCCCATTTCTCTAGAGGATAAGTTTGAAAATCAGAGAGTGGGGACGGGATGCAGCTCTTTTGTGAAAGAACTAGAGGCTCGTGTTGAAAATATTAATAGGCTACAAGCTCCAAACCCATTAAAATAAAACTTTGCTGCAGTAAGTTATGTAATGGACGAGGAATTAAAAGAAACAAAAATCAAGCCGAAAGATAGTTATGGTTGCATTAAGTGGCTGCTAAAACTTGATGAAAATGAAACTGAAAAAAGTCAGAACGAACATATTGGGTGGTTGCAAGATCATCACAATCTGCCCTCTTCATTATGGAAAATTTACGAAATAGAAAGATTGCAGTTGTTAACTTATGCTTCACAGCGTGCTGATATAATAGGAATAAATCTACTGAAAATTGTTTCATTAGTGGCTAAATGGCCATTTTTATTCAAAGCCAATTGGTTTTTACATCATTTAAAAACATTGACTGGTGCTGACATATTTGAAGCTTTTATATTTGAAGAAAATCTTAAAATTAAATCTAGCGTAATAGTCAGGTTTTTGCAACGCCAAAATGAAATGCAACAATCCATGAATGAAATAACATTAGCTGGGCAAGGTCATGTGTTAGCACCACTTGTTTCTGTAATTTTAGGCATTTGCCAGTTTTTTAAAAAATCTTTTAAGTTTTTGTTTCATCAGACTGTAGTAAATATTTTTTCATTGATTTTTTACAATTTTCTCTTCCTTGATTAAAAAAGTTGAAAGAATTTAATATATTTTGTCTGCTTATTCTATTAAAAATATATTTATTTAATGTTTTAATACTTGTAGGAGCATGCAAATGCAGATGATATTGAAAAAGACATTACTCTTCCACTTTCTCCTTGCATTGTTTTTGCTGGTCACAATATATTATTTTCGCTACTAACTTTTTAATAAGTTTGTTGAATGTATTTATAAAAAACATGATTTCGATTTTGTTTTCTTGTTTAGAAATTGTTAATTTTGTTAATGTGAAATGATAAGAAATTTTACTTTTTTATGGTTGTTTTTCTCAACATTTATTTGTCCATATAGGAACATGTATATTCAAGTGTAATAGTTTTCACATGGTTGTTGATCGGCATGTTATAATAGATAATCTTGCAAATTCTCTTTTATCATTGGTTGTTCTTCTTTCTGCGTATTATGTGTTAAATGTTAGCTATAAGCTAATGTTTATTCATACTTGTTTATAAGAAATTTATGAAAATCCCTGCTTTTTCATTTTACTTGCAACGTATTCTCTAACATCTACTTCTACCCTACCCTTTTCTTCTAAATCACTGCATCCTGATCACCTGCAACTGTATGCTTTACATGCTCGCCCTACATAATATTTTCCACATTACTTTATTTTTCTTTTATTAATGTAATTAATGATTTATTAATCTGATCTAATTATTATGTAGATGTATTGCAAAAACAAATCCAGAAAAAAGGTAACAAAATCAAGAAAAAAACTGGTAAAAAACAATATGTCGGAATACACCCAAAAATTTTGAGTTTCGTAAACCAACTTAGCGCTGTTTGAATGGACAGATCAGAAATAGGTAAAAAGACGTTTTGTTTATATTTATTAATTGTTATAATATAATATATCTAATTTGTCATAATATAATATTTGTTTTTTATATATATTGTATAATATACAAAATATAATATATATATAATTACTATTATAATAAAATTTGTTTATAATTTAACAACGTATATATTCTATTTATTTTTGACTTGCGCATACACTCTGTGAAATGAGTTAACTAACTATTAACGGAGTTTTTCCGTTAATTTGAACGGAAAAAATGAAATACGGAAACCGTTACTTTTACGGAGAAAGTGCTGTTTCTTTGCTGCCAGACTTTCTCCGTTAATTAAGTACGGAAAAAATGAAAAACGGAAACCGTGAATTTTACGGAGGAAGTTCTGTAAATTTTTTTACGGACTTTTTCCGTTAATTTTTACCGTTATTTTTTACGGCGAAAGTGCTTTGCTGCCGGACATTCTCCGTAGAATTTACGCCGAATTTTTAAACAGTGTATTATTAGACAAATTTTTTAGATAAATGACTGAAAAATTAATAATAAAAATGGAACTCCTTTTGGAAAAGTTTGATTTTTTTTCGACTTCTGAATATATTGTATTTTTTTCTTTTGACCATACAGACAATGCCTGCTTTGGAATGCCATATATCTTTGATATAGATACGGACGAGTCTTCTTTGTCGAGTTCTTTTAGTATTTTTTATTTTTTTGTTATAGTTCTACTTGATAACTTTCTTTTAGCAACCTTTGATATTTTTAGTAAATAAAGCTTGATCGAAGTATAACCGAATCAAATATATCAGTGATATGTTTAGTTCGTTAAATTATGTTTGACGCAAAAGTTAATTATTTTTCGAAGTTCTAAGTTTTAAATTTTAATTGATAATTTTGAATTTTTAACTTAATAGTTATTAATAAATAGAATTAAATCGAAACTTAACTAAATCGTAATATCTCCGTGAAAATTTTTAGCTATGCTTAATTATATTTGACGCAAAAGTATTTTATTACGATCGTTTAAAGTTTGGAATTTTTATTGAAGTGTTGGAAATTTTGTTATTATATGCACTTATATGCAATTCAAAATGAAAGTCCTTGTTAAACGAAGTTTTTTGCCGAAAGGACCTCAAAAAACAGTACGAGTTAGCGAATTTTCCGACTTAACCAGGGTACGACTTAAGCGGAAGATTTGGCAGTAAGTTGATAGAGAATGTTCAAGGGGAATTGAAATTATCCGAAGTCTGAATTAGTCTTAAGCATATGCTCATATAAGAGAAAAAGGTGCGAATAAAAAAGCTTTAACTCATAAAACTCATAAATATATATATATATATATATATATATATATATATATATATATATATATATATATATATATATATATATATATATATATATATATATATATATATATATATATATATATATATATATATATATATATATATATATATATATATATATATATATATATATATATATATATATATACCCTTACGGATAATTCCCATGAAAAAAACCCATGGAAAAACCATGGTTATTTGGAACACGTTTTCATGGAAAACCCATGAGTTTTCATGGGAAACCCGTGAGTTTCTCATGAAAAATTCCATGAGTTTTTCATGGAAAAGTGTTCCAAATACCATGGATATTCAATGAGATTTCCTTCCATGAAAAAAACATGGAACTTTCATTGGTATTAGGAACACCTTTTCAAGGAAAACTCATGGATTTTTCATGATAAAAAAGCATGATTTGTTTTCAAGATTTTTTGATCTAATGTTATTTGAATTCTCATATTAAATCTTAAAAGCAAATTTTATCACACTATTATTGAGTTCTCTTATTCTATAGGATCGCTTTCTCCAAATAAATTCAATAAACAAAATAAAATTTAAATCTTGTTAGATCCTACAAATCTTTGAAAAATAATAGCTATAATGCACCTAAAACATCAAAACTTGACTTCCCCACCATATTTAATGCATGCATATGTATAACATACTGAAAATAAAGTAATATAATACTATAAATGATATACATAGTGATAAACAATTGAAATATATCAAGAAAACAATTTTTTTAGAAAATAAAACAATTTACATGTTTATTATTTTATTTTAACTATTTGATAAAAATAGTATATATAAATTTGATAATAACTTCAAGTTTTAACAAGTTAAAAAGAACCATCAACACAACATATTCAATCCAAAAAAACATTAAGCCCATTTATAAGTGTGACTGCACTGTGTCAGTAGAAACAGGTAGATGTCAAACAAAGTACTATTTACATTTTGATATTCATTATATTTTCACCGTAGTTAGTCTCATTCTCCATTTCACCAATCTAGACAATACATCATACAACTATTATATACATTCTAACTAGTTTTCTTTATTTACTGATTCATTTTACTAATAATTATTATCGATTATAACTTACTTTATAATTTGGCATTATACACAATTATGAATATTGCCAAATGTTAGGTAACATTTATATAGAAAAAAGTAGCAATGAATATATCATTATTTATAAATAACATTTATTAGATTAATACCTCTTTTTCGCCTAAGCTATCTGCATTATGTACAACATCGTTTATATTTCCAGTCAAACATTCCTGCCTATAATGTAACTTAATTAAAATGATTTATTCAAACTAATACATATATAAATGTTACCTACATGTTAGAAACATTTATATAGAACAAGGCAGCAACAAATATTATACTATATATTTATTTTTGAAATAAAAAAAAAAAACTTACTTTTTCTTCTGAGCTATCTGCATGATGTACAACATCATTTACAAACCTGTTTTCTTTGTTTTAGTTATTTAATGTAGATTAAAACTAAACGTTTATTTGTTGTAAACCAAATAATAGTTATTTGGCAAATAATTTGCCAAGTAAGCATTAAAATTCAAACTGGTTTACTTGACATACTTGCTATACTATTGCAAGTTATGCAAAGCTACTGTAAACAGTTAAAATAAGTATATACATAAATGATATAAAATTAAATATAACTAAAAATAATCTATTTAATAATGCATTATAATATGATAAATATATCTAGTTGCTTATGTCTGTATGCTTAGTTTGAATCATATAAATGTGATGCATTATAACAAACATATCATTTATAGTCTTACTAAACACAAAAAAACAGAAGAATGCAGTAATTATTGTTTACTCAAGTTAAAAGTAATCGTAACTGTACGAGCTATGACGCCATCTTTAAAAGCGCATTCGTAACAACCATGGCACAGCATAAGCTATGAAAAAAAAACCCATGGGATTTCAATTTTCAAGAAATTCACCCATGGAAATTCCATGGAATTTCCGTTTTTTATGGGAAAACCATGGTTTACTCATAGAATTCCATGGGTTTTCCATGGAATATTTCCGTAAGGATACATATATATATATATATATATATATATATATATATATATATATATATATATATATATATATATATATATACATATATATATATATATATATATATATATATATATATATATATATATATATATATATATATATATATATATATATATATATATATATATATATATATATATATATATATATATACTTATCTTGAAAAACTTTGTATATTGTAATTTTTCGCTCTTCCGTCGCAAAAGGTTGTTAACCCGTTGTTTTTACAATTTGTTGAATGCATTTTTTGCTATTCTAGACTCTATTAAAGTTAACTGGCTTTCACTGTAAATTTGTATTTGGTCTAATATTAAAGTTAGGAGAATTTTACTAATTTGAAATTTATTATAATTTAAAGGTGTAAACATTTTTGTGAACCCTTTAATCTTTTTTTTCTTATGAGTAGTTCTTTATATTTTTAAACTGGAATTATGTTTATAAGTTGAAAGTTTAAATTTTTTTTTCTATACCTTTTAGTTTAATTCACTTTTTGTTGAGAGCAAGCATTTGTAATTTTAAATGAACCACGTTTTTGTTTCAGATGTAAACAAGTCAATTAAAATTTTTTTCAAACTTTTTTTTTTTTTTTGAGGCCGGGGGGTGGGTTATTAAATATTGACGTAATTTGACAAGTTGTTGACGAGGGGGATGTGCAGGAGATTAAAATTGCCGGAAAATTGTTGACGTAATTAATGGACAGCTCCAAAGATACCTTCAATATAATATAATATATAAAAAATAATAAATAAAACATTGTATGTAAGTATACAATATATAAAATAAACATATAAGTTCATTAACCAAAGATTTTATAAAACAAAATAAATTAAAAATGCGACTTAGTTACTGCTGTTTGACTTATCCACTCGAATAACTGTCATTAAATTGTTAACCACATTATTACACAGCATAAGTACTCAATGATATTTTTTTTATTTGATAAACCGGTTTTTCAAATAAATAAAACATAATCGAGTACTAAAACCCGATCCGCTGATAAACAGCAATCTGTGCAACGGGTACTGACACCCGACCAGCTCAAAAAGTAAGACAATTATTACTGCAAATTGTTTTAAATTATTATTCTTTAAACATTTCAATATGCTTTTTATTGCAAGTTATTGTTATAATCATTTATAAAGAAATTAAATAATATTAAAATTAAAAAAAAAGATTTCTAATCAGTCCTTGCCGATAAGATAAAATGTTCAAACAATTCTATTCATTAGTAATTGTTTTAAAACTTTTACGGTATTTATTCAATAGACGGTAAGAAAAGAAAGTTTTTTATTAATAATAAATCCTTAATAACTTTTTTATAAAAATATATATATTTTTGTAAATATAGAACTTACATAATTCTCCAATTTTTAAGCAATTGATTAGAAATATTTTAAAATAAATTCAGTTAACGCTTTATGGGTGGAATATCTAAAGTTTTTTAAATCTAACTTAAAACTCTCTTTACGCTTAGTGTGACTTAATAAACCATAATTCGAATGATAAAAGAACGATTATAATAACAATACTACCGAAACTAATTTCGTTAGCAAAATAAATCATTAAAGTTTATTTATTTTTTTCACAGATGCTTAACCACCTTAAATAATGGCTAAAAAAACTGAATTTTCTCTTCCGGATGCTTTAGATAGGTTTGGTTTACCCATTTCAGTAACAACAAGTAAAAAATGCCAGTTGAACGGAGGTTTTGTATTTGAAGCTGGAACGAATTTTACAGTTTTGCAACGGGAACGTATTCAGCTTTTGTTTGGAACAGACTGGAATGGAAATATCTTCCGCCTAAATACGCGTCAAAAAGCTGATCTTTATGTTGACATTTTAGATGAAATATATCCAACTGATTTAATGGATATCATAAGTTTCTTTCCAAATATAAGTTACATTCTTTCTAAGTTTTCTCACGATAAAGAATTTTACAGACTAGATGAACAAAATGAAACATTTAAAGACTTAAACCATATAGCTTTGATATCGTCTACAGGTCAAACCTTTTATTATTCGTTAAAATCTTTATTGAACAAAAATCTCTTTGTATTTGTGTATCGTAAAGAGACCACCAGTCTTGAAGTGCTTTTATCTAGAAAATCATTTGCAGGAACAAAAGTTCGGTTTATTACAGGTTTAGAAGGTCAAGTTCCAAGTGGAAATGTTGTTCTTGATGGTTTGTATGTATATGATTCTGTTTTAACTGTAACAACACCAAAAAACTATCCAAATAAATTGCTATACGAAATGTTTCAGCTTGATTCAAATATTGCAGTATTTATTTCAAATGAACGTGAACCGTTGCATCTTGTCGGATTTGGAGAATATGGTTCTAGAGAGTATATTATCAAAATAGCGGAGATAATATTTTCTATTCACTTTGAAATTTACACTCCTATATTTTACGGGCAACTTCTCACAGACTTTTTATTTGTAAATCAAGTAAAAAATGATAGTTATTCAGACACAGTATGTGAGTTTGACACTACGCAAGTTCCAATTTCAAAAATAAACAACAATTTATTAGAGATTAAAAAAGATATTGACAAAATTATTGCGTTTAAACCCAGTCCTCTGCGTTTGCAATCCACACCAGATAAATTAACACTCGAAAGCAAAAGCAAACTTGAAAAATCAATTTCTAGTTTAAATTCATCTTTTTTAAATCAAAGAGCTTTAATTCAACCTTTTTGTCTTAATAATGATGATGATGATGATGATGTTTTTAAAAATTCAGATAACGAAGATGAAATTTCACTTGGTCAAGTTGAAAGAACAGAGAGAGCAAATAGAAGAAAAAGTAGTTATATTAAAATGAAAAGTGAATCATTTGATTTGATAAAAGTAAAAAAAGAAAAGTTAACTGACTCAAATGGTTTTAATCAATTCTCTGAAGCATATGAAAAAGCCAGTGAAAATTCTTTTTACGGGTATGATACATTTTATCAGGCGTTAAAACAAAAAGATAAAGACACATCAAAAAGTGGTGTGTTTTATAATAAAACCTTTGAAAATAACGTAACGCAACCAATTTTTCCGGTATTACATCATATAAATACTTTTGATAATTCTTTATTTGAAAATATGAACAAAACAACAGACTTACATTGCAGCAGTAATATTATACACTCCGGGATCAATTCACTTGGTGAAAAAAGTTGTAAAACTAAGTCAAAAAATGATGCGATGAAAAAAATTGCTGAATCAAAAAAAAAAAAAAAAATGAAACTGTTTGCTGCTAAAAAAAAAACTTTAAATAAAACAGTTTCAAAAAGTGACTCGTGCATTCCTCAATGTATTGAGAATGAAAATTTTCTAAATACTCATCTAAATTTTACAAGATCGAGTAATGACTTAAACATTAGCTCCATGAGTGTTGCTAATAAGAAACAAAAAACATTAAATAAAACGCTTTCAAAAAGTGACTCGTGCGTTCCTCAACATATAGACAAAGAAAAAAGTTTATATACTTGTCTAAATGATTGCAGATTAAGCAATGATATTAGCACTGCCTACACAAGCGTTTCTACCAAGAAAAAAATATCATTAAATAAAACGCTTTCAAAAAGTGACTCGTGCATTCCTCAATGTATAGACAATGAAAATAGTTTGTATACTTGTTTAAATATGCCAAGATTAAGTAATGGTATTAGCACTGCCTATTCTAGCTTTGCTAGTGAGAAAAAAAAATCATTAAGTAAAATGCTTTCAAAAAGCGACTCGTGCATTCCTGATTGTATAGACAAAAAAAGAAGTTTATATACTTTTCTAAATTTCTTAATATCGAATAACAAAAAAAAGATAAAAAAGCAGCTTTCAAAGAGTGACACGTGCATTCCTAATAATGTGGAGAACATAGAAAAATTTTATGCTTTCGTAAAAAGCTCGAGATCAACAGATGATGTCAGCTCGGGGTCATACAATGCGGTAAAACTAAATAACGTTAGTAACGAATCACAGAGAGAAATCGAAAGTTTAAAGGATATTTTTAGATGTTCAATCGAAGATATAGGAAATAGGTTGCATGGATTGAAACTCGGTAAGTTTGTCAAAAAATTTAAACAACAAATGATTAATGGCAAACTGCTAGAAAGGTTATCTGAGGAGGCACTACGTGAAATAGGTTTAACGCATTTCGAAGCTCGTAAATTATATAAATATGTTCACGGGTGGAGAGTTAAAACAGTAAGCTTCTCAAATAATTTGGAAAATTCTCGAGTAACTGATTGGTCAGTAAACGATGTTAAGAAAATCATGAAGAAAATAAAATTGAATCGTTTAGGAGCCTTTGCTGATGAAAACTTAATTGATGGTGTTTTACTTGAAGACCTTATTAGACATAATTTTATAAAAACATTAGATAAAGATCACGGAATACGATTAACATTGGTAGAGTTTGAAAGATTGCGTAGTTATGTCTATGACGAACTTAGGTACCTTCCTCAAGAAGTTGCATAAATTAATTTAAGAGGCAAAAAAATGTCTTATATATTAAAATGTTTCAGCCATATTTTGATATTCTAAAAGCTTTCTTTATCATTTTTCTTCTTATATCAATATAAGGAATTATTTAAGGAATATATATATATATATATATATATATATATATATATATATATATATACATATATATATATATATACATATATATATATATATATATATATACATATATATATATATATATATATATATATATATATATATATATATATATATATATATATATATATATATATATATATATATATATATATATATATATATATATATATATATATATATATATATATATATATATATATATATATATATATATATATATATATATATATATATATCTGTGTGTGCGTGCAAATGTGTGTGTGTATTTTTTTCATAAATAAACTGTATTTATTGTTGAGTCAACATGTTGTCATTAAAAAAAAAATTGTTTTCGCCTGTATTTAAATATGTAAAAAACAAATAAATTTTTCGTTAGTTATTCAAGAATTTGTATGAGAAGAAATAAAAAAATGAAATAACAATAATTACAATAATAATAATAACAATAATAGTAATAATAGCAATAATAATAATAACAATAATAACAGCTGTTATTATTGTTATTATTATTATTATACAGAAATAATTATACTATGTGATAATTTTGATTTGATAATTACTAGTTATCAAATCAAAATTATAATCTCCCAAAATAATCATTATGTCTGTTCACAACAATATTTTCTGGTGGGTTTTAGTTTTAGTAATTTATCAAAATAGTAAATAAGGAATTTTTGTAATAATTTTTTTTTTAATTATTAAAAAAATTCGTTAAGTAAAAATAACAGTAGTATAAGGTAAATAAAGTAATATGGACAAAAACAAATTTAAAAAACAAACATCTTCTTTTAAATATACGGGCTTGACAGATATAAAATAATGCTAAAATAGTTACTAAACAAGTCAGGTTTATACAGCATAATTTAATGATTTAAATTTTATACTTTTTCCTCTACACACTAGACATTTATACTCTAATACATTTCACAATTATACAACATAGTTTAATGATTGTTAAGTGTATATTTTTTTCACTACACATACTTTATAGTTTTTTGGTCACAAAATAAAAAAATAAAGAAAACAACAGATAAAATCTACATAAAAGTTATATAAAAAAATATATGAACTATTATATATTGCTGTTAATAATAACAACAATATGTAACAGCTATATAACAGTATATCATAATAATATATTATTATGATATACTGTATTTAATATTCTTTTATTTTCTTTACTAAATTAAAGTTGTAATTATATTAAAACTATTTAAATACAAGGATTTTATGTTAAATTGTATAAAATTAGCAATTCCTTGATAATTTTAATTTATTTAGATTATAGTAAATATTCTTTTGAAATGTTGGTTTTTGTTTTTTATTTTAACTTTATTTTTTTTATAAATCAAAATCAATATATCACAAGAACTAATATTAAAATTGCATCAAATAATAATTTTTTCACTTAATAATTTTTAGCTTTAACAACAACGATAGAATTATAAAATGATTTCAATGCAAAAAATAAGTCGGAAGGTGAACCAACAGATTTTTTATGCTTCTAAAACTCATTAACTCCTCGAAACAACATTACACCTCTTAACTGCACAATCTTTAATACCATCACTAACTCCAGTTACACAGTTAGAAAGAAAAGGTTTTTGTAAGGAAATGGATAGTTTAAAAGTAATATGTGAAAGACTAAAATTAGAATTTGGAGATGAGAACATATGTGCTCTATTTACAGTTTAGATTCTGAAAAAACTTGTTAGTAATGATGGATTATTTAAGTGAAGATGAAAAAAAATATTGTTACAAGTTAGCCTTAAATGATCAAATATATTGTTGACTTTGATAAAATTAAACTAAAACCTACTTTAAAATGCTTGCTTATATATGTAACATCAGTAAGAGTTAGCAATAAGCTATTTGGAAGTGGGTTGTTAATATGTATTTTAAACTAAAGTTTCCGATAAAAATGCAAGTCAGAACTGATATTTATAAATCATTAACACCTGTTTTCAAGACAAAGTTTCTTACACTAACATGCTTTGAAATCTTCATTGAATCC
This sequence comes from Hydra vulgaris, assembly GCF_022113875.1. Classification (NCBI taxonomy): domain Eukaryota; kingdom Metazoa; phylum Cnidaria; class Hydrozoa; order Anthoathecata; family Hydridae; genus Hydra; species Hydra vulgaris. The sequence goes on along the minus strand of NC_061158.1, from coordinate 51,958,863 downwards.
CATTAACAAGAGCAAAATGTTACAGTCAGTACAAGAAATATATTACAGCATATAGCCAAAAGTAATACTAAAAAAAATACATGTTAAAAATTTATTGGCTGGCCACTTATAGCAATTGCCGATTAAGGTCCACTTAGTAACTGTTGAGCAAAATCCCATCAACAGTGAGGTCCACTGCAAATTTACTACCTAATAAAGGTCCACTGCAAATTTACTACCTAAAACTTATTAGAAAGTTTTAAGATTTTAAAGTAAATCATTATGGTTATATTTTTGGATTAGTGACAGATAGGCTAGTAAGGAAAAAACAAGAAGATTCTATCAAATAGCTAATCATCTATGTCTTTTTCATGGAATTCATTTTTAATTTTATCATTGTAGGCTTAGTGTTTCAATTGTAGATTTTGAACCATAAAAAGATGTAAACAAATAACATGCTATAATTGGATACTTTTAAAAAAATAAGTCTTTTATAAAACATTTTACAATTAAAGTTTTATGTTTTATTTCATTTGTTACATTTTTATGTATCTTATGTCTACACTTTTATGTCTTAAAACATTTTTATTTTAATCAGTTTATAAAAATTTTTATCAGTTTAAGAAAAATACATGAATTTTGAATAGAAAAAAAATATACAAACAAGAATAATAAAAGTAGTTAATAGGATGTTTTCTTTTTCTACTTTCAATTTTTATTTTTTGTTTTGGGTTTAAAGTAGTTTATTTGTTTAATTTTATTTGAAATATTTTTTCATAATAAACTTAAAAAATAAAATTAACGGTTTTTTTTACAGGGTAAAATGTAATGTAACTTATAAATAAAACAGAATGTAACTTATAAATAAATCAGAAAATCATAAAACTTATTTAAAATAAATACTTTTGAATGATTAGCATTTGTAAATTAATTTGAATAAGTTTAAATTTGCAAAATTAGCTAAACAATCTTGCAAATTAGCTAAACAAATCTTGTTTTTACAGCGCTTTAACAGTTTGTTTTCCCTAATCCATAATGGTAGCTATAAAAATTCGATTTGCCACGTGACCTCCGACTCCAAGAATAGAGCATAATATAATAACCTTTTATATTCTACCATATATAACAATGTGTTAAGATAACATACTTTTATTAAAAGGTTAAACTAAAGTTATAAATAAATTGATATAATCTTTCAAACTGAGCATTGTTACATGTTTAAGTTAGTTGTTATTAATTATTGATAAAATATTATTAGTATTTAATCAAAAAAACAAAAGTAAAGTAATTTAAAAACAAATTTTTCACATTTAAGAACTCATAAATAAAGCAAATTAAAAATAATAAGGCCTGTCTGCTCAGCAAGTACTATAAGGATAAAATGAAATTTATAAGTAATAAAACTATATGGATAAAATGTAATCATTTATCATAAAAACCCTTTCATTACTTTGAAACGCATTTAATGCAAGATTTGCAATAAATAAGTAAATACAAAACTAATAAAAGAAAACCTCTATAAACAATCATATATTTACTTTAAGTAAAGAAACTTGGAAATATTGAAACTTGTTTAACTATTTAAATTTTTTCAGATATCTAATCAGTGGTGTACGACTCGCAAGGTTTCTTGTAATTTAGCGAACGGGGATTCTGGGATGTCTAGTACAGCCAGATTTATAAACAATAACATTAACTTTAAGACGTTTTGAAGAATTCGTAAAGAAAAATGCTTTTGTAATGATGGTTATCTTATTTTAAATCTTATTTAAAAAAAAAAATGTTTTAATAAAATATAGTAGAAATATTTGTTTACTTAATAAATCAAATGGATTTTTGTAAAAACGATGAAATTTATAGGTATAAAAATCGCTTTTTATGGCATTTTTAATGTTTGTATTTTTGTTATGTTTTGAATCAAAAAAATATTATTCAGTGTTATTTTTATTGTTCAAAATATATGAAAAATACAAACACTAAATACCATAAAGTGCTATTTTATACTTATATATTCCAAATGTTTTCAAAATGTTACTTAGTTTTACTGTTTACAAACAATGTTACATTTTTTAACAAAGTAAACTTATTACTAATAGGTTTACTTATAGTATTAGTTATATTAACATATTTTTTTTTAACACATGTACGTTTCAATTCTTAACTACCCTCTGCAGTATGCTAGAAGGTTTATAATATAACTGTATGGTAGACAGCAATCAAGGTTTTATTTACACATAAAAACATTTTTCGACAACATTAAGATGAGGCTGTATTCAACTTGTATCTAAATGTTTCAATATTTAAAGATTTTATTTAGCCTAAAATTATACAAGTGCTGTATGAATTGTTTATTGAGCTCTGTTAGTATAAAACAACTCAAACGTTCCTTCTAGTGTTAATATGCTTTCGATATTGTTTTCTTTATTTTTATAAATGTATTTTAATTTCCTCATCTTAAATATAAAATAAAAGTTGTTAAGTACATCTAAAACCTGTAATTTCAATTTATCACATTATAAATAAATAAACATTTTTTAACTAAACATAATATTTTACTATTTTTCAATAATACAAGCAATTTTTATTACATGGGTCTATATATATATGTATAAATATGTGTGTCTGTATATATATTTATATAAATTTTTAAATATATATAAAAATAGTTTAGTATTTATAGATAGTCAAATAGATTGATTTGACTAAATAAGTTTTTAATTATATATATATATATAATATATATATATATATATATATATATATATATATATATATATATATATATATATATATATATATATATATATATATATATATATATATATATATATATATATTATATATATATATATATATATATATATATATATATATATATATAAGTCTAACTTTATTAAGAGTTTGACCTCTTGAAAAGAGCATCGTCTTTTAGAGTCACCATCGTCTTTAAAAAATTAAAATTTTACTAATTATTACTTAATACTAATTAAGTTGATGAAGCAATCGTCATTAAGTTGATGAAGCATCGTCATTAAAAAATTAAAATTATTACTGATTATTACTTATTACTAATTAAGTTAATGAAGCAAAGTTTTCGATCTTATTACTGATTTAACAGATAATAACAGATTCAAGAGTACCTCATTGCGTGGTCAAAAAGAGAAATATCTAAAAGGCCAAGCATGCTCATAAAACTCCGTGTAAAAACGCGCACGAATGGTGAGCATTCATCGGAAGCGTAAAGTTATTAATATTTATAGATTGTTATATTAGGCATTTATCCCAACATAATAATTCTATAACATTTAGTTCTTTTTTAGTTTTTTTTTCATTTAGTTTTTATATCAATATTTCTATACTAGCAGTAAGCAACCCGTAATACGGGTTAGTAGTAAATAAATAATTACTAACAATTTAATATTTATTTACTTTCTCTAATAAAATATAAATTTATTTATACAGTATGCAACCCGTAATACGGGTTAGTAGTAAATAAATTATTACTAACAATTTGATCTTTATTTACTTTCTCTAATGAAATATAGGTTTATTTATACATTTTTTTAGTTGTGCTCACTTCTATTTTTCTTGGCTTCTTAGTTTAAGAGAGCTCTTAGCTTCATTAAAGATAAAGTTAACCATTTCTTTTTCAATGTTCAGACATTGAATATGCAAATCACAACCATGTAGTAGTTAAAAATGACTTGAATTATATGCACAGAACATCGATGTCAAATTTTCAAATTCCGTAAAATTGTTTAGGTAAATATTGGGAATGTATTTTACTCTTAATTTTGCTTTAAGCTGAGTCGTTTCTTTTTTTTTTAAACTTTTCATTTTACTGAGTGAAGAGCTTAAAAATATGTCACTATCGCACCTAAACTTTTCAATATTTTTAATATACTTTTTAAATATTTTTAAAACATCTAAAATATTACACCCAAACTTGTAGGCATAGAAGTTGGATATCCAAAAAAACTATAAGTTGAAATTTATATCGCAATTCCAAAAAGAGCTTAGCCCTGCATACGGATCGAATTATTATATGATAAAGATTATTACTAAACCAACCTTTTTTTTAATTAGTAATCCAGCAGAAACTTTTTTATAAAAAAACAATAAAGGAATATATCGATTTACTTTAATAGCTAATGTGTATCAACATATTTATTTCAGCATACATCAAATCCATATTTATACTAATTTTATAAAATGTCTGGAATATATTTTGCCTTAAATTGGCGTTAAATTATTAGTTTTATTTCATTAATTTTTGTATAGATCAGGTTAATAATAAAAGCAATTGGATTTTACTCAATATTTTTGAAGTAATTATTCAGTACTAATAAAATTGATAAAACCATATAAGACAGTTAAAAAATATATTTAAACCTTTGTTCACTTTTTGAAAATCCGTAAAAAAGCAAGTATCAAGTTTACATATTTTTAAAAGAAATTTATTTACATGATATATAGTTAAATATGTAACAAAAATATTTTAAAACAGAAGCATATATAAAACACATTTTTCTTAAAAAAAAAGTTGAAGCCACCATTTACAGCACCGAGGAGCCAAGCATAGCCTATTGTAAAGAAAACCATATCAAATAATTTTAAATATTTATTACCGATAGGGACGATAATTAAACATATTTAAAAAGCTACGTAATTCCACATTAGTAGGATTGTTATAGAAAAGTATATTAAAAAAGTATATTTTAAAAATCTGGCCACATATTTTAAAACATAGAAGCCCATGATTCATTGGTTGAACAACATTTGCTGTAAAAGAAGCAAAAGAAAGGCAGGCATTATAATTTCAAATATGTTTTAAAAAATTAGCATTAGCATTACGATCTACATAACTCCCTGTAAACAAATCTTGTAAAGCTTGTGTAATTGGTGAAAGTGGAGGCAAAGCTACCTTACCATTATGGCAATATAGAAAATGTGTTTCATCTGGAAATTTCTTAGCACCACAGTGCTGAAAAATTTGATTCATTTCTCCTAAATAATTATAATCTGGAATATCATTACTTCTTGCTATAGAATACATTCGTCCTTGTCCAACAGCTCTTCTTTCATTTTGGCAGCGTTTAACATTATCTCGATCTAGCCTATTTCTTTCATTTTGTAAACGACTAATATCATCTCCCCAAAGTCTATTTCTTTCATTTCGTCTTCTTTTCATTTCATCAGCAAAAACTTATTAAAAAAAGTTAAAATTTATTTTATTTCTAATAAAAAAAAAAAAAAAATTGTGACAGCGTCAAAGTTTATGCGTTGGGAGAAAAAATTGAACAAAACATGTAATAAAACTTATTAATGCATTATGTACAATAGAAAACAGGTTATTAACGCGGGTTTATAAATTTTTTTCTCCTAACACACTATTATGCTGCTGCAACTCCAAGGATATATATAGTTATATATATAGTTTTATATATATATATATATATATATATATATATATATATATATATATATATATATATATATTATATATATATATATATATATTATATATATATATATATATATACATATATATATATATATATATATATATATATATATATATATATATATATATATATATATATTTATATATATATATATATATATATATGATATATATATATATATATATATATATATATATATATATATATATATATATATATATATATATATATATATATATATATATATATATATATATATATATATGTATATATATATATATGTATATATATATATATATATATATATATATATATATATATATATATATATATATATATATATATATATATATATATATATATATATTATATATATATATATATATATAAATATATGTAGAACTATTTATTAGTGAAAACATATGAAAACCAAAATTTTTTATGTATTACATATAATATATATTTGATAAATAAACGTCTACAATTTCAACAACTCGATTATGATTAATAATAACTCCGTAAACATGAATTTTCTAATAATTTAAATCTTAATAAATTATAAACAATTAATTACTTATTTAAACAAATAATTACTTATTAAATTTTAAAAAGATTTTGTATATACTTAATGTCTACTTAGACATTGAAATACTTAATGTCTATTTAGACATTGAAAAGATCTACAATTTTGAAAACCTGAAACTTTAAATCTACCTCAAAAAAAAACAGATATATATTGAAAAGTATTATTTTTTTTAAAAAATTTAAAAATGCTTTTTAACTTACTCCCTCCAATATTATTATATAGTTTATAGTATAAATTGATAAATAAACCTCTACAATTTCCTTGGTTTAACAACTTGATTAAGATTAAATAACAACTCTATAAACATGAATTTTTTAATATTCTAAATAAATTATAAACAATTAAACTTAAATAAAAATGTATGCAGATGATAAGTGCTATATTAAGTACAGAAAAACAAACATATAATAACACAATTATATCCTAAACCAAAATTCATTAATACAAGACAAATTATTATATATTTATTGAAAAGCCAGAAACATATTTTTTTTCAAAGAGCCGGAGTATTAACAATACTATAGATAAATTTCATTTATAAAAAAATGTTGTCATGGCTTTTATTCCAATTATTAAAAGCATGTGTAAGCATGAAACTACCCATAAATATCTTTTAACGGTATACACCAAAGTAATATCTATATTTTCAATATTAACATCTTTAACACGAAGCTTTAAATTTAAAAGTACAATTTAAAAGAGATTAAAATAAATTAATTACTTATAAAATTTTAAAAAGATTTTATATTACCTATCTACTTAGATTAAATATTATCTACTTAGACAATTTGAACTCGTACCATAAAATGTTGCGACTTCTTTAAGAGATCACGTGGTTAAGAAAAGTCAAGAAACTACTTATAAAAGTGTATTTTATAAAATTCAGAACCGTACCGTAACTATAAAACAATAGGCGTAACTATGCGCACTATTCGTTAGAGTATTATTACTTAGATAATAAGAATTAGAAAAAGTAATCACCTTATTAAACAAGTTAATTCTTCTTTAATTGATCTTCCTTCTCCATCAAATATAAATTATCTATGGAATTTTGGATCTTTCCTAGGAATGTGTTTTGTAATTCAATTGATTACTGGAATTTTTTTAGCTATGCATTATTGTGAAGATATAATTTTAGCTCTTAAATCAACAATTCGTATATGTAGAGATGTAAATAATGGATTCTTATTAAAATCAATTCACGCTAATGGAGCTTCTTTACTGTTTATTTGCGTTTATATTTATATAGGTAAAAGTTTATATTATAGAGGTTATCGAAAAAAACCTATTTGATTTTCAGGCATAATTATATTTATAATAATGATTACTGCTTTTATAGGTTATGTATTACCTTGAGGACAAATGTCTTTTTGAGGAGCTGCCGTTATTACAAACTTTTTTATCAGCAATTTCATACATAGGAGACGACATAGTTCAATGAATTTGAGGTGGATTTAGTGTAAACAATGCTACTTTAGATTTTTTAGTTTGCATTAATTATTTTCTATTGTGTTAGCATCTTTATTTTAATTCACATAGTATTATTCCATAGTGTTGGATCTTGTAATCCTTTAGGGATTAATAGTAATTTTAATAAAGTTTCATTGAAATTTTGCAATAAAGATATATATAGATTCTTTATGTTAATATTTATTTTATTATTTTATAACTTTTAGACCTATAGGAAACTTATTATATTGAGTATTTATAGCAAATTTTATTTTATTAACCTGATTAGGTTCTAAAGCTATAGAAAACCCTTACATATTAATTAGCATAATTTCTAGTTTATTTTATTTTTTTTATTTTTTATTTATTATTCCAATAATAGGAAAATTAGAAAATTAAAATAAGTGTATAATCACATGTTGAATGTTTTCAACTAATCACAAAGATATAGGAACTTTATATTTAATTTTTGGAGCATTTTTTGGAATGATAGGAACTGCCTTAAGTATGTTAATTAGAATAGAACTTTCAGCACCAGGAATAGTAATAGGAGATAATCATTTATATAATGTCATAGTTACAACTACTGCTTTTGTAATAATATTTTTTTGGTTACTCCAGTTTTAATATGGAAATTGATTTGTACCTATATGTATAGAAACACCAGATATGGCTTTTCCTAGATTTAATAATTTAAGTTTTTGATTACTTCCTCATGCATTAATTTTACTTTTAACTTCATCCTTAGTAGAACAAGTTGAACTATCTATCCTCCATTATCTGGGCCTTTAGCTCATTCAGGGAATCTGTAGATTTAGCAATTTTTAGTCTTCACTGTGCCGAGTTTTCTTCAATTGTAGAAGCAAGTAGTTTTATTACAACTATTTTTAACATGAGAACACCAAGTTTAACATTTGATAAACTTCCCTTAATTGTATTATCTGTATTAATAACAGCATTTTTATTACTTCTTTCTTTACGTGTCTTAGCAGTAGCAATAACTATGTTATTAACTGATAGAAATTTTAATACTAATTTTTTTGATCCGGCTGGAGGAGAAGAATCTGTTGTACTGAAGTATATATTTTATTAATTCCAGGATTTGGAACTATTTCACAAATTTTTTCTATTTTTAGTTCAAAAAATTAAAATTTAGGTATGAGTAGTATGTTCAATTAGCTATAGCCTTTTTAGGTTTTATTGTTTGAGCTCATCAAATGTTCACTGTTGGAATGTTAATACTAGAGCTTATTTTACAGCAGCTACTATGATTATTGCTGTTCCAACAGTAATTAAAATTTTTAGTTGATTAGCAACAATGTATGGAGAAAAAATTAATTTATCTACACCTATGTTATGAGCTATTGGTTTTATATTTTTTTATTTACTTTAGGTGGTTTAACTGGTGTAATCTTAGCTAATGGTTCATTAGATATTTTATTGCATGATACATATTATGAAGTAGCTCATTTTCACTATGTTTTATTGTTAGGTGCAGTATTTGCTCTGTTTGGAGGATTTTATTTTTGGTTTGGAAAAATTTCTAGATTTGCTATTAATGAAACCTTTGGTAAAATTCATTTTTGAATTACTTTTATGGGAGTAAATTTAACTTTTTTTCCTCAACATTTTTTAGGATTAGCAGGAATGCCTAGAATATATCCAGACTTTCCACCTTTTTTACTTTTTTTTTTTTTAATTTTATTTTATTGTGCTGTTTATATAAATTACAATTTCCTTTTAAAAAAAATAAAATATAATTACAAATGTACAAATAATAAACAGACAGGGGCTCAAAAAAGATATGGGTGGCAAAATACCCTCCTAATCTTTTCATAGAGCCCCTACACATCATAACAATAATATATGGTAGTATATGGTTAATAAATCAAGTAGAAAATTTAGGAAAAAAAAAGAAATAGTAAAAAAGAAGATATAATATTTAAGAAGAAAAAAAAGAAGATTTATAATAATAATAATAATAATAATAATAATAATAAGAGATAGCTGTAACAATTGGTGTTAACAGTTGTGGAGCGCAATAACAGTTGATATTGCACTGTATCAGCTTTGCACAAATCCTAAATCTCTAAAGCAAATTATCTTAAAAACAATTTTGTAATAAAATGATTTTGCAAATATTTCATTTATCTAGTTTGTTTTTGAACTGATTTATTGATTCTGCTTCTATTATGTCACTCGGTAGATTATTCCATATGTTGACTATACGATTACATAAAAAATTTGATCTGATAGTATTCTTGCAGAATAGTTTTTTTAATTTGAATTTATGTTGCCTCAGATAGGGGCTTTCTTGTGTCGGTATAATTGTAGTTTGAAACCCAATTTACTTTATCAAACCCATGTTGAATTTTATATTGTTGGATTAGATCGCCACGTATTCGCCGTTCTTCTAGAGTTGTTAATTTTATAATATATAATCTTTTCTCATATGGTATTTTTTTAATGCTGGCGCTAATTTTGTGGCTCTTCTTTGGATTTTCTCAATTTTATTGATGTCTTGTCTTAAAAATGGACACCAAGCTTGAATCGCAAATTCAAGGTGTGGCCGAACAAATGTTACGTACAACTTTTTCATATGTTTGTCGACGTATTTGAATGTTCTTCTTATAATACCAAGCACTGAGTTTGCTCTGCCAACCGCAGTATCAACTTGAGTTTTCCATTTTAAATCAGATTGTATCATTATACCCAAATCTCTTTCAGTTTCAGTAACTGATATGCTGTGATTTAAGTTGGTGTCAATACCATGCATTATGAACAGACAATTAAAATTTTTTTTCCAATATGCATAATCTTGCATTTGTCATAATTAAATTCTGTTTGCCAAGTAGATGACCATGCCATGATATTGTCAATTTCTAATTGAAGTTTTTCAGCGTCACATGAATTGCTTATTATGTTAATAATTTTACTATCATCGGCGTAAGGTTTCATATTGTTATTCACATGATCCAGTAGATCATTTATGAATAACAGAAATAGTAACGGTCCCAGAACTGATCCTTGTGGTACACCGCTGATAACCAATTTAATACACGGTCCCCAAGAACAACTTTCTGCTTCCTATTGCTTAAGAACTCTTCTATCCATTTTAGATAGTTGCCTATAATCCTATAAAATTGACGTTATGCCTGATTTAATTCTGTTGTTTTCGTTCACATACTCATAGAAAACTTTAGGATTGTATTTTGACTTTTCAATAATCTTCTTCTCGTATTCGATACGGTTACGCTGAACAATTTTTTTGACTAATTTGCACTGTTGTTTGTATTGTTTTGGTAAATCTGATGACTTGGAATTATTCGATATTAATTTCTTCCATAAATTTGCTTTCTCTCTAATTTCTGCTTTTGTAAATTTGTCAATCCAAGGTGTTAATTTCTTTTTAGTATTAATACGTTTTGGTATATATTTATTGGATAGTTCTTGATATTTCTTAACAAATATCTCATAACATCCATTGATATTTTTATTGTGGAACAGATTTGACCAATCAGTGTACTTGAACTCATCATTCATTCCATTAAAAGTCCCGCTTCTAAAATTGAATATTGATTTACCATATGGTTCTTTTGTATTGATATGCGTTTGTAATTCATAATGCCAAAATAGTGCGTGATGTGCTTTATCTATGTTACCTAATGATGGATTATGATGTATCAATGAAATACGTTCTGGCGCATCTATCAAAACTAAGTCTATTGTACTGCCTTCTGATGACGATGCAGTTAAATTAAATATACGGTTTATTACATTTTGATGTAAATAAAAATCATTTATGCTATCCAAAAATTTTATTGCTGATGCATCATTATTTGCTACTGTCTGAACGTTTTCATCACTCCATTTTATATTTGGATAATTGAAATCACCAGCTAGCATAATACCTGAAAATTTCTTACTATCGACATAAGTTTTGGCTTGGTTCAAGATGGTATTAACTTTTTGATTTAGTGCTTCTGATGCGTCTGGTTAACGATATATGCAGCCAATTAATATGCTTTCATTTTCAATTTTAAAAACGCACCACACTTGTTCAACCAATGTATCATTGAGAACTATTTCTTTTGGAGCATAGGCAACGCAATTATTTTTTACATAGGTAGCTACCCCACCACCACGAATTTACTTGAATTTATACTG